>JAVUPR010000530.1:1140000-2340000 GCA_036785695.1 Gentiana straminea
AGCCACAGGTAGCCGGTTGTATATACGCGTTACATGTGTGGTGTTTTCATGCCATGCCAAGACTTATATAGTACGGGAGATATGCAATTGTGGTAGCAGAATGAGCTAATGTTCTTCCATGTTATTTGAGATAGAAATGCATTGACGGCGGGGTGTATTACAAAACTTTGGTCAATCTTATATAAGATGTTTCTCCATGGGTATGTATTATATTATCATTGTTATCAATCTACATTGTCAGCAATATTTTTAAAACATTGTATCTAAATCGGTTGTTTTTTTCCCTTTATGCATGTTGGCATGGTCGTTGATATTTTGACAACCGCCGAAGATAGGCAGTTCATAATTAGAATGGGGTTGCCGGAGGTGGAGGTTACAGCTCCACATCGTGAATATACTTGTTCCCGGTCAAAGACATGTCCCAGATCATGTCCCTGGACAAAGACATGTTCCCCCGGGCTCCAATGTGGCTGTCATGGTCCGTGAGCGTCCAGGATTTGATGCCCAGGATGAGCGACCGTCTCGCCAAGCCCGTCACGACGAACATATGAGTGCCCCTTCTACCTCCGCAAACACATTTTGATGTTCTGATGATGGTTAATGTTCACTGTACTCAGATGTAAGTGACTAAATTTTACGCATCACTCACTCCATCACAACATATTGTTAGTATATCAATCATTTCTGATAAATTTGTATATTGTCACATGCAGCATGTGGATGTGTACATTGATCTACTGATGCATCGTTTTAATGAATATCCGGAATCATATTATCAGAATGTGGATTTGGCCTTCTATCGTCTCACTTTTGTCTTTCATCAAGTTATAGCTAAATGGAGAAAAGATTCGGATCGTATACCGGAGGAGAGCGAAAATCTTGTACATTTTCCTGTTCTTGGACAAATGATACAGTGGTAATTTGTCCTTATCACATTTCCGAGGCAGATCATTGGATTATGGTTAAGTTCGACATTCAGAAATGGAATATGTCAATTGTGGATATTCATGTCGGATTTGGACTATAGGATGAGTTGAACGCCATTTTTAGGCACTGGGCAATGTACATGCCGGTGTTGTTGAATACGGTCCCTGGTTGTCTCGACCACCCAATGTTGATTCTTACACCTACACCTCCATTGATATCGATCGAAAGGGTCGTAAGGCCATTCCACATATACGAGACGTGTAAGTTACCATTCTATGTAAATAAGCATTTCATTACTTTTTGTTTTAAATTACATATATATTTAAACACTGGCATAAATTTGGTTTTGCAGCGGTGATTACGGGGTGTACATGTTGAAGCACATTGAGTTCAGTGTACTCAAGAGCTGCAACTTGGAGGACGTGACGCTTGAGCGGATTGAACAATTTAGGCAACAAATGTGTGTAGACTTATTTCATCATATTGCATAACTTTTTTAATTACCACTAGTTTAGAACTTTTGTATTATTTGCATTGTCATTATTGTATAACCATCACCTATTTTTTAAAATACATAGTGATTGTATGAATTAACCAGAATTAACTAGTCTCTGAGATTATTAACTAATTTGTATGGAATAATTTTAATTATGCGCCATATGTAATGTATTCACCTGGCACTTTTGAATGCAGCCACAACTTTTTGGCCTCTAACAAGAACACATAATAACAAAAAAAACATCTATAGTAGAGGGGACATAAAAATAACATCTAGAGTGGAGGAACATAAAAATAACAACAAAAAAACAAACCGAAACGAAAGTAGATCTATGCAAGGTACAACATCTATAGTAGATGGGACTATCACATTGATTTGCAAATAAAGACAAATAGGAAGTTGAGATAATACTTAAAACATGAATAAAAGAGGAACATAAAAATAACAACAAAAAAACAAACCGATACGAAAGTAGATCTATGCAAGGCATAACATCTATAGTACATGGGACTATCATATTGATTCGCAAAGAAAGACCAACAGGAAGTTGAGTTAATACTAAAAACATGAATAAAAGATGAACACAATGACTGTATTTAAAAGTCATCTCATTAAAAGTTTCGTAGGTGATAACCTCATCATGACCGTATGTCACATCATCTTTAACATATTCCGGCACCCCGGAAGACCTCATGCATATAGCTGTGATCACATACGGGAGAAATATATATCCATCGCCTGCATTGCCCTTTGCTATCTTTCGAATCATAGATAGAATATACTCTCCGACGTCAAAGTAGGAAGTAATAGATGTGTACGCAAGGGCGTACAAATCAAATGTCGGTGTGGTGTAGTTCACCGTACCATACATATTGGTGGCAAGAAACATAATCAAGAAAGGAAGGAATGGACAGTACCAGGACCAAAGTGAAGGGTGGGTAGGCCGCCGAGGCCTCACACGTTCCCACGGATGCATCTCCCCAAATAAAACAGCCATGTCATGTTGTAGTAGTTCAGGAACATCCAGAAAAAGAAAGAAATCCAAACCCTGAGGATATTATGGAATGGCATACTCGTCGTTGATCCATGTATTATTCAAAATGACCGGAATGCCTCACAATGATATGCACTATTCATTCAGCTCTTCTATAGCTACACAAGTGTATAATTCATGCACAATAGACCGATTCACATGATGAAAGCTTAATGGGCTTTCGGGGACACCATACCACCCGTTATCTCGGAACAAGTTGCTGATCAAACTAGGTAGACTCTTTATATTCAATCGCCTCTCTAGAACAACTGCTCTTGCCATCCAGTTAGTCACACACTCACACCTCTCCTCTTCTGTTGTGAAACGTCTTATGAGAGATTGCTCATCCAATGAGAAATCGATTTTGTCATTGGGAATGAACACAGGAGCATGTGGGTTAGCCATTGAAAGGAACACTAAAAGAGATTATATGAGTAAAATAAACGAGAAATGTGAGGGATGAATGGTTTGGTAAAGGACTGATCAATATATAGATTTTTTTGTCAAAAGAATCATTGATTGAGAAGGTCGGTGGGAATTATGACTCAGGAAAATTCGAACGATCCCGTGAAATTTTGAACAATTCCGTGCTAATTTAACACGACCTAACCATCGATGACTCACGTGAAAAAAATCCCACTGACTCAATGAAAACACTACCTCTGCACCCTAATGACCCCTATGAGGTACGACATCAACTGGACAGCATGACCAGTCAAAAGAAGCATTGATTGAGAAGGTCTGTGGGGATTATGACTCGTGTGAATTCGAACGACGCCGTACAATTTTTGAACGATTCCGTGCTAATTTAACACGACCTAACCATCGACGACTCACGTGAAAAGACGTCCCACTGACTAAATGACAACACTACCTCTGCACCCTAATGACCACTATGACGTATGACATCGACAAGACAGCATGACTAGTCAAAAGAAGCATTGATTGAGAAGGTCGGTGGGCATTATGATTCGTGCAAAAATTCGAACGATCACGTGCAAATTTTGAACGATTCCGTGCTAATTTAGCACGACCTAACCATCAATGAATCACGTGAAAATACTTACCACTAACTCAATGACAACACTACCTATGCACCCTAATGACCCCTATGACGTACGACATAGACTAGACAACATGACTAGTCAAAAGAAGCAGTGATTAAGAAGGTCGGTGGGGATTATGACTCGTGCGACTTCGAACGACCCCATGCAAATTTTGAACGATTCCGTGACTCATGCTCATTGGCCTGTGTTTGTTAATGAGGCCTGTCTTAATCTGGGCTATGACAAGCAGACACTGTTAATATTTAATTATATGTCTATGTTTACGCGTGCAAGTTATTTTCCACCAAGAAGGATGAAAGTTATAGAATTTGTTGAAATTGCAGATTTTCCTTTATATTAAAACAAAATAATCACGATCATAATAAAAAGAAACACAACATATAAGATAGTCATGATAATAATCGAAATAATTATAAAAACTCTTACACGACTTGAGATAATACTAAATAATATAATATAGCTATTATACCGCAATAAGTTTAGAAATCAATTAGGAATAACCACTGTATGAAACGGACATTTAGGCTTTCTGTGTCCGGTGTTCCCGCATAACGAGCAACGCCTACCGGAACCTGGGATTGTCCTGTCATTAGGCAACCTGCTGGTCCTACCGCCGGGAGGCTCACCTTGAGAGGCAATCTTGAGGATCCTGTGTCGGCCCCGCCTCGCTCCCGTTCTTTGTGTTTCTCCTCATTCGCTCAGTCTAGGCTCAGGCGTCAGCATACGTTGATTTCTAATTGAATCGGGAACTATCCAATCATCCTCGACTGGAACGGGATATACGCGTCCTTCATTAATATGTTAGAAACATTCAGCTTTGTAGTACCTAGAACAATAATCATACGGACTCTCGCAACACTCACTTATAGCAGCGCAAGCATGTACGCAAGGCATCTGGAGTCCCTCAAACTCTCCGCAGTAACACATCCATTTACACTTATTTACCTTTGAGCTTGTATCAATGTCCCCAACTTGGAACTCATCCTGGTCGATCACCTTCAGTGTGATGGTTCTTCTGGCATGCGGAACTTCAGTCAAGAATTTTTCAGCTTCAAAGGCTAACACGGTGCGGCATGCCAACGCAGTTTCTCTCCTCTTACATTGCCAATCTGCAACGTTTCCATGAAGTGGTCAAACAGATTCACGATACTCAAGTAACACGCATCCCAGATCACGTTGTTTAAACTTTCAGCATAGTTGCTTGTCATTATTGCGTAACGTGACCCTAGAAAATGCGATCATGCCAAGTAAGGATATCCAATAGCCTCTAAATAACTAGATACTCTATTGTTTGTGTTGGTCCCTTGGAAAGGCTAACACAAGTTTAGAGGGGGGTGAATAAACTTGTCACCAAAAACTTTCCTTAATCAGGAAGAACCCCAAGAACTGAGTTTCTCCGAAACTCAAACTGAAGCTTAGTTCAGTTTTGTTCCAGTCCCTTAACTTATGTGGAGTTAAGCTGACTAAGTTCTGTTTAAGTCAAACTGACTTAGCCAAAACTGAGTCAACCGGCAGCGGATATATTTAGCCTTAATATAACAAGCAGATTGTTGATTTAGATTTAGTGATAACTAGATAATAAAAACTGTAATGAAGTAAGTAAATGCGTAAAGTAAATAAACAAGAATTATAGAGGTTCCAGGAGGTGTAATCCTGTCAGTCCTCTCTTCCCCTGTGATGCGGAGGAAAATTCAACTAGAACATCTTTGAGATGGCCCGGTTACAAAAAGTTCAAAACTGATAGTCCTTGACTAATCCTTAGCTTCACTATCTAAACACTTGTAGAACAGGTAGGATTGCTGCTCTTCAATTGTTTGAACACTGGTCCTTGGAGGGTTGAATTGCCTCCTCACTAGCTCATCACAAACACAGTCTTCCTGACTGCACTCAACTGTCCTTCACACCTTCTTGGTGTTTCACAGTCTAAACCTTTGATGAAATCAAAGTTGAGACTTGAATCAATAACTATGATTCAATTGTGAGTTGAGCTTTTCTTCTGGATAATTAAGTTTTGCGCAGCTCTGTATTTCTTTAAATGGTAGATCTTGATTTTGCTTGAATATGCTAGGACACTTGAATAAATTCTCTTGATCTTGCAATTGAGTACTTAGCAGGTATTCTTAAGGATTGGCTTTCCCCTTAATTAAATCTTTCTTGACTAGATAGATTCCTTTTTAATTTCTCCTGCTCTCTACTATTGTTGTAGTAGAAGTAGTCTATTTATAGATGTTGTTCATCCTGCTTGAATCTTGTAACGGCTATAATTTCTGACCGTTCTGCTGTGTCAGTATCTCATCCAATAAGGTTGCTTCCTTTATAACGTTCGATTGTACTATCATTTTGTTGGATGACGACATATAAAACTGAGTATCCTTATCAGTTCTATGCTGAGTTTATCACTTGTCAGTTTCTTGACTGACTAGGATCATTAACTGAGTTTTTACTCTTCTTCAAATATCAGTACTCCAGTTTATCATCTGATTATAATTGACTTAATCATAGTACACCATGACTTCATTGTCATCTAAGAATTCATTGTCCTTATGATTCTTAGGTCTTCATACAAGATCCATAAAGTAGTTCAGGTCACCACAATCTTGCCTGAAGTCTAACTTTATAGTCTCGACGTATAATCTTCATAACTGAGTTTGAACCCTCAGTTCTTCAATCTTCAACAACTGAGTCTGTGTCCCTCAATTCTTCATCTACTGAGTTTGAACCCTCAGTTCTTCAATCTGCTAGATAAGCCAACTGAGTCTGTGTCCCTCAGTGAACTTACCTTCTCAGTTTTCAGTCGATGTGCTCTTCTTTTCAGTTCCTAATTCTCAGTTTCTTATTTTCTCAGTTCACGTCCTAAGACAATTACAGTGCTTGTCTGATTTAACCTATACAAATATCAGACTCTATAAAGTCCTATACATTATTATCTAGACATCTTTTTGCTTTGCACTATAACAGCTAGTTATGACACTCCATCAATGGGGTTAAGAATAATAACTGATTAAGCGATGAATCATCATCAAAACATAAATTTTATTTCCAACAGTTTGGATCTTTATCCTACTCTTTTAACTGCTGAAACGTTATTACGAATCGCATTCTTAAAAATGTATATGCGACTTCCCAGAAAGTGTATGGACAATATCCTGTGGTTCTGAATTTTTTATTGAGGTTCATGACAATGTGGTGGTAGCAAAAACCATGGTGAACGTTTGGAAATACATCACTAATAGCTCCAATGATGCATGCCCCTCTGTCTGATACGAACATCAAGCCATCACGCTCTTCAATTACCCTTTTCATGCCAAGCATTAAATACATCCACGCATCCCTGCTCTCTCCGTCGGTCACGAAAAACGCTACCGGAAAGAGATGGCCACCCACGACTACACCGATAGCTACTAACAATGTCCCCTCGCATTTTGTTTTCAGATGTGTACCGTCCACAACTAAGATAGGCCGACAGTACTTAAACCCTTCAATACTAGATTTCAAAGCCATGAAACAGTAATTGAACCTGCCAGTAACATGGTCAACTTGTATATCTGTGACAGTTCAAGGATTTTCACTCTTCAACATGTAAAAGTAGGCGGGTAATTTAAAATACGATAGTATTTCGTTTCCGCCGATTAATTCCAATGCTTTCTGTGTACAATGATATGCATGCTGATAATCAAGGTCTATGTTGACTACCCTTTTGACCTCGACTATTAAATGTTTTTTCGTGAAATGACTGCCGAGTTTTAGTAGGTTCTCTCTTACGAGACGACCTATAGGTCCGGGCCTGGCTTGCCTATGATCGTTGGTTAATCGCCCCAATCCATAAGTGTGAGTTTCAGTGTACGCGGTTATCTCGAATTATTACAACCATGAACCTTCCTACCCATAACTTTCCATTTGCATTTCTCCGAAGTAAAAACATCATGGCTTAACTTATCCTTGTCGGACCTGATAGGTTTCCACATGTAATAATTTTTCAATGCGTGGTAACACATTTTCATCTGCATATCATCCTTGTCTCTGAACTTTTTACCAATAAGCAATATTCCTGAATCTTCAGTCTGTAATGCCTCAGCCCGTGGACATGGAGGAATTTCAGAAGACGGAATGTCTGAAAAAAAATGAACACCTCTATTGCGATTAATACTTGTCATACTAAATATGTGACCAATGTCAGGGTTATGTTCAAAAGGTGCTCTTAGAAAAATCGTAAACAACCCACCAATATTAGGATCCGCTTGCATCGGTGTTGGCATATCAAGGTTCTATTTGAAAGGCGCTCTCAGAAAACTCATTAACGATCCACCGATATTGAGACCTATTTGCATCGGTGTTGGCATAAAAAGTGATGGGCAGTCAAACTGTTGTCTTGTTCCATTTATGTGGATATTATGACTTGTCCCGTCAAACTGTTGTTGGTTGTACGGTATGCATTGTCTGGCTAAAATTAGCTTGAGGTGTGTGCATTGGCTGACGAATCATATTAGCAATTATTCTTCAATCGTAGTCAGGTTCACTTGTGATGTCAATGACTTGTTGAGCTAAAGTTTTATTCGGTTGGATTGTAGTTTCATGAGGGGATAAGACTGATGTAGTTGGTACAACATGCTCTCAGGAATTTCGATTACAGTCCATCTCATATGTAAAATCCTCGATGCCTCTATCATTTTCTGCGTGAAGTTGCTCATTTAAGTCAAACGCGTTCTCATCTTCCATATGGCATCGTCCATAACCGGTTCAGCGTTAACGCATAGTTTCACAGGTTCTTTTCTCAAAATATCATCAATGTAGCCTAGCCATGTATCATCGTCCAAAACATCCATCGGTTGGTCGTAATCTACATACATTAGTTTCATGATCAATGTATTGTATGAGACATCAATTCTGACACCGGAAAAGTGTAGGAGAAAACAGGATGTAACACAAGGCACGACTCAACACTCACGACTTTAGAAATCCACCAAGAGTTTAGAGCAAGATAAAAGAAGATAACATCTTTTAAACAAGCTTAAGAGCTGAATATAATTTTATATTGATGGTTCCCTATTTTGCCTTTAGTACATCACAAATTTATACTACAACAATGGAAACTTCAAGACTACAAGCATTTAAGTCTTGTTCATGTACTTAGATATTCTACGTACCTTTTCACAAAACCTAGGAAGTCATCAAACATACCTATGGCACAAATTACAAACATATATTCATGTATCTAATAAGTATACATGTATTTAGACAAGATTCATAAAAAAACACCAAGAATTGGTTCTCCTTGCAAAATTCCCGCATGACATGTAATTCTGCCATCTTTTAGTAAAATTGTTGGATGTAATATCGCCGGATGGATCTAGATCCGCCCGATTACGCAGTGGAATAACAAGGATCACAATCAATACAAATTAAAACATATAAATAAATAGATCTAAACTACAAGAAGGTTAGATCTACTTACCAATCAAAAGGGGAGAGCTAAAAGATTGATGAAGTCGAGATCCAATTTGAGATGCCACGATCTTCCTATGTGTATCTCCAAGCAACAACCGGTGGATGTTGATCCTTGATGCTTGACCTCCTCGATATGCTACCCGGAAAATCCCGAAGATTCCCCGACTCTATACCCCAAGCTTTGGCCGAAAATTCCAAGCCTTTTGTGTGTATAATGCGTGTTATATGTGTGTTCAAAAGGCTTAAGAGAACTCTCTTTATATATGAGAGCAATCATTGTACTCCAAGGATTTAATAATTAATTAGATAATCAATCATAATAATCCTTTATTAAATATAAGATAAATGTAATATATTCTAAAACTAGTTTAGATATATATAATAGATAATATCTAATATCTAATATCTCCCGATTAATTATTTAACAAATAAACAATTAATCATATGACATGGAATTACAACATGTATGCCACACACCATTCCCCCCTAAAATCAGGGTTTTACACGCCACACTTAATTATGGGCCGAGTCCACGAAAAATGTCTTTTCCATGTATTTAATTATTTAGCCCACTAAATAATTATTTGCACATCAATTAAATAGTCCAACTACTTAATTATCATTGAGGCCCAACGTCAAGAAACATATGCATGTTAGGAGCCACATCGGTGACCATAGACCTATAACCAGTAGCTACAATAAATTAAATAAAATTATTCATCGAACAGAACAATTCTTATTCAATCTATTAATTCCGGGATTACGCCACCATAAACCCGAAACTAAACTCTATCGATTATAGATATATACTTACACTCTAATCATCGAGTAAAGCGTCCATTGATATAATCATTACATACGGATAAATCCTCCATAGACTGTTCGTTTTGATTCGGGATATTTCCGTAAACCCTTCTCAAAACATCTTATCCTTATTTACCATTAACCCCTAGCGATCAATTAGTTCATAACTAATATAATATGAACTGGGCCCATTGATCAGTTTCTAGGATTAACAAATAAGGGAATTGTCTGTCTTCTTCCAGCAGGACGGAATGGATTCCATATCTGTGAAGTCATTGACTATTCACTCATTTCAGAACAGAGCCAATGAGAAGTGTTCAGATCACATGTATCCAAGTGATCCTTAACTAACACATCAAACCCTACTTTGAACCAAGCAGTAGACTGTGATCACATCAGGATTGAGATTAATCCACATATGGTCATCTTGTGATTCGATAAGATTTCTCGATCACAGAATTATATCAAGAACTCAAATCAAATCGTTCTAGTCCTATATGATAGACATCATATATAAATGCCCCACTAGGTACCCTATACCGACGGTCCGGATAAGACGGTCACACGGTTAAGCGTTCTGGGCGCATTATTGGTATATTAATCATGAGACCCATACTCTTGATTAAATTCACCACGGACTAAATAGTTTTAAGCATATCATCACTAACTCAATCCTTGTGTGTATGCCAATACACTGAGTTATGTGATTACATACCGATATACTTAGGGTTTTCAGCAGTGTATAATATAAGCATAAATGCAAATAATAAAATGAATATATAACTGTCATTTATTTAAATAAAACAATTATAAAATTGTCTTTCGGGCACTACACCTAACAAAAATGACCATAACTTATTGTAGGAATATAATTTTTGAACACCGTTTTTTTGCGTTGGAAACTAGACTTGAAGGGATTTCCAAAAATACATGGCTTGCATAGTAATTCATAACCAATGTGAGAAGATAATTTTGAGAAGTGTCTTGATACACAAAATTTTCCTATGTCATTCTCCCTTGGTTGGATAAACTCGTCCCTAGTTTCTTTCCTCGATCAAATGGAACTCCAAATATTTTTATCCACTTTTTCGCATCAAGTGACACAACTGAATACCTATTTGCATAATATCTAAAGAATTGATATGCGCATTCATTTTGCGATACCCATGACAAAATTGTTGTAGCTAATGAGAACGATGAAGATTTCTCCCACAAATGTGCAAATCCTTGAACATTTATATATTGGACATTTGGTGTAAAACTAGAATGAAATATACCATCAATATCATTGGGAAAACCACCATACTTTGCAACTTAGTTAGCTTCACATGTAAGAGTACTGAAATTTTGGCATAAACCAATGACTTTGTCATAACAATCTTTATTGACAAAATCATGATCATTGAATGAAATCTCCTCTTTAAAAACAGCACCATCATTTTCAATAATTGGAATAGGATTACCAACTGAACCATCCCCAAAATCATCACAAATGATTTTGTCTTCAATGGCATTTTCTTCATCGTCAGAAAGTGCATATTAATCATAAACTGGAAAAGATTCATGAACTTGTTCATCCCATAAGCTTTCAGTTTCAGTAATCTCTCCATCAATAATATCATCAAACATTTTTACATGAGACGTCCATCCGGTGTAGAATATGTTATTGTGCAACCATGAGTCATCTTCAGCATTAATGGTATTTAGACAACGTCTCACAACCAAAGATTCTCAATTATCCACAAAAGAAATTTCGTCTTCATCATCCGATTCATCATAAATTGGGGTTGTCTCATATGGTTCCTCCTCAACTTCTTCTTTTTCAACAATAGTGATAATTTTGAGAAATGGACAGTCTGCAGTAAAGTGTCTAATACCCATGCAACTGAAACATGATTCATCATTTATTTCACCATAGAAGAGACTAACATCCACTTGATACTTGTTAGAAACAATTTTCAAATCATGACCATCAACATCATGATTCAAAGGTTCTGGCGTAAGGCGTTTCTTGAGCTGTTGCACTTGTCTCCTTAATTTATCCAACTCGATATCTTGAAGGTCTCTTTCACGAGCTGCGGTGTTCTCAGTGTTTGGTCTGTTCCATCTTCGACAAACCATTGTCAACTAAATCTATAATACCAACTTGACACCGGAAAAGGTATAGGAGAAAACAGGAGGTAACACAATGCACGACTCTAGGAATCCACCAAGAGTTTAGAGCAAGATAAAAGAAGATAACTGAAGAGAGTTTGAGAATGTGATAAACACAAGAGTAAACTTCAACTTAGTTTATTCATTGATATGAGAGGTGTATAAATAGATACAATTGAGAGAGACTAGCAAGCTAGCTTGGGCGGCCACTTGAGTATGTAGATGTGGGCGGCAAGCATGCAAAAGTAAAAGTAAAAGCTATGTCTATGACATAAAGTAAACTAGAGTTTGACATATTAATTGTGTCTATGACATAAAGTAAAGTAGAGTTTGACATATTAATTGTTTATATGTATCACAATTAATATGTCTTTTTACAATTAAATAAAGTGTACAAAATATCCTGTACGAACTCCCCGAGGCTCGGGCACCTCGTCGAACTTCGGCGAGACTCGGCGGTCGTCGAAGTAATGTCGTAACATTTCCACACCCCCTCAAACCGGGTGTATATGTTGATGCGGCCAAGTTTGCTACTAAGTCCGCCGAACATAAGAGGTGGAATAGCCTTGGTAAGAATATCGCATTTCGATCCGCCGAGGGAACATACCGGAGTTGAATAATCTTGGCATCAATCTTTTCCTTCGAGAAAGTGTCCGTCAATGTCCACATGCTTGGTTTTATGATGATGGACAGGATCTTCGACCATGCATAAAATTTGAATTATTATCACAAGAGAGTGTGATAGGTTCTTTGGGGAGGTTGCTTTGAAGTTCGTCCGTACTTTTTAGCCATAGAGCTTCACAAATGCCAAGGACAAGTGCCCTGAGTTCAGCTTCAGCACTGATTCTTGACACAGTAGGTTGTTTCTTGCTTCTCCAAGTAACCAGGTTCCCCCATACATATGAGCAATAGCATGTGGTAGATCGTCTGTCAATGTGACATCCAGCCCAATCAGCATCAGTGTAGACCTTGATTGATCTATCAGTAGACTTGGTGAAGTGCACGCCTTGGCCAGGAGTGGACTTTAAATATCTCAGTATCCTATTCACAGCATCCCAATGTTGCTTAGTAGGGGGTGCATGTGCGACCGACCGACTAACCATATGCAATATCAGGCCTTGTGTGAGAAAGGTAGATGAGTTTACCTACAAGCCTTTGATATTGTTCTTTTCTGACAGCAATGTCACCATGTAGTAGGGTGTTGCGGGGTCTCTTGGGGATACGAGCGGGTTTGCATCCCAGCATGCCAGTTTCCTTCAGTAGATCCAATACATACTTCCTTTGGGAGACTGAAATGCCTTTGGTGTTTCGAGCCACTTCCATACCAAGAAAGTACTTGAGGTAGCCCAGATCCTTAACTTGGAACACCTTTGCCAGTAGAGTCTTTAAATTTTGAATCTCAGTAGAGTCATCTCCAGTAAGGATGATATCATCCACATATACAATAAGAATAGACCTTCTCTGGTTGGTTGTCTTGATGAACATAGTGTGATCTGAGTTGCATTGATGATATCCAGCAGCTTTGACCACAGTAGTAAGTTTCCCAAACCAAGCTCTTGGGGATTGCTTCAGGCCATATAGAGATTTTCTGAGTTTGCATACCTGGCCCTGAGTGTGAGGATTGACAAAACCAGTAGGTACATTCATATAGACTTCCTCAGTGAGATCACCATTGAGAAAAGCATTTTTGATATCCAATTGGTGTAGAGGCCAGTCCAGTTGGACAGCTAGAGAGATCAAAACCCTGACAGTGTTGAGTTTTGCCACTGGCGCAAAAGTTTCCTTATAGTCAATACCATAAGTTTGAGTGAATCCCATTGCTACCAATCTGGCTTTGTACTTGTCAATTGTACCATCAGCATTGTATTTGATAGTGAATAACCATCTGCAGCTAACTGTCTTTTTGCCTTTTGGAAGAGTTGTGAGGTCCCAAGTATGATTATCCAGGAGGGCAGTCATCTCTGTTTTAACAGCAGCCTTCCACTTATCATTTTGAAGAGCCTCTTGAATATTTTTAGCAATAGAGTGAGAGTCCAAGTCCTGTGTAAACATGGCAAAGACAGGAGACAACTGATCATAAGATAAATAAGTATGAATAGAGTGATCAGTGCAAGATCTCTTTCCCTTTCTGAGAGCAATAGGCCTATCATCAATGTCGCGACCGCCGGGGATCCGTAGTATGCCGAGTGTCGTAGGCTCGGTGTCCGCAGGCTGCGGGTCGTAGTATCGAGGTTCGGTAGTATCGGGTACGGGGGTTTGCCGAGGATCGCAGGATGAGTATCGCGAGTCCGCCGAGGGTTAAGAGTTTGCTGAGGGAAAGGGTTTAGGTCAATTTCAATTAGGTTTCCATCGTTGATCGCCTCGGTGGACTTGTTTGTAGTAGGGAGTCCTTTCAAAAAGATTTACATCCATAGAATTGTAAAATCTCTTTTCAGAAGGAGAGTAACACTTGTAGCCTTTCCTGTCCTTTGCATATCCTAAGAAAATGCACTTGTGAGCCTTGGGATCAAGTTTGCTTCTGTGTTGGGCATGGATATAGACAAGCACAGTACAACCAAAGATTTTTGGTGGTAACTGGGAAATAAGATAGGGGCAGGAGTGTGTGGTCAGTAGGGTTTTGATTGGAGTTTTGAAGCCTAGTACCATGCTGGGAAGTCTGTTGATTAAGTATGTGGAGGTCAATATAGCTTCACCCCACATATATTTTGGAATATTAGTGGTAAACATGATAGACCTAGCCATTTCTAGCGGATACTGTTCTTTCTCTCAAAGCAACCCCATTTTGCCGAGGAGTTTCAACACAGCTACTGATATGGACAATCCCTTTATCCATCAAGATATTACTGAGATGGGACTCATAATATTCAAGGGCATTGTCAGTCTTCAAAATTTTGATCTTAGTGTCAAACTGAGTGGAGACCATGTTGTAAAACTCTTGAAAGATGGATCCAACTTCAGATTTATCCTTCATTAAAAATAACCAAGTTGTTCTGGTGTGGTCATCTATGAAGGTAACAAACCACCTCTTCCCTGTTATGCTTTTTACTCTTGAGGGTCCCCATACATCACTGTGAATTAAGGTGAATGGTGTGGAAGGTAAGTGAGGTAATTTTGCATACACAAATTTGGTGAGTTTGGCAAATTGACAAATATCACATTGAAGATCATTCAAATTACAACCTTTAAACAATTCAGGATCTATAGACTTTAAATAACTAAAACTGGGATGTCCTAGTCTATAATGCCATAACATGATATTTTGTCTAGGTTTTGAGTGCAGGCTGCTGAGGCAGATTCAGTCTTCTGTCTTCTGTCTTGCAAGGTTGACCACAAACCATCCTGAGCAAGGTTTAGCAGTCCCAATCACTGCCTTTGAGGAATGATCCTGGAATGTGCACTGATTCTCATTAAAAACAACAGTCCATTTCAAATCTTTAGTAAGTTTACTGACAGTTATGAGATTGCAATCTAATTTTGGAACAAATAGGACATCCTGCAGGCATATCTTATTAGTAAGCTGCACCTTACCAAAACCTTTTGCACTAGAAATAGATCCATCAGCAGTCTTAATATTGTGAATTTGGGGACATGGCATAAGTTGAGTAATGAGATTTTTATTACCGGTCATATGGGATGAGGCCCGAGTCAACAATCCAGGTTTCATTACTAATAGATGAGTAGAATTTACCCGTACCGGCATGAGAGGCTATGTCGGTAGAGTGACTACCTTCCTTTTGTTGAGTTAGGAAGGCTTTGAATGCGCAAGCCGTGCATTCAACCCGTTGTCATCTTCTTCCTCACTTATGTGTCCGCACGACTTTCCTTGGCGGTGTCTTGAGGTCTTGGAGGAGTTAGGCTTGCCATGTAGTTTCAAAGCAAGTGTTCTTGGTGTGATTTGTGCGTTTGCGGTGGTCACGAAACGCTTCCCGGTTTATCGTAGGCTTCCCGTAAGCTTCGGTAGGGTTCCCGACGGCCGGCCAGGTGGCACTCTCGCAGGGTTGTCGGCAGGGAGTTCGGTAGCATCACTTTCCTCCTGCTTTCCTCATGTTTGACCTCAGCAAACATGGATTTGAGATTTGGGAGAGGTTTAGTAGCTAGAATTCTACCTCTAACATCATCAAGAGTAGGATTCAGTCTAGTGAGGAACTTGAATACTCTCTTCTTTTCTATGATGTCTTTATATAGAGCAGCATCCTTGACATCATTCCAGGTGTGAGTTTCCAACATTTCTAGGTGTTGCCATGCCTTAAATAGTTGATTGAAATATTGAGTTACAGACATATCTCCTTGTCTGCAGTTTTGAATCTGAGCTTCGAGTTCATAGACTTCAGATGTATTGTCCTTTTTTGAGTAAAGGTCTCTGGCATTATCCCGCATTTCCTTAGCAGTGTCATACATCATGAAGTTCTCATCGATCTCTTTTGTCATAGACCTCGTGAGGATGGTCATGACTTGGTTATTTTCTCGTGTCCCATGCTTCAAACTTGGGGTCGGTTTCGAGGGCGAGGTTTGGAACCGAGATAGATATCCCATCTTGCCCCGGCCGGAGATATACATTTTCATAGACCTTGACCATAGCAAGTAATTGTTACCATCAAGTTTATGATTTGTAAAAGAAGAGTGTTCAGTTATCCCAGTCGGCGAGGCAGCTGTGAGTCTACTGAAGAAGATGAAACTTCAGATAATGTTGACATTTTTCTGAAAAGGAACTGAGTTTTGCAGCGGATTTTAGAACTCAGTAAGGTGCTCCGATACCATGAAGAGAGTTTGAGAATGTGATAAACACAAGAGTAAACTTCAACTTAGTTTATTCATTGATATGAGAGGTGTATAAATAGATACAATTGAGAGAGACTAGCAAGCTAGCTTGGGCGGCCACTTGAGTATGTAGATGTGGGCGGCAAGCATGCAAAAGTAAAAGTAAAAGCTATGTCTATGACATAAAGTAAACTATAGTTTGACATATTAATTGTGTCTATGACATAAAGTAAACTAGAGTTTGACATATTAATTGTTTATATGTATCACAATTAATATGTCTTTTTACAATTAAATAAAGTGTACAAAATATCCTGTACGAACTCCTGAGGCTGCTGGGCACCCTGCTGAACTTCAGCAGACTCAGCAGTCTGCCGAAGTAATGCTGTAACATTTCCTCAATTTCATATTTTAAACAAGCTTAAGAGCTTAATATAATTTTATATTGATTGTTCCCTATTTTGTCTTTAGTACATCACATATTTATACTACAACTGGAAACTTCAAGACTACAAGCATTTAAGTCTTGTTCATGTACTTAGATATTCTATGTACCTTTTCACAAAACCTAGGAAGTCTTCACATATTCCTATGGCACAAATTACAAACATATTCATGTATCTAATAAGCATACATGTATTTAGATAAATATTCATAAAAAAACACCAGGAATTGGTTCTCCTTGCCAAATTCCAGCATGACATGTAATTCTGCCACCCTTTAGTAAAATGACCATAACTTATTGTAGGAATATTATTTTTTAACACCGTTTTTTTTTGCATTGGAAACTAGACTCGAGGGCTTTCCAACGGTATATGGCTTGCATAGTAATTCATAACCAATGTGAGCAGATAATTTTGGGATATTGTCTGGATACACAAAATTTTCATGTGTCAAATTCCTACTTCCTGACACACTTTGGCCTTCACTTCATCCAATGTCGTATCGGTTTTCACACGAACCAAATAAAATTTTCCTCTTTTAGAAGAGCATTTGTCGCTATCTTCATGGTATGTCCACTATCCACCAAATAAAAACTCAACGGACACCGTTTTGTTATTTGTGAACCAATCTTTTATTCACATGGTTAGGTTTTTTCTGAATATTGTTGTGTTGTCTAAATATATAGTAAAATTAATCTGGAATGAATTTTATGTATGTATACTTATATGTATACTTATGTAAATACATATATATATATATATATATATATATATATATATATATATATATATATATATATAATGAGAGAGAGAGATGGTTAGGTCTATTTAAGACATCACAACGCAAGAAAACAATATTAAAAAAAAACTAAACATTTGTCTCTTATATATATATATATATATATATATATATATATATATATATATATATATACACACACACATGGTTAGATTCTTACGAATATTGTTGTGTTTTTGTTGTCCGACTATATTTACTTAAATACAAGTAAATAGATGTGTATATAAATGAGAAATTAATATACACACTTATATACTACTTACATTTATACATACATACAGACGCACACATGGTTAGGTTTATTTTTCAAGTTTCATTGTGTTGTGTTGTAACAGTAGACGGGGGTAATAGAAGAGAAGATTGTTTTTACCAGCGTCATAGAATATTTGATGATGGCGAGGGAGATCAGATGCTGGACAGAGCCAACAGAACAGAGCTTAGACTTTCGATCTAACGGATGCCTCACTTCTGCCGGAGGTGTTGGAAATGAAATTTATGTTTTGATGATGATTCATCACTTATTCAGTTATTGTTTTTAGACCCCTTTGATGAAGTGTCATAACTAGCTGTTATAGTGCAAAGCAAAAAGATGTCTAGAAATCAATGTATAGGATTTAATAGAGTCTGATATCTGTATAAGTTAATCAGACAAGCATTGTAATAGTTCTAGGATCGGGACTGAGAAATTGAGTATTTAACTGAAGTAAACTGAGATCGTACAAAGAAATTGAGTTTCACTAGATAACTGACATAAGAGCACACCAACAGAAACTGAAGAAGGTAAGTTCGCTGAGGGACACAGACTCGGTTGCTTATCTAGAAGAGTGAAGAAGGTAAGTTCGCTGAGGGACACAGACTCGCTGAGGGCTCAAACTCGGTTATTGAAGAATGAAGAACTGAGGGTTCAAACTCAGTTTATGAAGACTAAGTCAAGACTGTAAAGTTAGACTTCAGGCAAGATTGTGATGACCTAAACTTTATGGATCTTGTATGAAGACCTAAGAATCATAAGGACAATGATATCTTCGATGATTGATTTGAATAGTGTACTCTGATTAAATCAAATATAATCAGATGAAGAATAGAGTACTGAGATTTTGAAGAAGAGTAAAAACTCAGTTAATGCTCTTAAAAACTGACAACTAACTAAGTTGTGAGAAATCAGTTTTTAACTGAAGACAAGTAAAACTGATGAAGGATCAGACCGTTACAAATGTCAGAAAGCACACTGACATACATACAGGAAAGCAGGACCACTAACGGCTATAAGGATTCAAATTCAAATAATCCAACCATTAGAAAGACCCCTATAAATAGACTACTTCTACAACAAGAAGTGTAAGGAATTCAAAGAATCAATCTAGTCAAGAAAGATCAAATTAAGGGGAAAGAAGATCAAAAAGAATTCTGCTAAGCTTTTCATTGAAAGATCAAGATTTCTTCAAGTGTGCATAAGATTTCAAAGAAAGATCAAGATCAATTATTTGAAGAAAACATAGTCGTGCATAACTTATATATCTAGAAGAAGAAGCTCATATCACAATTGAATCATAGTTATTGATTCAAGTCTCAACTTTGATTTCATCAAAGGTTTAGACTGTGAAACACGAAGAAGGTGTGAATGACAGTTGAGTGCAGCCAGGAAGACTGTGTTTGTGTGAGCTGGTGAAGAGGCAATTCAACCCTCCAAGGACCAGTGTTTCAAACAATTGAAGAGAAGCCATCCTACCTATTCTACAAGTGTTTAGATAGTGAAACTAGGGATTAGTCAAGGACTATCAGTTTAGAACTTTTTGTAACCGGGCCATCTCAAAGAAGTTCTAGTGGAATTTTACTCCGCATCACAGGGGAAGAGAGGATTGACAGGATTACACCACCTGTAACCTCTATAACTCTTGTTTCATTTACCTTACGCATTTACATTCTGTCATTCATTTATTCACTGCATTTTAGTTATATTCATCTAGTTCATACACTTAGCAAACACAGGAACCTAAGTCAGCACCTAATCTGATAACTCTTATTTAAAAGGCTTAATTAATCCGCTTCCGGTTAACTCGACTAAGGATAAGTCAGTGTTGATTTATACTCAGTTAAGTTAGCTTAACTCCGCACAAGTTTCAGTTGAACTCAATCTGGAATAAGATTCAGTTTTTGGGTGAGCATTTGGTGACAAGTTTATTCACCCCCCTAAACTTGTGTCAGCCTTTTCTAGGGACCAACAGGAAGCTTTAACAAGTTTCTGGGAACGGAAAAGATGCACTATTGAGTAGACCTAATGAAATTTTCTACAAACTACGCTATATAAGGAGCCCCAATACAATTCTTGGAGATTAGGCCGACACAGCGGATCAGAAGGATTCGAATACATCATAGGGATTCATGCTTTTCTAAAAACCTCATCAGGTCAAGGCGTACCATAGAATAGGTCGAGATTCGTTGTATGGTTCATTTTCTTAAAAAAATTCATTATGTTTTTACCGGTAATTTCATAGGACGTGTTGAAACGATTACAAAAAAACGTAATAAAATACAAAAAGTATATCAATTTCACATGCGACTTTATAACCAAACTAATAAAACACAACTTTCTTATTTTACTACGACCAGTCACATTGATATCAACCAAAATACAAATGTATAAACTGCATTTTTCATTATCGAACCATATCATCAAAATTAATCATTCCAATAGCTTAAAAATCAAAATTTTATCCTTTCACTACCCTGAAAATCAAAATTTTATCCTTTAACTACCGTGAAAATTGAAACTTTATCATTTCACTACCCTAAAAATAAAAGCTTTATCTATTCACTACACAAAAATTCTAAAATTTATAACTTTAAAAGGTAAATTACCTGAAAAATAATCATCATTTAAAACAAATACTATATTTGAAACTATTCAAACAAAAATCTTTACAATTCAACGTGGCTTTCTTTTTCCTCATGAAAAATTCCACGAGCCCGTTGAAGTTTCCACGAGGGACTCAAAAAAAATGTCAGGTGTGAACAGACCTGACATGAAATACAGGTCTTTACAGTAGCTTGATTGTATAATTTCTCGGTTGTAGGCTTTGCTGATCGATGCTCGTTTCCTGACAATTGGATGATAGCGTAAAAGGCATAAGGCGAGCTGGATTGAACCCAGCCCAGTCCGTCTTATTAAGGTGCTAACAGATTGGGCCGATGACTGATGGGAGTCAACTTTACGTGATTCCGGTGCATTTTCCACCCCCGTTTTTCCCACTTTTAGCACATTCTCGGTGTTTTTAGACAATTTTCGGATAATATCGTGAGTTTATAGCACGGGGAGTAAATCCGTCGCTTTGATGGTTTACTACCTCTTTTTAGTGATACTAACCCATTCCCGAGCACTTTTACCCTCCGGAATCGTTTGTGTGTGTTGTTCGTTCATGAGATTGTAGGGTCTAGGTGTCATGAGAACCTGGAAGGCGGGGATTTATGATGAGAAGTATGATCGAGGTGCAAGAATGAGCCAAGGAAGAAGAAAAATGAAGAAAAGGAAGAAAAATACTTGATATCTTCACGCTACGTTCTGTTCAGAAGCAATTTGACCTATTATGGAGGCATTTTATGGTCATGATCTCTTCATGAAAGTTTTTGATAATTTAACGATCTTTCCAACGCATTTTGAATCGCTCAAATCGGAGTTATACACGCAAAGATATCATGGTTTTACTGCAGCCAGAAAAACAGCAACGTCTCAAACGCGCGTTTGGAACTATTTTTTTTGTACAGTGAGTTACGGCTGAAACGCGCGTTTGGGGTCATTTTCTGCAGATTTTGGCCCCTATAAACACCCACTTCCATCGAATTTCATCATATTATTCTCCCCTCTCTTAGCTAAACTATACCCACTCTTTGCTCGAAATTTGTAATGGATTATTCCACTTTCTCTTAGTATAGATTAGCATAAATATAGCTTAATTATTCCATTTCCAAGCTCAAATTCTCATTCCAACTTCTAAGTCACCATCTTTTAATTAGTTCTTCAAAGTGTACTTTTTGGATCTCAAATTCAAAATTCTTGTTTCTATGGTATGTTTCTTCTCTCTTTTACTTATTATGGCTTTCATTTCCTGTTTTGTGTATGTTTTGATTAGTATAATGAGTAGCTAATCCCTTTTCATAGTCGAATCATGTGAAATTTGGTGAAATCACCCTTTGGTTGATGAACTTGGGAGTGGGTAGTGCTTTTTATTGTTTAATCTTGCTTGTTTCACGTCTTAGTGTTAAGGGTGAAATTATATGTTTTATAAGGTTATATTTTGTGATGTTTTCCCCTTTTATTTGTATAATTTGCATAATAATAAGGTCTTATATGGAAATATTTAGTAAACGATATTTTTAAGGGCTTAATCGCAATATCGATGTAATTATGTGATTTTTATGGTTGAATTATAATTATTTGGATATTATTACAGTTCGCGATATTTTCCATGTCTAGGTATTGTTATGAGGTTCAACTAATGATAAAAAGAGATGAAATTCGAGATATGGCGATTAAAGAAAGAGATAATGATGAGGTGGGTTAAAGAAAAGAGATAGAGATGCAAAAATCACATCCGAGCCATATTGGACGAGCGTCCACGTCCCGTCCAGAGTGGACGTGCGTTTTGCTAAACCAGACGGGCGTCCGGAAGAACAATTTTGATACAGAGAGCATGAATGGAATCTGAACAAGCGTCTGAGGAGAGTTCAGCAATTGTGAACGAGCGTCCACTATAGTGAACGTTCGTCCATCCGACCGACTTAGAGAAACCGACTTTGGAGGCTATAAATACCCATCTATTTTCACACATTAAGGGGACCGATTGACATTATTCGAAACCCTAATATCGGGGGCGGATTTAGGTCGCATCTTTCTATCGCTTTTATTCCAGTTTTCATACACTTAAATTCTAGATAAAAGTAGGTAGTTCTATGTTCTTAATTCCTGCACTTTTGAGTTCTCTGAGGATGTTCAGGGGCTAAGCTTCTACAAACGAGCATTGTGAAGCCATCCAACACTTGTTGACTTCGTTTTCTTCGATTATATTGTAAGTTTCTATTCAAAGTTGTTTCCTTTATCATGTTTTATGATGTTAATTGCATTTATATCGAAAGATGTGCATGTATGATGTTTTATATTTGATGAAAGTCTTTATAAACATTAGATCACCATGATTTAGGAATGGATCTTTGATCTATGTCAAACGAAAGTTGATAGGTTGAATATCTAGGTTAAAACATTTAAGTTTACATCTTTGCTTATTTTATGACGCGTTAATCTCCGTAAATCGAAAGATAGGAATTAATAGGCGAATTATCTACGAAAGTAGGAATTCATACCTTTGATAAGATGAATCACAACTTGTTAGAAACGAAAATATAATCAAGATAGGAAGTTAATAATTGTTGGATAGGTGGATCAACTCGCTCGTTTGTCCTTTTTAAATTTGATCTAATCTTTAGAACTTGAATTTGTTTAGTTTAGATTCTCGTTTTTTTTTCCACATTAGTTTAGTTTGTTCGCAACCAATTCTTCCTAGCTTTGGATTCCGTCCTCTCGTCTAGTTTATTTTCAGCATATTTGTCTAGTTTAGTTTCCGTTTAGTTAAGTTTTCGTGACATCGTTTAGATAGGCAAAAATTAGGATTTACAACCATTAGTTCCCCGTAAGATCGACCCGGCATTAGCCTCCATACTACGATCCTTATACTTGAGGTTAACCGGATTATAAATTATATTACTTGTTTATTTCATTAGCAATAATCCGTGGACAAGTTTTTGGCGCCGTTGCCGGGGAACAAACGGTTGCCTAGTTTTTGTTTAGTAGCTAGGTTAGATTTTCGTTTTATTTTTTCTGTTTTTCGTAATATCTTAATTGTTAATATTAACTGTTTAGTCTGTTTTATTTATGCGTGTTCTGTGAGTAATTAGTATAGATTTTAGTCATCAATTTTATATCTCTCGTTTTTGCGTTTTCGTACTCGTTTTCTTCGTTATCCCCTATTCTTTCCCTGCAAATTTTCGATTCCTCCCTGAATTTTTTCAGCATCCGGACGAGCGTTTAGTTTACTGGACGCCCGTCCACTGAAAACTTTTCAATTCTGTATCAATCTCCGACCTGCAGACGAGCGTTCATACCTCTGGATGCCCGTGCAAGGATATTCAGCAGACCAGACGAGCGTTCGGTTTTCTGAACGCCCGTCCGTCTGTATCTCGGGCAGACGTTCGTTCACATTTTAGGACGCCCGTCCGTCTGTATCTTTCCTTCTCTTTTCTTTCTTTTTCATAGATTTTGATACTAGTTTTAGGCTTTTAATCTCTTAGATAGTTTCTTCTTCTTTTCTTTAGTTTTTAGTTCAATATCTTGATTTGGGCCTCGGTTTATGCAAACTCGTAGTCATAAGGGACAACTAATCTATTCCCCCGACCCCGAGCGGACCATAGTCCGACCCAACAGGCAGAGACTTCGTTTCGACGAGGGAAATGCCTTAGATCAAGAATTTGAGCAATATCTTGTAGGAGAGATCGAAAAAATAGTAATAATGGCTGCAGAAGATAGACGTACGCTGGCATACTACGCCATGCCTGGTACAGTCACTGTCAACCCGGCTATAGTCTTGCCCGCCATTACAGCTCACACATTCGAACTCAAGCCCGGACTCATCCAGATGATGCAGCATGCATCAATTTTTCATGGCTACCAATCTGAAAATCCGCATACCCACTTACATGCGTTCTTAGAGATATGCGGTACCACCCGCATCCAAGGAGTGAGTGAGGATGCGATCAAGCTTAAACTTTTTCCTTTCTCTCTGAAAGGAGAGGCTAGGGAGTGGTATCACTCTCTCCCTTCAGAATCCATCACTACTTGGGCCGGACTTGAAAAAGAATTTCTAAGTCAATATTTTCCTCCTTCAAAGACAAACCCGTTGTCCGAATGAGATCTATACCTTTACCGTAAGGATAATGAATCATTCTTCGAATGTTGGAAGAGGTTCAAATCTCTTTTAAGAAAATGTCCCCACCATGGCTTGCCTAAGGAAAGGCAAGTAAACACTTTCTTCAGTGGACTGACCGAGCTTACTAAAGGCATGGTCAACAGCTCTTCTGGTGGGGCTTTCCTCAAAAAGACACCTGATGAAGGATGGGCACTGTTTGAAGATATTGCCAAATACAACTATGCCCCATCCTATCAGGCCATCCAAGCGCCTCCTCCTCCCAAGGTGGAGGAAGTAAACGTCCAAAGTCTGATTGCCATGCTGCAAAAGCAGATGGCAAGTCCTCAAGTTCCAAACCTGATTAATCAGACTCCTTCGTTTCCGCAGAACCCTCAGGTTCTGTATTGCGAAAATTGTCGTCGACCGGTCACATGTTTGGCCAATGTCAATTTCAGCCCCCTCTCGTTCATCAAGTCAATACCGTTCATAACAATGGACAAGTATAATCAAATCACATGGCAAGTATGTGATGATCCGGGGCACATCGCTCGCTCGCTTCGTCCCATGATTGGACGACGAATGCGAAGTGAATGCTTTTTCTGGCCAGTCCAATCCGAGGTTCAATAACCAATTCTCTGGCCAGAATAATTCTCAAAACCAGGGCTTCGGCCAGAATCCGAGCTTTAATTCAAATCCAAATTTCAATATGAGCTTTAATCAGAATCCAAACTTCAACAGAAACCCTGGATTCAATCAGAACCAGAACTCAAATTTTTCAAACAATGCTCAGAGGTTCAATCAGAATTGGCTCGCCAATTCCAACTCTCAAATTCAGAATTGGCCCAGCCAGCCATACTCTCAAAATACCCAAAACTCTCAAGGCCCATCCCAGTCCAACAATCTCGAAGCTAAGTTGGAGGAGCAAAGCAAAAGTATTCAACTTCTAATGAATACGAACAAGAGCCTTGAGAGGCAAATAGGACAACTGGCTGAGCAGTTAGCTTCCAGACCGTCAGGGCAGGTGCCCAGCTTTATGGAAAAGAATCCAAAAGGCGGTCAGGTTGCTCAGGCCAACATAAGCAACAATCAATGCACTGACCTCGTGCCAACAATGCAATACGGTAAAGAGGAGGCCAGTGCGATGAATTTAAGAAGTGGCACTCGGCTGAGTGGTCCCCCTGGCTTCCAGGGAAACCACTAGCCCCTCCCGCCACCGATAAGGCAGGAGGGGAAGTTGAACAACCACTATCTCCTGTCCTGCAAGAGCATACTCGGGTGGCTGATCCCCCGAGAGATGAAAGAGTTGAAACACCTCAGGTGGCTGAACCCCTGAGAAAAGAAGATTCGGTTGAGAGTCAGGTGGCTGATCCCCTGACCAATAAGACGTCTGAAAAAGTTGTGAGGTGGAAAGATCTGGAAGACAAGGCCGTAAGTGCATCCTCAAAGAAAGTATTTTCCGAGAGTGACCTTAAAAAGCTTCCATTTCCACCGAGGAAGAGCAACATCCCTCTCGTGAAGATAAGAAATATGAAAAGGTGCTTAACCTTTTGAAAAATACTCAGGTAAATCTGCCATTATCCGAGGTCTTGGTCGAGATGCCTAAGTATACAAAATTCATCAAGGATGTTGTGTCTTCGAAAAAGAAATTAGCAGGCATGGAAAGGCAAATTGGTGAGGATTGTTCCTTGATAAATCATCAAGACTTACCAACCAAGAGGGGTGACCCAGCAAATTTGTGCTCACATTGCGGATGGGAGGCCTAGTCTTCCCAAATTCTTTATGTGACCTCGGGTGCATCCATCGGCTTGATGCCGTTGTCGTTTGCAATCGCCTTGGTTTACAAGATCTTCTAGAGCCCACCACCATGAACCTTCAGTTCGCCGACATATCTTCCAAGAAAGCTTCAGGGATCCTGAAAGACATATTAGTTCAAATTGATAGGTTTACCTTCCCAGTTGACTGGTACGTCTTAGATATGGAGAAAGGTGAAAATGTTCCCCTGATTCTTGGAAGACCTTTCCTATCTACAGCTAGGGCCCTCATCGATTGTGATGGTGGGCAAGTAACTATTCGAGTTGGTGACCAAGAGGTGAGCTATAGTGTCTCTAAATCTATTCACGTACCCTATGGTTCTCCAACCGGCTTTTCCATTGAGGAAACATTTAATGACTTCAATAACTGTATGGAAGAGCAAGTCAAGGCTGTGGAGGCGGAATATGAGCGATTGATCAATAATCTGAATAGTCATGGTGTGGTTAATCTAGATCAATTGACAGTTGACCTTGAAGATGAGTTATTAAGAGAAGAAGCTTTGGCAGTGGAGCCACTAAGTAAGCTCAGCGATGTTGAGTTGAAAAGTGGAGGGCTTAAATCGAGTTTAGAGGATCCCCCTGCAGATCTAGTTCTGAAGCCGTTGCCTAAACATCTTAAGTATGTATTCCTACGGGAAGGTGACAAGCTTCCCTTGATCATATCTGCTAAGCTATCTCGAATAGATGAGCCGAAATCGTTAAACGTCTTGCGAAAAAACGAAAGAGCCTTTGGATGGCAGGTGGGAGATATCCGAGGAATACCTCCTGACATCTGCATGCACAAGATAAAGACTAGTGAGGGAGCCAAATGTGTAAGACAGCCCCAAAGGAGGCTAAACCCTCACATGCAAGAGGTAGTCAAGAAGGAAATCATTAAGCTTCTAGATATGGGTATCATTTACGCCATCGCTGACAGTGAATGGGTATCCCCTACTCAGGTAGTCCCAAAAAAAGGAGGGACTACTATTGAGAAGAACGAGAAGGGAGAAGAGATAGCATTGAGGCTCGTTACAGGCTATAGAGTATGTATTGACTACAGAAAACTCAATGAGGTCACAATGAAAGATCATTTCCCCCTTCCCTTCATTGAACAGATGCTTGAGCGTCTGGCGGGGCATGCCTTCTACTGTTTCCTCGATGGATATTCAGGATACTTCCAGATACCCATCGATCCTATTGACCAAGAGAAGACCACTTTCACCGCCCTTATGGTACATTCGCTTACGGGCGGATGCCATTTGGTCTCTCGTAATGCCCCACCACCTTTCAAAGGTGTATGATGGCTATCTTTGACGGGCTAGTTGAAAAGTGTATGGAGATTTTCATGGACGACTTTTCGGTCTTTGGTCAATCCTTCGATGATTGCCTCGATAATCTTGATCAGGTGTTATCTAGGTGTGTGGAAAAGAACTTGGTGCTCAATTGGGAGAAATGCCATTTTATGGTAGATGAGGGGATAGTTCTTGGCCACAAAGTGTCCGCCAAAGGTATTGAGGTAGATAGGGCTAAGATGGAAGCTATCGAGAAGATGAGTTATCCTAAGAATGTTCGCGAAGTCAGAGGTTTTCTCGGACATGTCGGCTTTTATAGGAGATTCATTCAGGACTTTTCAAAGATCGCCAAGCCCCTGTCTACCTTACTTAAGGAAGACGTTGAGTTCGCCTTTGATGATAGCTGCAGGCATGCGTTTGAGGAGCTCAAAAATCGTCTGATCTCTGCTCCAATACTTATATCGCCTGACTGGAACCTACCCTTTGAGCCTATGTGTGATGCATCCAACTACGCAGTTGGTGCAGTTTTAGGACAAAAGCTTGATGGAAAGTTCCAGCCTATCTACTATGCACCACACACCGAATCCTTCTCAAGTTAACTATACCACTACCGAAAAGGAGCTTTTGGCCGTAGTTTTTGATATGGACAAGTTCCGTAGTTACTTGTTAGGAGCTCAAGTGATTGTGTGGATCGATCACGCTGCCTTGCGGTATCTAATGACAAAGAAAGAGGCTAAACCGCGCTTACTGCGTTGGATACTGACCCTCCAAGAGTTTGACGTTCAAATTAAAGATAAAAAGGGCAGTGAAAACGTAGTGGCGGATCATGTTTCTAGGGTGTTAAGTGAGGAAAAGGGTGATCCCGATGACATAGATCTTTACTTTCCTCTAGAAAACATCATGTTGATAGATGGTCGCGCTCCGTACGTCCCTTGGTACTCCTCTATTGTAAACTACCTTCATGCCCGTTATCTCGATCCCGAAATGTCTTATCAAGAGAAGAAGAAGTTCTTCTCTGATATGAAGTCTTTCGTTTGGGATGAACCTTACTTCTTCAAAATTTGTAAAGAGGGTTTGCTAAGGAGGTGTGTTCCTGAATCTGAGCAACGCGATATAATCGAGCAATGCCATAGTAGACCCACAGGTGGTCACTTTGGTCCTTGGAAAACGGTTGCGAAGATCTTCCATCCGGTTTCTACTGGCCCACGATCTTTAAGGACACGGAAGCTTTCTGCAAAGCTTGCGATAGGTGCCAAAGAACCGGTACTCTAACAAGGCGATTCGACATGCCACTGAAACCCATTCTTGAATGCGAAGTCTTTGATGTATGGGGGATTGACTTTATGGGTCCATTCCCATCTTCCTGTGGGAATAAATACATCTTAGTCTGCGTAGACTATGTATCGAAATTGGTGGAGGCAATAGCCACTCATCGCAATGATCATAAAACGGTCATGAATTTTCGAAGAAGAATATCTTTGTGAGGTTTGGATGTCCACGTGCCTTGATTAGTGATGAAGGGACACATTTCGCAACCGGCCACTAGAAAAAGTTCTTGAGAAATATGGTGTCGTGCACAAAATTGGCACACCATACCATCCTATGACTAGTGGTCGGGTTGAAAGAAGCAACCGAGCTTGAAGAAGATCCTGGAGAAAACTGTGAACAGTCATAGAAAAGACTGGAGTCTAAAGTTGGATGATGTACTGTGGGCATATCGCACTGCCTATAAGACCCCCATGGGTACATCACCCTACCGATGGTTTATGGTAAGTCGTGCCACTTTCCAGTTGAGTTAGAGCACAGGGCTTATTGGGCTATAAAGTTTCTTAACTTCGATTCCCAATCCTGTGGCAAACACCGACTGCAGCAGTTGCATGAGTTGGATGAGTTTAGGCTTCAGGCTTACGAAAGTGCCAGGATCAGTAAGGAAAAGATGAAACTCCTTCATGACGCAAAGATCAATAAGAGAGAATTTCAAGTTGGAGAGCGAGTGTTACTATACAATTCCAGGTTACATTTGTTTCCTGGGAAGTTGAGGACACGTTGGTCTGGCCCATTTGAGATTCTCCAAATCATTCCTGGAGGCGTTCTCGAACTACTCGGTTATAAAGACCAACCGTTTCGAGTTAATGGTCAAAGGTGCAAACACTACATTGGTGAACCTACAGACAAGCCTTTGATTGTTAAATTTCTCGATATCCTTGGATGCGATGTTAATGAAGTCGATGACTCGACGAGGTCTCACCCAATCTTTTCTCGAGGATGACGGTAGTGGTCTATCACAAGAAGTTCTAGCCGGTAGTTGGGATATGGAAGAGTATTGGAAGGAGCGTCAACGCGAGATGTCATCAAAAGCTTCAGAAGACAAAGAGGTCAACCATGGGGAAGTTTAAACGTATTTGGAAAGCTATAAAGGATTTAAGCCCATGTGTTAAGTGCTGTTTCTGCGGCCACAATCCTGATCAGAACTTAAACGAGGTAATGGCTGGCAGAAAAGTCAAATGGCCTGATCCAAGCTGAGCTTCAACTGTGTCGAGCTAACGACATAAACCAATAGCGCTACTAGGAGGCATCCTAGATATCCGTATTATATTAGTTACTCTCTTTGTGTGTTTATTTTTGTTTTAGTTGTTAATGCTTTAAGCTAAGTCTAATTAAGTTTTGTCCGTTTCTATCAGTTTAGCATTCAGTTAGATATGGAGTACGGTATTTTGCCAGAGGAGTTCCCTCTCATTAGTAGGATTTCCCTTCTCACCGTTTCGGATGGACACGGGGGCACGATAGTTACGGGATACGGATATAGATATTCTTACCCGCGTCGGATCGTCACTTATGTTCTCATTGTTCCCCGATGCTCGGGGGGTGGAGATTTTACCATTGAGGAGTTGCGGGCGGCTTTAGGAAGACCATACCGGATCCTTAACGATCCGATGCCGACCGATTTAGCCCTAGTACCGGGATGAGCATTTTCGGGGTGTAGAGGCGGTGATGACGATTGGGGTGTTCGGGATGACTATGACTTTCCTCCGGCTGTTGATTTACTCCGTCGTTTTATCAGGGTTATAGACTGGGCGAGCATTATGATGACTAGCTATTGTTACTTAGGTTTTGTTACGTCGAGCCCCGACGTTAAACGAAAGCGCTGGGTGGGAGGCATATATTTTGTGTTTTTGATCTTTCATCGTTGTACTTTTGAATTTTATTGGATATTAATAAAAGTTGCACTTCGATTTTAATTAGCATGTGTGTGAAAGGTTATGATTTTTATCACTTTTTTCTGGTGGACGCCCGTTCATGAATATATGGACGCCCGTCCGGACTAGTGTTTTTATGGACGTTCGTCCAATATAGTGGACGCCCGTCTGAAAAACTCCCTCCTATCCTGTATTCAAATATGCCCTATGGACGAGCGTCTGAATTTATGGACGCCCGTCCAGTTCATGCAGTTACTAGTGAACGCCCGTCCGTCAGGATGGACGAGCGTCAACTCTGAGCCTATATATATATGTTCTGGACACGAACCTTCATTTTTTCTGCAATTTCGAACGCGAACCCGACTTTCCCCCTTCTCCAAACCTAAAATCCTTGTTTCTGAACCAAATTGAGCGATTCAAGTTGCATTAGCACGCTCTAAGCACCCTCTTTTCATTTCCATAACCCAAATTCTCCAACAACCAACAGAATTTCAAGAATCAGAGATTCTTCGTTGCGGCCTCTTTGACAAAATTTCACATTTTGGTGGCCAATCTTGGTGTTTCTGGGCGTCGATTCCGGCAACTGAAGCTTATATGCTAACGTCCCAACTCTTTCTAGAATCTCAAAAGGTCCAACATACCTTGGACTCAGCTTTCCCTTTTGTCCAAAGCGTTTCACCCCCTTCATCGGTGAAGCTCGGAGGTAAACTCTATCACCGACTTCAAACTTGAGCGGTCTTCTTCTAACATCAGCCCAACTTTTCCGTCTGTCTTGAGCTGCCTTCAGATTCTTCTTGACCAACTGAACCCTTTCCTTTGCTTGTTCAACCATTTCTGGCCCTGTAATCTGTCTCTCCCCGACTTCATCCCAAAACAGTGGCGTGCGACATCTTCTCCCATACAATGCTTCAAACGGCGGCATGCCTATGCTTGCATGAAAACTGTTGTTATAGGCAAACTCTGCTACCGATAGGTAATCATCCCATGATCCACCTACCTCCAAAACACAAGCTCTCAACATGTCCTCGAGTGTTTGGATGGTCCTCTCAGATTGTCCATCTGTCTGAGGGTGAAAAGCCGTGCTCAAATCTAACTTAGTTCCGAAGGCTTCTTGCAAGCTCTTCCAAAACCGACTGACAAATCTCGAATCACGATCTGAAACTATCGAGATAGTAACTCCGTGTAGCTTCACTATATTGTCCAGATATAGTGTCGTCATCTTCTTCAACGGCATGTCGACCTTGTATGGTAAGAAATGGGCAGACTTGGTCAATCTATCCACAATTACCCAAATCGCGTCATGACCGCCTCTTGTCTTAGGTAATCCGGTGATGAAGTCCATTGTGATCTTATCCCACTTCCATTCAGGGATATCCAATGGCATAAGCATTCCACCGGGTCTTCTATGCTCCGCCTTAACCTTCTGACATACGTCACACTCGGCCACAAACTTGGCTATTTCCACTTTCATCGAGGGCCACCAAAATCTTTCCTTTAAGTCTCTTGTACATTTTAGTAGCACCCGGATGAACCGCAAAAGCTATTCTATGTGCTTCTTCCATAACTCTTTGTCTTAAGTCACCAACATTAGGTACACATAGACGATCCTGGTACCAAAGATTTCCATTCTTGTCTAGCACATAGCCGACCGTAGGCTTCTCTCTAGAAACTCGCTTCAAATCCAACAAAACCGGGTCTTCGTCTTGCTTTCCCCGTATATCATCCATCAACTCTGACCTTGCCAACAACGGTGCCACAAACTGCCTGTCTTCAATCTGATCAAAGCTTCTGATTTCCAACCCATCAAACCTTTCTGCCACTACCTCAACACTGGAAGCTGCAAACACTGGTTTCCTGCTCAGAGCATCTGCCACTACATTCGCTTTACCCGGATGGTATTGAATATCCAAATCATAGTCCTTAACGAACTCTAACCATCGCCTCTGTCTCATATTCAGATTCTCTTGTGTGAAGAAATATTTTAAACTCTTATGGTCAGTGAAGATCCTCGCTTTAACTCCATATAAGCAATGCCTCCAAGTCTTTAAGGCAAATACTACCGCTGCCAACTCTAGATCATGTGTCGGGTAATTCCTCTCATGCACCTTCAACTGCCTAGACGCATAAGCTATCACTTTTCCTCCTTGCATCAACACACAACCCAAACCCTGTCCCGAAGCATCCGTGTAGACATCATAGTTATCAAAAATCTCCGGAACTGCTAACACTGGCGCCGTAGTCAACTTACTCTTCAAGGTATGAAAAGCCCTATCACACTCATTAGTCCACTCAAATTTCACATTCTTCTGTGTCAGCCTGGTGAGTGGAGTAGCTATCTTCGAAAAGTCTTGCACGAACTTCCGGTAGTAACCAGCTAACCCAAGAAAACTTCTTACCTCTGAAACTGAAGTAGGTCTAGGCCAACTCTCAACTGCCTCGATCTTTGCCGGATCAACTTGAATGCCATCTCCAGAAATGACATGACCCAAGAAACTCACTCGATCGAACCAAAAGTCACACTTAGAAAACTTTGCATACAACTGATTCTTCCTCAGTGTGTCCAACACTATCTTTAAGTGTTCCTCGTGTTCTTTCTCATCCTTAGAGTAAACTAGGATATCGTCTATGAACACTATCACGAACTTATCCAAGTACGGCATGAAAACTCGCTGCATCAAATCCATAAATGCAGATGGAGCATTAGTGAGTCCAAAAGGCATGACGAGGAACTCATAATGTCCATATCTCGTATTGAAAGCCATCTTCGGTATATCTGCTATCTTAACCTTCAACTGATGATATCCGGACCTCAGGTCGATCTTGGAAAACACTTTCTTACCCTGCAACTGATTAAACAGATCATCTATCCTTGGTAGAGGATACTTATTCTTGATGGTAAGGTTGTTCAGTGCTCTGTAGTCGATACACATTCTCATGCTGCCATCTTTCTTCTTTACGAACAAAACAGGGGCTCCCCAAGGCGAGGTACTGGGCTGAATTATGTTCCTTTAAAGCATATCTTTAAGTTGAGCTTTCAACTCCTTTAATTCAGCCGGTGCCATTCTATAGGGTGCCTTAGCAACTGGTGCCGCTCCCGGTATCAACTGAATCTCAAACTCTATCTCTCTGTCCGGCATGTTTCCCGGTAGCTCTTTTGGAAACACCTCGGGATATTCTCTTACTATAGGCGTTTCTTCCAATTTCAGTTTCACTTGTTCCACATCCACTGCATACAACAAGTAGCCTTCACAACCCTTCTGACAAGCCCTGATGGCCTTGACTGCTGAGATGATCGGATGTCGCTTCTTACTCGGCTTGTACACATTACCTTGATATGTCTTATCTGATTTCCCGGGTATTTTAAAAGTCACTTTCTTCTCTTTACAGTCCAAGTGAACATAATTCTCGGATAGCCAATCTATTCCGAGGATTACATCAAAATCCGAAAAGTCTAATACTGTAAAGTCACTCTTACATCGATAAGGTCCAACTCGAACTTCCACTTGAGGTATCACTCTAGTTACCCTTGTTACCCTCCCTAACGGTGTAGTTATTTCCAAAGTGTTTCTTAAAAGCTCCGAAGGTAAATTCAACTTCCTAGCTACCTTGGTTGACACAAAAGTATTTGACGCTCCCGTATCAAACAAAGCCTTGACCACTAGGTTTTCTAACATTATCGTACCTAAGATGCACATTCATTCATTCAAAATACATCACAACATGAATAAACATGCCATATAATATCTTAATAAAGGAATGAAACAAAACATGGTACCTGAAATAACGTCATCCTCTGGTTCCACAAAGCTAGCATCCGCTGCAAAAACTCGAACCGGTCGGCTCGGGCCGCCTCTCCCGCTTCCTTGACCCGAACCACTCTTGTTTCCCCCGTTGGGACACGCTCTAGAAAAGTGTCCTTGCTCACCACAAACATAACAACCGTTACTACTCGCTCGCACTCTCCCGTATGATTTCGTTGCACTTGGGGCAAAGTGGTGCACTTGTTCGGGGCTTTAGCCGCTGTAGGAGCCGTAGTCTTCTTGGCGACTTGCTGTGGCGCTCCCCTATAACTGCCTTGACTTGTCCCAAAGTTTCTCTTATTACCAACAACCACTGTAACCCTCTTCCTGAAAATCTCAACTTCCAAGGCTTTATTCATCAACTCTGCCATATTCCTTGCCGTAAAACCTAGCATGCCCGACTGAATCTCGTAGGCCAACCCATCCTTGTAAAGGGCCATCTTTCTCTCTTCCACTCTCATCAATTCAGGATAAAACCTTCCCAACTCGTTGAACTTGTTAGTGTACTGGGACACTGTCTGATGATTACCTTGCTTGTGCTTCAGAAATTGACTTGCTTTATCTACTTGAACCGTAACCGGGAAGTACTCATTATAAAACATAGTCTTGAACCTTTCCCAATCCGTTACCTTACCGTTGATGCTTTGAACGGCATCAATCCACGCTTCGTCGCTCCCGACGTAAAACCGATCGCTAGTTGTGCCATCTCTCGTCTCGGGAACATGTATGTTCCTACAAGCTTTCTCGAATCCTCTTATCCATTCCTCTCGCTTTAGAATGCTCCACATTACCAAAGAAGTTCTCAACTCGATTTCTCCTCGCCTTGTATAACAATCCACCGCTGGTGTGTGCTCAAAAGCCGGTCTAACTGGTAGGTGAACCGGAGGGTAACCAAAAGGTACATGCTGCTGATACTGCTGTTGCTGCGGGTAAGGTGGGATTACTTGAGGCTCAGTCTGATACGGATGGTACCCCTGATAAAACTAGTGCTGTTGAGGCTGATGAAAACCAAAGGGTGGATGACCAACGCCTTGCTGGTAGTCAAAGCGTGGTGAAGGTGGTACTGTAGGTTGAGGAACATGACCTACAGGAGGAGGGTAAAAGACCTGCTGCTGCTGAGGATACACTGGAGGGTAAGCACTAGATGGTGGGGGATACACATTGGTCACTGGTGGAGGCACACTAATCGGTGGGATGTCGCCTACTACAGTGACACGAATAGGTGCTTGTCCAGGCTCTCCATAAATGTAGTTGTATCTTGGCGGTGTTCGGGGTGGCAGATTCTGATGCGGCCTTGGTGACACCTCTTGTTGAGACCTTGGTGAAGGTGTGGCTGTATGGGGTGGTGGTGAAAGACTCAAACGAGGCGAAGGATTCTGCCTCACGAATCCGCCCCCTACTACGGGCACTGGGCTCTCTGCCCCTTGTCTAACCCCTGAGCTCCCAGGTCCACGAACGCCTCTTCTTGTGGTTACCATTCTGAAAGATCAAGGAAACCAGACGTTACTAAAAGATCTAAAGAAACTTATCTTAAAAGAAAGGAAGCCTAATGGACGCTTCTCTCTGATACCAACTGTAACGCCCCGTTCCCGGACACCGAGTCCTTATCCGGAAATCGAACGTTCGGCACGTATAAAATAAAAGTAAATTCATTTTATACGTAAGCCTCTACTACGTCGTATAATATTAAAGGCAAAACGGAAGCAAAACTCGGGTATATAAATTTTTTTCCCAAAATTAAAGAGTAGAAAAGAAATCTAAGGGAGGAAATGTAAATTATTACATTTGGGAAAGTACGATGATCCCAAAAAGATAAAGTACGACAGAACTGTCAAGACCAAAGGTCTACCTCAAATGTAATGAAAGAACAACCACTGAAAAGCAGAATAGAAACATCTTGATACTTCAACGAGCGCCGTCAAACGTCGTCGTCAAACTCTTCCTCGTAAACCTGTTCGTCTTCTCATCCCCAAACACATAGAAAAAGTATGCATTTGAGGTAATTATTTAACCAGTTGATTAAATGAGACCGACTCAATATAAGGTTCACTTCATGCTCATCAACATGTTGTGACTAACTGTTTCTACTTAGCCTATCTATGTTACAACCGCACTCAAGGGCACTACGCGCATCCACCTCAGCAGAGTCCCTCTATACTTAGGGTCTTTGACCTACAGAGTTCTCCTACCTTGGGGACACTCTTTTGCAACATATTAGTGGATCACACCAATATCCACGAAGTCTAGAAAAGGTAGACTCCGATAGCATGCACACCTCAGCAGAGTCCCTCCGTACTTGGGTTCTTTGACCTACAGAGTTCCTCCACCTTCAGAGGTAGCACATGCATCGCGATTTAGCCTGGTGCCTAGCCAAGAGAGTCATGTTGTTTAATCTTTTACTAGTCACTTACGTTGTTTATTAAGTGATTATCTAGCCAGCCTAAGTGTTTTCAAATAATCTCCCTCACAAACACTACTCTCTTCCTAGACCACTAGACACGGACAAGTCCTAGCACATACACAGATATTGATGAATACTAATCCATCAAAGCACAAGCCTATCATGCTCTTCCGACGGATCCGAACTTCAACTCCCTTGAAGAGTACATTCGGTGTTTTAACTGAACGAATCAGAGGCTCCATTCAGGCTTGTCTAAGTTTTATACCATTTTGACATATCATGTATAAAGGTTTCATAAGGATAAATCATGTTTATAAGGCTGAACAATAACCCACAAATAAAGAAGGACAAAACCAGCTAGACGCCCGTTTAAGACCCTGGACGCCCGTCTAAACATTACTGGACGCCCGTCCAAAGCTGGACGCCCGTCCACTATGCCCAGACGTCCGTCCAAAGCTGGACGCCCGTCCACTATGCCCAGACGTCCGTCCACCTAAAACAGTTTCAATCCTGAATGTAAAATAGCACCTCAGACGCCCGTCTGGATAAACCAGACGCCCGTCTGAGACACAACCTAAGCAGACGCCCGTCCAGAGAACCGGACGCCCGTCCACCTGGGTTCGACCAAAACCCTAACCTCATCATCATGCGATTTCTAGATCGTAATTCAACCAAACAGCAGCATATTATCAACACATTGAGCACAAAAGCTTCATTTAACAAAACCATAACCCCTATAGACATTTACCAAGGCAACAACTCAATTTTCTAACACCAAAACGTCTTAGAACATGATCATATCCCTATAACTAGTAATTGATTTCATAGGACAGGTTCTTCTTACCTAATTTGCAGCCAAAACTGATCCAAAACTACTCTGAAAGTCTGCCGCAATCCCACAGAACTGATGCCAAAATGCTGTGCTCTTTACGCCGAGTCAAATTCTTGAATCCGTTCTGAAAACGATCAACTTTACCTTAGCAAAAGTGAAGAACTTTCTAACCTCTCTTCTCTCTTTCTCTCAATCGCATAAGGGAAGGGGGAAGGGCTGAATGAAAACTGAAAATCCCTGATTTAAGTTAGGTCTTAATATTAAAAGTGAGTTAATTCTTTTCCTTAATTGCCCTTGACCACAAAAACTGATTTTCCTTTTAATTATATATAAAACTCGAAATTATATATATAAAACATCCAAAATAATTAACTCCGAAAAAAAGGAAACCGAACCTAATATTTCGTTTTCGCAAAAAGACACGTCTGCCCTTTTCCGAAAATCGGAATATTACATATGGAGGTAGCGGAGGATATTCTTGTGCAAATAGATAAATTTACCTTTCCCGTAGATTTTGTCGTCTTAGACAAGGCGATGGATTCTAAGACTTCGGTTTTGCTTGGTCGTCCTTTCTTGACTACGAGTGATGCTAGCATAGATGTGAAGAGTGGTGATATTACTTTTCATGTGGGTAAGGAGGGCATGACATTGAATGTTTATAAGTCTAAATCTCTTGCTTGTCATTATGTCGAATCTACTTTTGCTTGTGTTGTCGCTACAACTAACCCACAGGTTGATAAGGAGTTAACTATAGAAGACACGGTGGATGCACAAAAGGTCGTTGATGGAGTGAAGATCAAGACCAAGGATAAACCGGGATCGCCAGTCTCACCATCATTGTCTCATCCGGACCATAAGCCACTCGTCATAGATCCGGGAATTGGATTCAAAGTCAAGTTGAAGAAAAAGGGAACCCTAAGCAATATGCACCTTAAAAAGAAACTAAAGCGGGAACCAGAAAAGAAAATATTGAGTGTTTGGCAAGAGGTAACTTCACGAGCTAGAAGAGGTATCCCATGTGTTAACTCCACCCCTTTAAAACCCCCTCGCGGTGTCTCTCATGAATATACTTATAATTGATATGCTATGTGTTAGGGTGCTTTGTGATGCTTCGTGGTTCGGGTCATTGTTTTGAGTCTTCTGTGGTATGAGTCTGTTTGGTGCCATTAAGTCGATGCTAACGACATTAAAAACAAAGCACTTCTACCTTTTCTCGCATGTGCCAATAGAATAACTTTGAAAAAATTGGCACTGTATAAGTCATCCCGTCGAGCCAACGACACAAAACAAAGGCGCTTGGGGGAGGCAACCCACCTTTTTGGTAGTAATAATGTGTTTGGAGTGGTCTTTAGGTGCAAGAGGGGAGAGTTTTGTCTTAAAAGAGAAGTTGGGGTGATAATTTCCTTTTGGTTCCGGCTCTTGTACGTAGACGGGGATGTTTTTATGTGAGCCTCTGTGGCTTTATTTTATGCATGGATGCTCTATGTTTCTTTTGATTATCTTTACATCCAGTGCGATTCCCGTCTAGTATGCTTGATATGCTTCGAGTCGTTATTTGTGGCATGGCTTCTATTTTTTATATATCTCGTATCAATCACCATCTTTTGGCACGTGGACTTTTCCCGTGCATGTGTTTGCCTTGGTTTTTGTTTCTATGATTTTAGATACTCAAGATGGAGCTTACTAGAAGATGTCATGTGGGCTACTAGTGCGCCTTTCTGCCGGGTTTTGGTAAAACAGCTAAGTCTTTTGCTTTTTTTCTCTCTCACACACTGAGGACAGTGTTTCGTTTAAGTGTGGGGTGGGAGACTAAGCCGTTTTCTTGTTTTCGTTGTTAAATGTGCTCAATATGTGGTATGCTTAGCCAATGACCGGGCTCGAGTCGATTTTTGGGGTAATTTTTAAAAAATTTCAAGGGTTTTTAACACCGTGTTGTATGTGTTATTTTCACATTCGAGTGGTGATCACCTTAGTAGGGCCCCGAACATGTACACTGCGGTTTGATATTATCTTGAGAATGGAGTTCATTAATTTCACATAAGCTACACTTTGTGCACAATTTGATTACTACTACCTCTCACACCACTAGTCTCAAGGCGAAATAGAAAGGTTCACCTAAGTAGGATACTTGATGACGGTCCTGGCGTCTCTTTGACCCTACCAAAGCCAAATAAGCCTAATCCCAAACATTAGACCTTCGTAGCCCCTCTCAGCCTTGATAGAATGGTCTGACCACCATTCGTTATATAGCCGTTTTTGTTACTTAGTCAGAAACCTACATTGAGCCTTAATTATGGTCACATTTCTTTCATTTTATACCCTACGAGTGGACCTAGTCTTATGTTAGACCACACTTGCTAAGGCAAGTGTGGGGTGGGGGAAATGTTGTTCTAAGTTGGGTTGGTGGTTTCTCGGTTTTGAGCTATAAGGAGAGGAGGAGCTCACTTGGGCCTCGTGTTTGGATTTGGCCCAAGAAGAAAAGAAAAATCTGTTCAATTCTTCAAAAAAAAAAAAAAAAAACCAAATTCAAAATAAATCAAAAAGTTCTCAATGAATAAGAGTTTGGAGTATATAGAAATAAAGGGTTGGAATCAAAGTGATGAGCTCATAAGTTATCTTTATGATGTTGGAGTTGGGATAGTTAGATAGGTGCTAATGTATTCGATCTCGCCTCATGACGCTTGAAACAAAGTTGATTTTGGCAATGGGTTCGGGTATGTTAGTATTCTATAGTTCCCAAAGTGTTAAAGTAATCAAAGAGGAGTTTGGATGGGTTGTAAGGTAGAGATAAAGTGGTACACTTGTTGATTTGGTTCACTCGTACTCCTTTTTCTCCAGTTCCCAAAATAACATTTTCGATTAACCGGAATTACCCTAGCCTAACGTTATAACCCTTCAAGTCCTACCCGATCGTGTCCAAACTTAGTGACCTTGATTAGTGGAGAGGCTAGTGGGTATGAAACGGTTGGTAGACTTTTGGTCGGGATTCAATCCCCGACAATCACTTTGAGCACTTGGCTTTGTCTTGGCACCACACACACTCCATTTTCTTGATAATGTCATACCGGTGTGTATATGTTCGTGTTTCTTACTTTGTGGTTACCTCGAGAGTGTGATTAGTAGCACCTACATCACAAAGTTGAATCCCTTGGTTGGTTTTAAAACACCTAATTTACTCGAGGGCGAGCAAAGGCTAAGTGTGGGGTGGTTGATGGGAGTCAACTTTACGTGATTCCGGTGCATTTTCCACCCCCGTTTATCCCACTTTTAGCACATTCTCGGTGTTTTTAGACCCTTTTCGGGTAATATCATGAGTTTATAGCACGGGGAGTAAATCCGTCGCTTTGATGGTTTACTACCTCTTTTTAGTGATATTAACCCATTCCCGAGCACTTTTACCCTCCGGAATCGTTTGTCTGTGTTGCTCGTTCATGAGATTGTAGGTTCTAGGTGTCATGAGAACCCGGAAGGCGAAGATTTATGATGAGAAGTATGATCGAGGTGCAAGAATGAGCCAAGGAAGAAGAAAAATGAAGAAAAGGAAGAAAAATAGTTGGTATCTTCACGCTACGTTCTGTTCAGAAACAATTTAACCTATTATGGAGGCATTTTCTGGTCATGTTCTCTTCATGAAAGTTATAGATAATTGAAACAGCTTTCCAACGCATTTTGAATCACTCAAATCAGAGTTCTACACGCGAAGATATCATGGTATTACTGCAGCCAGAAAAACAGCAACGTCTCAAACGCGCGTTTGGAACTGTTTTTTTTTGTACAGAGAGTTATGGGCTGAAACGCGCGTTTGGGAACACCCAAACGCGCGTTTGGGGTCATTTTCTGCCGATTTTGGCCCCAATAAACACCCACTTCCATCGAATTTCATCATATTATTCTCCCCTCTCTTAGCTAAACTATAATCACTCTTTGCTCGAAATTTGTAATGGATTATTCCACTTTCTCTTAGTATAGATTAGCATAAACATAGCTTAATTATTCCATTTCCAAGCTCAAATTCTAATTCCAACTTCTAAGTCACCATCTTTTAATTAGTTCTTCAAAGTGTACTTTTTGGATCTCAAATTCGAAATTCTTGTTCCTATGGTATGTTTCTTCTCTCTTTTACTTATTATGGCTTTCATTTCCTGTTTTGTGTATGTTTTGATTAGTATAATGAGTAGCTAATCCCTTTTCATAGTCGAATCATGTGAAATTTGGTGAAATCACCCTTTGGTTGATGAACTTGGGAGTGGGTAGTGCTTTTTATTGTTTAATCTTGCTTGTTTCACGTCTTAGAACTTGTTATAACGGATTTGGGCTAGATTAGCTACCTAGGTCAAAGTCACACACATCAATCTATAGAGTTGTTCAGATAGAGAGATGTGGGAAAAGGGTTTCTAAGATCACGGCGTAGACTCGGCTTAGTTGTTAAGCCCGAGCCCAATGCGAGGTTACTCGTTTTAACGTTTAAGCGGCTCTAGTGCGTAACATGTCTTGTTAGTTAATCTTCTTTACGGAAGGGTAGTTAACTAGGCATAAGGTGTTAGGAGAGAATTGTTTAGACCTTAGCACCGGGATTAGGAGTTGGCACCCGTGAAATTGAATGCGAGAGTTCGTTTGTTTTAATGCTCACTCCCGGTTTTGTCTACCCTTAGGATTGAAACTAGCTATTTTGATCATGGTTCGGCTATGTCCCTTAATCTATCTTTGAATCTAGTAGTTTAATCTTCTCTCTTTCTTTCTTATCTTTAAACTCGTTAGTAGGAATCATTTTAGTGTCGTTATAGTAAACAAATACTTTAAAAATATTGATCACCTAGACTAAGTAATACGTTCACTTTGGTACTTGCAAACACTTTTCCTTTGGGTTCGACCTCGTACTCCTGTAGCTATTCTAGCAATCGACCCGATACACTACCGGTTAGAGAGTTAGCTTACCCACGGTTTCGAGTCTTTACAAATTGTTTTTGAAGGGTGAATTTTACCTCAATCAAGGACCCTATTCATATTAGGCCTAAGTGCAGGCCGAATTTGAATCTATGGCCTCTTATCCGGGATTGGCGTATCAATGGCCCCCTACTCCTTGATTTATTCATGGTGCACACATGAATAAGTCATGGTGTAAATATCCGTTTTGATCCTCCATATGCCGAGATGACTGTTGTACAGCGACCTGCTTGATAGCGTGAGGCTAGAGCGTTGTCGACAATACCATGCTGAAATAGCGACTGGGTTTTTAGTGTGTTATGCTCAAAAGCGACTAGGAACAAAGTGCCGTGTAGGGACATCGACCGTCCTCGAAAGTGCTAGGCTCGAAGACGTCTAGCTGAAGTGTTCCGTGCATAGAGAGACCAGGATCAAATGTGTTATTCTTGGAAGCGTATAGCCACAGAGTGCCGTGCCGAAGCGACCGGCTTAGGTGTGTTATGCTCGGAAGCATATAGCCGCAGAGTGCCATGAAGAAGCGGCTGGACTTAAATGCTTTATCACCGAAATCGTATGGCCGCACAGTGTCGTGCCTAAGCAACAGGGCTTATGTGTGTTATGCTTGGAAGCCTATAGCCGCAAAGTGATGTGCCGAAGCGACCGGACTTAAATGCGTTATGCTCAGAAGCGTATAGCTGCATAGTGTTGTGACGAAACGACCGGGCTTAGGTACATTATGCTCGAAAGAATATAGCCGCAAAGTGTCGTGCTGAAGTGACCGGACTTAAATACGTTATGCTTGGAAGCCTATAGCCACATGGTGCCATTCGTAAGGCGACCGGACTTAAATTTGTCGACCTTGATGGTATGCAGGCTATTAGGCGTAGTTCTTTGTAGCGGCCTAGCCAAGATAGCCTTGACAAGATCAGGCTAAATAACGAAAGGACCTAAAATAGTGGCAAGACAGATACTCGTGACCTTATTTGTAAAGGACGGTTTGTGACGCGACCCGTTGATTTTGTGACTGACATGACCATCATTATGATGTGAAGGGTTGCGATCTTGGATTGGCTAGCGTGTTTTGATAACCGTACCTTCATCATTACCTTCTGCTTCAAAAGGACGCATCGGTTCAGTCCAACCTCTATATAAATGAAGGTCCTCCCACAATCAAACACTTTTCAAAAATCCGAGTTTCCTCAAGCAAGAATTTCCGGCGACCCGCAAGAAGTTTCCGATAAGCAGAAGCATTTTCCGACCAACTAAGCGTATTTCCGGCTTGAACTAAGGCTTTTCCAGCCAATCGTCAACCTTTCTTCTCAATTTCTTCGAGTAAACATAGTCTTCAGAATATGCGATTGATTTTCTTCATTTTATTGCTGTGAACGTATTGTCCACGTTCAATATTCTAGGTTTTGTGTAGAATAAACATTTGATTTTGCTCTCATGAACCTGTATATGCATGTTTTCGCTGACTTTTGTGAATGAACATGTCAATATTGCTTCCGTGGACCCATAAATGCATGTTTCCTCTGATTTCGTTGTCTTCTCCGATTTTCCTTTTGCCTGTTTTGTATAACTAGGGTTCTGTTATTGTGAAAATAGAGGGACGAGGTGTCGAGGTGGGAGGACGTGCTCAGCTCGGCCCGACTTCAAGTTTAGGAGATTAACCATACACCTCGGGTACCCTTTATTTTAAAGCAAAGTCTTCGGACAATTCTAACCATGGTGATGAAGAGGCGAGCATCAGAGGATCAAACGGAGAAGATGAGATGGCAGCTAGTCCTGAGGTCACCGAGGAGGTCGTGCTTCAAGATGATTTCGACAAGAGCATGGCCAACAGTTGGAAGGCAACTCAATCAATCCACGACCCCATCACTTTATTGGTTGGGTACCAGATAAGTGCGGGTTTTCAGTTTAGCTACTTTACGGGGCCGTCAAGAGCCAGAACTTGGGAGAGGGAGGCACGAGATTTTATGATGCTCCATTACGACTGTTAGTGGGCTCAGGCCTCTCTTTGACCTTTTCTTCATGGAATTCCTCGAGGTAGTGATGGCCATGTGATATGAATCCGGATCCACAACCTACACATGATCCACTAACATTTCGGGTTGGACCTGAAACTCGGCTTCAACGTAAAAAGAGGCTCAAAGCTTTGGAAAAATTAGCCCAAGTAATAATGCAAGAGTCCAAGACCAATGATGAAGATTCTGAAGTAACCAAGTCCATCATTTATGCGTATGGGCTGCCTGAATAAATGGCCCAACACTTTGGCCTTTATTATGATAATATAATATATATTATATTATGCAATATTACTTAAATGAATGACAAAAACATGGCTGAATAAGGAGAAGAAATGGCGCCACTTTTTGCTGATTCTGGAAGATGGGAAGACAAGTTTTGGAAATGCAAAATTCATTGAATCAAGATACATGAACCAAGATTTCAAGAGTCCAAGCATTTATTCAAGATACATTGATTTATGATGCTTGCAAACTAAGAGTTTTGGGGCGCCACTTTTGTCTTAATTTTAGGAAAACTTTTCATCTTATTTTTCTATCCATTATTTTCCTATAAATACCCAAGCTATTGTAACTTGTAATTCGGCCTTTTGAAATCAATTAATCAAATTATATTTGTTCTTCACTTGGAAAAGTGTTGTGTGAGTTTCTCTGGAAAGGGAATTCAAATCTCGGATTATCAAGGACTTGAGCAATCCTTGTGGTTATCCATATACCAAGGTGCTTAGAAACAGGTTTTCTAAGTGTTGAGGTTTTATTCCAAGGTGCCTTCACATGGGTTGTGATTGTGTCGCGGAGCTTATTATTCCAAGGTGCTTCCACACAGGTTGTGGTTGTGTCAAGGACTTCCAAATACCTTCAAATCCACGATCCTAAGTATTCATTAGATCCGAAGCCTTCCTCCGGGCGGTTTCGCATCAGTTGGTATCAGAGAACAGCGGATTGACGGTATTATATCCAATTTTCTTTCTTCTTAAAAAAAAAGATTATTCTCTGTTGCATATTATCGTATGTATCTGAAGAATCATAGTATGCATATGATCGTGTGTATTTGAAGAACACTTTATTTCGCACGAGAATCTATATATATATATATATATATATATATATATATATATATCTATATATATATATATATATATATATATATAAAAAAGGTGCACAAGTAAATCGTGTGTATTTGAAAAATAATTTGTTCCGCACGAGCATACTGTTCCGTACGAGCAACAAGTTTAAAAAAAATATTCGTTTTTTTTTACACTTCACAATTTTTGTGTTACATCTTTGAATATCTTCTCTAAAATACTTCACAATTTTTGTTGAGTTCACTTTGGAATTTCAAAACTCTTAAAAAAACTTCTTGATTCTTCACTCTTGGTATTTGGGGAAACTCGAGTATCGCTGATTACTTGAAATCCGAATTGATTCTCTACTTGAGTAAATAAACCTTTGAGAGGAATAATGGCTGAATATAATGATGAATTGGAAAGAAGATTTCAAGCTCAATTTCAAGCTCTTGAAACAAGATATCAGCAACAACTTGAACAAATGAGGCAAACTATCGCTGATGGAGCTAGACAGAATAGACAAGATGGGCAACACACTGAACTTGAACCCAACAATTACTCTGAACAAGAAGATGACGAGGAGGAAAATGATGCAGCAACAATTTTAGTACAACGGAGAGTTGGGGAACCACGGGACACTCTTCAAGGTATAAAACAGAAAATTCCGGCATTTAAAGGTAATTCTAATCCTGATGAATATCTTTCTTGGGTTGTTAAAGTTGAGCAAATTTTTAATTGTCATGATTATTCGGAAAGGAACAAAGTAAAACTTGCTACTAGTGAATTTGAGGAACGAGCTATTCTTTGGTTCCACAAAACTAATGAAAAGCGCAGAAATTAAGGCAACAAGCGATTTCTTCTTGGGAGGTTTTTAAAAATGAAATGCATAGAAAATGGGTTCCCGAATCCTATCGTCGTGAGCAAGTGAGAAAGTTACAAACTCTCCAACAATGCGAGAAATCTGTTCAAGCCTATCAAGATGAGTTAGAAATGGCTTTATTTCGAACAGATACTGAAGAATCTGATGAACATACCATGGCTCGATTTTTGGGAGGTTTGCAGCCCGAGATAGCGGACCCAGTTGAAATGATGAATTGCACTACCTATGAGAGATGGTACATGCAGCCATAACTAAGGAGAAGCAACTCAAGAAGAAGAAGACGCAATTTGCAAAGAATCATTCAGGTACCGCACCAACCAAACCTTTTCAATCCAAAGGCGATGGAGGTAAGTTTCCTTTTAAAAATTCTGCTGTTAAATATACCCCTCCCCAAGTAACAAATGACCGTCCTAACAAGGAAAAATATGATGGCACTTTGAGATGTTATAAATGTCAAGGGTTAGGACACAACGCTAATGAATGTGCGAACAAAAGATCTTATGTTGGAGCTGGAGATGGAAAGTATCAATCAGCCTCGGAAGATGAGAATGAGGAGCCATTAAAGGAGCAAGAGTCGGTTGAAAATGAGGAAGACGATGAGGGTATTTCCTTTGATGAACGAGCAATGTTTGTAACAAAAAAAGTCCTGAGCGCCGTGAATCAAATTAATAATGATGAGGTACAGCGTGAGAATATTTTTCAAACTCGTTGTCTTATCGAAGGTAAGTTATGCATGATGATTATTGATTCTGGAAGTTGTACTAATGCCGTAAGTGATGAGGTTGTTGAAAAACTGAATATTCCCACCGTTAAGCACCCGCAACCGTATAAATTGCAATGGTTAAATGAATGTGGTTCGGTTAAAGTCACGAAGCAAGCATATGTGAATTTCAGTCTTTCAAAATATGAAGATAAAATTCTTTACGATGTGGTTCCTATGCATGTCACGCATATATTACTTGGCCGTCCATGGCAATTTGATAAACGTGTCACCTATGATGGTTTTCTTAATAAATACACCCTTTCGCATAAAGGAAAGCGTATCACTTTGAGTCCTTTGGCACCACACGAGGCCCATTCTGATCAAGTTAAGTTTGCAAAAAAGAGAGAGTCTGAGCACGCTAATGCACAAGCACCCACTAATTCTGAAACTGCGATTGTTAAAATGCCTTCTGAGACCGTTAAAGTGAATTCCAAAAGTCGTGATAAGAAGATGAATTATGCGGCTGTCCGAAACCCCATTTTATTCATATATAAGGATTCCTATCCGTTAGTTCCTCATTCGGAATTTGATGAGCACTTATCTACTTCAAATCCTTGTTATATGATTATATCTGGATTTGCGGGAACTCTTCCCGATGTGCTACTAACCCTTTTGCAGGAATTTGAAGACGTATTTCCGGAAGAAGAACCAAGTGGATTACCACCCCTACGAGGAGTGGAACATCAAATTGATTTTATTCCGGGAGCGGTTTTACCGAATCGTCCGGCATACAGGGCAAATCCTGAGGAAACTAAGGAAATTCAACGTCAAGTTCAAGAGTTGCTGGAAAAAGGGAAGATTCGAGAATCTTTGAGTCCATGTGCGGTTCACGTAATCATTGTACCTAAGAAGAATGGTGAGTGGAGGATGTGCACCGACTATCATGCCATCAATCAAATCATGATAAAGTATCGATATCCCATTCCTCTTCTTAATGACATGTTGGATGAATTGCATGGTGCAAAATTATTTTCGAAAATTGATTTAAAAAGTGGTTACCATCAAGTACGAATCCGTGAGGGAGATGAATGGAAAATAGCGTTTAAAACAAAGTTTGGGTTATATGAATGGCTCGTAATGCCTTTTGGTCTCACCAATGCTCCAAGTACATTTATGCGATTATTGAATGAAATCCTTAGAGAATTTATTGGTCGGTTTGTAGTGGTCTATTTTGATGACATCTTAATTTACAGCCATGATATAAACTCGCATCTATCACACCTAAAGTCTGTGTTGGAAACCCTTCGAAAAGCGCACTTATTTGCTAATCTTAAGAAATGTTCCTTTTGCTTGGATCGTGTTGTTTTCCTTGGTTTCGTTGTAAGTGGACAGGGAATTGAAGTTGACCAAGAAAAGGTAAAGGCAGTGGCAGAATGGCCTGAACCTAAAAGCGCAACGGAGGTCCGAAGTTTTCATGGCTTGGCCAGTTTTTACCGGCGATTCATCAAGAATTTCAGCAGCATAGCCGCCCCCTTGAACGAGTTAGTCAAAAAGAACACACCATTCCATTGGGGTCCTACTCAAAGGGAAGCATTCGAAACTCTTAAAACTCGTTTAATATCTGCACTTATTCTTGCTTTACCTGATTTCTCAAAAACATTTGAGATTGAGTGCGATGCATCCGGGGTGGGTATTGGTGGTCTTTTAATACAAGAGGGACGTCCTATTGCATACTATAGCGAGAAGTTGAAAGGAGCACAATTAAATTATGCCACGTATGATAAAGAACTATATGCGCTTATTCAGTGTTTATGTGTGTGGCAACATTACTTGCGTCCGAGGGAATTTGTCATTCATTCCGATCATGAATCTTTAAAATATTTGAAAGGGCAATCTAAATTGCATTTGCGACACATTCGGTGGATGGAATTTATTGAATCATTTCCTTATGTGATCAAATATAAAAAAGGAAAAGAGAACACCGTTGCCGATGCATTGTCTAGGCGCTACACTCTAATCACACACATGCAAACCAAACTACTTGGTTTTGAGCACATTAAGGAGTTGTATGCATCTGATCTTGATTTTGCTGAAGTATATAAATCTACTGGGAATACAGCATGTGATAAGTTTTATAGACACGAGGGATTTTTGTTCAAAGAAAATAAATTATGCATTCCTCGAGGGTCTATGCGTGAATATTTGGTTAGGGAAGCACACGGTGGAGGACTTATGGGACACTTTGGCATTGCTAAAACTTTTGACATACTTCACTCACATTTTTATTGGCCTAAAATGGTTCGTGATGTTCATCGAATTTGTGAGTCTTGTATAACTTGTCTTAAAGCTAAATCTAAGTCACATCCACATGGACTGTACACACCACTTCCTATTCCATCATTCCCCTGGACCGATCTTTCTATGGACTTTGTGTTAGGATTACCGCGTTCTCAAACGGGAAAGGACTCTATCTTTGTGGTGGTTGATCGATTTTCAAAAAAGGCTCACTTTATCGCATGTAATAAAACAAATGATGCTTCGCATATTGCTGAGTTGTTCTTTAAAGAAATTGTGCGGCTACATGGTGTTCCAAAATCAATTGTTAGTGATCGAGACGTAAAGTTTGTTAGTCATTTCTGGCATGTACTATGGATGCGTCTTAGCACTACTTTTTTATATTCCACCGCATACCATCCCCAAACCGATGGTCAAACCGAAGTTGTGAATCGAACTTTGGGTCAATTATTACGCACCATAGTTCAAAAAAACTTAAAGAATTGGGAGTCTTGCTTACCATATGTTGAATTTGCATATAATCGTGCTACTCACTCTGCTACTAAACATTCACCATTTGAGATTGTGTATGGTTTTAATCATATCACTCATATTGATCTTGTTCCTCTTCCCCCAGGTATGCACACAAGTCTCGAGGGAGAAAACAAAGCTAAGATGGTCCGTGAGTTGCATGCAAAGGCAAGGCAGAATGTGGAGGCTCAAACTGGTCGATATGAAAAGCAAGCAAATAAAGGCCGAAAGGAAGTTGTCTTTGACCCCGGAGATTGGGTATGGCTGCATTTTCGCAAGGAAAGGTTTCCCACAAAACGCAAGACCAAGCTACACCCACGTGGAGATGGCCCATTCCATGTTTTGGAGCGCATCAACAATAACTCATACAAGCTTGACATTCCGCCCGACTGGGGCGTTTCAAACTCCTTCAATGTGGCTGATTTGCACCCATTTGACAACCCTGATGATCTGAGGATAGATCCTTTGCAACCGGGAGGGTCTGATATGAATCCGGATCCACAACCTACACATGATCCACTAACATTTCGGGTTGAACCTGAAACTCGGCTTCAACGTAAAAAGAGGCTCAAAGCTTTGGAAAAATTAGCCCAAGTAATAATGCAAGAGTCCAAGACCAATGAAGAAGACTCTGAAGTAACCAAGTCCATCATTTATGCGTATGGCTCGCTCGAATAAATGGCCCAACACTTTGGCCTTTATTATGATAATATAATATCTATTATATTATGCAATATTACTTAAATGAATGACAAAAACATGGCTGAATAAGGAGAAGAAATGGCGCCACTTTTTGCTGATTCTGGAAGATGGGAAGACAAGTTTTGAAAATGCAAAATTCATTGAATCAAGATACATGAACCAAGATTTCAAGAGTCCAAGCATTTATTTATGATACATTGATTTATGATGCTTGGAAACTAAGAGTTTTGGGGCGCCACTTTTGTCTTAATTTTAGGAAAACTTTTCATCTTTTTTTTCTATCCATTATTTTCCTATAAATACCCAAGCTATTGTAACTTGTAATTCAGCCTTTTGAAATCAATTAATCAAATTATATTTGTTCTTCACTTGGAAAAGTGTTGTGTGAGTTTCTCTGGAAAGGGAATTCAAATCTCGGATTATCAAGGACTTGAGCAATCCTTGTGGTTATCCATATACCAAGGTGCTTAGAAACATGTTTTGTAAGTGTTGAGGTTTTATTCCAAGGTGCCTTCATACGGGTTGTGATTATGTCGCGGAGCTTATTATTCCAAGGTGCTTCCACATAGGTTGTGGTTGTGTCAAGGACTTCCAAATACCTTCAAATCCACGATCCTAAGTATTCATTAGATCCGAAGCCTTCCTCTGGGCGGTTTCGCATCACCATGCCTTGAGATCTAACGTTCGGAGCCGTGTGAATAATAAGTGCCTTTATAGTACTCAACCTTCATAATTGCCTTCTGAATCTCTCTGCCTTGGGATATTTCTATGTCTTTGTCAAGATCAAGGGTGGGTAGATTTCAGTGAAGATTCCGACCAATAGAGTGAAGTTTTTCTTTTCGCTCTCTAAGAAAGTGAGGAACTGTACCAAGAGATGCTTGTTGGTCATGTCTGGAGACAGATGACCGATCTAAAAATTTACGGCAAGGTCAGCTAGTATTACGGGCCTGAAAGTAAAGGAGATAAAAGAGGTCCACTTCCCTTTCAAAGTCGAGGTCGAGAGACTTTTAGGCTGGAATGATCGGAATTTTGGCCCAGGAGAGGGTCTTCTATTGGCGGAGGCTATGGGATGTTGCTGAGCCATACAGTGCGTTGGTTGGAATTCCCGGATCGTCTTTAGCGGGTGTAGCGCCATTACTTGAAGTTGTCCTTGTAAGGGTTGATCCTTACTTGTATGCGGAATGCCATCCCAGTGGACTCACTTCTAAATGTGCTATCTGCCAGTGTAACCCTATGGATCGGGCTCTCTTTAACCGGGGTAACTTGTGCTCCTTTATTTTGCTTTCCACCCTCTTGTATTTCGCTAGAATATCTTGTCTTAAGTATAATGTCTTGCATAGCGTTAGGACTCATGATATGATCGATACTCGGACTGATTTCTTTGTTCGCGAACTGACGTGCTCTTTACTTGTGTGTAAACGAGGCGAGTTGAGAAGCTTAGGCAGGTCCAATGTGCAAGGGAGGAGCGAGCTCACCTCCGGATGCAACCCAGCCTGTTACCCCGCCAGTGATCCAAACTCGCCCCGCCTACGGAAATATGGCGCGAGGGGTGGCGAATGCTGATGATGAGGTTGTCCAAACCGTCGGCCAGAGGAGAGGAAGGGCGAATACTTAGGTCTAGATTCGTGAGGTGGCCCCTTATGCGAACCGGGATGTCGATGATGTGACCCTTGGAGACAGGTTCGAGGAAAAGGCCGATCCCATTGCCTTGGTTTGGATAAAGTAGAAGTTTGATGAAGGCGCGGGTACGTCTGCTGCTACTAATGTTGTTGATTTTCCGAAACCATGGACCTAGTGTCCACTTGAAATGCAACTGTTGATCGGCCTGTTGGGGTCGAAACTGAAGGTAGCTCACGCTGAGCTGGGTAGGAGACCGCTAGGAGTAGGTCACGTCCCGTTCTCACTACCCTTACGGCCCATGTTTCCTATATGTACCCTAGGGAAGGGTATGTCTGGATAAGTTCGGGATTTAGACTTCTTAAGACCCTTCTGGAGGTTCGTCTGGTCATAGAATCGATCATGGGCGTTCCCCGCTTGAATAAATTGAATGGGGCCACAAGGATACTACGATCTTAGCTATTGGGGAGAGGATCACTATTAGGACCATGATGTTAGACTAGATGGGAAAGTTCCTTGAAAAGCGTGATGAAATCTATGGGCTGATAGGCATCCTTTCCATTCAGGTAATTTCGTTCGACTTGTATTTATTTTTGTTAGTGCTATTTGGGAGACTTGACTTACTGTTAACTCGTCGGTACCATATGTCTAACTGATGCACTTAAATATTGTTCTTTTTCATATGTCAACGGCAGAGAGGCAGTGCATAATGATTCACAACAAAATGGAGGATGAAAGGGTGTCATCGGACAAGAAGGTGAAGGACCTACTAGGTGACTTGGAGAAGGCCGATGAGAGGGGGCCTTAGCTGAGAACCGGATCAGGAGGAGACGTTTGTAAATCGGGTGAATATTCAGGCACAAAATAAGGCCAACCATCTTCAGACCCTTAGCGAGCAAAGGGCCAAGGGATTCAACGAGGTGATGTCCAAGCTGAATGAGTTGCAGGAGAATGTCTGCACCTCTTTCAACAATGAGAGGGAACATGCCATAGGGCTCACCCAAAAGCTGTAAGATGTCGATGCCCAGATATCGAAAAAGCTGGCGGAGGCCAGGGAATAGGCCATCGCTGCTTTCAATGAGTCCCAAGACAATAGGGACGTTATGCTGTCATCTACGGAGAGGGGCTTCGACCAAGGCTACTATCATGTAGCGAGATGCCTTTTGAGGGATCAGGACGAGAATGCCCCTCATTTGGAAAAACTGTTTGAATGGTTGAACTCCAAGATATTAGACCCGACCGTCAGATCCTTCCATGCACAGGTGCTATACACTAATGATATTGGTGAATTTTGTGAAGAAGCGGCAAACTACTGGTGTTGAAGTGTGGGTTCCGCCGGAGGTTGAGCCAGGAAATCTGTCAGCCTTGTTGCAAAGCAAAATGGATGGAGGAGAGGTCACTGAACACCTCAGCACGCCACATGTTGGGATCACAGTCACTGGTGGGTAAATTATTCCTCTTCTAGTTACCGATGACGCCATGGGACATGCCCTTCAGTTGGATGCGATGTTGGCGATCCTTCCTCAGAGCCGCCTAGACTCGCGGAGAGGATCTACTCAGTGATTTGATTTGTTTTGATCTGTAATATTTATAACCTTCTTGATCGCCGTTATTTCGAACACGGTCTATAACAGCTTCTTTATTCAACATTAATTTCAGCCTTGCTTTTCGACTTTAATTTCGGCCTTGCTTTTCGACTTTGTTTGCCATGACTTTGTGACGTTGATTTGTATAAATTTTAGGCTCGACTTGAATTTGGTTCTGATTGTTGCATGTTTTTGTTCCGAATTTGTATGATATTGCCAAATTTTTTTGAACTTTCGAGTCCCCAGTCAGTCTGTATATCAAACTGCCGAGCTAGTATGATGGCCCTTTGTTTTTTACAATGTTGAAGGCATCTAAGTGCGAGCTTATCGGAAACAAATTGAGTCTTTTTCTTTACTTTGTGTTGCAAAATAACCGAAGTGAAATAATTGATCAGGTACCAAGGATAAATGTAGAGTCGGACGTAAATGAACTCGTCCCGCCACGTTCGACGGGTCAAGTGTTTATTAATAAGAAAACGTAATAATTCATATTAATAAATGAGAAAATGAATGTCATGACTCGTTCGACGGGTCGAGTGTTTATTAATAAGAAAACGTAATAATTCATATTAATAAATGAGAAAATGAATGTCATGACTCGAATACGAACTCTACATGTAGTACCTTTTTAGGTTTACTGTATGCTAAGGACGATTGAGGTCGATCCATCGTGAGGGAGTGATCTCAGATCTCTTATCATGGTGTCATTTAGAAAATTGTTTATAGTACATGAGCCAACAATAATCTATCTTCCTTTTCACTTCGACCAAGCCCATGTCGAGCAGATGATGGCCTCGTAACTGAATGATGGCCTCGTAAATGTAGAGTGGACATAAATGAACTCGTCCCGCCAGGTTCGGCGGGTTGAGTGTTTATTTATAAGAAAGCGTTATAATTCACATTAATAAATGAGAGAATGAATGCCATGACTCGATTCCGAACTCTACATGTAGTACGTACCATTTTAGGTTTTATATATGCTAAGGACGATTGAGGTCGATCCACCGTGAGGGAGTGATCTCGGATTCGCTTATCATGGTATCATTTGGAAAATTGTTTATAGTACATGATTCAACAATAATCTCTCTTCATTTTCACTTCGACCAAGCCCATGTCGAGCTGATGATGGCTTTGCAACTGGTTTGCTCATTAGATTCCATGCACTCAAACCTTAGAATCTTTCTAATTTCCCCTATCATTCCCTACCCGATCAATATGATTCAATCCACAGCCACTTTTTCTAGCAGCTCTGTAAACGTGTCGCTTCCAACAATTTCTCGGTCATACGGGTGCCTAGGTTAATCGCGTGTTTGTATTGGGCGGGGGTTGCGGTTCGCACATTGTGTCTTAGGTAATAATCCCTCCGTCTCAAAATGTTTGGGACATTTCCTTTTTTAGCCGCTTACGAAAAGTCTAATTAATCCTTGGAATTTCGTTAATTGATGTAATATTATTAGGGTTATGATAAAGTGAAACTTAAAGTACATAAATGTAAAAAGTATTAGATCATTTGATGAAATTCGAAGGATTAATTAGACTTTTCGTAAGCGGTTGAAAAGTCAAACGTCCCAAACATTTTGAGACGGAGGGAGTATTTCCTTTGGAGTTAAGTTGTTATCTCAGTAATTGATTATGCACGTGTCAACAATAAAAGTGTCTCTTAAGCCGTTCAATGAATTCGAGGGACTTGCTAAGTGTCTTGTTCTTGTAAGATTTTCAGATGCCTTTTCGGATTCTGAGCCCGAATGTGATACCCGTATCTCCGTAAAGGGTATAAATGTCTTTTTACGATTTTTATCTGTACCTCGATATTTTTAATGGGTTATGTTTTAATTAAATAAATAGAGTCAAGATAAATGTTAAAGGTATTTAGGGTATTCTAAAGGTGTAATTTTTAGTAAAGGCAAAAACATAAATGTACCGACCCCTATTTAAACCCGATTTCACCCCAAAACCCTTTTCATTTCTTATCCCAAAATCCTGCGCTGCTTTGAGAGGAAGAGAGCAAATAAAAGAGAGAAAGAGAGGAGAAAAAGAAAGAGAGAGAAGAAAATGGATTTTTCCCATTTTCGATCAATCCGGCTGTCAAAATCACAAACCAATTACACCAAAATGTTCACCATGAAGAGAGCTTAATTTTGATACAAGTTTCACTACGATCGGGTAAGAGTTTTGAAAACTTATTTTCTAGATCTATAAGTGTTCTTGAGTCTTTTCTTAGCTTTTAAATGTTTTAAAGGTTGTTGTACTCGTAGAACTTTGTTTTGGTGGTAGATTCAAAGTGGGTTGTCTAGAAACTTGGAGCTTTTCTTGTGCATTTAAATCTTCTTGGAGTGTTCTTGGAGCTTTTCGTGAAATCAAAGGTAAAGGGGAGTTCAACCGAATCTTTACTTGTTAGTGCCTTTAAATCTTGTCCATTACTTGTAAAAATGTTAGATTTGGTTTTTATAAAGTGTTAGAAGTGTTTTGGATTCAAAGTTTATAGCTTTTCACTCCAAGCATGTTTTATAGTAATTGGTGTTTAGATTTAATATTTATATTGGCGTTTAGATCTAGTATAATATTTACGTTGGAGTTTAGATCTAGTATAATATTTATGTTGGTGTTTAGATCTAGTATAATGTTATAAGCATGTTGTAGAATAATTCTCGTATTATTTTGTATGGATTTGGAGTAGATTTAGTGTTTAATATGGTGAAGAAAACATGGAATTACTTGGCTGATTTTCAAGGAAAAATGGAATAGAGAGTTATGTGGAATGTTGTAAAGTCAAGTGTACGTGTTCTAGTGACTTTGGCTCTGCACCGTGTCTCACGGGAGCATTGGAACACTCTACATTTGGCCATATGTGATTTTGAGTTGAGATCAATGTCTTAATTGTAACATGACGAAATTAAGGGTTCAGTTTCTGGTGTATTTGGCTCAGCACCTTGTGGAGACCCTCTGCAGGGAGATACTCGGGATCACCGGAAGCCTTATTTCTTAGCCTCGTGGGTATTGGATTAGATTCCATATATTTCTGTGCAATGTGTTAAGTAGTGTAATGTAGAGTTGGCCTAGGGTCTAGTGGTCCTAAGAAGCCTTTTATGTGTAATGAACATAGGTGGTTAAATTAATCGCTTAAATACGTACTTGATGAGTCTAAAAGCTAAAACATGTTAGTCCTTGGTGAGGCACGTTTTTGTAACGCATCATGGAACTATTACACCTCCGCACTTTTTAGATACTTGTGCCGGACTCGTGTAATATTCCACACGTTTTAGATACTCGTGCCATATGAGTTGTTGAATGTGTCATGGTTCAGTATTCACCATGTAAAGTTTCCTTAGATTAGTATGTAACAAATGTCTTACTTGGTTGTGTCTACTAGTAAGACTAGTAGAGTGTTGTGAGCTAGTGAAACATATATGTTATTATGTTTGTTTGAATTGCCTTGTGATATTATTATTATTATTAATGATGATTCTTATGACATAGCAAGTGTAGATTCGGTGCTTCTACCCTTTACTAAGTACGTTTGTACTTACCCTTTAGCATGTTGTTGTCCCCACCCCGAGAAGGTGGTTTTCTTGTAGGTTGACTTGGAGATCGCTTAAGGGTGGTTTCCGGAGTTTCAGATGTTGAAGTCTATCTTTCTTTACTGTTGTAATAATGGTATAGAATCTTCCTTGTCTTTTGTATTAGATGAAGACAGATGTATCTTTGGTTTGTAAAGAATGGTTTGTAATAGTTGAATGAATATTCAACCTTGTGTATTTTTCTTGGGATTTTGGTTTTAGTTGCAGCCCCGTGTTACTTGTCGATCGTTGTAGTGATATTTTAAAGTTTTTCCCGAGTCTTTGTTTTTGTTTTCCGCTTGTTCTCTGTTATTGATGATGTCAGGCTTACGCATATAATTGATATATTTTAATTATATACGTGCCGGGCATCCTTTTCCAATTAAGGACTCGGTATCCGGATAAGGGTCGTAACAGTTGGTATCAGAGAATGAAGTAACACCGCTGCATAAGTTTAGATGTCTTAAGATGTAATATTATCAAGTTTAAACCTTTAAGTTGTAGATTTTGAGGTTATACTTTTCAAGTTGTAACCTCCTAAGTTAGATATTTTAAGTGTTAGAACTCGTAACATTAGAATCCCTCAGCTTGGGTAGTGTGACCTTAAGCTAAGTGTGAGTCTTTTTAAGTGAACCTTCTTAAGATAGGAGTTTCAGGCCTACGTCTTAAGGTGGTGAACTTTCAAGTTGGGCTTCGTTAAAATACCTTTAATGAAACCTCTCAGTTTTCCTTAAACTTTACGGATCCTTCTTTTCATCAATGCTTTATTTTATTTGATTCATCGTTTTTCAAGGATTCCGGCTTATTTATATTCATTCAAACTTTTATTTTGATCAAGTTGTTGCATTGTCATTTGCACTTGAGAACTTTAAGCTTTTTCATTCATGGTATAATCTTTAAAATTCAAATATTCATTGTTACATGCTTCCTTGCCTCTAGCATACAATTTTTCCTCACCGTTTGTAACTTTCCTTTAAGCATCATGGTCACATGGTTTAATTTGCATGTTTGTTTTAATGTACAACCATTTTTCCTTACCTCATAAAATTTGGAAGTCCTACTAATCAAGAAAGGTTTCATTTTATAAAATTTCTTCTTTTACATCGACGTAACTTTTCAAAAAGGGTTACAATTTTGAATTTCAAAACAACATTTGGAATTCATGTTTGAACAAGGAATTGTGTTGATCATCTTTCCTTAATCTGAAATGGTAATCCTCACCTTATGGTTGTAGGGTTGTGGTATACTTTTGTTGTGTTCCGAAGAATAGTGTTGAGGAGTCGTTTCTCTGAGTTTAAGTTCTTCCTTGTCTTAGAAGTCTGGTAGGAAGGTTGTGTGGGTTGTCGTTTTAACACTTTCCGTTCATGAGTAAACAAGTCGTTACCTTTCAACACACCACATACGTTCTTGCTTCCTTTTGACCTTCACCACCCAAGTTCCCTTTCAAACAAATTGCACCCCAAGTAAACCTTACCGCCTTTTGCCTTGTTTTGTATTAAAAGTATACTACTTTATGATTTCTTTTAAAAGAAATTCTCATTGTTCTACTATTTTTAATTTGAGAAACAAGCTTCCTTATTATTTTGTAATTGTTGCGTTAAATTTTCAACTTCCTTCTTAAATCAAGTCCGACAAAATATTTTTGTCTACTTATGTTTACTCTTAACTACCTTCTATAAAGAATGTTTTTGTTGTGGTTAAATTTTATGTTCTTGATAATGCATTCTTTTAAGTGTGTGTCTTTGTGCTTGGTCAGATCTCTAATCTTTTTGTAACAATCTCTTTTTGGCGTATGCACATCCTGTCTAGTATGAACTTTTAGACTCCCGCTTCAAGAAAAGATAGTTGTGTACCGAGTTACTTTTGAAATAGTTCAGTTAAACTCAACTTCTATCATATTGGCACTCTCAAGTTCTTGGCATATTGTATCCGCATGAAGATTTTGAGCAATTTCTTTTGCATCACCTCAAGACTAATTGTATTCTTGATTTTAATCCAAAGAGCATTTTCATAGTAAATACTCTTATCCTTTCCTTTTGTTTCCCTCAAGTTGTTCTACCTTTTTGGGTGCTCAACTTTGGTTCTCCAACCTTTGTTGTTAAGCAATCTTTTTCAGGATTCTCATGGATTGAGACTCTTTTGACAATCCAATCAATAACTAATGTTTCAAACTTATCGTTTCAAGTCCAAACATTCTCTTTCTCTAATTTGGACGTTCTTAAGTTTTGTGCATGACACATTCTGTTTTGGTTTTAATCCTTGACACTCTTGTAAATGTAATTTGCTTTTCAAGACAACAAGAGTTCTTCCTTAACCACCTTGATTTACAAAATGCCTCTTCTTTTAAAGAATCTCATCTTCAAGGTGTTTTTGTAATTTTTGATACTAATCCTTAGCATTTTTGATTTAATACGCATCTTTCAATTTTGAATCAACTTTGAAACCCTTCTCTTCCCGAGTGCTAATTGAACAAGTTCATGTTGATGTGCCAATCAACCACCTAACCTTTTCAGAGTAAGTAAACTTTACCCAATCTTGGAACCTTCTTTTAAGCATTCAGTGACGTCATGCACCTTACTCTAAGTATACATTTTCCTAGTTTCAACTCAGACACATTATTTGTTGTAAGAGCTTTATACTCTTTTTTTAGCTTCCCTAGTTGTGTTATTTGCTAGTACACGACTTTTCACCTTTCAATTTCTTTTTGTGGTCAAACAATCCTTGTTGTTAATCCCTTCAGAATTGGTTCTCTTAAACCGATTCATCAAAAGTTCATTTCGATGTTACCCCTTATTCAAAATCAAGTATCATTTTTTTCTTTCGTTATGAAATCTTCCAAGCTCGGTAAATATATAATCGTTTGAGTTTTTTACTTCAAACAGTATGTGGATGTTGTTCCTTCCTTTAAAACCGGTAAAAGATTTTTTCATAATGTATCTCACCGTGTCTTTTGTGCTTTTGAAGTAATTTCTTTTAAAGCTATATGTAATAGCTGAAAGAATCAAAAGCTGTTTTTAGATCTTTGAGTTTTTTCATATCAACGTTTGATTTCAAGTTTTATTCAAGAATAGATTCTAAAATCTTATGCTTTTGTGTTGAAACGAAAGTGTTTTGTTCTTCCCTTGGAGTTCGGAATCGCTACCTGAAGTTGCCTTTAGTTTTAGAGGTGACCTTTTAAGTCCGTTGTAAGTGCCTTTTCCCCAGTTTAGACGTGTAACAGTGGTAGGAAATGACCGGTTTTGGAATAGTTTGTATAAGACCTGCTATGGCGTTAACCTTGTACTAAAAGAAGAATAGTTTCATCAAATCTTTGAACCGGGATGTGGTTTTGATGATAACGAGTTTTGGTGCATTTTTCAAGTTTGTTGTGGTCAAGTGTTTTGAATGAGGAAGTATCTCTTGAAGTGTAAGGTGAATTGTGTAAGACTAGGATGTCTTGGTCTTAGGTATGGAAATTTCTTGTTGGTAGGTTGAGGAAAAATCCTAGTAGGCTCGAAATCCGATCCTTCATGTGTGTTGATTCTCTTTGGAGTTGTTCTTTTAAGGAGGTTGGAATAAGATGTGAATTGCAGAATGACTAAACCGCAAGTGTTTTGTAAGGGATAGTGAAAGCTAAGTTGAACTGTCATGTTGACTTATGGAGATGTCTTGAGGTAATAAATGGTGTTTGGGGATGAAAGTTTAATCTGGATCTTAGAATCTTTTGAAGACAAGAAGGAGTGTAGTGCTAAGCTTGAAAGGGTTTCTTGTTCGGTTGAGTAGCATCTAAGTTCGGGAATGAGTGGGAACCTTAGAGATGGACCATGGAAAGTTTAGAAGTTGGTAGCTTAATATTTGAAATGCGTGTTGGTTTGAAGCGTTAGATTTGGCGGGCAAGCTCTGGCGAGTTTCGAGGACGAAACTCATGGAAGGGGGGAAGAATGTGATACCCCATAACTCCGTAAAGGGTATAAATGTCTTTTTGTGATTTTTATGTGTACCTCGATATTTTTAATGGGTTATGTTTTAATTAAATAAATAGAGTCAAGATAAATGTTAAAGGTTATTTACAGTATTCTAAAGGTGTAGTTTTTAGTAAGGGCAAAAAGGTAAATGTACCAAGCCCTATTTAAACCCGATTTCACCCCAAAACCCTTTTCATTTCTTATCCCAAAATCCTGCGCAGCTTTGAGAGGAAAGAGAGTAAAGAAAAGAGAGAAAGAGGAGAAAAAGAAAAGAGATAAGAAAATGATTTTTTCCGTTTCCGATCAATCCGGCCGTCGAAATCACAAACCAATTACACCAAAATGTTCACCATGAAGAGAGCGTAATTTTGATACAAGTTTCACTACGATCGGGTAAGAGTTTTGAAATCCTATTTTCTAGATCTATAAGTGTTTTTGAGTCTTTTCTTACCTTTATAATGTTTTAAATGTTGTTGTAATCGTTGAACTTTGTTTTGGTGGTAGATTCAAAGTGGGTTGTCTAGACTCTTGGAGCTTTTCTTGTGGATCTAAATCTTCTTGGAGTGTTCTTGGAGCTTTTTTGTGAAACCAAAGGTAAAGGGGTGTTCAACCGAATCTTTATTTGTTAGTAGCCTACAAATCTTGTCCATCACTTGTAGAAATGTTAGATTTGGTTTCTATAAAGTTTTAGCAGTGTTTTGGATTCAAAGTTTGTAGCTTTTCACTCCTAGCATGTTTTATAGCAATTTCATATCACTTTGGCTTGAATTTCATGTTATATTCATGTTTAGATCTAATATTTATATTGGCGTTTAGATCTAGTATAATATTTATGTTGGTGTTTAGATCTCGTATAATGTTATAAGAATGTTGTAGAATAATTCTCGTATTATTTTGTATGGATGTGCAGTAGATTTAGTGTTCAATATGGTGAAGAAAACACGGAATTACTTGGCTGATTTTCTAGAAAATAATGGAATAGAGAGTTTTGTGGAATGTTGTAAAGTCAAGTGTACATGTTCTAGTGACTTTGGCTCTGCACCATGTCTCACGGGAGCATTGGAACACTCTACATTTGGCCTTAGGTGATGTTGACTTGAGATCAATGTCTTACTTGTAACATGACGAAGTTAAAGGTTCGGTTTCTAGTGTATTTGGCTCAGCACCTTATGGAGACCCTCTGCGTGGAGATACTTGGGTTCACCGGAAGTCTTATTTCTTAGCCTCATGGGTATTGGATTAGATTCCATATATTTCTATGCAATGTGTTAAGTAGTTTAATGTAGAGTTGGTCTAGGGTCTAGTGGTCCCTAAGAAACCTTTTATGTGTATGAACTTAGGTGGTTAGATTAATCGCTTAAATACGTACTTGATGAGTCTAAAAGCTAAAACAGGTTAGTCCTTGGTGAGGCACGTTTTTGTAACGCAGCATGGAACTATTACACCTCCGCACTTTTTAGATACTTGTGCCAGACTCGTGTAATATTCAATACATTTTAGATACTCGTGCCATATGAGGTGATGAATGTGTCGTGGTGCAGTCTTCACCATGCAAAGTGTCCTTGGATTAGTATGTAACAAATGTCTTACTTGGTTGTGTCTACTAGTAAGACTAGTAGAGTGTTGTGATCGAGTGAAACATATGTGTTATTATGTTTGTTTGACTTGCCTTGTGATACTATTATTATTATTATTATTATTATTATTATTATTATTAATGATGATTCTTGTGACATAGCATGTGTAGATTCGGTGCTTCTACCATTTACTATGTATGTTGGTACTTACCCTTAGCATATTTTTGTCCCTACCCCGAGAAGGTGGTTTTGTTCTAGGTTGAGTTCAAGATCGCTTAAGAGTGGTTTCCGGAGTTTCAGATGTTGATGTCTATCTTTCTTTCATGTTGTAATAATGGCATAGAATCTTCCTTTTCTTTTGTATTAGATTAAGACAGTTGTATCTATGGTTTGTAAAGAATGGTTTGTAATAGTTGAATGCATATTCAACCTTGTGTATTTTTCTCGGGATTTTGGTTTTAGTTGTAGTCCCGTGTTACTTGTCGATCATTGTAGTGATCTTTTAAAGTTTTTCCCGAGTCTTTGTTTTCGTTTTCCGCTTGTTCTCTATTATTGATGATGTCGGGCTCACGTATATAATTGATTTATTTTAATTATACACGTGTCGGGCGTCCTTTTCCGGTTAAGGACTCGGTATCCGGATCAGGGTCATCACACCGAAGTTTCTGATTACCGCAGCCACTATCACTTACCACCCCATCAACGCTTCATTATCTCATTGTACGGGAAGGGGTTGCGGATTTGATGGTGATCTCCTCTTCTTACTTTACATTAACAAAACGACCAAAGCATAACGTAGCAATAATAAAGCGTAATCAAACACGTCCAAAATGAATGAATGCTAAAAGCACAAATTTTAAATTGAATAGTATTCAAAAGTTGTGCTCGCCTCACCATGTTCGGCGAGTTGAGCTTTACAGATAAAGAAAGCATAACCATTCATGTTAATAAACGAGATAATGAATGCCATAACCCAAAGTGCCAAAACGTCCGTTCAAGGAATTTCTCTTCTGGAAGGTTGTACTGGAGGATTGCCTCGTTGCGTGTTATTTCCCCATTGATTATACAAGTAGAGAGCCCCACGAGCGACCAGCTTTTCAATTTATTTTTTCAATATGTAGCAGGAGTTCGTGTCATGCCCATGGTCCTTTTTATACTCACATTATTTGGTCATATAACTTTACCTCTGTGGGTTGGTTCTCATCAGTCCGGGATTAGGCAGATAATCATTTACTTCGAGCATGATTTCCTCTATAGGAGCAGTGAGCGGCATGTATTTCTCCTGTTTGAACTTTTTGGGCTTTTTGTTCTCCTAATTCCGGCTCGGACCCTCATTGGGTGGGTTGGGGTCATCTTTTTCTTTCCGCCCGGATGGTGGTAATAATAGGGTGGCTTCAGAAGCGGTCCATTTCCTGGCCAGCGAGAGAGTTTCTTTCAGGTTGTCTGGCCACCTGATCGCGAACTCATCTTTGAGCAAGAACTTTGCTCGGCCGCTCTGAAAACAGTTCATAACCATATTGTCAGTGAGGCCCCTCGTCTGATCATAGACTGTTGGAAATAAAATTTATGTTTTGATGATGATTCATCACTTATTTAGTTATTCTTTTAAACCCTTGTTGGTCCCTTGGAAAGGCTAACACAAGTTTAGAGGGGGGGTGAATAAACTTGTCACCAAAAACTGGATTTAAAACAAATTAAGGTTCAGTTAAAACTTGTGTGGAGTTAAGCTAACACGACTGAGTGTAAGTCAATGCTGACTTATCCTTAGTCTATTTAAATGGCAGTGGATTAATTAAGCCTTTAAAAGATATGAATTATCAGATAATGTGTTGAGTCAGTTTCTTATGTTTGCTGAAAGTAAGAACTAGAAAATTGTGATTGTAATGCAGTAAGTAAATGCGTAAAGTAAACAAACAAGAATTAAAGAGGTTCCAGGTGGTGTAATCCTGTCAGTCCTCTCTTCCCCTATGATGCGGAGGATAATTCCGCTAGAACTTCTTTGAGATGGCCCGGTTACAAAAAGTTCTAAACTGATAGTCCTTGACTAATCCCTAGCTTTACTATCTAAACACTTGTAGAACAGGTAGAATGGCTGCTCTTCAACTATTTGAAACACTGGTCCTTGGAGGGATGAATTGCCTCTTCACCAGCTCATCACAACCACAGTCTTCCTGACTGCACTCAACTGTCCTTCACACCTTCTTGGTGTTTCACAGTCTAGAACCTTTGATAGAATCAAAGTTGAGACTTGAATCAATGACTATGATTCAATTGTGATATGAGCTTTTCTTCAAGATAAAGACGGTTTATGAACAGCTCTGATTTCTTCAAATGATAGATCTTGATATGCTTGAATGCTAATGAACACTTGAAGAAATTTCTTGATCTTACAATTAAGTGTTTAGCAGAAACTCTTTTAAATTATTTTCCCCCGTAGATATTAATCTTTCTTGACCAAAATGATTCTTAGAATTCCTCTCCCCTTTTTTTGTTTCGGAAGAAACAAATTTAAAGGGATTTATCTAACGGTCAGATAAATTGAATTCGAATCCTTGCAGCCGTTAGTGGTCCTACTTTCTTGCTTGTACGTTACTTGTCAAAACGGATAGATTATCCTCCAATCATGATCCTTGTACTGTAACGGTTGGATTCTTCTTCAGTTTAGTTAAGCCTTAGTTCCAAAACTACTGAGAACTTTGTCAGTTCTCAGTTTCTAAGAGCTTTAACTGAGATTTTATTCTTCTTCAACAACTCAGTACTCTTCCTTTCATCTAATTATTATTGATCTAACCAGAGTACACCATTTTAAGCAAAATTAGCAAAGACATCACTGTCCTTATATGTCTTAGCTCAAGATCTACATAGTCAGTTTAGGTTTTCATAATCTTTACTGAAGCCTAACTTATATAGTCTCGATTTAGTCTTCATTAGCTGAGTTTGAACCCTCAGATCTTCTGTCTTCAATAACTGAGTCTATGACCCTCAGCTCTTCATCAACCTAGTTTGAACCATCAGTTAGTTTGTCTTCTAGATAAGCCAACCGAGTTTGTATCCCTCAGCGAACTTATCTTCTTCAGTTTCATATTGGTGTGCTCTATTTTCCGGTTTAACTAATTTCCAGTTTCTCGTTATCTCAGTTCTCGTTATCTCAGTTCTCAACCTAGATATATTACAGTGCTTGTCTGATTTAACTTATACAAATATCAGACTCTATTAAATCCTATACATTGATATCTAGACATCTTTTTGCTTTGCACTATGACAGCTAGTTATGACACTTCATCAATGGGGTGTAAAACAATGACTGAATAAGTGATGAATCATCATCAAAACATAAATTTTATTTCCAACAATTTCCCCCTTTTTGATGATGTCAATACCCTCCTTAAAAGCAATGCAAAAGGATAAAACAAGATACAGTGACTAACACAATGAACTGAGAAACTAAGAATTTATTGATAACTGTGTTACAAAGTTGGGTAATAGAATACAACATAATAAAAAGAGCTAAAGGGCATCTTCTTTTTACTTAACAGTTAAGCTAAATTGATTGTCATAAGCTTCAGCAATATTCCTCATAGCGTCATTTGTTGTAGTGCTTTCGATTCCATGGATGCTTGACCATATGTTCCATGATTCAGATAAATTGTTCTTGCCGAAGAATTTCCTTTTGAAAAGAATTGCGAAAGTAAAAACAGATGTCCTCAGTATTTCACCGGTGGCTGTTTTTAGTAAGTTCTGAACAAATTCAGGTTCAGTCTTTTCAATCATATCTGATTGTTTGTCTAGAATCGCATCCTTTTCCCATTTCTTAAGTTTGTTCCAGTAATGCATGAGAATCTTTTGCATATGAAGGAATGTTTCTAGAGATTCTTGTCTTGATTCTCCTTCTCTGGCTGGTAGATTTTTGAATAAGCTGTAGAGATGAGAATCCAAGCCAATTCTTTTGTCAGTTGGCTCTGAGTATTTAGCAATCAGCTCCATCTCCTCATCAGTGAATTCTCCTCTAGCTTTCTTCAGTTCAGTCAGCTTATCATCAATGTTTGCAAGGACTTGTGGCATCTCTGTTGCATAGACTTTTAAGATATCCAAACTTTCCCCCTTATTGACATAATCTTTATCAATCATGCTTTTGATGTAAATGTTCAGGTTCTGCTGAGTTGATGCCAAAATGGTTTGAGCTACAACTGAGTCCTTCATGCCATTTTCCATTAGAGTCATTCTGTCAACAAGATTATTGAGAATCCCTTCCCATCTGTCTTAGGTTTCATCGCTTCTTGCATCATTTTCAATGGTTGTTTTTCGAAGTTCAATCAGAGCGTCTTGGCAGTTTCTAGTGATGATATCCATCTTCTTTTCCAGTTCGCTTCTTTCATTTTGCTAGCCTCTAAGGACTTTAAAACTTTTCCAAACAAACTGTTATCGTCCTTCTGAATTCTGATTATCTCATTATGATAGAACTTAATGAGATCAACTTGAGTTGGTATGTCTTTTGAGGTTCCATCTTGTTGTTCATCGATTTTGCTTGTTTCAGCCTCAGTTGATTTAGCTTGCTTTAGAGGTGAGATAACAACTTGCTTCAGTTTTTCTTTGTATTCTACGGATCTTCTCCTTTCTTCAGATTGTTTTCTAATTTCTTCCAGATTTGATTGATCAACATTTCTAGTAGGTGATATTTGTAAGTTGAATTCATCATCTGATCCTTCTCCAGCCATGTTTGCTACAGTTCTTGCTATTTCTAGCATAGATTTATCAGTAGGAGATTGATAACCTCCTTCTTCTTCTTCTTGTTCATCAGATATAGTTTTAGAGCTAGAACTTCCACTACTTTCGTCAGAATTACTCGAATCATCATCAGTATTCTGATAAGTTTCAGTTTCATTTTCTTGTAAAGCGGCGAGAATCCCTTTATGCAAATTGTGATCTCCATGTGAATCATTATCATCATCATTCTTTTTGAAACTTCCACCAGCTGTGGCTTCCTTCCAGTAACTATTTCTGATTAAAGCATATCCACGATTTAAGAAATCATCGGTATTGATTATTTCTGATAGATTGGTAATGTTGTAGAGATCAAATACCCATTTCTCAGTGACTTCCATTTCTACTAGCTGATTTCTTTGATTTGCAATAGAACTGAATTTCCAGATTTGATATTTGCACAATCGCTCATAATCAGCTGTCATTAGTTCTCCATGATCAGGTGAGGACTTAGATTGAGTGACAATCTTCTCAGATCCTCTTGAGATCTCCTGGTCAACTTCCAGAGTATCTCAAGTTCTTACAACATCTTCAGTTTGCATTGGGTCAGTTTTACTGGTTTCTCCTTCAGCAGTAACTGGGATGACTAATGATTCTTCAATAGCTGAAACTGAGATTATCGGCTCAGTTCCCAAATCTTTGTCACTAACAAGTTCTTTAGCAACTTGTTCTCCAGCAGGCTTCTAATTCATTAACTGGAACTTCATTCATCGTGGATTCAATGAGTTCTTCTTCATTGACCAGCTCATCCAAGTAGATGACTTTAGTCGATCTTGATTCTACTTCAGCTCCTTTTTCCTCAGAATGAGAAGCTGAAAATTCTTTGACTGATTCCTCAAATTCTAATCTGGAAGCAAACTTTTGAGGTGTGGATCTGGATTTTTAAAGTAACAACAGCATGTCCAATGTTGCTTTGTCAATTAATCTTTCTTCACTGTCAGATCCTTCATCGTCGTGCTCAACTCTCGTGGTCCGTTCCCCCGAGTGTCGCCTTCCTTCTGTAAGTCATCTTCAACATTCTGTTCTCTGTTGACAACTTCAGTTTCCTTTGTCATTTCAATTTCTTGTGAATGTGTAACTGGTTCTTGAATTGGTAAAGCTTCAGTTACAGATGCTGAAACAGATTTGGTGAGAGTAACTTCAGTTCTAACTTTTTGTGCTGATCCTTCAGCAACTGAAGTAGTGACTTTTGTTGGTGAAACCTCTACTGATTTCTCAGTAACAAGAACAGATTTGTCTTTTTCTGAATCTTCTAACTTTTTCCTTCTTTTCTTTAATTCTTCATCTTAAACTAAGGCTTCATCTCCAGTTAAAACTTTCTTCGACTTCCTATTTTTCTTCTTTTTAGGTTCAATCACAGAACCTTCAGCTTTTCTTTTTCCAGATCTTTCTTCTTTAACAACAATCTTCCCATCAGCAACCGATGTTTCTTTTCTCTTTGTGATTCCAAAGTGATCGAGAATTCTTTGGACCAATAATGCAAGCGTCTTCTTGTGATAGAATCGTCCTTTCTTGACATCAGTCTTCTTTTTGGGTGTGTCAATCAATTGTGCCACTAATTGATCAAAAATATATCTTGGCCAATTGAAACTTTCTCCAAACCAAATCACATATAATAAATCCAATTTTGCTCCAGAGAGATTGTTAAAGTTTCCTGCATTTCCAATTATGCAATTTGCTAACATCTTGGTGAGAAAATTGAATTCCGGTTTGAGTAAACTTGTGCTCCCGGTCTGTGAAACTGTAGAGTCTGCATCAATGGATATATCTTTCCATAATTTCTCTTTCTGTTCTTTAGTCAATTTGATGGCTGACGTTCCTCCAGATTTGTCAAACCCAAAAATCTTTGCAATTAGGTCTTCATTGACTTTGATTTGTTTACCATTGACAGATGTGGTAAAAGTGTGTGTGCCCTCTCCTTCTAGAGCTGTTCTTCCAAATTCATAGAAGTCACCAATGCTCTCCAGACAGACACTCTTCAGATTGATGTTAAACACAGCATCCAAACCTTTGATTTGCTGTATTTTTGTTGCAATTTCCTTGCCTAGTGTTTGATCAGCATACTTGGCAATGAATTGATAAAGGGAGATGATCATTCCAGGTTTAATACGAGTAGGAGTCATTGTTTTCTGGATTTAATTGAAAATTGGAAAACTTGGGGATTATAGAGAATAAAGAAACAGATTCAAAATTCGAGCGTGAAGAATTATAGAGAAAAATTCTAGGTTATTTATAAATGGTAGCAAAGGTAGTTGAGAATTGAGTGGGACTCAAAACGTCTTGTCATAAATGTTTGAGATTGTGAAAATGAAGATGAGTGGAAAAGATGGACGGTTGAGATTAGAAAAGATCACGTCTTTTCCTGACATCCGTAGCTAGAAGATAGTAAATAGAGTAGATGCGGTGTATCTCCAGATGTACACGTTCAGTATTGTACTTATATTGAATTCAAAAAATCAGTTGTGAATACAACTCAGTTTTGTGAAACACACCTTTCCAGTTCTCAGTTAGTGATTTTCTCCTTCAAAACAAAATGAGAGATGATATAATTTTATTCTTGACATATCTGTTTGGGTCCTAACTGATTAGTTTTAGATGATATAATTTTATTCTTGACTTTATACCTCTATTGATATTTTGACTGAGTAAAGTCAGTTTTCACAAACTTTTGCTGTTTTGACCTAACGGTTTTTGGTTTGTTCAGTTTGTGAAACTGATGTGATGGTTCACTCCAGTCTTCATCAGTGGGAAACAGTCTCCCTTTCCCTCTGAGTCTGCTATTCCATGAATGATCTTCATTCTTAGATGGATGTGACTTGAAAATTTTTCTAACTGATCTCTGATCAGTTTTGCCTTTTCTAGCCTTCTGAGCCTTCCTGTAAAATCTGTCAGTTTGATGCTTTATACCAACTGATTTTACAGTTCTGTCAGTTTGTGTATTTGGCTGTGCTGAGTTTTTGTCAGTTCTAATAAATTTATCAGTTTTCTGAGTTCCTAACTGTTGTGCAGTCACAAACTTCATTGCAACTGAACTTGGTCTGAACTTAGAATTAAGTTGATTAACAAATCCTAAGCTAGATCTGTCTCCAAATGGTTTTCCGGTTTGAATTGAACGCTGGGAATTGGATCAACTGATAATTCTATGATGTTTATTACTTCTATCAGTTCATCAGTTGGTCGAATTACCTTGGTTCCATTATTAGCCTTGATTAAATTGATCTCAGCATTCAATCTCGAAACTTCAGCTTTCAATAAATTTTTCTCCTTTTTGACATTCTCATAATTTTTCTGAATTACCTATAATTCCTTTATGAGTATGTCCAAGGTTTCATTGAAATCTTCATTTCTGTGATTGGCATTGGATGTAGATGCAATTACCTCCTGATGTTTGATAGATAAATTTTCATCTGAGGAATCTTCATCATTTAGAACTTGTTTCCTTTTATCATTGATATTTGCATGTGCTGCTCCTAGCAGTATGATTTCCTCATCACTTTCACCTACATAGCTCATGGGTAGAATTTCAGCAATATCTTTGGCTTTCGTGATGAATGGATCTTCAATGAAGGTTTCAGTAAGATTTTCTTCTATGCAATAAGCTACTCATAGCAACTCCTTTTCTGCTTCTTCTGAGAGATCACTTAGGGATGGAAATCCTCTGGATTCATCATCATACGTGTTGAAGTCAATTTCCACATCATTACTAAAATGAGGTTCTGGATTTGTATGTGAGCTTGTAGTGGTGAATCTTTCAAATACTTGATCCTGAAAGTCAGAAACAACATTCTGCAAATAATCAGTCAGGGGGTTATTTAGCCAACTTCTAATTCTAGATGTATCCATTAAGTTTCAATAAAAAGCTTTTACAACTGATACAGTAAGGGGTATTCAACAACTGGTTTGTAAGATATCTTTGGATCACTTCCCAAAGGAAGAACCGCTCCGATACCAATTGTTGGTCCCTTGGAAAGGCTAACACAAGTTTAGAGCGGGGGTGAATAAACTTGTCACCAAAAACTGGATTTAAAACAAATTAAGGTTCAGCTTAAAACTTGTGTGGAGTTAAGCTAACACGACTGAGTGTAAGTCAATGCTGACTTATCCTTAGTCTAGTTAACTGGCAGGGGATTAAATTAAGCCTTTAAAAGATATGAATTATCAGATAATGTGTTGAGTCAGTTTCTTATGTTTGTTGAAAGTAAGAACTAGATAATTGTGATTGTAATGCAGTAACTAAATGCATAAATTAAATAAACAAGAATTATAGAGGTTCCAAGTGGTGTAATCCTATCATTCCTCTCTTCCCCTGTGATGCAGAGGAAAATTCCACTAGAACTTCTTTGAGATGGCCCGGTTACAAAAAGTTTTAAACTTATAGTCCTTGACTAATCCCTAGCTTCACTTTCTAAACACTTGTAGAACAGGTAGAATGGCTGCTCTTCAACTGTTTGAAACACTGGTCCTTAGAGGGTTGAATTGCCTCTGCATCAGCTCATCACAACCACAATCTTCCTGACTGCACTCAACTGTCCTTCACACCTTCTTGGTGTTTCACAGTCTAGAACCTTTGATAAAATCAAAGTTGAGACTTGAATCAATGACTATGATTCAATTGTGATATGAGCTTTTCTTCTAGATAAAGATGGTTTATTAACAGCTCTGATTTCTTCAAATGATAGATCTTGATATGCTTGAATGCTAATGAACACTTGAAGAAATTTCTTGATCTTGCAATTAAGTGTTTAGCAGGAATTCTTTTAAATTATTTTCCCCCTTAGATATTAATCTTTCTTGACCAAAATGATTCTTAGAATTCCTCTCCCCCTTTTTTTGTTTCTGAAGAAACAGCCTATTTTAATGGATTTATCTAACCGTCAGATAAATTGAATTCGAATCCTTGTAGCCGTTAGTGGTCCTACTTTCTTGCTTGTACGTTACTTGTCAGAACGGATAGATCATCCTCCAATCATGATCCTTGTACTGTAACGGTTAGATTCTTCTTCAGTTTAGTTAAGCCTAAGTTCCAAAACTAATTTACTGAGAACTTTGTCAGTTCTCAGTTTCTAAGGGCTTTAACTGAGTTTTTACTCTTCTTCAACAACTCAGTAATCTTCCTTTCATCTGATTATTATTGATCTAACCAGAGTACACCATTTTAAGCGAAATTAGCAAAGACATCATTGTCCTTATGTGTCTTAGCTAAAGATCTACATAGTCAGTTCAGGTAATCATAATCTTGCCTGAAGCCTAACTTATATTGTCTCGATTTAGTCTTCATAAGCTGATTTTGAACCCTCAGTTCTTCTATCTTCAATAACTGAGCCTGAAGCCTAACTTATATAGTCTTGATTTAGTCTTCATAAGCAGATTTTGAACCCTCAGTTCTTCTGTCTTCTTGATAAGCCAACCGAGTTTGTATCCCTCAGCGAACTTATCTTTTTCAGTTTCATATTGGTGTGCTCTGTTTTCCAGTTTAACAAATTTCCTGTTTCTCATTATCTCAGTTCTCGTTATCTCAGTTCTCAACCTAGAAATAATACAGTGCTTTTCTGATTTAACTAATACAAATATCAGACTCTATTAAATCCTATACATTGATATCTAGACATCTTTTTGCTTTGCACTATGACAACTAGTTATGACACTTCATCAAAGAGGTATAAAACAATGACTGAATAAGTGATGAATCATCATCAAAACATAAATTTTATTTCCAACAACCACTTTGATGTCTAAAAACAAATGTATAGGATTCAATAGAGTTTGATACTTGTATAGGTAAATCAGATAAGCACTGTAATAGAATAGGTCTAAAACTGAGAAACCGAGAAACTGACTTGATGAGCTTGCATATGAAGAATGAGAAACTGACCTGCAGAGTTTACAAATGAAGAGCATTCAAAATAAGAAACTGAATGAGTTCACATAACTGAAAAAGGCATGTTCACTGACGGACACAGACTCAGTTGGCTTATCTAGAAGTTGAAGGCTGAGGGGACAATCTTAGTTAAGAAGGTTAAAGGTCTCAGACTCGGTTATTGAAGAATGAAGAATTGAGGGCTTAAACTCAGTTCATGAAGACTAAAACCGGGACTGTAAAGTTAGAATTCAGGTAAGTTTGTGATGGCCTGAACTGACTTTATGGATCTTGTATGAAGAGCTAATATACATAAGAACAATGATATCTTAGACAACTTAAGTATTATGGTGTACTCTGATTAAGTCAATAAAAACCAGGTGAAGAAAGAGTACTAAGTTTTGAAGAAGAGTAAAAACTCAGTTATTGCTCTTAAAACTGAAACACCCAGTTATACCAGTTGAAAAGTGATAAACACCAAAACTAGTTTTAAGCTGAAGTCACTCAAAATAAAGAAGAATCAGAAAGTTAGAAAGAAAACAATTTAACTGGTTGAAGAAATATCAGAAAGAACACTGACATACAATGAACACTAGCAGGACCACCAACGGCTACAAAAATTCAAATTCAAACAAGATGAACGTTGGAAAACCCTTATAAATAGAGCACTTTTACTTCAAGAAGAAGAGCGGAAAACTAAGATTAAAATCACAAAAGAAACATTCAATTTAGGGGGAAAGTAAAAGAACTCTTGCTAGTTGCTATATTGCTAGATGCAGATCAAGAAATCTTCAAAGTATTTCTGAGTATTCAAGAAAAATATCAAGATCCACACTTGAAGAAATCAGAGCTTTCTGTGAATTCATATACACTCAAAAGAAGAAGCTCATATCACAAGTTGAATCATACTTATTGATTCAAGTCTCAACTTTGATTTTATCAAAGGTTTGGACTGTGAAACACCAAGAAGGTGAAGGACAGTTGAGGTGCAGTCAGGAAGACTGTGTTTGTGATGAGTTGGTGAAGAGGCAATTCAACCTTTCAAGGACCAGTGGAGCAGACTTAGTGAAACAACAATTCAACCAGTTAAGGACTAAGGCTCGAAGATTGTGAAGCTAGGGAATAGTCAAGGACAATCAGTGTTTAAATTTTCTTTGTGTCTTGTAACTGTAAACCTTAACAACAGAATGAATTCCCTCCAACGTCACAGGAGAAGAGAGGACTGACAAGATTACACCACCTGGAACCTCTATAATTTCTATCTTACTTACTTATTTACTTTACGCATTTATTTACTGAATTTTAGCACATATATCATCAGATCACAAACTCAGCAAACATCAGAAACTGAGTCAACACTGCATTTTTTTTATACAAACGGATAACTGAACGTTTATTCAAAAAGGCTTTAATATATCCGCTGCCGGTTAACTCAACTTGGGGATAAGTCAGTTTGATTTAAACTCAGCCTTGTTAGCTTATCTCCACACAAGTTTAAAACTATATCTAATCTGCTTTAGGAATCAAGTTTTTGGTGACAAGTTTATTCACCCCCCCCCCCCCCTCTAAACTTGTGTCAGTCTTTACAAAAGGACCAACAATTGGTATCGGAGCAGTGCTTCTGTTCCGAAGGGATCCGTAGCTGATTCTCTATATCAGTTTGTTTGCTTGAAGTAATTGGCACTCAGTTATTTTTGATATCAATACAACAATTTATATCAGAACAGACCTTCATACGTGATGAAATCAATTATTGAAAGAAATTGTTTTTAAAAGTATTTTTTTTAAATTGCATCATGGATTCACAGAATCACTTTAGAAACATGCTTAGATGTTCACTTTTGATATTTGATGAGTAAAAAAGTAAATTGCAGTCTTTTGTTGTTGATACTCAAGAAAGACTAATTGAAACTTTCCTTGAAGATCTAGTTGTTACAAGTAGCATTGACAATACTGAGATTTTACCAATAAGCTTTGCAGTAAAAGTTTATGTTCAAAGTGATAAAGAAATTATACTTCTTGGAACTGATATAGTAAGGGATATTGCTAAATCAAGCAAGGGAAAACAGATTATAGAATTTGAATAAGACAGGACTGAAATATTAGAAATCAAATGTCATGAGGTAAATTCTTCTACATTTTACTGTCATACTACCATGAAAAATCATAGAAACTCTGAGAAAGAAATTTTAGACATACTCATGAAGGAATTAGAGGAAATTCAAAAGAATTATGAGAATGTCAAAAAGGAAAAAGAGCTAATGAAAGCTGAGATTCTAAGATTGAATGCTGCGATTGATAATATCCAGCATATGAAGACTAAAGAGCAAAGAAAAGATGGGCTTCGATGAATTATTTTTGTTATTGAACCTGGTTTATATTATTTTACATTAAAATTTGCATTGAGTTTAGTTGATAAAGGACGTATGGGCCTAGATGCTAGTATGTCCCATCAGAAAATGTGTCTATATGATAGTACGTTGGGTCAAGTCTTTATTTTTAGAAAATAAAAGTCATTTGGGCTTATTAGAGTCAAATTAGGCCCAATAGAAAGTAATGTGGCGAATTTTACTTGTTGTCCCACATTGTTTAGGAGTTTGTCTTTTATTTTGTAGCATATATAAAGGCATTCTACTTGTAATTTTAAAAACAACACATTATTATTGAGATTTCAGTTAAACCTTTTTTTAAGTCGAGTCGGCTTAACTAATCACTTGCGAGTGAGATTTCCATTCATCGTAGAGAAGACACCTTTTAAGAATGAATCAGCGTCGTGACCGAAACATTGTGTGTTCTTAGCCTTGATCCTAGGTTGGAGACTCTAGGACTAGGTTTTTCATAGCTCCCATTGATCCCTTAGTTATTTCCTTGGCACGTATCGCATCTACCAACTGATGCGATACGTGCCTAGAAAATAACTAAGGGACCAATGACGAGCTATGGAAAACCTAGACCTAGAGTCTCCGACCTAGGACCAAGGCTAAGAACACACAATGTTTCGCTCACGACGCTGATTTGTTCTTAAAAGGTGTCTTCTCTACGACGAAGAGAAAACTCACTCGCAAGTGTTTAGTTAAGCCGACTCGACTTAAGAAAAGGTTTAACTGAAATCTCAATAATAATGTGTTGTTTTTAAAATTATAAGTAGAAGTTTTGGTCCCTTGAAAAGGCTTTGGTTAAGTTTAGGGGGGTGAATAAACTTAACACTTAAAACTTTTGGAGTTAACAAACTCAGCAATGTCCGTAGTTTGCTGACTGCTCAGTAGTCTGCTGACAGTAGATATTACTGATTTTTGTTGTAGCAGAATATATTCAAATTAAGCCTTATTACTTGTTGTTCAAATATGACACCAAGTATTAGATACTCAACAGTGTAAGTGTGTGATTCAGTTGCTTGTTTCAGTAAGTTGATGTGATCAGTATATTAAATGAAGAAATTAAATGCAGAAAGTAAGTAGGCAAATTTTATGGTGGTTCTAGGTGGGTAATCCTGTCAGTCCACTCTTCTCCTGTGATGTTGGAGGAAATTCACTAGAGATCTTTGAGGTTGCAGTTACAAAAATCCCTAAGTTGTCTGTCCTTCACCAATAACTATGGTTTCATAAACTGAACACTTGGAACAAGTAGGATTGCTGCTCCAGAGTATTCCACTGGTCCTTGAAGGTTAGGATTGCCTCTTCACCAGCTCCACCACAAACAACAGTCCTTGACACCCAAAAGATGCTTCACTGTCTTCAACAGGTTTCTTGTAAAAGAAGGTTTGAATCAAGTAAATGATTCAGCTTTCAGCAGCTTGATCAGGATGAAATGATCAGCAGCTTGATGTCTTCAAGTGTGTAAACTTGATGTAACTTGATAGCAGCTTACACTTGAAGAATATACTGGATCAGTAGCTTTAAGCTCAGTAATGTCAGTACGGTTAATTTCTTGATAATAAACTTGATAGCTTAAGATTGATTGTTGTTTTTCATCAATTTTCATCACTTGTATCTGAATCAGAAGCCCTCTATTTATAGTAGAGAATCCTGTGACTTATGTTTTAAATTCAAACATAGCCGTTTCAGATTTGTCCCCATCTTGACTTGCTTTCTGTCCCTATACATAGTACTGACACAGTCAGTCTTCTTTTTGTCAGTTTTCAGACTGTCTCCCTTTGACTTCTGTCCATTGGATAAAGCTCTGAATCTTTCCAACATCCCTTTAATCTTGACCATTGATTTGTTGACAAATTCAAGACTTTTCATCTATCCTTATCCTTGTAATCTTCCAATGTAACCATTGATTAAATCAAAATATACATTCAGCAGATTCCTGTGTATGTAAACCTGCTGAGATGCTTGTCAGTCAGCTGTCTGAAGTTTGTTGTGTTCATAAAACACTCCAGCTGACTGTCTTCTTCTAACTTTTGATTGTGAAGTTAGATTACACCAATTTGAACATAACTAAGTTCCAATCACCACTTAACTTATGGAACTTAGACCTTGTACACAAGGTATATGTAATCTGTTTAGGTCATCACAGACTTCCATAAATTCTGATTTCATATCCATGACTTTAAATACTTAGTTTGATCCATTGGCCTTCAATAACTGAGTTTGACCCCTCAGCCTTCAGTCTTCAGCAGGTCCCTAACTAGTCTACTGACCTAGTTACCTTACTGACCTAGACAGGTCTGCTGATGAAAGTCAGCTGGCCTTTTAAAATGCTTGTTTGATCAAACCTATACAAAGATCAAACTCTAATAGACATTTAATCTAGACATCTTTTTGCCATTGCTCTATAACAGCTAGTCTGGCACACATCACTAAAACACAAAATATGCCCAACAATTTCCCCATTTTTGGTGATGATGCCAATACCCTCCTTACAGCAAAGCAAAAAGGATAAAAGCAAAAACAAAACAAATTAAGTCATTTTTCATTATAATCATATTTGTTCTACATTACTACAAACTAGATTCAGCAAAAGATAAAGAAAGGTGTAAGTACGCTGATCTAGGTCCTCCTCTCTCTTTCTTGTCTCTCTTGATATTCTCTTATCTCCCTAACCATGTCTCTCATCCATTGATTTTCAATACAGGAAAAATCAACATAGGTATTTACTTCCTTTCACCATTTTCATGCCTCAGGTAGGGTCAGATTGATTGTATGTATAGAGAATCACCTCTGTGTGTAGCTCTTAAAGCTTTAACTCTAATTTCCCAGAATTTAAGTCCCAAAAAGGAATTTATCCCTTCATGAAAACCCTTATCATGGTAAGGTCTGCTCTTACTATAGTATAGCTTCTTATATTCTTTTAAGAGGTCATCAGTTGACTGAATTCTGCCAGGTGAATGTTCTCTGAATGCATTTGTATCAGCCTCCCATCTCTTTTGAGCAAAAATTCTTGCAGCCTCTTTTGCTACTACGCTTGTTTGGCTCTCTTCCCCCTTATTGACATCATCAACAAAACGGGACAGTAGACCATGAACACTGATGACGGTCAAAATATGCCCGTAAAAGTCATCAACATTATCCTTAAAATGGGCCGAATAATATACATTTTATATTAAATCATATGGTTATATTTATTATTTAATGTTATGTGATTTATAAAATATAATTTGGTATTTATCCAATTTTTATTATTTAAATGTGATTTATTTCGAAATAATTATTTATTTTGTAGATTGAGATAATTTTTGGAGGATAATTATAAATGAAAGAATTAAACTACAAGATAAATCCAAGCAAATACGGATGCATTGAAGATAAAGATCGGATAAGCACGGAAAAGATGAGTAAGGCAAGACAAGAGCCGGCAAGCCAATCCAAAGAAGATTGGCGCCGACATTAGGGAGGCCGCATGGAGGGGGGCGCATTTTTTGTGTCCTTTTCCTAAGATCAGCTGGGAATTATCCTAATGTATTTTCAACTCCTTTTGGATTTAGGAAAACTATTTCAGATTGGTTTAGGTTTATCCTATTTAAATTTCTCTCCTATATAAATGTACATACACACGCCAATGCACACACCACACAATACACACAATTCATAATAAAATCGTCGGTTTTACTTGGTGCAGTTTTTTACAAGTTCTTCACTTATGTAAGTTCTTGTATTTATTTTCTCTTAGTTTTGTTTAATTAATTTTCCCCAATTATTATTTATCGTTTGAGATTATTATTTCTTAGTTAAATGATGTAGATCTAGGATTAGGACGTGAGGCGGTGGGGATTCCTCGTCTATAAGGATCCACATGCCCACGTCTATGTTTTGTGATCTATGTATGATTTTATTTTGATTAATAAACGTGTTTCTAGTAGGTATATATAGTTACTTTATGAGCTTCTATTTTATCCGATAAGTATAGAGAAACGCTAAGATTTAGGTTTTTGCCGCGTCAATCTAGCCACGTCTTTATGGTGTGATTGTCCACTAGAATTTCTTGTCTTAGTAGGTATGGCTACGGCTACGTTGCTCGTCCGTTTTAATTAAAACGTGTAGTGAGGAAATATCTATATAATGCTCCTAGGTCGGATCATGAATTGATCTTTCGGGACTTTCAGCGAGATCTAGATCTGTGTTATATTAAGGAATTGCGCGAACCTGATTATACGTAAATCGTAGATTAACATGATACCTAAAGAGTTAGTGTTAATGGGACGGAGACTGATGCGATCGCTTAGGAAGTACGCCTGAAAAAAGGAATGTTGCCTAGGTGAGGAATACGGTTAATATCGGCATCCCTAGTTTTGTAAGCGTGCAAGTCATATGAGATGGAGGCCGAAAAAGCGAAGTCACGTGATGTAGCATAGTGATCTGGATAGCCTACCCGGAGCTAGATCTAGTTTAGGGGATGACTCCCGTAGCCGATATAAAGGAGATACGAATCGGATTAATAGTTGTCGAGTCTAGTTTAATTATATATAATCTCTAGATCCAGACGATAATAAGATAATTGCGGAGATTAATTATGTTGTATTTATTTGAGTTGTGTCGAGTCGTGTCAATTTACCTTTTCTTGTTCTTTGTTGGTCGTAGACCATTTTTATGTGCTTGCCATGCATAATTAATTATTTATAGAATGACCCATAATTTGGTTCCCTGTGGGATCGACCTTGATTCGCTATAGCTATACTACGATGGACCTAGTCCTCTTGCTAGTATCAGTTTTGGTGGTCAAGTATTTTAATTTCACTTGATCTACGTCATCAAACACACTCTCCTGTGTGATCACCAAGTTAGCAAGTTGACCTTCCATTATCTCTGTCCTTGTGTCAACTGCAGTGATCCTTCCTTCCATTGTTTTCTACAGTAGAGTGATCCTCTCAGTGACCTTAGGATCTAATACAGCAGGTTGAGGTGTTTCAGCAGACTTGGGTTCCTCAGCAAGCTTATCAAGCTTTTTGTGGAGTGAGGCAAACTGCTCATTCAAGAACTTATCTCTGTGTGTATTGCTTTGTTTGATACCTCTCACATCTTTAGTTAAATCAGCAAGAGCATACTGAGTGGATGTGATGTTGGAAGCAACTGTCTCAATAGTCCTTCCTCTATTCTCCATAAGATTCATCAAATCTTCAAATCTTTGTTCTTGCCTATTTAGTTGAGTTCTTAACTGTGTAATGTCATCTCAGACTGCTCTCAACTCATTCAAAACATGTGCTGGTAATGCACCACACCTCCGCCATGTGTCCAGCAACATCATCAGCAGGCTCTTCAACATTGTACTGTGCCCTCTGTCTGCTGACAACCATAGCTCTTGTCATGTCCCATCCAGCAGGTTCAGGACCCTCTTCAATCCATATCATCCATAATTGGATCTTGTGCAGGCTGAGGTTCCAAAACATGTTCTTCTTCAAATACTGGTACATATGCATGTTGAGGTTCAGCAGCTACTAGTTCTTCCTCAGGCACTTGGAACTCCTCATCACTGAAATCATAGTCCATTAGCTGTTCATCCTCATTAATAGCAACCTGCTGACTATCCTTCCCTCCAGTAGCCTTCACTTCAGTAGATTGTACTTCAGTAGCCTGCACTGTACTCACAGGTGTTTTAGCAACCTGTGCTATAATAATCTCTTCAACAAGTACAAGGGTTTCCTCCAAACCCGTTGTAGGTTCCAACCTTTGTCCAGGCGCTGTCTGATCCTCAGCAACCTGTACCTCCAGTTCCAACCTGTATTTAGGTGATGTTTGTTCCTCAGCAACCTGAACCACCTTTTAACCAGAATGTGTGGGTGATTCCTCAAAACCCAACATCAAATCCAATCTTTGTCCTATCACTGTTTGTTCCTCAGTGATCATGATTCTCTCTTCAACATGAATAAAAGGAAAAACAGCCAAATTTTCTTATAGCACTCCTCTGTCATCAGCAATCTTCTGTAGAATATCAGCAGCTTGAGATAAAGTATCATGAGTGTCAAACCACTCTTGATATTGAGCTGAATCTTCAGAAGTGATGTCAGGCTCACTATGTGCACTTACTATCTCCTCATCCAAGTTGTCAGTCTGCTTATCGGTAGAGTGTGCATCAGATTCCACAACTAGTAATGTATCAGACATACTAACCAGCCTGTTATCTCCAAAATTTATTCCATCATTTATGAGAGCCTCCAAATCATCTATGGTAAGATCCTCCAGATCTTCATCCATCTCATAAGTTTGCGTGCCTTCAGCGGACTTGTCAGCACCAGCAGATAGTACTACTCTTGGTTCAGTTGATCCCTGTCCAGCTTTTTCATTAGATATTGGCAATGCAGTTCCACTGGCTTCTCCTTGATGTGTAGGATGATCATCATCTGAGTCAGATGATGATGAATCATCACTATCTGGTGCATCCCTAGGGTCCTTAAACAAGATACTTCCTTCTCCATTTTCTCCTTCAATGAGTTCCATCAACCTCATTTCCAGCAAAGAAGTATCAACCAAATCAAGTAGATTATCCACTTCTAACTTTTTGAAAGCCCATTCCTCAAAATCTGTCATTGGCTCAGCAGCTGGTTTTTGTCTTTTGTAGAAGCCAAACTTCCAATGAAAGTAATCAGCAACCAGCTTGAGTTTAGGATCAACATACCCTTCCTTCTTTTTCTTCTCCTTCATCTCAAAGGGCATTGATGGCTTTCTAGAAGCTGTTTCTTCAGCTTGTTGTCCTCCAAAGGTCTCAACAAGAAAATTCAGTGTTTCCTCAGCAGATGCCATCAGGTCAGTAGGCTCCTCAGATAGTAAATTTGTCCCTACTACCTCCATCTGCTCAACACTATGTTCCCCCTGACTTACATGATCATCTACAGGGTTAGCAACAGATTGCTTTTCCCCCTAAATTATTGTAGAAATGGCAGGGTATTGTACAGTTGTATCAATCTCTTCAGTAGGTGCAGATTTAGTAGTCTGGTGTGGTTCTTCAGTAAGTTGTTCAACAACAATCTCTCCAGCCTCAGTAGGCTCAACAACTTTTATAGGTTCATATTCATTAACTTCCACAACAAGTTCTGGTTCAGCAGGTTTGTGTTGGTACTTCACTTTGTTGTTTAGTTACAACCTTAGTAGTTTCCACAGCAGGGTCTGGAACAATTTCCACAGCAGGGTGTTGTGGTTCTTCAATGTGTTGCTCAACAACAACACCAGCATCAGCAATAGGCTCAACAGCCTCTTCTTCTTTTTCCCTTTAGTCCTCCAGGACCCTTAATTCTTTACCCTTTCCATGCTTCTTCTTTTTCGCAATCTCTGTCATTATCTTTATGGGTCGTTCAACTTCAATTTTAGCAGCTTCCTCTTTCTTTTGTCTTCTCTCTGTTGCTCTTTCAAAATCTCAGCAGCAGATTTCTTCCTTATATCTTTAGTAGGGTCAGTAACTTCAACTTCAACTGGACCCTCAGTAGACTCAGCAGTCTCTATTGATTGCTTACTTGTTTTCCTAGGCTTTAGCATCTCAGTTATCTTCCTTGTATCAGCAGCCTTTTGCTTTTCAATAGCCTTCTTGGGTGCAGTAGGTTGTATAACTTGCTTAACCTACTCACCACGAGCATCATCATCTCCATCATTATCACTCTCTGTTGCTTCATCATCTACATCTTCATCATCATCCAAGCCAGGGATGATATAACTGATCTCCTTTTTGTTTCGGACTTGTTGATCTTTTCAGGTGCAACATCGACAACCCTCAAATGAGTCAGTAGGGCTTGCACCATCAAACCCAAAGGCAGTGTCTTGGACTTCCTTGTCCCATCTCTGACCTCTGATATTACTTTCTTCATGTATTGAACAAAGAATCCAGCCAGTCAAACTTCATACTTTTGCAGATGATGGTCAGCAAATCAATCTTAGGTCCTGACAATGTGTCAAGACTTCCATTAAATCCCAAAATATTTTTGGCTATAATCTTACTCAGCAGATTATATTCCATCTTGATGTGCTTCACATTGATACTCAGTGAGGACTTAATGGATTGGTTGGTCTTTATTTTATCAACAAAATCTATTCTTGACAGCCCCATTGATTCAGGATTTGTTGGAGCATTATTACCAGGTCCAAATCCAAACACTTCCCTCAGCAGGTTTGAAGAAATTTCAATCTCCTGGCCATTAACTGTGGTCGTAAATGCCTCTCTATTATCTGTTATCACAATGTTCCTCCAGAAATTTACAAAATTTTTGTAAGATATGCTTTCCAATCTTAGATTAAGAACATCTTCCAGTCCTTCATATCTTCTGATTCTTCTACCAATATTGATAGCCAACTCAGTTTTGTTAGCATCAACAACAAATCCTCTGACACTTTGGCTTGTTCCAATGTGAACATCATCTTTATCCGCCATTAGAATTTTGAAAAAGATGAAGAAGTAAGCTTTCAAATCTATGTTCACACAGTGTGTTTTCAGAGAGAAAATGATCTGAAGATTGAGTGCATCATCTTTATGTATATATCTGTATATATAGAGAAAGTGGGTAGTAACCGTCAGATAAAGTACTGTACACGAACTGTAGCATTTAACCACGATTAAAGTTGAAGTGAATGTGATATTGCCACGTGTCCCACTAATTGATTCCATAAAAGTTGTAACCGTTGGATATTTGTAACCACAGTTATAAAGGATAAGAATAATATCCAATTACTGTTGACTTTCATTGAAGTTTGAGTGTCTTGTAACGTATAACTCAGCAGCCTTGGTCTTCAGTAGACTTGTATCAGTAGCCTACTGACAAGATCCCTCAGCAGCCTGTTGAGGCTGTTACTCTGCTGATCTTTAATTGCTCTTGTTTTGTCCAAATGATAATACAAAGTGAAGTTTAATACCAATGACTGATCTGTCAAGTGAGCTCACCCAATAGGACAAAGACCAATCCCCTTGGAAACTTTATTTGCTCAATTGTCCAAACTTATTAGGTACATGGAATTGTTGATACCAATGACTAGTCTGCTAAGTGAGCTCACCCAACATAGCAAAGACTAATCCCCTTGGTGAATTCCAGTACACTGCTGATTAATGTACATTAGTAAACTTTTATGATTCCAAGTTTAGTCCTTAACTTAGCAAATCTTTCACTATCCAATGGTTTAGTAAATATATCAGCAAGTTGATCTTCAGTAGGGATGTAAAGAACCACACATCTTTCTTTTCAACATGATCTCTTATAAAATGATGTCTCACATCAATATGCTTGGTTCTTGAGTGTAAAACATGATTTTTTGTGATTGCAATTGCACTTGTGTTATCACACATTATAGGAATTTCTCTTTCTTCAATTCCATAATCCCTTAATTGTTGTCTTAACCAAAGTATTTGTGCACATCAACTTCCAGCAGCAATATATTCAGCTTCATCAGTAGAAGTTGATATTGAATTCTGTTTCTTACTGAACCAGGAAACCAGTCTATTTCCTATCAGCGACAGTTCTGTGGTGCCTTTTCTATCAATCTTGCATCCAGCATAATCAGAATCGAGTAGGATATAACTTTGAAGCTTCCATCTTTTGAATACCATATCCCTACTCCCAAAGTCTCTTTTAGATATTTAAGAATCCTTTTTACTGCAGCTAAATGACTTTCCTTTGGTTTATATTGAAATCTTGCACAAACACCTACATCAAAGGATATATCAGGTCTACTGGCAGTGAGGTACAGCAGACTGCCTATCATCCTTCTATATAAAGTTTGATCAACATCTTTGCCTTCTTTATCTTCATCCAGTCTGATGTTTGTACTCACAGGAGTTGATACCTTGGTGCTGTTTTTCATACCAAACTTCTTCAGTAACTCCTTGGTATATTTTGTTTGATGAATGAAGATTCCATCTTTCATTTGTTTGACATGTAATCCCAAGAAATAGTTCATTTCTCCCATCATACTCATTTGGAACTTGCTTTTCATGAGATTAGCAAACTTTTCACATAGAAAATCATTTTCAGAACCAAAAATTATGTCATCAACATAAATCTTTACCAGTAGGGTGATGTCTCCTTCATTGATTCTAAAAAGAGTCTTGTCAATGGTACCTTTGGTAAAACCATTGTCCACCAAGAATTGAGATAGGGTTTCATACATGCTCTTGGTGCTTGTTTCAAACCATAAAGTGCCTTGTTGAGTCTGTACACTTTATCTTCTTGATCTTTAACTTCAAAACCAGGAGGTTGCTGAACATAAACCTCTTCTTCCAGAATACCATTCAATAATGCACTTTTGACATCCATCTGGTATACTTTGAAGTTTTTGTAAGAAATATATGCCAAGAATAATATTATAGCTTCCAATCTTGCAACTGGGGCATATGTCTTTTGCCTTTTGCTACTAGTCTGGCCTTATTCCTCACAATGGTACCAGATTCATCCAATTTGTTTCTGTATACCCATTTAGTTCCAATTATATTTGCATGATTAAGCCTTTCCACTAGTCTCCAAACTTGATTTCTTTCAAATTCATTTAAATCCTCTTGCATAGCAATTATCCAATCTGGATCTGATATTGCTTCTTCAACTACTTTAGGTTCCATTTGAGATAAAAAGCAAGTAAACATTGCTTCCAATTGTCTTCTAGTCCTTACACCTTACTGTATATTGCCGATAACTTGTTCAGCAAGGTGATCCCTTAACCATTGTAGATTTTGGTTAGATTGCTTCTTAGGAACATCATCTTCAGTAGGTTCTGCTATTGCTTCAGGAGAGGGTTCAGCAAATCCTTGAACTGCTTCAGTTGTTCCATCAGTAGTGTTATCAGCAGGTTCTTCTGCAGGGGCAGAGTCAGAAATCTTTAAGTCATTTATCCTTTCCAAAACATCAACACATTCTGGATCAGTGACTTGTTGATTCTCAGCAGGTTCTGAAGCTTCATCTTCCATTCTAGTGAACTTAGGTTCATCAAATACAACATGTATTGATTTTTCATGTTTCAGTGTTCTTTTATTTAGTACCATGAATGCCTTGCTGACGGAAGAATATCCCAAGAAGATTCCTTCATCTGATTTTGGTTGGAATGTCTTCAATTGCTCCTTATGATTTAGAATAAAACATTTGCTTCCAAATGGATGTAAATAGGATATGTTAGGTTTCCTTTCATTCCAAATCTCATAAGGTGTCTTCAGCAGCTTCTTGTTTACTGAGGTCCTGTTTTGTGTATAGCATGTGTATTGACTGCTTCAACCCAATAACTTTCAGGTAATAATGCTTCACATATCATAGTCCTTCCTGCTTCTTTCAAAGTCCTATTTCTTCTCTCAGCAACCCTATTTTGTTGAGGTGTACCAGCAGCAGCTAATTGGTGCAGCACACCATTTTGCTCACAATATTCTCTTATGACTTTATTGAGAAATTCAGTACCCTTGTCTGATCTGATCTTCACTACTATCAAAATTTTCTCATTTTGCAATCTCTTCAAAAGTTCAGGAATCATTTGAAGTGTTTCACTTTTCTTGTTCATGAATACTACCCAAGTGTATCTTGAATAATCATCCACAACTACCAGAGTGTACTTCTTCCCTGTCACACTTGTTGGTGTTACTGGTCCAAACAGATCCATGTGCATCAACTCCAAAACTCTTTTTGTTGATTGCTTGGTTTTTGACTTGAAGCTTGATTTGGTTTGTTTACCTTGCTGACAAGCATCACATATAGCATCCTTTTTGAATGTGATCTCAGGTAAACCAATCACCAACTTCTTTTTCACAAATTGATTGATATCATCAAAATTAAGATGATTCAACTTCTTATGCCACAACCGATTCAGTTCTGACTTTGTATGCACAATCAGGCATGTCTATGGAACAGAAGTAGACCAATCCATAACATACATGTTTTGTTGTCTTCTTTTAGCCAACACAACTTGTTCACCTCTTTCACTAATAACAACACAGTAGCCTTTGTCAAAAGTGACCTTGTAACCCATGTCCCAAAACTGTCCAGTGCTCAGTAGGTTGTAGTCCAGTCCTTCCACAAATGCAACATTCCTGATAGTTAATCCATTCCTCACCAGTGTACCATATCCTCTTGTGTATCCTGGTGTGTTCTTATTGCCAAAGTTGACTCTTGGACCATCATTTTCCACATAATTTGGCAAACAGTGTTTATTCTTTGTCATATGTCTGGAACATCCACTGTCAAAGTACCACACAACGTACAAAACAAAGCTAATGTATTTTAGGTACCCAAAACTGTTTGGGTCCATAGTGGTCAGTGGTAAGCATGACCCTTGGCAAATTTCCATAAGGTCTTCTTTGAAAAGTATCATACTTTTGTTCATACATGTATTCCACACATCCATAAGGTCTGACATTTGGTTGTGTAGAATTCACATACGCTTTCTGGCCTTTTGGTATATAATGTTGTTTGAAGTGATTTCTACTGTTAGAAGTACTAGCATAACCATAGGTTTGCTGTCTGTTAGGAACAACCTTGTAATATGGAGTCTGATGAGGTCCCAGCTGAGGTCTTGTATAAGTCCTCTGTTGAGTCCTCTGTTGTTTCCATTGCTGAGGTCTAACCCTAGCATTATGGTTTTATCTACTGTTTCTAGCAGTAGGGGCAGGAATATTCCAATCATCATCAGTAGAGAATAATCTACCTTTCGCCCAGAAATAAGTATCCTTAGAATGATTAACATTTTTAGGTTTAGGATTCTTATCCTTGGAATATTTATGATTTTTGCCACTTTGTGGTCCAGCAGACTTGGTAGCAGGTCTGCTATTAGTAGGTCTAGAAGGTACATCAGTCCTACTCTTGGATTTATTCCTTTTGTTAGGTGTTGTTGACCTTTTTGACTTCTGATTTTGCTTCCTTGAAGTCTTCTCAGTAGGCTTTACTGCCTCAGCAACCTTTTTGGGAGTTGAATCTTGTGCAGGCACAAACTTAGGACCAATTCTGGTACTATGTTTAGTAACCTTACTGGATCCACTCTTATTAGATTGTTAAGTTCCAAATCCAAGGCCTGTTCTATCACCATAAGGCTTTCCAGATTTGAATGCAGTGGAGGAACTAGATTGTTCAGCAGATTCAGCAGCTACTGAATGCACATCAGACTTATGCCGATTTTGCTCAAAATCTTTTTCCTTGCCTTTGAGAGTTCTTAATTCAGCTTTTAATCTTTCAACTTCTGTTTGAAGATCTTCTTTTTCAGCCTTCACAATCTCATAACCAGATTGTATTATCCTCAGTTCATTAAGGATGGCATCCAAAGTTTCTTCATTGTCAGAATTTTTAGGATTTGAGCCACAAGTTGATTCACAATCACTTTCAGCAGGAGTGTTTATAGATACATAATTGTATACCTCCTCTGTTTCATCCATATTTTCCATCAAAGCATAATCCTCCATGTCAGCAACAAGTGCAATATCATCAGATTCATTTCCTTTTTCTGATTCAACTTCATATCCGGATTCATCATCAGCAACCATTGCTTTCTTGCCAGGTCTTCTTTGCTGATTCTTGTTCTTCAGTATGTCTGGACAATCAGGTCTGAAATATCCAAGTTTCTTGCAGTTGAAGCACAGATAATCAGGTTCCTTTTTCTATTTTAATTCAGGACAGTCAGGTTTGAAGTGTCATGGTTTCTTGCATTGAAAACACAAGTAATCATTGTCTTTCTTGGATTCTTCCTTTTTCTTTTCACATGATTTCTTAGTGAAGTTTCTTGGAGAACCCCTTCCAGTTTTCATCATTCTGATCTTCTTGCTCAGAAGGGAAATTTGCTCTTGTATCTCATCCAATAGATCATCTTGAGCTCCTGATGATTCTTCTTCATGTGTAGCAGCCAGTGCAGTGGTCTTTGGTTCTTCCTTTTCAGTCTCAGGTACAAGTTTCTTACTGAATTCATAAGCCTTGAGATCTGAAAATAACTTGAAGGTGTCCTCTTCATGTAGACTTCTCATTTCTTCTATGGCAGTAACCTTCATTTCCCAAACTTCTTTTGCTGGTAGGGCTTCTAAGATTTTTAAGTTGATTTCTTCTTTTGAGTTGACTACACTCAGCAGAGTGAGTTCATCCATGATGACATTCAATCTTGACTCCATTTGTTCAATAGTTTCATTTGGTTTCATTTTGAAATCCTGAAACTTCTTTTTGGCTACACTGATCTTGTTTTTCTTGATAGCATCAGTACCTTCACAGATTAGTTGTAACTTATCCCAAAGTTCCTTTGCAGTCTTGCAATCCTTCACCTTCATGTACATATTGCTATCCAAGGTTCTGTATATAATATCAATAGCAATATTGTTGAGGTTTTCTCTTTTTCTATCTTCAGCATTCCACTCTCTTTTTGGTTTTGGAATATACTGAGTTTCATTTCCCACGGTTACTGACTTAGTGATCTCCAGTGGTCCATCAGTCAGCACATCCATCATCTCATCATGTGTTGCAGCTAGAAAAGCCTGCATACGACGTTTATACTCATCAAAACGATCTAAGCAACAAATCAACATAGTTCTAGCATACTGGTTGTTATCCATGATGCAAAGCATTGAAAATCAGAAACATGAAAAAGTTTTCAAAGTATTTTCACAAGAACAACAAGTAGGATTACTTCAGAACAGAAGCACTGCTCCGATACCAATTGTTGGTCCCTTGAAAAGGCTTTGGTTAAGTTTAGAGGGGGGTGAATAAACTTAACACTTAAAACTTTAAGAGTTAACAAACTCAGCAAGGTCAGTAGCCTGCTGACTGCTCAGTAGTCTGCTGACCACTCAGTAGTCTACTGACAGTAGATATTACTAAATTTGTTGCAGCGCAATATATTCAATTAAGCCTTATTACTTGTTGTTCAAATATGATACCAAGTATTAGATACTCAGCAGTGTAAGTGTGTGATTCAGTTGCTAGTTTCAGTAAGTTGATGTGATAAGTATACTAAATGTAGAAATTAAATGCAGAAAGTAAGTAGGCAAATTTTATAGTGGTTCCAGGTGGTGTGATCCTGTCAGTCCACTCTTCTCCTGTGATGTTGGAGGAAATTCGCTAGAGATCTTTGAGGTTGCAGTTACAAAAATCCCTAAGCTGTCTGTTGATAAGTAGAGATTTCACAATCCGGCTCGATCAAATACAATTTATAAAACTCGAAACCTTAGGCAAAACTCACTTTCTAACCGGCAGTGAACCGGGTCGATCGTAGGTAGTGCGTTCAGAGTCCGAGGTCGATCCCACGAGGAGATTGAGTCGAATATAAAACTTGTGTTAAAATCAAAGGGCAAAGAGTATACGAACAAGACAAAAGATCGAAGCATTTATTATTTCACGACATACACAAGGATCTGAATCAAGACTTTTATCCAGAGTAAATTTCATCAAACTAATGATCTACACAATCAAAACAATATTGAGAGCAAACAAATCGAAATCAGGAAACTCACAATAATGAAGATCAAAATATTGCAAATCAAGACTTTTGAATCCCAAATCAGCAAAAGGTAGCAATCTTTAATCCATACAATGATCCCAGGCACGAACTCCACCAAGCTACCGATCGAATATGGTATTCTACTCTATTTTAATAATCTAAACTAAGGAATTGAAATACGGAGCCTAGTCCGGGGCTCTAATCCGGCTATTTAGATGTCAACCTGTCATAACAACCGCCGAAGCGACTGGGTTGAGCACCTAAGCCGGCCTCGAGCTTCGTCTAGGCCAATAAAAGTCAGAATAATTCGTTTCTTAGGTTTGGCTGCTCTTAAATAGGCAGAAAATCGCGACCTTGACCTAGTTGGGCCGACCAACTTGGCCCATTTAACTCGTCTTCAGTAAATCGGTGATAACGTTCTGTGTAGAGCTCTGATTTAAACGATTCAAGATGCGTTGGAAAGCTCGTTCAATTACCTACAACTTTCATGAAGATCACTTGACCAGAAAATGCCTATAAGATAGGTGAAAATAAAGATTAACGAACAGGCATGGTGAAATACTGCTGTCGGCGCCTAACGAGCGTTTGCTCCAAGGTGGACACTCGTCCGGCTGGTAATCTTGGTGATATTAGGGCTTGTTCTTCCATGAACGAACGTCTGGACTACCTTGAACGCTCGTCTGATCTGTATGAGCTTTCTCGATTCGGGCTGAGCCCATCCAAACGTGCGTCTGGGGGTAATTGGGACGCTCGTCCAGCTGAAAACCCAACTTTCTGAATGAGTGTCAGCTCTGTGAACGCCCGTCTGACTCTGCCAAATGCCCGTTTGAGGTGGCTTTACGGCAGACGCCCGTCTGGAGTATGGCCAAACGCCCGTCTGGCTTGATTCCACTCCAAACTTGGCTTTTCTTCACTTTTATGCTACATTCGTGCCACGATCCCGTTTCTCATCCCAAAAACATCACCTTCCGGGTCCTCGAGTCACCTAAGTCCTGCAATAAACACACTAACAAAACACCACGCATAATTCCGCAAGACAAAAGTGCTCGGAAATGAGGTAAATATCTCTAAAAAGGCAGTGTTTACTATCGATGTTACAGTTTAACTCCCCGTGCGTATAACTCTCAATATTACTCTCAAACGGGTCTATATCTACCCAAAACATGCCAGTAAAGTGATAAACGGGGGCTAGATGACATACAAAAGTGCCGTGAAGTTGACTCCCATCAACCACCCCACACTTAGCCTTTGCTCGTCCTCGAGTAAATTAGGCGTACTAAAACAGACAAAGGGATCAACTTCACAAACACGTATAAAAACACTCATATTGCCAAAGTAAAAGATAAGTAAAGCAGTGAATGCAAACATCTTAACTCAATCGTTATCAGACAAACGGAAGTGTGTATGTGTGAAAATTAGCTTCCAAGTCATAGACCAAATCACCGGTTCGGATTATAGACGCTTAGCTATCGTGACTACACTATAGCTCATTTTAATAACATCTCCACTAATCGGGACCAACCAAGGCTAAACACGGTCCAGTAGGACTTGAAGGGTTATAATGTTAAGCTCGGGACGGGGGCTAATCGAAAGGAAATTTGGGACTGGAGAAAAGAAAATACGAGTGAACCTAATCATCTCATCTACTCTCTATTCGAAAACATACTAAACCACACCAAACTCCTTCGATATTTCTATACTCATTGATAAACAACTCCAACCTTAACATCATATTTTTTCCATTTCACACATTCCTTCTTTGACTCCTTTTTACTCAACTTCGTTCAAACTTTCATTTTTCATCTTTCCTGTTAGGTGTAGTGCCCGAAAGACAATTTGTGTAATTGTTTTTAATAATGAATGACAGAATTTATCTCACCTTATTACTTGCTTTGTGCTTGTAAAGTAATACACTGCTACAAACCCTAAGTATATCTGTATGTAACCGCTTAACTCAGTGTATGGCATGCACGTGAGGATTGAGTTAGTGGTGATATACTTAAACATGTTAGTCCGTGGTGAACTTAATCAGAGTTTAGGGTCTCTTTATTAAAACACCAATAATGCGCCCAGAACACCTTAGGGTGTGATAGTCTTATCCGGACTATCGGTAGAGGGTACCTACGTGGGGCATTTATATATTATGGCATTCATATAGGACTGGACCGATTTAATCTGTTTTTCTCGATATAATTCCGTAATCGAGGAATCTTATTAAATCATTAGATGATCATACATGGATCAACCTTAATCCTGAGGTGATCACAGGGTGCTGCTTGTCCCGGGGTAGTGTTTGATGTGTTAGTTACGGTTCACTTAAATATGTGTTCCAAGCCACTTCTCATTGGCACTATCTCCAGATGAGTGAGTAGTTCTGATTTTCACAGACATGGAATCCATTCCTTCCTCCCCTTATTTGTTAGCCCTAAGAAAGTGATCGATCCCGGGAGTTTCGCATTTGACTAATTAGCTACTAGTCGATATGCATACTAATTGATCATCGGGGGTAAATGTTAAATAAGGATAAGATATTCGAGTCGGGTTCACGGAGACTTCCCTACGCCAAGATATCTTGGGGTTCAAGCAAAGAACCTCCGGGGAGAGTTTTGATCAAGCTTGGGAACGTTTTAAGGAGTCCATGAGGAAGTGCCCTCATCATGATATCCCTCATGGATTTTAATGCAAACCTTTTACCATGGATTGAGAGATACGGAGAAGATACGAGTAGATGCCTCCAAAGCAATGGAGCGTTTGTTCTTTTATCTCCTGAGGAGGCACGAGGAAAGATGGAGCAAATAGCAATGAATAGCCAATGGGGAGGTGGTGAAATAGCAACCTTGTGAAGATGGCCGATAATCTTGAGGAGGATGTATCGCATAAGATCCTAAATACTCTATTGCTCATAAATGATAAGGTGGATGGTATGCATGAGAGGATTGTACGAGTAGAGGCGGAAAAGGGACGGAAACAACTAGGCCATTAGAGAATGCGGGTACTAAAGAAGCCAATTACATTAGGAGACGGGGTAATCACAATGAAGGTTACAAACCAAATCATGACCAACCCTGAATTCCGATGGAGTGATCCAAATGAAGGGGTAAAACCACACAACACTTATGTACCTCAGCAAGCTCAAACTTACGGTTGGGAAGTTGCGCTTGAAAAGATGAGTAACACAATGTCCGACACCGTGAATCAATTAGCGAATCCATTACCGACTTGGCTACAAACTTTCACCAATACTTGTCAAGAGAATGATGCCAAAGTCACCAACCAAGAAGCCTTAGTCCATAATCTCTCTCATCAAATAGGACAATTAGCTGAACAACTGTCAACCAGACCTCCTGGGGGATTTCCAAGCAACACTGATAGGAACCCTAGGGATGTGAACGCAATAATGACTAGAATTGAAAAGGAGCTTACTCCATCAATCCCAAAGAACAAGGAAAATGTAGAGGATGTTAGGGATAAGGAGAAAGAGCCTGAGGAGGCATTCACACCCTGCTTAGAAAAGCCCCCCGACGAGCAATTCATCGATTAGAGATTGCATTGAAGGATCGAGGACCCTCCGTCTACGAGGGTAATGTCTATCCAAATATGTCGTTTTTATTCGTAGATCTATTTTATTTCGTTATGGAGTAGTCGTTTGTGTATTGATTTCGTGATGTAGTTAATTAACAAACCCATATTCATGTAGATCTAAGTCGTATGAAGGCGTTTTACGAGTAAATTCTAGAGTCACCGGTCTAGATCTACCACGGTCTATATGGTTAGATCTAGCCATCAAGATTCTAGTAATTTTCGTGAACGACTTCGGCTACGTCGTGCTTTTCTGTTTTTCATATACACATGTAAGATCCGGCCAATTTGTTACATCGTTCTCGTAAATTAATATGATATATTGTGAAAATTGCAATGTTAAATAGGACATAAGTTAGCCGATCGTTTAGGAGGTGTGCCAACCTGTCCACGGTGGTTGCCTAGACGAGGTGACGATTTTAGATCGGCATCCCTAGTTTGGTATAGCATGCTTGTTATATGATGTTCTATCCTGTCCAAGGAAGGATTCATAATTAAGCATAAAGATCTTCTATCCGTTCACGAAGTAGATCCAGTTTAGGGGATGGCTCCCGTAGCCAAAATATAATCAACCTTAATGTCTTTTCTGTCTCGGCTTAGATATACATATATGGGGGAGTAATTACTACTAGCGTAATCAATACCGTTTGTTAGAGTCTTATAAAACCATAAAAACAAGTGTTTTGTGTCTTGTGTCGTATTGTTAGATCTATTTTTAGTTTAATAACGTTGTACTTGTTTAAGCCGAGTCTCGTGGGATCGACCTCGACTCTATCTAGCTATACTACGATTGAACCTAGTTCTCTTGCTAGTTGGTTATTTAGGTATCGAGTTATTTTTATAACTTGACCGTCATCAAGTATACATCTATAATCGGTAGAGTTCAGTTTCGGGTGTATGGTGGCGTAATCCCGGAATTAATAATTAATGTACTTATTCTGTTCGATGAATAATTAATTATTGGAGCTACTGGTTATAGGTCCATGGTCCCCGATGTGGCTTCTGTAATTCGGACTAATAATCTTGTTATTTGGGCCTCAGTGATAATTAATTGGCTGGGCTAATTAATTGATATGCATGGATATTATTTAGTTGGCTAAATAATATAATACACAGAAAAGACATTTTCTGTGGGCCTAAAACCTAGTGTATATGGCGCCTCATACTTCATTAAATGCAAGATTTGATTTTCTTGTGTGATTAATGATTAATAAAAGATGATTTATTTGTAATTGATTGATTGATTAATCACAATCTTTTATAAATGGAATTATCCTTTATTGTGATTTCTTTTTAATTAATTATTTAATTGATTAGAAACTTGGAGGCCAAGGATTTACTCTCCTATATAAAGAGAGTTCTTCCAAGACATAAGGACAAGGAAAATTTCGACATATACACTAAAAAAAAGAGAAAAAATATTTGTTTCTTGTCTTGGGTTTCTGGTTGAAGAAAAACTTGGAGTTTTTCTTGGTGTTGCATATCAAGGAGGTTGGTGTATCAAGAAGGGTGTCCACCAACCGCCGTTTGGAGAACACATCGGAAGATCAAGGTTTCTCTTCCCGTTATTGGTAACATGACCTTAAACCCCCTTGTAGTAGTTTAAGTCCTTTAATTATGTGTTTTGATATATGAATCGTGATCCATCCGCTGCACGTAAATCTAATTCGTTTAGATCTAAGAACCTGCATCCTTCATGTGGTATCGGAGCCAGGTTCCACGATTTATATAGTCATAATCGTAATTAAACGACTTAAAGGAGTGGAATTGCATGTAGATAAATCTTATTTATTGTTTTGTGCATTGATAGTGATAAATTGTTATGGTTGAAGAGATGGATTGGGGGTTGGCACTGTTTACCCATTAGATCTATTGTAAACTCATATAAACGATGAAAATTTCGTTTACATGAGTATAGGAAATTATGTAATTTATTTTTATTGCAAGTTTAATTTCCAGAAAATAGATCTGTACAGTAGCTGTTTAGACTTTTCATTTTTTCCGTTTTTTGAGCCGTTAACACAAAGATCCCTCCGGTCAGAATCAAGATTGGAAGTTTATGAACAATCCCGCAAAATTTGGCGTCGATCAGAGTCCGTTTGGATATCCGTTCGTTGATGAGAAGAGGCAGCTGAAACAGAAAAACGCAGGATTCCCAGAAACCCTAACTGTGACTTCCTCGATTTTCTGGAAAGTATTCCACCGTTGAAACAAATATCCGACCGGTAAGATCGATAATCATGGAGTTTTGGACGTGAGATAAAATTTTCAGGACGATCGGGTTTCATATTGATCCCCGATTGGCCTCGGGAAGTATATGATGCGCTGCTGTAAGAGTCTGTTTCAGCAGCAAGTTGGGCGGCTCACTGAGGAAGATTGACAAGTCAAAGCTCCGATCCGACCGTCCATCTTGAAGTCCGAAGGATGAAGATCAGGTCTGGAAAGTTTCGTCCCGATCCAAGTTCGTTTGATATGCCGATCGTCGAAGATTCTTAACAGCTGCAGATTAGGGTTTTAATTTATTTTCGAATAGATTAGTTACGGGGGTGCCAACGGTCCATCTCGGTGTTTATTTTCCGCACTAGTATACATGTGTAGATTGTATGAGTAGAACCGGAAAATTGCCATGACATGCATCATATCATGAATTCCACTCCATATGCATACATGTAGAAATTAATTCGAGGAATTAGTTAGGCATGTATAAAACACACGATTAGTTTTAATGAATTGTTTGATATTAATTAGAAACTAATTAGGGTAAAAACCGAGGAACACGGGTATTTTCAATCGTCGAGGTTGGGTGATGGATTCTCGGTGAATCCCACTCTGCGAAAGCATAAGGAGTAAAATCCCGAAACCTCATGGTTAATGTGTTGGATTCTCGGTGAATTCCACCTTACCTAAGACGAGATTACTTTTTTGTTCCGTAGTGTCTACGTGAATGTTTGATGGTTAAGGATTGGATAATCACGGGCAAACAGGTTCGAAAGTGGTTTAACAACGGTTGGGTGGTCAACAGTAGCTACGGCTCAATCGACCACACCCTCCACGTGTGGCGTTTGCACGGGGTCTGGCAATACTGAGCCATCCGAAGAGCCACTACGGCTCAACGGAGCTCTCCTAGCCTTGACCCGTCCGACGGCCACATATGTTCTAACGAATAGGTCGGGTGGGCTAGCCCACATAACCGACAACATTCGGGCCTATGATTTATTGTTCCTTAATGTAACATCAAGTCCAAAAACGTGATCAGTAAACCCACCACTTTTTCAAAATATTGAGTGGGAGCGGGAGAGGCGACAGCCGACCCCACGGCCTCTACTGTTGACACAAGCAACGTGAGAGAATGGTGACGCCTCGTGCCGGCTTTGATTTCGGCCCCCTAAGGAAGGCCTTCACCGCTATCAAAATTCAAGGCTTGGTCTCCGAAAGGATAGGATTTTGGGTACTCGGCCGAGTCACCGACCGACCCTAAGGCGGCACACTCGGGGTCTATCTAAAGATCCGAAACAAGTAGGTCACACTCATAAAGGGTATTTTGGTAATACCTTGGCTGAAAAAGGAAAGGTGATTGACGATCACAAATGAGATGTTCGATTCTCAAGTTGATCTTCAATATTAATCGAAACCTCTTTGACCTACCCTAAGGCGGCACTGAGGCATTAGATTAAATCCTTGGAACGGTAGGATAGACTATAAGTACTTAGTTTATGTTCCTAAAATTTATTAGTAGTGTATGATTTGGATTTATTCTCGTCAATTTTATTTACAATTGTTATATATATCTCTCTAAGGTGCTAGACTGCTAGTGTAAAATTGACTAGTAATGACTTCGTTAAAAAGTGGTTAGTAACTAGAACGTTGTACCTATTAATCTCACATGCGATTAATTTTTCGGAAGAGATATTTCTCTTGAGCCTTCAAGACTTAAGTGACGTAAACAAGTATGTCACTGCTGTCACTCGTGTTGAACGAGAGACAACCATAATTAGTTTGAAAGATGATTGGGACGACAAAATTCTTCTAGTGAATTTTAATTGTGTAGTGTCTACACGAGAAATTTTCTAATTTAGAAAATTAGTCCCATTGGGTAACGCTTTCATTAGACGTCCCACAGTTCACGAGTAGTCTCTACTCATACGAACTGCTAGTTCAAGACTATTTCCTTTTAAGGAAAGTTAAGAATGAGAAAGAATGTCTATAAGTGTTAATCATCTTAACTGAAGTTTTGAGGCTAAACCGAAACATTAAATAAAGAAAGTATAGGATAAGGAAAGTGATTTCGGATCACTAACCAATGAATCCTTAGCGACTTTCTTAATCGAGTAACTTGACTCGGTAGCTTAGTTCTTTGGAAGAACAAGGAAGCTGTGCATTAACGATTAATATAGTAACAACGGGCAGTAATTTCAGCTACAATAGTGGGAGTGAAATAAGGAAATAAATTTTGGATTCTATCCTTGAATATCACAGAAAAATTTATTTTCTGTTTACAGATTCGTTGAAACAAATGGATTCACTTTCAACTCGATATATTGTTACCTCATAGAAAGTGAAAATGACATTTGTAGTACGAATCCGAGACTCGGACTTTTGTTTGATAAAGTCGAACCACTAAGAAATCGAAAAGGTATATGTAACACATCTTAAACTCGTTATAGGCGAATGGTTTCCGTATTAAGATAAACGACCCTTCAATTTCTATTCATTAGTGCATATATCCTAGAGATAAGACCTAACGACTGGCTAAGGGTGATTCCTATCTCCCAGTCTAGGAACACTATCTCAAAAGAACAATGACTAAGTTTCCTTTCAATCGGGAGAGGGTAATAGATTTGAAGGGGTAACATAGCTTGTTCATCATGACCTTCGGGGTCTAGTGAGAGATACAAGCTAGTGGGAGTTTTTGAGTGGTGACATTTTGTCTGATAACTACTCGAAACGCGATTTAGTTTATCAAAAGAATACGAGGAGGAGTCTATGATTTTATCAGAGAATAGAGTATTCCATGCTCAGAAATAGGCTATAGCATAGTCTTGGGACTGATGCTCAGCCTGCCTCCTATTGGAATGTTTCTCACTGAGAAAGAAACCATAGACTTGCCCTATATAGTTATTGATGTACTACAATACACTGCTAAACTCGATTAAGATAATTGGTTGCAAAATAACGGTTAACATTATTATGTAAACCGAGAAGTCTACCTAGAAGATGCTAGTGAATTTATGGATAAGGAGTGAATTCGGTTCACACCATTTCCGTAAATGTAGGCATTTAGCATTTAATGCTTGAAGGTAGGACTGGAGATTTTGCGCATACGTTCAGATTTTGACTGTTCGTGAAATGCCTTAATGAGATGAGTGAAGGTTGGTTGTAAGATTCTTGAGATCAGAAAGTGACAGTTGGACTGTCACAATTCTTCTGATAGAATCTATAAGTAACAGCCTTAAACCTTGGAGTACGGTTACCCAAAGGTAGTTACTATCTGATTTAATCAGACCACGTCCAACATCATTTGTTGGTGAGTACACTGATAAATACTACTAGATCAGAATATCGATCCACCCAAGACACAGTGGGAGTATGGTTTAACCATTGACCCATTGTGGTTATGTGACTTTACAGTCTGCTGGGGTGATTGATAACCTATGGCTCTTGGTGGGCTGTATAGGATTCTGATCATAGAGGTTGGTTTAAAAACCTTAACCCTGTGAATGGAGTTTTGGTACTCCAGCTCTGTTCATCCACTTGTAGAACCACCTGAGTGCCTCAGGCCTAGTGGGAGCAATTGGATCTACACGGAAAAGAGTCGAATGAATAGGAAAGTTTAAACTTTCAGCGCAAAGTTGAGTGGTATATGGGTGATTCCCTGACAAGTAGAGAGTTAACCAGACCTTGAACTCTCTCACCACTCAATCTTGCTGGATTTCGTTAAAAAGCAAAAAATAGGGGTGATTCCCTGAGACTTTCTTGCCGAACAACGGAATCTGAATTCATTCAGAACAGAAGGGTTTTAGCTAAGAATGAATAACGGATTCGTTACAAAGCAGAAGATAGGGGTGATTCCCTAATACCTTTTTTGCGAGACTAACGATATCTTAATTTATTCAGAAAGAACCATTGGTAGGAAGCCTGCCATGGCTTATATCCTTTGTGGATTTAAGAGAACCTCTCGGTCATTTAAAGTCACATGTTTTAAAATATGTGGACTTGACCAGAATATTGATAAGTCTTTAGTAGACTGGATATCAATATTGATAAAGTAGTAGTATTAGTGTTCATGAATGATAACACTGAAACGGTGGGAAACAACATGTGTGTGCTATCTAAAGTTGGAAACTGACAGGCCAAGATTCTCTGGATGAGAGAATTGGACTATATTCTAAGAATTTAATTCGGTCAAATTCACAGGAATGAGTCATTGGCTATCCCATCCATCTTATTGGATGAGATGATCATGAATATACGTATGCAACATTCATCGAGAGTAGTCCTACCCTACCTCTCAGGAATGATTCTCTAAATCTTCGGATAAAGAGAAAATGGGATAGAGTCTCTCTTGGATGACGCAAGTCAGGTTGTCACAAGTCAATAATAGTCAAATCTCGGATTCAAGCATTGAATAGCGGTTTTAGTACATCCTCAAGTATTTTTTGAAGAACGAGGAATAATGTGCTTGTATATTCAGTGCAAACTTGAATATGGTTGACTACACCGATTCGACTTATAGTCGATTAAGGATGATCGTTGGGACGATCTCGGACTCAGTGTTTAATCATTGTGATGGAGCTATAGTCTGGAGAAATCCAGAATCGCCAATCGATTTTAGTTAATCGGATACGTAGCAGCTTTCGGAGCAGCTAGAGTGGTGATATGTCTTAGAAATTTCCTTTCTGATCTGGGAGCAATTCCAGGTCTAGTGAGCCGATATCACTTAATTGTGAAAACAGTGAAGTGATAGCTTAGAAGGATCTTCTCAGTCACTAGAGGTCAAAAGCATATTGAGAGAGAGTACCGCCTGATTAGATGGACCGGCGACGTTTCGATCCTAAAGATCGTTTCGAGCCGACAACCTAACTGGTCAGTGTACCAAGTCGAGTGCTTGGAGGGTACGGCATTGATGGATATGTCTCATCTGCTTTTAGAGCAAGTGGGAGAGTGTTGTGAATAAGATGAGAAAGGGTGTGCTCTAAAAACAATCGTTGCTTGTCATTTCGTGCAAGTGGGAGATTGTTAGGTGTAGTGCCCGAAAGACAATTTGTGTAATTGTTTTTAATAATGAATGACGAAATTTATCTCACCTTATTACTTGCTTTGTGCTTGTAAAGTAATACACGCTCGCAAACCCTAAGTATATCTGTATGTAACCGCTTAACTCAGTGTATGGCATGCACGTGAGGATTGAGTTAGTGGTGATATACTTAAACATGTTAGTCCGTGGTGAACTTAATCAGAGTTTAGGGTCTCTTGATTAAAACACCAATAATGCGCCCAGAACACCTTAGGGTGTGATAGTCTTATCCGGACTGTCGGTAAAGGGTACCTACGTGGGGCATTTATATATGATGGCATTCATATAGGACTGGACCGATTTAATCTGTTTTTCTTGATATAATTCCGTAATCGAGGAATCTTATTAAATCATTAGATGATCATATATGGATCAACCTTAATCCTGAGGTGATCACAGGGTGCTGCTTGTCCTGGGGTAGTGTTTGATGTGTTAGTTACGGTTCACTTAAATATGTGTTCCAAGCCACTTCTCATTGGCACTATCTCCAGATGAGTGAGTAGTTCGATTTTCACGGACATGGAATCCATTCCTTCCTGCGGGGAGTAGAGAGACAGTCCCCTTATTTGTTAGCCCTAAGAAAGTGATCGATCCCGGGAGTTTCGCATTTGACAAATTAGCTACTAGTCAGATATGCATACTAATTGATCATCAGGGGGTAAATGGTAAATAAGGATAAGATATTCTGAGTCGGGTTCACGGAGACTTCCCACTCAGAATGGACAGTCTATGGAGGGTTAATCCGTATGTAGTGATTATATCAATGGACGCTTATTCACTCTATGGGTTGAGTATAAGTATACATCTATAATCGGTAGAGTTCAGTTTCGGGTTTATGGTGGCGTTATCCCGGAATTAATAATTAATGTACTTATTATGTTCGATGAATAATTAATTATTGGACTACGGTTATAGGTCCATGGTCCCCGATGTGGCTTCGTAATTCGGACTAATAATCTTGTTATTTGGGCCTCGGTGATAATTAATTGGTCGGGCTAATTAATTGATATGCATGGATATTATTTAGTTGGCTAAATAAATAATATAATACACGAAAAGACATTTTACGTGGGCCTAAAACCTAGTGTATATGGCGCCTCATACTTCATTAAATGCAAGATTTGATTTTCTTGTGTGATTAATGATTAATAAAAGATGATTTATTTGTAATTGATTGATTGATTAATCACAATCTTTTATAAATGGAATTATCATTTATTGTGATTTCTTTTTAATTAATTATTTAATTGATTAGAAACTTGGAGGCCAAGGATTTACTCTCCTATATAAAGAGAGTTCTTCCAAGACATAATGAAAAGGAAAATTTCGACATATACACTAAAAAAGAGAGAAGAAAAATTTGTTTCTTGTCTTGGGTTTCTGGTTGAAGAAAAACTTGGAGTTTTTCTTGGTGTTGCATATCAAGGAGGTTCGTGTATCAAGAAGGGTGTCCACCAACCGCCGTTTGGAGAACACATCGGAAGATCAAGGCTTCTCTTCCCGTTATTGGTAACATGACCTTAAACCCCCTTGTAGTAGTTTAAGTCCTTTAATTATGTGTTTTGATATATGAATCGTGATCCATCCGCTGCGCGTAGATCTAATTCGTTTAGATCTAAGAACTTGCATCCTTCATTTCCTTCATCTCTTTTCTTTTTCTTTTTTTCAACTTTATATTTTTTTCTCAGACCAACAAGCCTCACAATAGATTCCTCAAGCTCCTCCCCTTCATCATATTTGCTCGTACTAACCAACTCCTCTCGAAACACGCACCATCTCCCACCCCACACTTGATTCAGCAAGTGTGTCTAAAGTAACAACTAAGTCCACTCGTAGGGTGATCAAAAGGAACGTGACCAATAATAAAGCTCAGGGTTAGGGATAATAGATGCTAAGTAACCAAACGGCTCATTTTCGGACGGTGGTCAGACCGTCCTATCAAGGCATAGAGGGGTTACGAGGGTAAAATATTGGGATTTTTGGCTTATTTGGCTCTGGCTGTGTCAAAGAAGCGCCATGACTCTCATCCCGTGTCCTACCAAGGTCAATCCTTTCTATTTCGCCTCGAAGTTACAAAATGGGATCTAGGCAGTCGGAGTGTGCTCAATTCTACCATAATCGTTCACTAGATCCTAAGGCCCATGAAATTGAAGCTAAACGTGCAAAAGAACTTCCGTTTATAAGATAAACCTAGAGTCTTGCTATAAGCATTTACTACTTCGCTAAGTCGTTTACCAAGAGAATGTGAAGTTTAAATATGCAAACGGACATTAAAACCTTGAAAAATTTTAAAATCTCACTCGAAAATGGACACAGACTAAGTATATTACTGAACTGGCACATTTAAACATACAACTCAAACCAAGCTAAGTCTACCACCCCACACTTTGAATGAAACACTGTCCTCAGTGTGTGAATGAAAGAGAAAGAAGACTTAGCTTTAGACCCGGCAGAAAGGCGTGAACGAATCTCGTGACATCTTCTTATAAGCGCATCCCGTGTGCCTAAAGTCAAATAGACCGAAAACAAGGCAAACACATGCATGGGACGTGGTCCACGTGCCAAAAGTATGCAACAGATACACTGGGGATATAAAATAAAGAAGCCATGCCACATCAATAGACTCGAACACAAACAATCACTCAACATGGACCGCAATAGATGGAAAAATAACCATAAAGGTAAAACAACAGAACATCTACGCATATCATATAAAGGCCACAGAGGGTCACATTAAAAAAATCCATGTCAAGTAGGGAAAGCATGTATCACAATCAAATACTCCTCACTATATTCATCGCGAATTCCTCTTAGACACACCTAAGCTTGATTTATTCCAAAAAAAAAATCTTTTTTTTTTTTTTTTTTTTTTTGATTTTTTTTTTTTGATTTTTATTTTCCATTTCCTTGACCTAACGGCAGTCCTGTTTTTTTTCTTCTTTTTTTTTAATTTTTAAAACCCCTCACACACACACACGATATTTTAGACCCCTCAAAAAGTCATGGTAGCCGAAGGCCCTAAGCCCCAGTTCTAGCCGGACTTACAAGATATCAACCTAACATAACAACCCCATAAAGGGATTGGGTTGAGTACCAAAGTCGTATTCAATCCGAGTTTTGGACAATATCACTTCAGCATCCCATGGCTCCTATCGAAATCTAAATAAAACAAGATCGATAAAAACCTAGGCCCAAGTTCTAGGACAACCTACAAGATATAAACCTAATATAACAACCCCATAAAGGGATTGGGTTGAGTACCAAAATTGCATTCAAACCTAGTCTATGCACATAATATCAAAATGTTTTCATTTTTTTTTCGCTCTCTTGACCTAACACAATTTTTGATATCGACATTTAAACAATCTCCCCGGCAACGGCGCCAATTTGATAAGTAGAGATTTCGCAATCCGGCTCGATCAAATACAATTTATAAAACTAGAAACCTTAGGCAAAACTCACTTTCTAACCGGCAGTGAACCGGGTCGATCGTAGGTAGTGCGTTCAGAGTCCGAGGTCGATCCCACGAGGAGATTGAGTCGAATATAAAACTTGTGTTAAAATCAGAGGGCAAAGAGTATACGAACAAGACAAAATATCGAAGCATTTATTATTTCATGACATACACAAGGATCTGAATCAAGACTTTTATCCAGAGTAAATTTCATCAAACTAATGATCTACACAATCAAAACAATATTGAGAGCAACAAATCGAAATCAGGAAACTCACAATAACGAAGATCAAAATATTGCAGATCAAGACTTTTGAATCCCAAATCAGCAAACGATAGCAATCTTTAATCCATACAATGATCCCAGGCACGAGCTCCACCAAGCTATCGATCGAATATCGTATTCTACTCTATTTTAATAATCTAAACTAAGGAATTGAAATACGGAGCCTAGTCCGGGGCTCTAATCCGGCTATTTAGATGTCAACCTGTCATAACAACCGCCGAAGCGGCTGGGTTGAGCACCTAAGCCGGCCTCGAGCTTCGTCTAGGCCAATAAAAGTCAGAATAATTCGTTTCTTAGGTTTGGCTGCTCTTAAATAGGCAGAAAATCGCGATCTTGACCTAGTTGGGCCGACCAACTTGGCCCATTTAACTCGTCTTCAGTAAATCGGTGATAACATTCTGTGTAGAGCTCTGATTTGAACGATTCAAGATGCGTTGGAAAGCTTGTTCAATTACCTACAACTTTCATGAAGACCACTTGACCAGAAAATGCCTCCAAGATAGGTAAAAATAAAGATTAACGAACAGGCATGGTGAAATACTGCTGTCGGCGCCAAACGAGCGTTTGCTCCAAGGTGGACACTCGTCCGGCTGGTAATCTTGATGATATTAGGGCTTGTTCTTCCACGAACGAACGTCTGGACTACCTTGAACGCTCGTCTGATCTGTATGAGCTTTCTCGATTCGGGCTGATCCCATCCAAACGTGCGTCTGGGGGTAATTGGGACGCTCGTCCAGCTGAAAACTCAACTTTCTGAATGAGTGTCAGCTCTGTGAATGCCCGTCTGACTCTGCCAAACGCCCGTTTGAGGTGGCTTTACGGAAGACGCCCATAAGGAGTATGGCCAAACGCCCGTCTGGCTTGATTCCACTCCAAACTTGGCTTTTCTTCTCTTTTATGCTACATTCGTGCCACGATCCCGTTTCTCATCCCAAGAACATCACCTTCCGGGTCCTCGAGTCACCTTAGTCCTGCAATAAACACACTAACAAAACACCACGCATAATTCCGCAAGACAAAAGTGCTCGAAAATGAGGTATTTATCTCTAAAAAGACAGAGTTTACTATCAATGTGACAGTTTAACTCCCCGTGCTTATAACTCTCGATATTACTCTCAAACGGGTCTATATCTACCCAAAACATGCCAATAAAGTGATAAACGGGGGCTAGATCACATACAAAAGTGCCGTGAAGTTGACTCCCATCATCTGTCCTTCACCAATAACTATGGCTTCACAAACTGAACACTTAGGACAGGTAGGATTGCTGCTCCAGAGTATTCCACTGGTCCTTGAAGGGTAGGATTGCCTATTCACCAGCTCCACCACAAACAATAGTCCTTGACACCCAAAAGATTCTTAACTGTCTTCAGCAGGTTTCTTGTAAAAGAAGGTTTGAATCAAATAAATGATTCAGCTTTCATCAGCTTGATCAGGATGAAATGATCAGCATCTTGATGTCTTCAAGTGTGTAAACTTGATTTAACTTGATAGCAGGTTACAATTCAAGAATATACTGGATCAGTAGCTTTAAGCTCAGTAATGTCAGCAGGGTTAATTTCTTGATAATAAACTTGATAGTTTAAGATTGATTGTTGTTTTTCATCAATTTTCATCACTTGTATCTGAATCAGAAACCCTCTATTTATAGTAGAGAATCCTGTGACTTATGTTTGAAATTCTAACATAGCCGTTTCAGATTTGTCCCTATCTTGACTTGCTTTCTGTCCCTGTACATAGTACTGACACAGTCAGTCTTCTTTTTGTAAGTTTTCAGATTGTCTCCCTTTGACTTGTGTCCATCGGATAAAGCTCTGAATCTTTCCAACGTCCCTTTAATCTTGACCATTGATTTGTTGACAAAATCAAGACTCGTTATCCGTCCTTATCCTTGTAATCTTCCAATGTAACCATTGATTAAATCAAAATATACATTCAGCAGATTCCTGTGTATGTAAGCCTGCTGAGATGCTTGTCAGTCAGCTGTCTGAAGTTTGCTGCGTTTATAAAACACTCCAGCTGACTGTCTTCTTCTAACTTTTGATTGTGATGTTAGATTACACCAATTTGAACATAACTAAGTTCCAGTCACCACTTAACTTATGGAATGTAGACCTTGTACACAAGGTATATGTAATCAGTTTAGGTCATCACAGACTTCCCTAAATTCTGATTCCATATCCTTGACTTTAAATACTAAGTTTGATCCCTTAGCCTTCAATAACTGACTTTGACCCATCAGCCTTCAGTCTTCTGCAGGTCCTTAACTAGTCTACTGACCTAGTTACCTTACTGACGTAGACAGGTCTGTGGATGAAAGTCAGCTGACCTTTTAGAATGCTTGTTTGATCAAACCTATACAAAGATCAAACTCTAATAAGCCTATACATTTAATCTAGACATCTTTTTGCCTTTGCTCTATAACAGCTAGTCTGGCACTCATCACTAAAACTCAAAATATGTCCAACAAGAAGGCCTTCATATATGCTACAATATAAAAGACAAACAAACTCCTAAGCAATGTGGGACTAATTAACAAATAAATTTCGCCACATTACTTTCATTGGGCCTAACTTGACTCTAATAAGCCCAAATGACTTTTATTTGCTAAAAATAAATTAAGACTTGACCCAACATACTATCATATAGACACATTTTCTGATGGGTCATACTAGAATTTAGGGTCATATGGCCTTTATTAACTAAACTCAATGCAAAATAATGTAAAATAATATAAACCAGGTCCAATAACGAAATGATTCATCCAAGCCCATCATTGCTTTGCTCTTCAGTCTTTGTAGGCTGGATTACATCATTCCCTACCGGTTCGAAAGGATTCGTCCTCGAATCAATAGGATGTCATAAAATGCAGAATCCCACACCAATACAAATCTTCAACGAAATACCGGGATCAAATACAAAGTGGAAATACGACTTTAGATCGTTGACATGACGAGCCAAGGTTCACCAATGGAACAAAAGAACAATCCCTCGGCTTTATATTTTCGGTGAAGCTGGGTAAGGTAGCAATATAGTCATAACAACTCAGACTAGGATAGGCATCACAATGTGTAACAAATGGGTCAATGAAAATATTCTTCGGCTTGCCATCAATATTATCTAGATCACCAGAAACCAAAGGCAATATAGGGGCTGCTGCATTGGATGTATCCAACTGCACGGTGTCCTCCTCGTGTGGATGATCCACATGTACCCGCACAGAAGACTAAGTAGAACTCGAACACGTGGTCGGTGAAGGAGTACAAACCACCTCATTCTCCGCAATTTTCTCAACCACAAATTTAAGACTATGCTCACCATCAGTCTCCTCCACATGCTCATGTCCCTCTGCAATTGTCTCATCCACAACTGATTACGCACGCTCAACATTTCTCTCAAGTTGACCGGCAACAAATGTCTCATCAATGTGAACTATCTCGTCCATACCCTCTACTTTCGCATCCACAATTACATGTTCATCCACAAATTCAGGTGCATCCACCTTCACCACACACCCACCTTCCTCCGTTTTCAACTCCTCACGACTACTAACAATCTCTTCTTTTTCCACTGCAACTAATTCTTTTTTCTTTTTGACTGCAACCACCCGTGTGGCCTCATCATACTTGGCCCTTAATAGGTCAACTTCCCACCACGCTTGCATCATAACCTCCCCGTCTTCCTTATATTTTTGGATCAACTTCTCAATGTTCTTATGCACCTCTGCTAACCCTTCATCATTTCGATCAACTAACTCATTTTGACGCTGTCGTTCCTCCCTCCTTTGTTCCTCCCTCCGTTGCTCCTCCCTACGAACGTGTCTCTCGTAATAATCAAAACACGGCGTATTTCTCACAATTCGCTCGTGTTTCACTCACTCATATATAGATATCAACCAAAGAACGAATCACAACAATGAGCAACGCTAAATATGATGCTGTCAGAACTTCCAGAATTTAATCAGTGACTTTTCATGCAGATTGTGATCAACCTATGTCGAATCTGGAAAACCTCAAAATACGAAAGTTGTAGAAAAGATGATTTCCTAGAGAATATCAAAATTTCAGAGTTTTTGGAGTTATATAGGTCGCTCAAACAATCGTTATTCGGGAACAGGTGCATTCTGTCACAAATTTCCAGATTGATAGCAGTGAATTTTGGTGCCGATTGTAATGAAACAAAGGCGAATCTGGGAAACCTCAAAAGATAAAAGTTGTAGATCCGCAAATTTCCTATAAGGTTACCAATTTGCAGGTAATTTTGAGTCATCCAAACACGGAAATCGAATACAAACGACGATTGACTGCTGCAGTTTTTTTCTAGACAGATCTTTTGGATTGATCGGCAGTTTCAGACAGGATTTAGGTTGAATCTGGATTGGGTGTAAAGAGACAAATTTTATAACGAGATTTTCTGGAGATGTGGTAAAAATTTCGGAATTTTTGCAGGTGTTTAGGGTAGAAAACGAACAGAGAAAATAACATGTCTCAGATCAGAATAATACCACAGCCCTTGCTGAAAGTGAACTGAACCGTATCATACCAAGCCTACAAAAGAATGAATCTTTCCCTTACCGCAGATCTATTTTGGCACCTATCACATTCTAACGAGTGGCTATCGCACCTCTCACATTCCAACATAGTGAACTACGTAGAGACTAAGAGTTCGTTCGAGTGACTTACGTCCCTCTCCTCTTGACGAGCATTTACGCTTATTCGAAAGTCCACTAAGAAAGAGAAAAAGAGGATTTAATGCTCTTAAGAGGGAGAGGATACTATAAATTCTCTAAAGGGGAGTGGGATCCCGGGCAAAACCAAGAGTTCCCTATAGCCTAGTACCCGGCCCCAGAGGGTCAAACCAAGCTTAAACGAAAAGTCAGAGGATTAATGCTCGTAAGAGGTGCGATAGCCACTCGTTAGATTGTGAGAGTTTCGATAGCTAGTGAGGGAAAGGGGGAGAAGCCACTAAATGGAAGGCTTCGCAGCCTGCATATACTTCGGATTTAACTTCTTGGTCCCCACTTCGATTTCCGCCCCATTAGAATCTCCGATCCGAGATAAGGGATTACTCCGTTAGGTCTTTTCGGTCCGGAGTCGGCCAGTAATGGACCTACTTACCTTGCTTGTAGACCAGCTGCAAAGGATTAGGGTTAGGGTTCTTGGAGTCATGAATTGGATTCTTGATTAAGACCCGATTTCTTGATTGGGGGGAGGGGGGTCGGTCTTGGTTTCTTGAGAGGGGTCGGTTTTATGCCTGTGGGGTTTGAGGAAAAATTAGGGTTCTTGGCGAAAAGTTTGAAGATATGAAGAATCTTCCATTTTTCCGGCTAGGATGGATGAAGGTTTGAAGATTTATGGCGGAAGGGGGGCGGAATTAAAGGAATACAATTAACAAATATATATATATACTAGTGGCGGCAACGTGCCCCGCACGTTTTTGGCCCTCGTTGCCGCCGTTATTGTCTCCTGAGTTCGAATCACCGGTAAGATCAAATTTCTCCATTCTAGTTCAGCCTTATTCAGGCCCTAATTTCTGCATTCTAGGATAAATGCATTGCCCATTCGTGAGAATAAATGTTAAAACTTTGAAGCTTAACAAACGAGATTGTGTGCCAACGTAAGAGGCAGATGAAAACCAATTCAAGACAGACAGAGGCCTGGAATTCAACTTTAAACCGGGCAAGGTATCTCATAGGGTACCTTGCTTTTACAATGTGATTTAATTTACTACACAAAAGCATGGTTACCACACTTGGTAGACCAGGTTCCACACTCTGGCAGTTGGAGTGTAACCCAAAAAGAGCGTGTTACATTTTCTGTTCTATTTACGCTCGGTGGCGCGTAGTGGTCGGGAATAGTGCCAGAACAAGTTCACAAAGTTTACATCAAAATAATTACAACTAATGCCGTTACTATGTTTCGGCTTTGTAGTTTCTAGCCTACTCCCCAAAAAGCCTTTGTGGAAGTTTGTTCACTTGTTGCCCGCGTGAGTTGCTGTTGGCTTCTTCTCATGTGTTTCCGTCTTTAGCTTCTTTGTTGGGCTTGAGTCTTCGTTTGGGACGGAGACGTTGGCTGCGGTTGAGGTAGCGGTTGTTGTGTCTGTTATGCTGCTGCTGCTAGCTCCTTCGATTGCGAGGGGTATGTCTTTGTTTCGGGTGTCCTCAACCCACTCCTGGACTGTGTACCGAGTGAGCTTGTCCTTGAAATTTTTTTTGGTACCTCTTATCTGCGCAATAAACTTCCGATCTTTGAGCCTGGTGTTGATCTGTTCGAGGTGCTCTGTTATCGTCTGCAACCGTAAGTTTTTGTCAGTGGTTCGTGGTAATGTTGATGCTTCAAATACATTGAAGAAGTGTGGTAAGTTGTGTCTTGTTACTGGTTTGTCCATGTTGTGGACTTCTTTTGGCGTGGAGTTGAGTAGCTGTCCGCGCTTGTATCAAATAGAGTTGCGAGAGATAGTCTTGGAATCATCACGATTTCCACGGCTACACGGCAGCGGTGGGAGCCGATGATGGTTAGAAAACTAAGGTTTGTTAGGGGAGTACTTTTAAGGTGTATATTCATGATTTGATGGGACTGTAGCATACCGTGGAATTGCTGTGTGTTCTTCGGAGCAACTGTTGCACTCAAATTTTTCACCAGAGATAGCCTTCTGTGTCTGGTTACAGTTGGGACATGTTGTGTATGTGACAACCTGGTTAATGTTTGCGATGCGCATTGTAACCGCTGATTTCGCGGCCTGCGTGTTAAACAAAGCATGAGGAAGCTGTTTTAGAATAACAAAGCATAATTTGCATCTTTTAGGTCAGGATTGAAAAATAGACACACCACCCTACCTTACCCCCTTAACCTACATTACTATACTACCTTATTCAGACACACCACCCTACGCACCTTAGACTACCTAGCGTACTATTATTAATACATATATATCGTGCTAAATTGCGTGAAACATGGGAAGCGGTAACATTGACATTAACATTCTCAACAACCTCAACTTAAACCATTATTAATACATATATGTCGTGCTAAATTTCGTGAAACAGGGGAAGCGGTAACATATATATATATACACTTAGATGGCAATTGTCTAATGAATGCGGCTCATTTTCAAATCATTTCTTTATGTGCGGGAATAAGCTTTCAAACCAAACGCGACTCTTAAATTATCTTTAATTTTCTTTATGTATATTAAGACATATGTCGAGAAAAGAAACGCATATCCTAAACAACTTATGAATTCATTTTTCATAAACAATGTTGACCATTGGTGATCATAGATGCGACATGTTTACACATCATTTGCACAACTACCACGGTTGATAACACAATAAGAGAATTTACTAAGTAGCTTACCATTCGAGAATTAACCGAGCATTATATGGAGGAAATGCAAAATTGCATCATAAAAATAAAGGCATCACTACGAGCATTGTACGGGGAACATATTCCACGATTTTCGTTAGAAAAAGCAGATTGCATGCCTGCTTGATAAACAATTATGTGTGTGTTTTTGAAAACACGCTTCACTTAGAAAGTTAAGACTGTTAGATCAGATAATGCCTCTGAATTCAAGCTAACATATTTAAACAGTATCAGTTGAATCACACTTATACCCAAAAGTAGATAGAGCTTTGTATGTACATGCCTCTGTCTCAGACTGTCATTCATGGCAGTTTTAATGTTTTTGAATTATCACAAAATCAAAGCTCTTGTAACACCCTACGTGAGTTCGATTCGTACCTAAGTTTAATCTCTGTTTTTGCTGAGAAAATGAAGTTTAAGGGGTTATAAGCTTACCGGTGTGTCTGGAATAATGTCGGCTAGCTTTGTGAAGCGAATTGGTTCGGACTGTTAAGCGCCATTTCCAGATGGTTGCGTGCTGGCTCGGTCATGATCTGCGACAGTTCAGCAAAGTGTTCCTCTTTCCTGCCAGTGTAAGGGAAGGTGTTACGTTTGTGTGTTTTTTGTGTGGCTGTGTGTGCGTTTGTTGGTGGGTGGGGGGTGATGTTTATACAAGGCAGAGTTGCACAAACTGAATATGCCTTTTTTTTGCCCTGATTTTGTAGAACGAGTTACAGTCATATACACATTACCAGGCGCGTAAGGCTGCTGCCTCGGGGATATTCGGCTCCAAACTTACGAACGAGAAGATGATGGTCGAAAGTGAAATCCCTGCATAAGCCCATCACAAGATTGGTTAGGTATCATGGGCGGCGAAGAAGAAGGGTGGATCGTAGTACGAGTTAGGATCATACCTGAGAAGGATGTGGCTCTCAGTCCTCTGCACAATACAATGGGCAGCTCGTTCCTCAAGGCGAAAAGTTCTGCGCCTTGGCGCTCTGTGAAATCTCCCCACAATGTAAGCATCAAGGGATCCAACCTAAATTTGTGGGGGATTTGGTGTTTCGTGGGATACAGATATATGCTTATTAGACTCGGACCAACATAGAATGCGATGTATAAAGTATGTGTGGATTTCTTACTCGTGGGTCACCACCTTGTGCACTCTACGATTGGAATCGGTTGCCGCTTGCTTCCACCAACCTTGGTTCTTTCACGCGTATGACCACAGCGAGTATATCTGGCACATAAATAAAACTCAGTACATGTGCAGATGCCCATAGGTAGGCCTTGTAAAGTACCTGAACACAGAATTATATATAAATGGGCCAATTGGGTGGCAAGATACCTATTGGTTCTCCCGTGTCTGCACGTGACCGGATATCTTTGAAAGGGAGTGATCGAATCGCTGGGTACGGAATTTTTTCGGCTTCTTCTTTCACCAGGTGTATGAATGTTGAGCGAGAGAGCACCCACTGAGTTTTTATCCCTGGAGTTGCGTTCTTGAAACCTTGTTTAGCGGCCTGAACTTTTGCTCCGCCAATGATGTATGTCAAGAAGGGTTTGAGAGTCCCCTGTAGGACATCAATGTTGCTGCCCCATATCACGCCTTCAACTCTATCACCCTGTATCCCAAACATGTACGTTTTATGAGAGTTTATGTGAAGGCAATGCGGCGTTTGATGGAAATAATGTAGGAATAGGTTGTTCTGTCAGAATACCTTGGCATCGATAAGTAGCAGTTTCTGTAGCCTTGTTTCTTTCTCATTAGTGTAGACATTGCTTTTCTCTGACACTAAAACTTTCACCCTCCAAGTATCCACATTACCTGTCACGTTGCAGATGTACATCTGTTGTGCCATTATCACGACATTTAACGTTCGTAGTCGGTGCTATAAAACAACAAACAATGCGAAAGACAAATGAAGAACACTACGACGGGAAAAGTAAAGTATGGTGCTCACTAATTTTATGCAAACACACGATGAAAATGGGAGGGCCTAATGTGTACGAATATTGACATTCATTAATGTGTTCACCATGGTGCCTCTAACGTACTAACAAAATAGGTCTGTATGCTCTGTCTGCGAAACAACTTTACTCTTGTACTCTGTCGTGTATCTCGCGGTAGACAACATTTTTCGTCGTTGTAGACCGATTCGTTTCCGAGAATGTTGGTGGCGCAATAAGCACCTTAACGGCGGTAGATTTTTTTGCCCTTGACAAGGCAACGTATAATTGTCCATGGGAGAAAACAGGTTCTCGTAGATAGATGCCCACCCGTTCCGGGGGGTGTCGCCCTTGGGCCTTGTTAATGGTCATTGCAAAACACAAACGCACCGGAAACTGGTAACGTTTGAAGGGTATCGCACATCTGTCCTCTTTCGAGGTTTCAAGAGGAATCCTGTGTAGCAAGGTGGTATTGCCGACGCACGGACCGGTTGCAATTTCAGCCAGTATGGTGTGCCCTTGCAGTTCTTTACAGATCAACCTTGTGCCATTACATAGTCCTTGGACAGGACATATGTTCCTCAGAAGCATAACGGGACAGTTGGGTTTTAGTATCAACTCGTGTGGGGGTAAGGTTTGCTCGGGTGCGAGAGAATTGAGGAAATCGTCGTAATCTCCTCATGTTGAGGGTCTATGGCGATATCGTTACTTAGATACGTTGTACTTTCCCCTGGCATATTCCGTAGCATAGCCTCATTTATGTCGTCTACGCAATCATTGGTAGGTGCTAGTAGAGCACGAGACATAACGAATGTATGTTCGGTGGCAAACATGTTTAGATCAGGGTACACAAAGCGAATAAGTTCTTTGCAACGATGCATCCCTGTCACGGTATGGTATGACCATATTAACCGGTAGAGTGATATTTCCATCCTCATCCTCTACTTCTTCACCATTACCAATCCGCATCGAAATTCCGTGAAATAAGGGTCTGCCCTAGCTCTCATATTTTCGGTCAACCTCAATTTCGTAAGTAACGGCCACAATGGTGAGCTAAATAAGCTGGCATCAAGCTGCTCCTGCTGCTCGCATTGGTGACGACAGGTAATACCTGCCTGAAATCACCACCGAATACTACTACCTTGTTCCCAAACGGTCTATCAGTCTCAGTAATATCCTTCAACATTTCCGAAAAGGCTTCAATGGACTTCCGGTGTGCCATTGGAGCCTCATCCCAAATTATTACTCTAGCCTCTCTAAGCAACTTGGCTGTCGCGGATTGTTTAGTAACATTCGCAATCTTCTGTTCCTCATCATGAAGAGGCAATTTAAAGCGTGAATGCGCGTCCTTCCACCCGGTAAAACGCACGCGCTACACCCGAAGCGGCGGTAGCGGTGCGATATAACGTTGCGACCTTAGAGTGGCCAATATAGCCCTGTAAAGGTAGGTCTTACCGGTGCCTCCAGGACCGTCAATAAAGAACACGCACGGCTCATCGTTCATCACCTTTTCCATGATAAGGTCATATGCACGCCGGTGCTGCTCGTTAAACCTGGAAACATTGAGCAGATCATCATCGTCCACACGAATATTCATCTCATACTCTATTTCCTTAGAACCTGTGTTACGCCTTGCAACTAAGTTTGCCTCAGGCCCTAGATTATAGTCAGACAACTGTTTCCCCAGGTCATCCAACAGAAGAGATAGGTCGTGAAGAGCTTTCATGCGTATTTCAGAGGCCTGTAAGTTTAATGCCGAGTGTGTCCTTGCATAGTCCTCAGAAAGTGAGTCGGCATACTTTTCCCATAGTCTGCGCGGGTCAGATGGAGCGCAAAAGACCAGAACAGTCGCGAAAAGTTGGCGTAGCTGGCGTGGCATCTGATGCATTACGGCTTCGTCAAGACACATGTCAAGGTCATTATCCGCCGCGAGCAAGTTTCTGGCTAAAGCAGCCTCTCTAAATGTTGCATGCAAGTAACCATTCACTGTCAAAAGATCTTCATATGATTTAGGCCCTGTGACGTGATTCAGTAGTAGCCGCAGGTAGTACCTTTCACCCTCTCTTGGGGAGGCCGAAACGATGCGACCCATGACCTTCCCTCTCTTGCGATCAGACCAGATGCGTTTGCCTGCATCCCACACAAAATACTTCGGAAAATCTTTATATAGAAGGCTAAGACGGGCAGCACGTTCATTAGTACGGTTCATATGGAAAAACTGCATGAGCATTGTTCGGGCGTAGAATTCGTTAGCAACCACACCTGTCAAGTCCTCGGTAGGTGAAAAGGACACGAGATAGTTACCGGGGAGGTGCAATTGCAAGGCAACAACAGCTGGCTGCATTTCAAACAGATCAAAACCATAAATCCTCCAGGCAGCCTCAGGAGGACCAACCCATCTCCCTTCTTGGTACTCTTTTATTTCATCCTCTGCTGTCGTGCCTGCCATATGGAACGCAACTTTGTCCGGTCCTTTATATATATATTTGTATATGTATTTTACGAGCTTGATGGTAGAGCAAATTTCCAGGTTGATATGGCAATCATACTTACGCAACGAGATAAGGATTATAGGGCACGATCCACCGGTTGTCAACCTCATACCCCTCACCCTTGCGAAATCCCCGTATCACGCCGCCTATAGTGTGGATAAGCTTGTTGGAACCGTGCGTGGTATACTTGCGGGAATTCCTTGGGATATTTGTTCTTGCACATTTTATCTCGCATACATGGACATTTAGGATTCGAAGGCCACATGGGCCATGGACCATGTGTTTGAGAACCGAGCATGCAAGCGTGGGCTAAGCAAAGGATACGGCAACTCGGCACTAATGAAACGATCATATGCTTCCGGATTTAATGGCTTAGAATCTCTATCCATAATCAACAACAAATGTGCATGTGGCAGCCCGCGTTTCTGGAATTCAATGGAGTAAACGAAAGCAACAGGCAGACCAAGGACGTGATCCTTGAGAATTTCTTTCTTAAGCATTTCAAGTTTAGCCTTGAAGACACGGGATAGTAGATCGGGCGGTTACGGGCTAACTCGTGCGGCAACAAATGCTCAGTAATTTCTGGCCAGGCAGGGTTGCACGTCATCGTGAGGAAAAAGTCCGGTTTCCCAAAATTTTGTACCAAACACATAGCATCCATGTAACGCTTTTTCATGTCACGTGGACCGCCAACAAACGATGGCGGTAAAATGACTTTCCGACCAACGGCAGAACCCGAGGTGTTCCCAGAGGCAATACTATCTAATAACCCTTGTAGACAATCCGTGCGTATCTCCCGTTGTTGCTTGTAAATATAATCCAGCCTTGAGGTTTCAATTTTTACAAACATATCCACAATAAATTGTTGTAACAACCTTCTTGTATGTAGCAGCATAGAACCGTCCGTGTCACGTATCTGCAACTTATAACAATAATATTGGCGGCACGAAACGGTATTACGTTTTCGGATACCTTGCTCGAACACTGGGCAACGGAGGAATGAATTAGAGGTTACAAGGCAGTGTATACAATCAATCCCCCCAAATAACTATCAGAAGAGGAAATACCTTGTCTCTCCTGCATTAAAAGCTCTTCGGCATCACAGGGGAAATTGCCCCTTCGGAGCAATGGATCATGGCATCTGTAGCCTCGCTTCCGCATATTCGGAGGAAGCACGTATGCAACAATGCCGGCCAACCTCCCCACGCGGAAAGAGAAGGGGGTACTGCAAGGCATCATAGCAACCGTAGTTGTGGCAAATCCTGTAGGGGGCAGCATTCTTAGTATAAATCTGGATATGTAGATCAGGGGCAGAGCCATCATCCCCATCTACAGCTAAAATGCCTGACACATCATCGCATGTTGGCTCATTGTAAACACGTTGGTCTATCTTGGGATTAGTGACAAGGTAAAGCTTATAATTGTCAACACATCCTAGATCCTTTAGGTTTCGCAGGAATCGAGCATATGGATTGTCAGCAAGAACCCGCATCAACGTCAGCATCACTTCGTGAGAGAAGCGCGCCGAAGAATCTAGGCGTTGATCGATCTCAGTTTGGGGATCATAGAAATAAAATTGGACCCCACTCGGCTTATCAACATCACCGGTGAATGAAGCCAAATAGTGGTGCACTTTGCCTTGCACTTTGAAGGTATAAACCCCCTGCCTATTCTTCAGTAGCTCGGAGTCCTTCTTGGCCGCAAAAGTAGTGAAAGCAAGGTTATTATTATAAGTCCGCGCATATTTCCTGAATGACTCACATTCAGGATCTGGTGCCGTAAACAAGCGAGCCAGTGGGGTAGGCATAGGTGGCGAAGCGATACTTATCTCACCTTCGGAGCAACAAAAGGCTGCGGACTCATGGTAGAAACGCTTAGCTCCACAGTAAGTACAGTCAGGTGCGGTCGGAAGGACGCCTGAAGGGACGTCAAACTGTGGAGGTTGGCTCATAGAAATCCCTGCTTCATCCACAGGGGCCCCCCTAGATCTCCCCGAAGGGTAGACCCTATGGTTTATGTGAGCAGTTCGACATAAAACAGCGTCAGAGCGAGGTGTACAAAAGTCCACACTCGCTAGTGCTACCTCAGCGGCGAGATTGGGCGAAGCTGCTCCGTCATCATCGACATTGTGGTCCGAGGCACCATGTAAACAGTCCCCGGTGGCTGAAATGCCAGCCTCGGCCGTAACACCGCAACCATAACCACTCGAACTGGTTACATGTTCATCCCTAACCTTCCTCGCGGCATAGCGCAGACATCGCTGCCTCAGGACCTCTGCTTTCTTAGCAGCATCCATATCACGGTAACCTTTCCGCCGCCTCTCATTCCTATGGCTAGGGTCAGATCCTTGCAGCAAATCAGGCATGCATTGTAGGTGACTATTTGTTGGGCCATCTACAGGGCCCCCCAAAATTCCACCACAAGGGGCAACCACATCCTCAACCTCAGCATTCAGACACACTGCATGCTCAGAGAGAGGCAAACATGGCGGCGCGTAGTCAGGTTTAGACTGACCAGGAAGGAGGGTATTCTCTAGTTCTTCAGGGGCAACAAAGGGAACGGGGCCGGGCGCATACGATCAGCAACGGCTGAGCAGCCAGCATCGCCGTGAACAATGCTTCCATCACCACCCGAACCGGGTAAATGCTGGTTGCCACTTTTCTTCAACGCATAACGTAGGCGCCGACGTTTGAGCATTTCTGCTTTCTGAACAGGATCCATATTACCATACGCTTGACGGCGCCTCTCATTCCTTTCACAACGATGTTTATCTTCCATAAGCCTAACAACCAAAGGAGCTGACATTTAACATTGTTAAGTACCTAAGGGAAAAGGCCAATATCCTACCCCACTAATGTTAAAACCGGAGAAAACCGAGCCAAACTGAATTGCGTAAATAAATAACGGTGCAAAGAAAACCACTGACACAGTGTTATGTACATAACACACAGCAGCAATACAGTAAAAGCCTAAATAGTTGAAGACAATTGAGATTTTCTGTAGATCTCATAACTACGGGGTTTGCAATAGATCCCCTAACTATTGAGGTTTGCAGTAGCACCTCTAACTACACTAACCTTGAAGCAATTCCCTTTTGTACGAAGCAGAGTAACCACAGGATCTTCTTCTCAAACTGGGAAAAGAAGGGTGAAAAAAAATTAAGTTAGTGGAGTTCTAAAGTGGAACAACTGTATTCCTGCTGCATATACTGAAAGCTGAAGTGAAATAGACAGAAGAAAGTTTAAATTAAGTAGAGGCAGAAAACGGTGGAGATACATTTGGAAGCTAAAAACCCAATCCTGGCATTAAAGGCTCTATAAATTCAGAATCGATTGTCGTACTTTTGTAAAGTACAATAACAGAAAATCAATGAAAGGTGAAAGAGGCATAGGTGCATAACAATGTAGATACATTCGGAGGCGGAAAACCGCATGTAGGTATTCAAGCTTCTATAAATTTATAATCGATTGTCGTACTTTTCTGTACTACAGGAACAGAATATAAATGAATACCGAAACGAACAAACGTAAACATCAACTGATCAAAGAAGCTTTACAATAATAGAAGGGCCAATATGTGTTCGGTTCATCTATAAAAACTACTATGGAATGGGTAAAGGAAATTCACGTTTGAAGTAAAACATTTTTTTTACCACATTATTATGAAGAAAATGGCATATCGAGCATAAGTTATTTGTAATACAACATATATGAAAAGAAGAAGATGACGGAAAGCTTTAACCTTTTTCCTAGCACAGGCGTACAAACTCCATAATCACCAACAAACCAACTCAGCATGTACAGTGTTTTACTAATGTGATAAATTAACAGGGATAACAAATTTGTGGTTTCCACTTTGTTTTTAATTTAAGCAAAACTAACACTACATGCAACCATAACAAAACAATCTGCTAAAGTACAATAACAGAAAATCAATGAAATTTGAAAGAGGCATAGGTGCATAGCAAGCTAGATATATTCGGAAGCGAGGAAACCGTATGTAGGTATTCAAGGTTCTATAAATTTATAATCGAGTGTCGTACTTTTACGTACTATAGGAACGAGAATATAAATGAATACCGAAACGGACAAGCATAGACATCAAGCGATCAAAGAAAGCGCTCGCTAACTTCATGTAACCAAACATAAAAGGTTCATTTAACCAAAACTGAAGATAAACACCTAGATAGTGAAGTCATAACTTATAGGGGAGGTGAGTCCGTCAACCAAGTGGAAGAGGACTCCAGATGTAGAATTGTGCTTGAAGTTGAGGAGAGGAAGATTGAAGAAACTTTAGAATTCCAAAGGGTTGTTGAAAATGAGGCTCAAAAGAAGCAATTGGCAGAAGAACAAAATAAAACAGGCAAATTAGATGTGGAAATACTTTCTGCAGCTGCACTTTCTAATGCTGAACTTGTGATTGGTCAAGGAAAATATAATGACATTAACAATTACATAAGCGAAGGGGCTCACACTTAACATTGCTAGGTGCCCAAGGCAAAAGGCAAATATCCTACCCTACTAATGATAGAACTGGGATAAAGCCTGAGAAACTGAACTCCCTAAATAAATAATGGCACACAACAAAAGCAACAACACAGTGTCCAGCAAAGAGCAAAATATACAGGATTCGTCGGTGCGATCCAATTAGCAACACGAAAACTAATTTAAAGCGCATAATCAAAAAAAAAACAGCGTAAACGGCATTTCAAATGCAATAGTAGATAACCTCAAATAAAGCAACAAACACACCGACCAACAACCCCAATACACCTTACTTGCAGCCATAAAAAACGGCGGAACCAAGCTATTTCAAATAGAATAACAGAGCAGCTCAATTAAAGCCACAAACACGCCCACCAACAACCCCAGTATACCTCACTCGCATCCATGAACACATCAAGAAGAACAAAATTGAATCAAAACACATGCATGCCCTGAAAAATTGGCCGAAACAAGAAATTTGAAATGCAATAACAGAGCACCTCAATTAAACCGAGAAACAGGCCCACCAACAACCCCAATATACCTCACTTTCAGCTATGAATACATCAAGAAGGACAAAACTGAATCTAAGCACATGCATGAAAAAAACCCAATCACCTACAAAAACTGAACTGCAGAGGGATTGGCACATAACTCAAAACCAGAGGTAAACATGATGTAACACAGATTAAAACCAACAAACAACACAAAACAAGAATGCAGACAACCTGAAGCACAAAAGAAAGACAGAAAAGCAAAAAGCACACACCTGGATTGAATGCAAGAACAAAGCCTTTGACAGTAGAAGTGATGAGCAACTGCGGACAACAAAATGACCCAATAACACCAAAACACTATTAGCATTGAACAGAATTAGACAGATATCAAGCATTAAATTCTGAGAAACAGAAGAACCACTAACCTCCCCGAAATCAAATACCAGAATCCAATTACAATTCTTTGGTAAACCGAAAAGCATAAGGGAAGAGAAAGTGGAGCCATCCTCAAACGAGCAAAGTTTATATATGAGGGACGGCCGGTGGTGTGGACAGATTTTGTGGAATCCCCTGCCATTCATTGGGCAAGAAAACGGTAACCAGAGCGAGAAGATGTTCCGGCAAATAAACCCACAGACAAATAATAACAATAATATATTTTATATATTTATTATATTATTATCCAGAAGGAAAAAAATCGAAAGGGAAAACAAATACTTGTTGTCGTCGTCCTAGCTTTCGTCGTACCTGAATAGCAAATTTAAAAAGGTTACTACAAAGTATGATATATATATATATATATATATATATATATATATATATATATATATATTAATAATTTTGAAAATAAAGAAAGACAAATAAACAGGGATATTTGATACCTTAGTTGTTGAGCTTTGCTACCAACTGATGCGATACGTGCCCCGGAAATAACTAAGGGACCAATGATGAGCTATGGAAAACCTAGACCTAGCGTCTCCGACCTAGGACCAAGGCTAAGAACACACAACGTTTCGCTCACGACGCTGATTCTTTCTTAAAAGGTGTCTTCTCTACGATGAAGAGAAAACTCACTCACAAGTGATTAGTTAAGCCGACTCGAAGAAAATGTTTAACTGAAATCTCAATAATAATGTGTTGTTTTTAAAATTACAAGTAGAAGACCTTTATATAGGCTACAAAATAAAAGACAGACAAACTCCTATGCAATATGGGACAAATTAACAAGTAAAATTCGCCACATTACTTTCTGTTCGGCCTAACTTGATTCTATTAAGCCCAAATGACATTTATTTGCTAAAACCAAAGACTTGACCCAACATACTATCATATAGACACATTTCCGATGGGCCATAATAGCATTTAGGCCCATAAGACCTTTATTAACTAAACTCAATGCGAAATAATGTAAAATGATATAAACCAGGTCCAATAACGAAAATAATTCATCCAAGCCTATCTTTGATTTGCTCTTCAGTCTTTGTAGGCCGGATTACATCAGAGATTAACCTTATCAAGTCTAATAATGGAACTCAAGGTGCTTTCTATACTGATGATATAGCAGAAATAATAAATATCAAAGAATCATCATTTGATCCAACCCCTAAAGTTCAGTTCAAACCAGAAAATCCATATGGAGACAAATCATGCTTAGGGTTTTATAATCAACAGAATTCTAAGATCAGACCTAGTTCATCTACACCTAAATTTGTAGTTGCACAAAGTCTAGAACTTAGAAAACTGATGAAATTATTAGAACTGATTATATTTTAGCACAGCCTCCATAAAAAACTGGAAAAACTGTAAGATCAGTTAGTGGAAATCTACAAACTGACAGATCCTACGGAAAAACTCAGAAGGCTGAACAAGGCAGAACTGATCAGAGATCAGTTAACAAAACAAAGTCACATTTACCAAAGAATGATTTTCATTCAAGGGATAATAGATTCAGGGGGAAATAGAGACTTTTTCCTACTGATGAAGACTCGAATGGCCCTACAACCACTGCTCACCCTACAACCACTGCTAGATCAACTCAGTTTCACAAAATACATATGGAAAAGACTGTTAAACCAAGATATCAGAATTATGTGAAAACTGATAAATCTAATAGGAATTCCACTAAGTCAAAAGAACAAGAAAGCTATATGAGAGAAATGAACTCAATATTTAAGATGTTCAATGCTCTCAAAGAGGAGATTAATTCAGTGAAAATTAACCATCTTTACATGGTTCACGAATTAATCCAAAATCAAACCAGAAAGGATCCAAACAGATATGGGTACCAAAAAGATCTTAACTTGTTTTGCAGGAGAAAAACTGATTACTAAGGAAGTATCAAAAACTGACTCATTAAAAACCGAGTCCTAAATCATCTCTCACGACTGAGATATTGAAACCGATCTAGAAGACAAAAACTGACGACTGAATCATGTTTGGATAAGCTCAAAAGCTGGACATTTACAGCTGGAGATACTACGTATCAAATACATTTACTGATACTGACAACGGTTGGTAGAAAAGTCATAACCAAAGATCTCCACCGTCCATCTCCACTACTTACCACCTTTTCTGCATCTCAAAACAGGATGTGATTTATGACAAGACGTTTAACCCTCTCAAATTCCATCTACTGCTCATCTACCTTTTACCAATAAATACCATATTTTCTCTTTTATCAAAATCTTTACCACTCAGTGTTATTGCTCCCCTTCTTAAAGAATTCACTTCTTCTTCAATCTTTTCCAAAATCTTCTTTCCTCCCAGAAATCATGACTTTTACAAGATTGGAACCCGGATTGATCATGCCACTTGATCAATACCTAGAAAAACATGGTAATTCAGACCTTTCCAAGCAAATTGTTGAAAAGATAAGAAAATCAAAGGTCTTAAAGAAATTTTCAATATTGCTTTGGACAGTGTTTGCTTGGAAAGCATAGGAGACCTTTATGTGTTTGGAACAATGGCTATAGAAGGAAATGTCTACAGCTACACCACCACAGTCAATCAAAAGAAAATTAAGGTCATTGGGAACCTTGTAGCAGAAATCTTTGGGCTCAACATTTCTGGATAATCTTCTTCCATCAATTTGAATAAAGATCAAAAGAAAAGTTATGGAATGTAATTGCAAGCGATGAAAATTCAGATGTTTCATTAACTGGAAAGCTTGGTTTTCTTAAACCTGAATTTGGTTATCTGACTCAAATGTTAGCCAAATGTGTCATTGGAAGTGCTGGGAACTTCGGTAATCTATCTGGCACCAAGATAGATCTACTTTATGTAATTTGGTTTGAAGAAAACTTTTATTGGCCGAGGTACATTCTTGATCAACTGGTAGGTCAAGTCACTTCAGAGAAACCAAAGAAAAAGACAAATGTGAAGATAGGAAGATTCTATCATAAAAATACACTTGCCTTGTTAGTGCAAAGAATTCCCAATCATTTTGGAATTTCCAAATGAGAAACAACTGCAATAGTGGAAGGAAAAATTGCAGTCAAAGATGAGAAGACCAAGTTAGGAAAAAGGAAAGCTGATGGTTCTGAAACTGAACCAAAGAAGAAAAGAAATAAATCATCCAAGAAAACTCTTACAAGAGAAGAAGCAATGGAACAAGTTGAGAAACTGAAAGAGAAGAGAAGAAAACTGAATGAAATTGAAGAAACCAGGACTTCAGTATTAACTGATTTCAGATACTTAAAGTCGGTGAGCAAAGAAAGCAAAAACTGATGAAGATAACCCCACAAAACCTGAAGAAGTTGCTGAAACGGAATTAGTTGCAGAACCCCAAGAACTTGTTCCAGTTTTACCTGAAGCTAACATTCAAGAGGAACCAATTCTAAGAACTGAATTGGATAAAGAAGAAACTAAAAGTGATGAAGGGGATATTACACCAGAGATAGTAGGCATGCTCAGTTTGCTAGCTGAATCTAAGTCAACCCCACAAAAATCAGTATCCATGATAGAATATGAAGAATCAATCAAGGAGTTTGAAGCATCTCATTCTGAGAACAAAGAAGAAGATGAGAAGTCTATTCAACAACAAGTCATAACATTGGATGATCTTGTTGAAGATGTTATTCAGAAAAGAGGAGCTGAAGAAAAAGAAGTTGCTGAGAAAGCTGAAGAAGCACCGGTTGCTAAACTGAAAGAGAATCAAAAAACCGAAAAGGATGAAACTGAACAGGTTGCTGAACCTGTAACAGTACATGAAGCTGAATCCGACAAATCTGTCACTTGTTGCTGAAGAATGTACCAGCAAAACTAAAACTGAAAAAGTTGATGAACCAGTTGCCAATATAACGGATGAACCCAAACAAATTGATATTACTACAACCTCACAAATTAGACCTGATCCTACAGCTGACATTGGAATTGATTGAAGCTGACTGTAGAAGTCTGGATGCCTGTCAACATTGGAAATTCATCTCAATCAAGAATCAAAATGAACAACAGGAATTCAAGGAAACTGAAGGGTTTTTGGACTATATGACATTACTCACATGTCACAGATATTTGATTCCAGAGAATTTCTAAGCACTGGAAACTCTACGATTAGAAACAAATACTAGAAGAAAGTTATAGGAAATGATCATTCAAGCTCAATGAAATATGATGATAATAATGATGATGATGATGACTCTCAAGGAGACCCTGACTTACAAAAAAGGATGCTTACATCTCTACAAACAATAGAGTCAAGTAAAGCTGTTAAGGAAGGAGAATCAAATGAAGAAAGTTCAAATGGTAGTGATGATTCAACTGCATCACACTCAGAAACTCAGTCTGATCCAGAATAAAAAGGGTATGAATCACCTACTGATAGAGAAATTCTGGAGATTGCCAAAGCTGAAGCTTAACAAGCTAAAGAAGAAACTGATGAAGATTTTGATGTGAAACTATCACAGTAAGAGAAGATGATAAGTCAACTTTAGAAGAAGTGAAAAGACAGTCTGAGGAACAAAAGCAATATGAGGAATACAAAGAGAAACTGAAAAAGATTGTTTCCACCCCACCCAAAGGAAAACTGATCAAGGAGATTAAAACTAAAGAATTTCATAAAATTGAGATTGTTGGAAATAAGCCTCAAGAGGAAGTTGAGAAGAAATCGGAAACTTAAAACAAGGAAGCTGAGAAGCAATTTGAAATTGAAAACAAGGAAGCTGAGAAAACTGAAGTCAAGAAAACAGAAGCTGACAAGAAATATGTACCAACACGAGTTGAATTTATCATGTATAACTACAATGAGCTTGTCAAGATTCAAAAAGAAGACATGGATATCTTTGCAAAAGTCTTGAAATCAATGGAAGAAAACAGGTTAGAGAGTGCGGAAATGATGAAAAAGATGTTTAGTGTCAAGAAAGACTATCATGACACTCTGATTGAAATAAGGAAAACCACTATTGAGTTTGAGGCAAGAAAAATTGAGACTCAGGAAAGACTGAAAAATCTTTTTACTGATGTTTACAACATGATGCTCTTGGTGGAGAATACCATGAAAGATTCAGTGATAGCACAAACCATTTTGGCATCCAATCAACAACACTTAAACTCATTTATCCGAAGTTTGATTTAGAAGGATGATGCCAATAAGAGGGAAAGTTTTGGATATTTTAAAAGCTAATGCTGGATGTATGTCATGCGTACTTGGAAGTATAGATGAGAAAATCAATGAACTGAAGAAAGCTAACATGGATGATGAAGAGATGAAACTGATAGCAAAATTCTCAGAGCCCACAGAGAAAAGACTAGGATTGGATTCACAGCTATACAATATCTTCAACAGCTTACCTCCCAAAGAAAATGAAACCAAAGAACAATCCTTGGAGAATTTTTTGACAATGAAGAAAGTTCTTGTCCACTACTGGAACAAACTGAACATATGGGAATAAAATGGAAAACTTGAAAAAGCTGAAAAGAATGTTGTGAAAGTTGATTTAGGGATTGTCAAAGATGTACTTGAAAAATCAAGAACCGATGAAGATTTTAAGAAGATTGTACTGAGATTCCTAATTTTTTTCAGCAACAAGTTTTTTCGGGAAACACAGCAAGACAACATCTTGGCAAATTTGGGCCAGCATTAACTGTATTGAAAACAGCCTAACAAGTAATTCAATCAGAGTAGCTGCTGAGGAATATGACAAGAAGTCAATGATAACTGACAAAGGAAAAGGAAAAGAAACTGAGATAGAGACTTAGTATATTTTTGTTTCATATGTTGTATTTTAATACTTTGTAACTCAGGAAAACATCATCAATAAAGTATCAATTTCTCAGTTTTGTTTGTTACCTTTTGTTTTGTCCTTATCTTTTTGAAGTGCTTTTAAGTAGGGTATTGGCATCATCAAAAAAAGGGGAAATTATTAGAAATAAAATTTATGTTTTGATTATGACTCATCACTTATTTAGTTATTCTTTTAAACCCCTTTGATGCAGTGTCATAACTAGCTGTTTTAGTGCAAAGCAAAAAGATGTCTAGAAACAAATGTATAGGATTTAATAGAGTCTGATACATCTATAGGTCAATCAGACAAGCACTGTAATAGAATAGGTCCAAAAATAAGATACCGAGAAACTCACTTGATGAGATTGCATATAAAGAACGGAAAATGACCTTGCTGAGTTTACAAATGAAGAGCATTCAAAATAAGAAACTAACTAAGTTCACGTAACTGAAAAAGGTAAGTTCACTGAGGGACACAGACTTAGTTGGCTTATCTAGAAGATGAAGGCTGAGGGGACAAACTCAGTTAAGAAGGCTGAGGGTTACAGACTCAGTTAAGAAGGCTGAGGGTTACAGACTCAGTTATTGAAGAAGGAAGAATTGAGGGCTCAAACTCAGTTCATGAAGACTAAAGTCGGGACTGTAAAGTTAGAATTCAGGTAAGTTTGTGATGACCTGAATTGACTTTATGGATCTTGTATGAAGACCTAAGATACTTAAGGACAATGATATCTTAGATAACTTAAGTATTATGGTGTACTCTGATTACGTCAATAAAAATCAGATGAAGAAAGTGTACTAAGTTTTGAAGAAAAGTCAAAACTTAGTTAATGCTCTTAAAACTGAAACACTAAGTTATACCAGCTGAAAACTGGTAAACCCCAATACTCTGTTTAAGCTGAAGTCACTCAAACTGAAGAAGAATCAGAACGTTAGAAAGCAAGCAATTTGATTGGTTGAAGAAATGTCAGAAAGGACACTGACATACAAAAAACACTAGCAGGACCACCAACGGCTACAAGAATTCAAATTCAAACAAGATGAACGTTGGAAAAACCCCTATAAATATAGCACTTTTACTTCATGAAGAAGAGCAAAGTTCTAAGATTAAAATCACAAAAGAAACAATCAATTAAGGCGGAAAGTAAAAGAACTCTTGCTTTTGCTATATTGCTAGATCCAGATAAAAAACTCTTCAAAGTGTTTTTGAGTATTCAAGAAAAATATCAAGATCCACACTTGAAGAAATCAGAGCTTTAAGAAGAAGCTCATATCACAAGTTGAATCATATTTATTGATTCAAGTCTCAACTTTGATTTTATCAAAGGTTTACACTGTGAAACACCAAGAAGGTGTGAAGGATAGTTGAGGTGCAGTCAGGAAGACTGTGTTTGTGATGAGCCGGTGAAGAGGCAATCCAACCCTTCAAGGACCAGTGGAGCAGACTTAGTGAAACAGCAATTCAACCTGTTAAGGACTAAGGCTCAAAGATTTTGAAGCTAGGGAATAGTCAAGGACAATCAATGTTTAAATTTAGTTTGTGTCCTATAACTGTAAACCTCAAAAACAAAGTGAATTTCCTCCAATATCATAGGAGAAGAGATGACTGACAGGATTACACAACCTAGAACCTCTATAATTTTTTTCTTATTTACTTAAAGTATTTATTTACAGCATTTTAGCACATATATCATCAGATAACAAACTCAGCAAACATCAGAAACTGAGTCAGCACTCCATTTTTCTCTACTAACTAATAACTGAACGTTTATTCAAAAAGGCTTTAATATATCCGTTGCCGTTTAACTCAGCTTGAGGATAAGTCAGCTTGATTTAAACTCAGCTTTGTTAGCTTAACTCCACACAAGTGTAGAACTATATCTAATCTTCTTTAAAAATCAAGTTTTTTGGGGAAAGTTTATTCACCCCCCCCTCAAAACTTGTGTCAGCCTTTACAAAGGGACAACATAGACCTTGACGAATCGATCGTAATAGCTTCGAGTCAATTCGCCACTCCTTTGTCGAACTTCGTAAAGGTCGGCGTGCATTTTCTTCGGCTGTCCGACCGATTTGAACTCAAAAATGAATTTGGCTTGATGGTGAGCCCAAGTGCTGATCGACCGTGGTGGCAAATTCCTGATCCACTAAGCCATTTTGTCTTGCATAGGGCCAACAAAGGCGATGCACCATACGGCTTGACTCTTGGTGGCTAAAGAGCCCTTGCTGTGAAAAGTTGAGAGCCAATCATAGGGACGGGTCGCCCTTATATAACTTTGAAAGATGGGGTAGTGGACACCCCATGTGCCTCATCCAGAATCCAGTTTGCGAGCACACTCATTCCCCGTGTAGGGTTGTCCTCTTTGCCGACATTTCTTTCTCGGACCTCATCGACCTATTTTCTGAGCTCAGCGACCTCGTCCAGGAGAGAGGTTGGGGCGGTATGTTTTGAAAAGTTATCCAACCGGGACCTTTCGACCAATGATAGGACTCACCTTGTTGCTCTCCCAACCTTGCATTCACGTTGCGGGGTGCTGATTGAACCTTGATGTTTCTTTCTCATTTCGGTGCTACGACACATTCTTTACGCACGTGTCCGAGGCGGACAACAATAGACTTTCTCTCTGGAGTTCACCCAGAAGCTGAATTGTCACTTTGTTCCATGCCAGACCAATGACAAGAAGTTCCATGTGATGGGGAGGGAAGGCCTGCATATTTATATAGTTTTCATGAATCGAAGAAGATTCGAAGGTTTATGGATCTAGATTAAAGCACATCAACAATGGATCAAGCTGGTAACAAATGAAAATTAATAAAGGAAAAGCACGAATAAAGGAAAAGGAATGAGAAGAAGATACAATACTCTATCTCAGAATATTGTAGGGAACTCGAGCATCGCACCCGAGGTTTGTGAAGATCCCGTCTCAGGATAATCACGACAATCACCTAATCACAAGGCAATCAAAACTAAAATTCAATCACTGAACTTTAGGAGAAATATATTCAATCACTCAAAGTTGTCTTAAGCCATCTTACAAATGAAAATTACAATGCTTTATATAGGTAATAAGTAGGACTAGAATTCATGCACTAAATATTAAAAGACTCCCTAGAAATTATAATCAATAATGGAGCCATTTGCTCTTCCAAGATCAGCCATAAATTCTCTTGGATGTATCTTCCAGATTCAATGTATCTTGAATGCTCCAAATACAATGTATTTTGATCAGCAGCTTTCTCGGTCTGTATCTTGAGCTTCGTTTATCCAATGAATGCAAACCATATATGAAAATTATAGTTCTCGAAGAGATCTACAACTTTCATGAAGGACTTAATTTCATACGGATGAGTTATAAGGGTCAAAATTGCTAAATACAGTGGCTGCGCTTCAGTTTCCATTTTTGAATAGTTCTAAAATAGTAATGTGTCTTTAATGTTTGGGCTTTGAAAGTTGCCAATATGGTTCGTATCATTCCCTCCCGGCTGAAAATGATTCGTCCTCGAATCAACAAGATGTCGTAGAAGTGCGCACCATCAATCTTGACACTAGTAACCTCCACAAGAAATCTCAAAGATATGCCAGGGTCAAAACTTATGCGAACAAAGAACTTGAACGCATGAGGATTTGGAGTATGCGCACCACGCTGCACCAAAAGTATACCAAAACAACCTCGTGACTGGATATATTTGGAAACGAACCCATGGTCGGAAACAAGAGAATCAGATAAATGCAAATCCGGAGATACGTCAACATACACCAAATACGGATCAGCAAACCTGTGCTTCAATATGCCACTATCCTCAACAATATGAATATCAACTATAGGAAGAATAGGGGCTGCGTATGGAGTATCCATAACCACTAACTCATCCACCGTATCAGCAGCACTATCATCGGCAACATTGAAATCACCGACAACCTCGGCCTCAATGACTATCTCTTCAACTACATTTGGGTGTACTTCACCTCAACGACTATCTCTTCCTCGGTAGTAACAACAACAACATCATCCACAACTGTATCAGCCACGGTTTTGGCTTCAAATTGAACATTATCACCGTGCACCACAACATTAAGAGGATTTTGAACAATACAGTTAACATGAAAGAATTTTGGTGCCTTGCCCCGTGCAGCTTCGGCAATAGTTATACCATACTGCAGAAAGAAAAGCGCGTCTTCAGCCGTCGATTTTGCGCCAAATATCCTCCTTCGTCTTGCGTCAGTATGTTTGTAATGCTCTAGTTCCTTCTGTAATCGAGCAATATTTTCTTGCAGAAGTTGTCGTAAAGGTATTCTTTTTCGCTCCTCGAGGTAGTCATTTTGTTCCTTCACAAATTCAGCGTCGGCTTCCTTGACATCATCCGGATAATATATTTTGGGATCATATTCCATATAGTACACAAAACCATCGTAGCGTATCGTACCACAACGACCCCACTTCATCTCAAACTCGGATAATTCCAAACAAGAACACGAAATGACAGCAATTTTCACGACCAAACGGTAAGGAATTTGAAAAGACACAAAGAACGAAACTTGCAGATCATGAAATTTTCTTCAAGACTGTTGAGTTTCACGAAAATTGAAAATGGATAGCCTCCTCAAAATAAATTTGTAAACAGATGACTACACAAACAGATTTTCCGACAGAAACAGACTAGCACGTTACGGTGACCATTGAGAAGAATTGATCGGTAATTTGGAAAAATGCAAAGAATTCAAGTTGTATAACAGGCAATTTCCTATAAGCTCAGAAAAAATCACGTAATTCCGACATTTACAACTCCGGAAAATCGAATTCGTTACAAACTGTTCCAAAGAAATGCACAGGATATTGTGGGGCAGATTTGACCACGATAAACTCCGAATTTGGAAAAGTCGTAAAGAGAAAAAAGATAGATAAAAGCAAGATCTATCTACTGGTAAAAATTTATAAATTTCCGATTTGTTTTGAATAGGAAACGAATTGAACAAAATACGGAAATCGGGTTGGACTGATTCAGAGAACGAAAATTTACCTTCACAACGCAAAAAGATGATGCTTTAATCGCCTATTCTCTGATACCACTTGATATGATTCGGTTTATGGATCTAGATTAAAGCACATCAACAATGGATCAAGCACGAAAATTAATAAAGGAAAAGGAATGAGAAGAAGATACAATACTCTATCTCAGAATATTGTAGGGAACTCGAGCATCGCACCCGAGGTTTGTGAAGATCCCGTCTCAGGATAATCACGACAATCACCTAATCACAAGGCAATCAAAACTAAAATTCAATCACTGAACTTTAGGAGAAATATATTTAATCACTCAAAGTTGTCTAAGCTGTCTTACAAATGAAAATTACAATGCTTTATATAGGTAATAAGTAGGACTAGAATTCATGCACTAAATATGAAAAGACTCCCTAGAAATTATAATCAATAATGGCGCCATTTGCTCTTCCAAGATCAGCCATAAATTCTCTTGGATGTATCTTCCAGATTCAATGTATCTTGAATGCTCCAAATACAATGTATTTTGATCAGCAGATTTCTCGGTCTGTATCTTGAGCTTCGTTTATCCAATGAATGCAAACCATATATGAAAATTATAGTTCTCGAAGAGATCTACAACTTTCATGAAGGACTTAATTTCATACGGATGAGTTATAAGGGTCAAAATTGCTAAATACAGTGGCTGCGCTTCAGTTTCCAGAATTTGTTGAATAGTTCTAAAATAGTAATGTGTCTTTAATGTTTGGGCTTTGAAAGTTGCCAATATGGTTCATATCATTCCCTCCCGGCTGAAAATGATTCGTCCTCGAATCAACAAGAAGTCGTAGAAGTGCGCACCAGCAATCTTGACACCAGTAACCTCCACAAGAAATCTCAAAGATATGCCAGGGTCAAAACTTATGCGAACAAAGAACTTGAACGCATGCGGATTTGGAGTATGCGCACCACGCTGCACCAAAAGTATACCAAAACAACCTCGTGACTGGATATATTTGGAAACGAACCCATGGTCGGAAACAAGAGAATCAGATAAATGCAAATCCGGAGATACGTCAACATGTACCAAATACGGATCAGCAAACCTGTGCTTCAATATGCCACTATCCTCAACAATATGAATATCAACTATAGGAAGAATAGGGGCTGCGTATGGAGTATCCATAACCACTAACTCATCCACTGTATCAGCAGCACTATCATCGGCAACATTGAAATCACTGACAACCTCAGCCTCAATGACTATCTCTTCAACTACATTTGGGTGTACTTCAGCCTCAACGACTATCTCTTCCTCGGTAGTAACAACAACAACATCATCCACAACCGTATCGCCACGGTTTTGGCTTCAAATTGAACATTATCACCGTGCACCACAACATTAAGAGGATTTTGAACAATATATTCTTTTTCGCTCTTCTTGAGGTAGTCATTTTGTTCCTTCACAAATTCAGCGTCGGCCTTCTTGACATCATCCGGATAATACAATTTTGGATCATATTCAAAATAGAACTCATAACCATCGTAGCGTATCGTACCCGCACGACCCCACTTCATCTTGGTTACGGGTCTCAAATTGACATAATTAAACAAACAAGAACACGAAATGAAGAACACGAAAGGACGGAAATTTTCACGTCCAAACGGTAAGGAATTTGGAAAAACACAAAGAACGAAACTTGTAGATCATGAAATTTTCTTTACGAATGTTAAGTTTCACAAAAATTGAATATGGATAGCCTCCTCAAAATAAATTCGTAAACAGGTGACTACACAAACAGATTTTCGGACTGAAACAGACTAGCACGTTACGGTGACCATTGGGAAGAATTGATCGGTAATTTGGAAAAATGCAAAGAATGAAAGTTGTAGAACAGGAAATTTCATATAAGCTCAGAAAAAATCACGCAATTCAGACCGTTACAACTCCGACAAATCGAATTCTTTTACAAACTGGACAAACTGGGCGGACTGGACGAAGATGTGCGGATTTGACTATGATCCTCTGTGAATTTCGTGATGAGGTCAAGAGATAAAATGTAAGTAAAATGAAGATGGACTTGTGGATAAAATTTCAGAATTTTTGGAGATGTTTTAAGCAGTAAACGAACTGATAGAAAAACGGGATTGTGAAGGGAAGTTGGATGGTCTTTTGAAAATTTTATGAAAAACTTGAAGAACACAATAACAATATGCAATTCTGCTGGAATTATTATTTTTATTTTAATGAAGGACGAAAATTCAATGAAAAGAAAAGGATATTTGATACCTCAATCCCTAGGCTATTTGATACCAATTGATATAACTATGATGATCTAGATTAAAGCACATCAACAATGGATCAAGCACGAAAATTAATAAAGGAAAAGGAATGAGAAGAAGATACAATACTCTATCTCAGAATATTGTAGGGAACTCGAGCATCGCACCCGAGGTTTGTGAAGATCCCGTCTCAGGATAATCACGACAATCACCTAATCACAAGGCAATCAAAACTAAAATTCAATCACTGAACTTTAGGAGAAATATATTTAATCACTCAAAGTTGTCTAAGCTATCTTACAAATGAAAATTACAATGCTTTATATAGGTAATAAGTAGGACTTGAATTCTTGCACTAAATATGAAAAGACTCCCTAGAAATTATAATCAATAATGGAGCCATTTGCTCTTCCAAGATCAGCCATAATTTCTCTTGGATGTATCTTCCAGATTCAATGTATCTTGAATGCTCCAAATACAATGTATTTTGATCAGCAGCTTTCTCGGTCTGTATCTTGAGCTTCGTTTATCCAATGAATGCAAACCATATATGAAAATTATAGTTCTCGAAAAGATCTACAACTTTCATGAAGGACTTAATTTCATACGGATGAGTTATAAGGGTCAAAATTGCTAAATACAGTGGCTGCGCTTCAGTTTCCAGAATTTGCTGAATAGTTCTAAAATAATAATGTGTCTTTAATTGTTTGGGCTTTGAAAGTTGCCAATATGGTTCGTATCATTCCCTCCCGGCTGAAAATGATTCGTCCTCGAATAAACAAGATGTCGTAGAAGTGCACACCATCAATCTTGACACCAGTAACCTCCACAAGAAATCTCAAAGATATGCCAGGGTCAAAACTTATGCGAACAAAGAACTTGAACGCATGAGGATTTGGAGTATACGCACCACGCTGCACCAAAAGTATACCAAAACAACCTCGTGACTGGATATATTTGGAAACGAACCCATGGTCGGAAACAAGAGAATCAGATAAATGCAAATCCGGAGATACGTCAACATACACCAAATACGGATCAGCAAACCTGTGCTTCAATATGCCACTATCCTCAACAATATGAATATCAACTATAGGAAGAATAGGGGCTGCGTATGTAGTATCCATAACAACTAACTCATCCACCGTATCAGCAGCACTATCATCGGCAACATTGAAATCACTGACAACCTCAGCCTCAATGACTATCTCTTCAACTACATTCGGGTGTACTTCAGCCTCAACGACTATCTCTTCCTCGGTAGTAACAACAACAACATCATCCACAACTGTATCAGCCACGGTTATGGCCTCAAACTGAACATTATCACCGTGCACCACAACATTATGAGGATTTTGAACAATACAGTTAACATGAAAGAATTTTGGTTCCTTGCCCCGTGCAGCTTCGGCAATAGTTATACCATACTGCAGAAAGAAAAGTGCGTCTTCAGCCGTCGATTTTGCGCCAAATATCCTCCTTCGTCTTGCGTCAGTATGTTTGTAATGCTCTAGTTCCTTCTGTAATCGAGCAATATTTTCTTGCAGAAGTTGTCGTAAAGGTATTCCTTTTCGCTCCGCGAGGTAGTCATTTTGTTCCTTCACAAATTCAGCGTCGGCTTCCTTGACATCAGCCGGATAATATAGTTTGGGATCATATTCCATATAGTACACAAAACCATCGTAGCGTATCGTACCACAACGACCCCACTTCATCTCAAACTCGATCGGATAATTCCAAACAAGAACACGAAATGACAGCAATATTCACGACCAAACGGTAAGGAATTTGAAAAGACACAAAGAACGAAACTTGCAGATCATGAAATTTGCTTCAAGACTGTTGAGTTTCACGAAAATTGAAAATGGATAGCCTCCTCAAAATAAATTTGTAAACAGATGACTACACAAACAGATTTTCCGACAGAAACAGACTAGCACGTTACGGTGACCATTGAGAATAATTGATCGGTAATTTGGGAAAATGCAAAGAATGAAAGTTGTAGAACAGGCAATTTCCTATAAGTTCAGAAAAAATCACGTAATTCCGACCGTTACAACTCCAGAAAATCGAATTCGTTACAAACTGTTCCAAAGAAATGCACAGGATATTGTGGGGCATATTTGACCATGATAAACTCCGAATTTGGGAAAGTCGTAAAGAGAAAAAAGATAGATAAAAGCAAGATCTATCTACTGGTAAAAATTGATAAATTTCCGAATTGTTTTGAATAGGAAACGAATTGAACAAAATACGGAAATCGGGTTGGACAGATTCAGAGAACGAAAATTTACCTTCACAACACAAAAAGATGATGCTTTAATCGCCTAATCTCTGATACCACTTGATAACTGATTTGGTTTATGGATCTAGATTAAAGCACATCAACAATGGATCAAGCACGAAAATTAATAAAGGAAAAGGAATGAGAAGAAGATACAATACTCTATCTCAGAATATTGTAGGGAACTCGAGCATCGCACCCGAGGTTTGTGAAGATCCCGTCTCAGGATAATCACGACAATGATCTAACGCTTGTAACCGCCATGTATTAACTCATGTTGCCTGATTCAGCGGGCTTGGCTGAGCTGGATCGAAGACGATCTGGGAGTGAGCAGGTCGGCCGCCAGTTCTTCTCGTCAATGGAAGATACCGTAAAGGTATGAGGAGAGCTGGATTGTACCTAGACCAGTCTGGCTTAAGAAGGTGCAAACTGATTGAGCCGAGGACCCTATTCATATTGGGTCTACGTGCAGACGCAATGAGAATCCGTGGGCACTTTTCCTGGCTTGGCGTATGACAAATGAAGCACGGTGAAGCGCGTCAAAATTCCCTGTCAGAAATGCTTTGGTTGACTTCCCGAACACACCCCTAGGGAAACCGGCTGGTGTGGCTTTTATGGGACCAAAACGTAAAATTATGTCTTATGTGCTATCTAAGAACCTATTTATAGGATTTTCAAAGATTTAGGACGATGGAAACACTCTCTTAATGATCAAGAAAAAAAACTCATATAACTTTAAAAGCAAGGACATAGCCAGAAAATAAATTTTGGGCGGGCTCTACTAACAGAAAAAAAAATGTTTAAAAGAATGATATTTTTATGTAATAAAAGTCTGAAACTTAATCACAGAAACACTCATATATTGTTTATCTAATTTATTAAGAGTTGATGGATCTAGCTATTTGCAATGATGAATTGAGCTCTTTTAACTTTTTTATTAAGGAGTTTCTAAAAAAAAACTTGTTTATTAAGGAAGCAATGAAATTTAATTTGGTATTCCCGATTCTTCAACAAGTGAAGAAGATAACGTAGTGGGCCGTAGGTGTTTGATGAGCTGGGTCACCAGGCTGGGTTATTGTGCTGCGTTATATAGACGACTTAGGAATATAATTGGGTGGGCTTACAAACCTCGGCCCATGCTACATGTACGTCTTTGCCTAAAAGGATTGTAAAATACAAGTCCACAATTAAAAAAAATTCAACATTCGAATGCTTGGTCTCACGATTCTGTATGGATTTAAGTGATGTGATGTAATATGCCATATTGGCGATTAGAAAAGGAAGGGAAAAAAAAAGGGAAGGGAGGAGGGATTATGAAGAAAGACCAAAATATTTTCTAAATTAATTAGTAGTATCTATCGAATTTTTTTACATAAATGATAAATTATTAACTTTTTCTTTAAAAACACAAAGGGCTGGACGCCATTTCCCAATACAAAAACATACTTTGAGAAGGCCTCCCTGTCGGCCGAAACATCAAAACACAAAGGTCAAGACATAAGTGCAGGAAAAAAAATCAACAGACTACCAAGAAGACTCCCTCCTCCTCGAAAGGCAAACCAAGCTCAAGGTTACCTCTCGTGGATTTGGGCAGGCCGAATATAATTTCGGGACCAACTCTCGACCAATCCAAGATTACCAAAATTTTTAAGAGGGACCACACGAACCCTCCTAAGAAGCAAAGGGACTATGTGAAGAGTAACCTCCCGGATAAACAAAATGCTCCCTCTCCTTTCATGGAAATTGATACAGTTGTGGTTAATCCCTTGTTTTGCGATAAGGTGGAGACTCTCTCCACACACTTATAATTTTGTCACATTTGATTCTAGCGAAATAAAGTTATCGATGATCCGAAGGCGGAAAGACCGCCACTTCATGTGCTTATATCGAAGGCAGTTATCTATGATCCTTTCTCGTTTTACTAGCCTTGGACATTAGTATTACCTTGGTGGCCGAATATGCTGCTTGCTTTTCTTTAGTAAATTTGAGGACTCTTGATGTAATCTTTTTGGGTTTTCCCATTTGAACTGAAATTAAAAGGATCGTTTTAAAATATAAAAAAAAACAAAAAACCAAAAAACCAAAAAACACACTTTCTCTCTCATACATTACTTTTAAACACTAATATTTGTCGATATACAATTCCAAACTTGAGAATTCTTTCACCAAATTTTATTCTTTTCATGTTTTTTTATTATGAGACCACGTCCACCATATTTCGACGTAATTTGTGAAAATGCACTGTCGAAATTCATTAAAATTTGAAATTAATTGTTTTTCGGGATTCACCGGCGAAATTCTCTGTGTAAATTTTGATAGTGAAACTCACAAAAAATGATGTAATGATATCGACTCATGTCTGAAAACGAATGGCATGAAAAGTTAAAACTTCAGTGAAATTTTCATCACGTTTAAAAATGTAAATCAAATGATATGCGTGTTTAAAAATAAATGAGGAAAAAAAATAGCGTATGTGTTTTTTCATTCTTTTGGTCCTTTACACCATAAATATTGTACTAGTTGCTCTTCACCTTATAAAAAAATATTTAGGTGTCATGTTATTTAATAATATTTCAAAAAGTGTCATATTTATCACAAAAAAATTATCCATTGATTATTGAGTTCAACATCATGCAAGTCTGATTAGACATCTGCACATAATGCCAAGCACAAAATGAAGATGCATACGTAGTGTAATGAAATGCCAAGCACAAAATGAAGATGCATACGTAGTGTAATGAACACCGTCAGAAGACAATGGATTGCGCTTTAGCACCACTCAATGAATTACGTGTTGGCAACTCTATGCAGGCCTTGTTTTCTGCTATATTGGGCCGGCCGGCGCACCGTCTTCATTTATGATTGATGTTACGCCTCTGAAAGAAGGAATTAACAGAGGAAGGTTCTATTAAAAACTAATATAAAAAAATTTTGCATTATATTTTGTGATTTTATTTACCTATTGATGTCGTGCATTATGTCGCTTATAATAGCAAGACTACTAGGTCAAATTATAGCATATCAACGACGAATCAGGGTCGATCCCATAGAGACAATGCAACTCAAGTATAAACAAATCTACCCTAATTGAGAAGACAAATACGGCCACTGACCAACAATAACATAGAAAGAAACATGGTATTCCTCATCATCCCCACCTGTCTACTAACTTGGTGTAGTTAATCCTTATATTTACTTCCCCACATAATTTCCCTAAATTAATCGAACGTTTTAATTCAGTTTAGCTATGGGTGCAATCTCCTAACCCTATCTACTTCCACTGTAAGGATAGCAGACAATCTATATACAAGTAACCTCATTCGTTGGTTGTATTAGTTAATACGCCATAGGTTTTAGAGATGCCGGCTCGAGACCGAAAACCTCCCTAAGCAGCTATCGACTATGACTAGCACGTTCCTAAGGATCCATCAAGACTATGTCCAAATTAGCACTTCACTAACAATCCTTCATGTTAATTTGGATATATGAATATTAGATTGGCCAGACCTAAGTAATCGTTATAGTTAATCATGTCGATCAACGTAGCTGACGCTGAATCTCCAGATTAGGGTGCCTAAATATTGCCGCGATTAATCTGTAAAGACCGCTGATTAATCAGGGGCATCGGTTCCTATTCTGGAATCTACATTGCTTCGCTCTAATCAATTCAAGTAAATTATGGGGTTGTTAAACATGCAGATTAACTATAACACGTAAATACAAGTAGATCTACCATAATAAAGACATAAAAGAACGTTCAAAGCTTCATACATTCGGTTTTGAAGATCTAGCTTGATCTACTCAAGCTAGAGATGGCGTGTAAGGAAGGAAACCAGAAAACAAATCACCAAAGTGCTAAAGAAAACTTTATTTCATGAAACTTGATCAATGTATATAAAATCTATCAAAGTATATGTGGTTTTTGTATATGTATCTTTTACATCGAATTCTGACACTTTAAATAGACCGACTTAAGACTCAATAAAACCCTAACCGACCTAGTAGATGCGGCAGACTTCGGTTTCTTGTCTTTCATGGCCTCGATTAATCGGTCCTGACCCACGATTAATCGGGCCCGGTTTTTTCTCTTTTTTTTGGCAGATCTCTTCTTGGACTTTCTCCCCTTGGCCCAATGCTTTCTTTAGGTCCAGATCCATTCCTATCTGCTCCAGATTTCGGTACATCCTGAAAAATGTATAAAACAAGGCCAAACAGTACGAAATCCACGGGATAATAACATAGATGTAGAATCATAAACCTAGGATCATGCACTTGGTGTTTAACACATATTCCTCACAATAATAAGCGTATCTATTTCCTCTTGAGCATAATTAGGGGTAAATAAAGGTTCATTTAATGGTAGTATTTAGGGCGTTATCAACTATCCCCAACTTAGATTTTGATCATCCCGAGCAAAAAAGCGAAAAGGAAACAATGCCTCACATAGCTAGGATAAAGATCATGCCATCTCATTGTTAGGAAATCTACGCGGGAACACAGTGGAATTCAAAATTTTATTTCTTTTGACCAGGATCGACTTCGTTTAAGCAATAAACAAATAATATGGTTACCTTGGTTGGTCGAATCTTATTAATTAAATCTACCGGTGCAACGGAATTCCATGGATGTGTATCTTATACGGACTTTCTCTCTCTCTCTCTAAGAAGCTCTCTATTTTTCACCGAACTATTAGCTCTTGGAATTGTGATGTACAAAAGAGCTAGCGCCCTTTCAGGGTGAGTATAGCCAATAATTGAAAAGATTCCAATAAAATAAGGAATATTTTCTCTTTTATTGTAATATCTTATATTAAATAAAATCTTAATATTGCCAATATCTTATATTGAATATATTTATCTTATTAGTATAATATTATGTATAATTAATATCTTGTATTTTATTTATTCATAATAAATAAATACTTGTATTTTATATTATTAATTCACATATTAATTTACCACTATAACCTTTATAGTCCTGAGATAAACTTTCCTTATTTGATTATCAACAATAACCACATTTTAATCCGACTCGATGTTCATATGTGTGTGACCTTATTGACTTCCGAATATGTTGGACGTAGACACAAAGTTCAAATTATGAAAATGCCCTTCATACCTAACGATCACGGGATAGCGTCTAGCAACACACCGTGACCCTCAATCATCGGAAGAATCAATGCAATGACTACTACCTTTCATATGAAACAGTTACCGTGTAAATAGAATCCTATCACTGTAATAATATCCATACGGTCGTTTGTCGAGTCTCTAACATCAATGAACGTATCTTATAATTTGGATATCATGCTCTCTCGAAAAAACTCATTTACTTCCACTTTGCAAAGATTCACGAGAGTAAGACATTCCTTATAAGAAGGCCTTTTTGGATATTCACCCCTACCAATAGGGTACGCAATTTCCGGAAGACCATACATGTATACTCCGCGTGCTTCAGTATCACACCCACTATAGTATGATCGTCCCATGGCTAGGGGAAACCTCAATAGTGTCAAAGCATGACGACCCACACCATGATGCCATGTAGACTCCGGTCCTAAGGATAACTACAACCGCCACATAGTGTGACACTTAACTGTGTAAGTGAGTCAGTCTAACGTACGCATTCTCTAATACACGTCCAAGTCTCGATAGACTAGATCTATCCCTGCCTTTAAAGATAGAAGACATTTAATACGTGCTAGCCTGTTTGTACTATCAATGTCTTGTTTAATAGTACATCAGCCTAGAGACATTTAAGTATCAAACTTGTTAAAGTGATTAGAGATCTTATCAACCATAATCGTCTATCATGGTTTCTCTATCACAGTCTAATACTAAGGACGTTATCATATAACAATTCAGAATTTGTTCTTTAAAAGAACATATATATGACAACAGAAAAGTCATTTGATATATATATAAACACAAAGAAATAGTAGAAATGATCCGACCCGGTCGGATCAGGTCCAACCCGATTGAGTTTAGGGCACTATTTCAACAATCTCCCACTTGGCCTAAAACAAATCACTCGCACACATAAGACCAAGTTGAAACACAAGAATCTCATGCAATACTCGCAACCAGCCCTAGCTGTGAATAGATTGTTATCCATGAGGACTCATACTATCTTCATATCATGCTCCAAATGGTCAAGCTAAAAGGAACCACCTCAACAAACACATGAATCTCCGATGAGACCCTGGTCCTTGCTTCAAGCAATGAATCCACTTACTATATCAGCTATATAGAAAAGGTGGAAGAACTGTATAAGGTTCAGGAATGAACCTCATAGACTCATGTAATGCTCCCGCTACGCCTCCAAGGGAACTATTATGCTTTGGCTAAGTTGTAGAATTTACAGTGACCCATAGCCAAAAACATTTCTAGCTCACTGTATCACTTAATCAAAGTGACTGCAAACACAGACTGTAGCTCCCACTCGCCTTCATAAGACTCAGGATACACGACTGTATATCTACGTTTATTTATTTCCAAGTTTCAATAAACTAGGAACTCTTCCTTAACTGATATTCTCGACATTCACCAGATTTACTTTCATACTTGCCCATGACTCTTCATGAAGTATGAACATCTGGCATAACTCTTATGATGGATCCTATTGCAGCACGGAACATTCCATAAGCATCATCTTTCACCTTATCTTTAGGACTAACGTCCTAGCATAGATAGATCTTGAGAACACCGGCTAGTAGTATCCCCTGTCGCGATCTATGCTAAACACTTTTAGCATCACATCTATATATGTTGGAAATAAAATTTATGTTTTGATGATGATTTATCACTTATTTATTCGTTGTTCTAAAACCCCATTGATGAAGTGTCATAACTAGCTATTATAGTGCAAAGCAAAAAGATGTCTAGATATCAATGTATAGGATTTAATAGAGTCTGATATTTGTATAAGTTAAATCAGACAAGCACTGTAATATTTCTAGGTTGTGAACTGAGATAACAAGAAAACTGAGATAACGCGAAACTGAGAATTTAGTCAAACTGACTCAGGATACACCAATATGAAACTGAAGAAGATAAGCTCGCTGAGGGACACAAACTCGGTTGGCCTATCTAATAAATTGAAGAACTGAGGGTCACAAACTCAGTTACAGAAGATTGAAGAACTGAGGGCCACAGACTCAGTTATTGAAGATAGAAGAACTAAGGGTTCAAACTCAGTTATGAAGATTACAAGTCGAGACTATAAAGTTAGACTTCAGGCAAGTTTGTGGTTACCTGAACTGACTTTATGGATCTTGTATGGGGAGCTAAGACACATAAGGACAATGATGTCTTTGCAAATCAATTTCATGGTGTACTCTGATTAAGTCAACTATAATCAGATGAAAACTGGAGTACTGATTGTTGAAGAAGAGTAAACTTTCAGTTAAAGCTCTTACATATTGAGAACTGATAATGTTCACAGTAAATCAGTTTTGAAACTAAGGTTTAACCAAACTGAGGAAAAATCCAACCGTTACTATACAAGGATCATGATTGGAGGATATTCTATCCGTTCTGACAAGTAACGTACAAACAAGAAAGCAGGACCTCTAACGGCTACAAAGGATTCACAGAAATTTGACCGTTAGATAAACCCTATAAATAGATTGACTCTATAACAAGAAAAACAGAGCAGGAAAGGATTTCTAAGAATCTATTAATTAATTATTACGCATATTAACGGTTCTAAGAATATAAATCATGCATCTATTAATTAATTAGTACGCATATTAATTAATGCTTATTGCTTAAGCTCAAAGCTCTCTCTGATACCACTGTTAGGAAATCTACGCGGGAATGCAGCGGAATTCAAAAATTTATTTCTTTTGACCAGGATCGACTTCGTTTAATTAAGCAATAAACGAATAAGCTAGTAGACGGTAGTTACCTTGGTTGATCTAAAAGATCGACACTTTGACCGTCTAAGGAGAGTAGCGATGCACGGAGCCGCCCAAGCTATCGGCCTCTACCGGTGATCCACACGAACAGCCCGCTGGAATCCCATCATAGATTGTTACTAGAAAAATCCGGTTGCTAGACCCGCCTTTTCTCTCTCTCTAAGAAGCTCTCTATTTTTCACAAGAACTATTAGCTCTTGGAATTGTGCTGTAGAAAAGAGCTAGCCAACCCCTTTCTTATATTGGGTGAGTGGCGCCCCAAATGCCCTTAATCTGATTAGGAGAAGCTTCCTAGAAGATAGATGAAAGAGAAAAACCTTTTCCTAAATAAAAGAAGGAAAATCACTTAGATTGATTTATCTCTTTTATTATAATATCTTATATTAAATAAATCTAAATATTGTCAATATCTTATATTGAATATATTTATCTTATTATCATAAATATTTTCAATAATCAATTAATATCCAATATTAATATTATGATAATCTTATTAATTAAATTGCACAATCCATGTGTATCTTATACACTTACTATTTGCGCCCCATATAGCCAATAATTGGCTTCTAGGATATTTTTTAATTAATATAATTTAGTATAATTAATATCTTGTATTTTATTTATTCATAACAAATAAATAACCATACTAATTTACCACTATAACCTTTATAGTCCTGAGATAAACTTTCCTTTTTTGATTATCAACCATAACCACATTTTAATCCGACTCGATGTTCATATGTGTGTGACCCGATAGGCTTCCGAATATGTTGGCTGTAGACACAAAGTGCAAATTACGAAAATGCCCTTCATACCTAACGATCACGGGATAGTGTCTAGCAACACACCGTGACCCTCAATCATCGAAAGAGTCAAATGCAATGACTACTACCTTTCATTTGATGATGATTCATCACTTATTTGTTAATTGTTCTTAACCCCATTGATGAAGTGTCATAACTAGCTGTTATAGTGCAAAGCAAAAAGAAGTCTAGATATCAATGTATAGGATTTATTAGAGTCTGATATTTGTATAAGTTAAATCAGACAAGCACTATAATAGTTCTAGGCAGGAACTGAGAAATGAAGAAACTGAGATTTAATCTAGCTGAGATTCTACAAGAAACTGACAATAGAGCACACCAACAGAAGATTAAAGAAGATGAGTTCGCTGAGGGAAACAGACTCGGTTGGCTTATCTAGAAGACTGAAGAACTGAGGGACACAGACTCAGTTATTGGAGAATGAAGAACTGAGGGTTCAAACTCAGTTATGAAGATCACAAGTCGAGACTGTAAAGTTAGACTTCAGGCAAGATTGTGGTGACCTGAACTGACTTTATGGATCTTGTATGAAGACCTAAGAATCATAAGGACAATGAATTCTTAGATGATAATGAATCATGGTGTACTCTGATTAAGTCAATTATAATCAGATGAAAACTGGAGTACTGATATTTGAAGAAGAGGAAAATGTCAGTTAATGCTCCAAGTCAGTTAGGAAACTGACAAATGAAAAAATCAGTATAAAACTGATAAGGAAACTCAGTTTTATATGTCAACCATCCAACAAACTGATCGTACAGTCGAACGTTGTAAAGAAAGCAATTTCATTGGATGAAGTACTGACATAGCAGAACGGTCAGAAAATATAGCCGTTACAAGCAGGATGAACGTTGAATGAACCCCTATAAATCGACTACATCTACAACATCAAAAAAGAGAGCGGGCATATGATAATAAAGCAAGAAAATTAAAAGGAATCTATCTAGTCAAGAAAGATCAAATTGAGGGGGAAAGCCAAATTCAAAAGAATACCTGCTAAGTACTTATTTGCAAGATCAAGAAATTTCTTCTAAGTGTTCAAGCATATTCAAGATCTAACATTTGAAGAAATACAGCGCCGTGCTTAAATTAATCATCCAAAAGAAAAGCTCAAATCACAGTTGAATCATAGTTATTGATTCAAAGTCTCAACTTTGATTTTATCAAAGGTTTAGACTGTGAAACACTAAGAAGGTGTGAAGGACGGATTGAGTGCGATCGGGGAGACCTTGTGTTTGTGATAAGTGGTGAAGAGGCAATTCTACCCTCCAAGGACCAGTGGTTCAAACAGTTGAAGAGCAAGCAATCCTACCTGTTCTACAAGTGTTTAGATAGTGAAGCTAGGGATTAGCAAGGACTATCAGTTTAGAACTTTTTGTAACCGGGCCATCTCAAAGAAGTTCTAGTGGAATTTTCCTCCGCATCACAGGGGAAGAGAGGATTGAAAGGATTACACCACCTGGAACCTCTATAATTCTTGTCTATTTACTTTATGCATTCATTTATTTCATTATAGCTTTATTTACGTGGTTTTCATAATGAAACTAAATTAACTAGTTGTTAAAGGCTAATATTTTTTCCGCTGCCAGTTAACAACACTGTGTATAAGTCAGCATTGACTTATATTCAGTTGAGCTAACTGAACTCCGCACAAGTTAAGGGACAGGAACAAAACTGAAGTGAAGATCGTTTGAGTTTCAGAGAAACTTAGTTCCTGAGGCTTTTCCAGCTCAGGATTAGTTTTTGGTGACAAGTTTATTCACCCCCCCCTCTAAACTTGTGTTAGCCTTTCCAAGGGACAAACAATTGGTATCGGAGCAAATCTTCTTTTGAAGAGATCCATTACTGATCCAGTATCAGTTTGTCTATTTGAAGTAACTGTATATCAGTTATTTGTTCAGGAGCAACCAGTTGTTGAAAACCCCTTACTGTATTTTTAATGGATACATCTAGAATTAGAAATTGGCAAAATAACCCCCTGACTGACTATTTGCAGAATGTTGTCTATGATTTTCAGGATCAAGTATTCGAAAGATTCAGTACTACAAGCTCTCACACAAATCCAGAACCTCAATTCGGTTATGATGAAGATATTGAGTTCAATGCGAATGTAGATGATGAATCCTCAAGATTTCCATCCTTAAGCGATCTTTCAGAAGAAGCAGAAAAAGAGTTACTTCGAGTAGCTGATTCTATAGAAGAAAAGCTAACCAGAGACCCATCCAGTGCAAAAGCCACAGATATTGATGAGACTCTACCTACAAGCCATGGAGGAGAAAGTGATGAAGAAATCATACATCTTGCTAGGAGCTACACGGGCGAATGCTATTGATAAAGGAAAACAAGTTCTAATCAGTGATGATTCCTCAACAGAAGGTTTATCTATCAAACATCAGGAGGTAAGTGCATCTACATCCAAATCTCACACTATCCTGAACAATCAAAGAAATGAAGATTTCAATGAAATCTTGGACATACTCATAAAGCAATTAGAGATTATTCAAAAGAATTATGAGAATGTCAAAAAGGAGAAAAAGTTATTGAAAACTGAAATTTCGAGATTGAATGCTGAAATCAATCTAATCAAGACTAATAATGGAACCAAGGTAATTCGACCAACTGATGAACCAAAAAAAAGTCATAAACATCAGTGAATCATCAGTTGATCCAATTTCCAAAGTTCAATTCAAACCAGGAAAACCATTTGGAGATAGATCGGTTTAGGGTTTGATAATCGGTACAATTCTAAGTTTAGACCGGGATCGGTTGCAATAAAATTTGTGATTGCTCAACAAAGTCAAAAACTCGAAAAGCGATAAAGTTATTAGAACCGATAGATACTCAAAGACGACCAAATGCACAAACCGATAAAGGCGAAAAATCGACTGGTAAAATTCACCAAGCCAACGATTTTACGAAAGACTCGAAGGTGAAAACAAGTAAAGGCGATCCGAAATCAGTAAGAAAAATCTTCAAGTCATATCCATCTAAGAATGAAGATCATTCATGGAGTAATAGACTCAGAGGGAAAGGAAGATTATTTCCCACTGATGATGATTGGAATAGACCATCACATCAGGTTCACAAACTGAACAAATTTAAAACTGTTATGACAAAACAGGAAAAGTTTGTGAAAACTGACTTCACTCAGTCAAAATTTCAAGAGAGGTATAAAGTTAATAATAAAGTTGTACCATCAAGAGCTAATCAGTTAGGACCCAAAAAGATATGGGTACCAAAAATTTTTCACTTTGTTTTGCAGGAGAAACACCACTAGCTGAGAACTGAGAAATGCAATTCACAAAACTGAGTTGTATTTACTGTTGGTCCCTTGAAAAGGCTTTAGTTAAGTTTAGAGGGGGGGGGGGGGGTGAATAAACTTAACACTTAAAACTTTGGAGTTAACAAATTCTGCAACTTCAGCAGCCTGCTGATACTTCAGTAGTCTGCTGAGACCTCAGTAGCCTGCTGATAAACAGTAGTCTACTGACAGTTCAGTTTGCTGAATTTGTGCAGCGGAATAATATCAAAATTAAGCCTAGTTACTTGTTGTTAAATATGTTACCAAGTATTAGATACTCAGTAGTGTATGTGTGTGATTTCAGTTGTTAGATTCAAGCGGGTTGATATGAATAATGACTAGTGCAGAAAGTAAATGCAGTAAGTAAGTAGAGAGATTTTATAGTGGTTCCAGGTGATGTAATCCTGTCGGTCCACTCTTCTCCCTGTGATGTTGGAGGAAATTCACTAGTGATCTTTGAGTTATCTCGTTACAAAGAATCCTAGGTTGCTTGTCCTTCACCAATAACTATGGCTTCACAACTGGCGAAAGCGGGAACGGGTAGGATTGTTGCTCCCGAGTCTTCCACTTGGTCCTTGAAGGGTAGGATTGCCTCTTCACCGGCTCCACCACAAACCAACGAGTCTTTCACACCCAACGGATGCTTCTTGTCTTCAGCAGATTCTTTATAAGATAAAGAATGAATCAAATAAATGATTCAGTTGCAGCAGCTTGATTAGGATGATGTAATCAGCAGCTTGCAGTCTTCAAGTGTATATGCTTGATGCAGCTTGAACACAGAAATCACTTGAAGAAGAATAACTAGATCAGCAGCCTTAAGCTCAGTAAGTTCAGCAGGGTGTTTTTCAGCTCAGTGTTATCACTTGAATTTTATTCCAAAATTCATCCCTCTCTTCTTGAGTTGAAAATCCTCTATTTATAGGTAGGAATGCATGTGACTTGAATTTCAAATTCAAATGTGACCGTTTCTTGTATTTGTCCCATCTGCAGTGCATTCTGTCACTATTCATAGGACTGACACTGTCAGGATTACTTTTTGACAGTGCAGTCTGTCCACCCCTTTGACTTGTATCCAATGAATAAAAATATGGATCATCCCAACGTCTTTTTAATCTCAGCCTTTGATTTGCTTGATAAGTCAGAAGTAGTTGGCTGTTCTTATCCATGTAACTTTTCAATAATCTTGAATTAATCGAGGTATATATCGGCGGGTTTATTAGTCCGTCGTAAAACCAATCGTCTGTCGAACATCATATTTTTGTACGTAAAATATAATGCAGCTGATTCCTTTTATCCAACTTTTATTTGTGAAGTTAGATTACATCATTTTAAATATAACTAAGTTCCAAACATCATCCAACTTGTGGAACTTAGACCTTCTACACAAGGCATATGTAATCAGTTTAGGTCATCACAGACTTGCCTAAAATCTGATTCCATATCCTTGACTTAAATACTAAGTTTGATCCCTTAGCCTTCATTTACTGAGTTTGAACCCTCAGCCTTCAGTCTTCAGTCTTCAGCAGGTTCCTGACAAGTCTACTGACCTATCTACCCTACTGACCTAGACCAGTCTGCTGATAACAATCAGCAGCCCTTTACAGTGCTTGTTTGATTAAACCTATTTATGAATCAAACTCTAATAAACCTATACATTTTATCTAGACATCTTTTTGCCTTTGCACTATAACGACTAGTATGGCACTCATCATCAAAACTAAGAAATAAGTCTAACAGTTTCCCCCTTTTTGGTGATGATGCCACTACCCTCACCTAATCGGCAAAGCAAAAAGATAAAAACACAAACGAGAACAAATTCAGTCAATTCTCATTATAAATATTTGTTCACGAGTTATTACAACTAGATACGGCAAGGATAAACAAAGTGAAAAGTAGCCGATCTATTGTCTCTTCTCTCTTTCTTGTCTAGCCTTCTCGGCTTGCTCTTGATAAGCTACGATTTCTTCTATCATTTCAATCATCCATTCATTCTCAATTAGTGTAAAGTCAATATAAGAATTTACTTGTTTCCACCAATTCCATGCTTCGAGCAGGACAAGATTGATACGATTCACCCCGAAGCCAAACTTCATATACGACTCCTTAAATTCATTCGGTGAATCTTTTGCTTTTGTAATCGGCGGCACCTTTTCACCTTTGCTACTTCTTCTACCTCGGTATTTGCTCTTAAAGCTCTAATCCTTGCCTCCCAAAACTTCAAACTCAAGAAGGAGTTAAGACCTTCATGAAATCCCATGTCACGATAGGGTCTCCTTTCGTTATGGAACTCTTTCTTGTATTGTGATAGGAGATCATCGGTGAGTTGCACTCGCCAGTGCGGGTTGCCTAAAAGCATTTGTATCATCGGTCCATCTCTTACGTGCAAAGAGTCTAGCAGCCTCCTTTCTTTGCAGTCGATTGGCCTCTTCCCCCTTAGTGACATCATCAACAAAACGTGAGATGAGGCCATGAATAGCTTCTGTGATACTATCACTTTGTGTAATTGACCTGCCATTGTTCCGGTTCTAGTATCAAGTGAAGTAATCCTTGATTGCGGGGTCTCTTCCGGTCGTTGATCCTTTCGGTGAGTTTGGGATCGGGCATAGCGAGTTGTTGTGCAAAGAACAGGCTCAGCAAGTTTGGGAGCTTCAGCAAGCTTGTCAAGTTTCTCATGTATAGAGACAAGTTGATCGTTTAGAAACTTGTCTTTGGCTTTATTTCCAACTTTGATACCCTTGACATCTAGTATCAAATTGTTCATTGCATTTTGAGTAGATGCAAAGTTTGAAGCAACTGTATCAGTAGATTGTCTATTATCGTTTACCATCTTCAGCAGTTCTTCAAATCTCTGTTCTTGCCTGTCCAATTGAGTTCTTAAGCTGTTGCATGTCATTTCTTACGAGTTCTTAACTCATTGACAACTTCAATTGGCACTCCACTAGCCATTCTACGTCGGTAGATCCATCGACGAGCTCCTCAATTCTATATTGTGCACTTGTTGTCCGCCGATGATCATGGCTCTACTCATATCTCTCCCCGGCGGGGGAGGTCCTTCCTCAACCATTTCACCAAGAACATCTTCAAGGATAGGATCTTGTGCGGGTTCTTCAACGACTTCTTCTTCTCCAAAAATTTGAAATTCTTCATCACGTAGTCATAATCCAAGAAATTTGTTCTTCTTGATTAACACCAGCAGCCTGCTGATTATCCTTCCCTACAGTGGTCTTGGCTTCAGAAGGCTCCACTACAGCAGCCTCATTAACAACAAGGGTTTCCTCCAAACCCAAAGTTTGTTCCAACCTGTGTCCGAGTCTTTGTTTGAGACTCGGCGGCACTGTACCTCTGTTCCAACCTTTGTCCAGGTGCTGTTTGTACCCCAGCAACCTGTACCTCCTCTTCAATTTCCTGTGGATTAAAGATATTGGTATTATCCACTTGAAAACCTTCTGCATGACCAATCTTGTGCAGGATGATGGCGATTTTAGTAAGAGTGCCTTCAATGTCAAATCCATCTTGATATTCAATGGATTCCTCGAACTAGCACTTGGTTCACTAAAGTCACCGACTTTTTCTTGATCCAAATCAACAATCTGTTCATCTTCGGGTTGTCCGGCGGAGCTTTACAACATGAAATGTAGCAGATTCATCAACTAGCCTACCATCACTCAATGTAATTCCCTCATTGATCAATGCTTCTAGATCATCCATGGTGAGATCTTGTAGATCCTCATCCATTTCTTCGATCTGGCGACCCTTAGCGAGATCTACCAAGCATCGGTGGACCGTTGTGCGGGTGGATCATTTATCAAACGGTCCCACTAGATTCTCCGGTCCCGAGGGAAAATCTCCCCTTGAGTCAGATGATGAGGAAGAATCATCATCACCATCTCTTGGATCTCTGAACTTAATACCCTCCTCCTTCTGTTGCTCATCAAATAGATCCATCAGTCTTGATTGCAGCAAGGTTGTATCAATCAGATCCAGCAGGTTTTCCACTCCCAACTTGTCAAAAACCCATTCTTCAAAATCTGTCATTGGTTGAGCAGCTGGTTTTTGTCTTTTGTAGAACCCAAACTTCCACTGGAAGTAATCAGCAATTTGTTGAAGTTTGGGATCCATATACTCTTCAGTTTTCTTGCTCTTTTTCACATGCCTTTCAAATGGCATAAAAGAACTCTGGGAGCAGACTCCGGTAGCTTGTTGACCTCCAAAGGTTCCAACAAGCGATTCATGGTATCTTCACGGATGTTAGAAAGTCGAGCGGAGTTCCGTGATTGTACATTTGTACCTACTACTTCCATCCGTATCACACTTGGTTCCCCCGACTTACATGCTCATCGAGCGGGGTTAGCGACGGCAGATCGCTCTTCCCCCGAACTATTGCCACATTTGCGGGGTCTTCAACCAAGTCTCCAATCACCTCTTCAACCACCACGGCGAGTTCGAGGTTCGGTGGTTTTTGTGGTTCTTCGGTGGATACTACGGCGGGCTCGGGGTCGGTAGGCTCGCGTACATCCTCTACGGATTGCTCAAAAACAACCTGTTCGGCATCGGTAGACTTGATAACTTCTTCATTTGAGGAATCACCGATAACAAGCTGGTGGAATAATAGTTAAGGGCTCGGCCTCAACGACCTCTTCTTCTTCTACCGACACATCTTCTTGGACTTTTTGTTTTTCCAAGATTCTTAATTCTTTTCCTTTGCCATACTTCTTCTTTTTGGCAACCTCCTTCATCCTCTTGGATAGGGGTTCATCATCATCATCATCATCATGTCCGGTAGATTTTCTCTTTCTACTATCTTCTTTCGTTGTTTTGTCGAATTTCAACAACAGTTCTTCTTGCGACTACGGCGGGGTCGGTAACCTCCACTTGACCCTCGGCGGACTCAACGATCTGTCTTGTTTCCTTTCTTGTTCTTTTTGATTTCAAGATTTCGTAATCTTCCTAACATCAAGCACTTTTTCTCTTTCCGGCGAGTTTTCTTTGATGCGGCGGGTTTGATGGATATCTTCTTAGTTTCTTGAAACCTTGCTCACCACCAAGCATCACCGTCATCTCCATCATCATTATCATCGCAGGCCTCTCCAGTAATCTCTTCATCATCATCAAGTCCGGGAATTGCATAATCAATCTCCTTTTTGTATACGGGACCGATTTATGTCAAGCGGTTCAAGATCGGGAACCTCCGGATGATTCGACGGGGTCCGAACCATCAAACCTAGGGGTAAGGCCTTTGATTTTCTTTTCTTTAATTTGTCCTCCTTGGCTACTTTCTTCATATAATGAATGAAATAACCACCCCAATCAAATTTCATGCTTCGCAAATGATAATCATCGGCTCTATCTTGGGTCCCGATAGAGTATCCATACCGCCAACTAGCCCAAGTATGTTCTTTGCAATGAGCTTGCTCACGATCGTATTCATTACCAATATTTTTGCGGTTGATGCCCGGTGCGATTTGATAGTTGCTTCGTCTTGATCGATCTACAAAAGCTATCTTGTCCAATCCCATAGCTTCGGGATTGATTTGAACCATCAACAACTTCTTCAAAACCAAACACTTCTCTCGGCGAGATTGGAGGAGATTACAAGCTCCTCACCATTCACGATGGTTACGAATGCTTCGGTTCCTTCTTCTATAACAATATTCTTCCGAGAAATCAATAACATTGGTGTATGATATTGTTTCTAATCGATGTTGAGTTTGTTCTCCGAGCTCGCAAACCTTCTTATTCTTCGACCTATATTAATAGCCAGTTCCGTTTTGTTTGCATCAACAACATAGCCTCTTACACTTTGGCTTGATTCGATTTGAACCTCAATCCTTTCCGCCATTGAAATAAGAAAAAGATGAAGAAAGATTGCTCTCAAATCTGTGTTCACACGTTGTAGATATTGCGAGAGATAAAGCGAAATTGCAAGTGGTGAATCGCTATGTAACGGTCGATTATATAGACAAGTGGGTAGTTGAAGCTGTCAAGCACGTACATTGAGGTAACCACGATTAAATCGATTAAATCTTGTCTTGACACGTGGTCCATTACTCCTCCATAACGTTTGTAACCGTTGGATGGTTTAAGCGTGGTAATAATGGATAAAATAAATATCCCGCCAAAGCGCTTTTTGACCTAAATAACTTTGACCGAGTAATGTTCCATTCGAGCGGGGTATCACTCGAGCAGGTGGGCTCGGCGGTCTGGCGATAAAGTGCTTCGACGGCCTGGCGACGAAGTGACTCTGCTGATCCTTGTTTTCTCCTAGTTTTGTTCAATTGATAACACAAGATGAAGTTTAATACCAATGACCGATCCGTCAAGTGAGCTCACCCAACATGACAAAGACCAATCCCCTTGGCAACCTCATTTGCTCAATTGTTCAAACAAAAGTACATGGAATTGTTGATACCAATGACTAATCTGCTAAGTGAGCTCACCCAACATAGCAAAGACTAATCCCCTTGGTGAATTCCAAGACACCGCTTGATTATCGAGTCAATCTTTATAATTCCAAGTTCGGTCCTTAATTTAGCAAATCTTTCACGTCAAGTGGTTTAGTGAAAATATCGGCAAGTTGATCTTCGGTAGGAATGTATAGAACCACCACATCTTTCTTTTCAACATGATCTCTTATAAAATGATGTCTCACATCAATGTGCTTGGTTCTTGAATGCAAAACGGGATTTTCGTGATTGCAATTGCACTTGTGTTGTCACACATGATTGGAATTTCCCTTTCTTCAATTCCATAATCCCTTAATTGTTGTCTTAGCCAAAGTACTTGTGCACAGCAGCTTCCAGCAGCAATGTATTCAGCTTCAGTAGTGGAAGTTGAGATAGAATTCTGTTTCTTGCTAAACCAGGAGACCAGTCTATTTCCCATTAACTGACAGGTCCCTGAGGTGCTTTTTCTATCAATTTTGCATCCAGCATAATCAGAATCTGAGTAGGATATTACTTTGAAGCTTCCTTCCTTGGAATACCATATTCCTACTCCCAAGGTCTCTTTAAGATACTTGAGAATTCTCTTAACCGCACCTAAATGACTTTCTTTAGGTTTAGGCGAAATCTTGCACAAACACCTACGACAAAGGATATTATCGGTCTGCATTGGCGTGAGATACGACGGACCGCCTATCATCCTTACGTACAAAGTCCGATCAACATCTTTGCCTTCTTTATCTTCATCCAATCGATGTTTGTACTCATAGGAGTTGAATTCTTAGTCTTGTTTTCCAAACCAAATTTCTTCGACAACTCTTTGGTATACTTGGTTTGATGAATGAAGATTCCATCCTTTGTCTCGTTTAACTTGCAATCCCAAGAAGTAATTCATTTCTCCCATCATACTCATTTGGAATTTGCTCTTCATTAGATTTGCAAACTTTTCACAAAGTAAATCATTCTCGAACCAAAAATTATGTCATCCACATAAATTTGTACCCGGCAGTCTTGTCCCCTTCACCGATTCGAAAAGTGTCTTGTCAATGGTCCCTTTTGTAAAACCATTGTCCACCAAGAATTGAGATAAAGTCTCATACCATGCTCTTGGTGCTTGTTTCAATCCATAAAGTGCTTTGTTGAGTCTATACACTTTATCTTCTTGATCTTTAACTTCAAATCCAGGAGGTTCTTGAACATACACTTCCTCCTCTAGGATCCCATTCAAAAATGCACTCTTGACATCCATTTGATATACTTTGAAGTTCTTATATGCAAGCATGTGCTAGGAATAATCGATAGCTTCCAATCTTGCAACGGGTACATAAGTTTCATCAAAATCTATTCCTTCTGCTTGAGAATAGCCTTTTGCAACTAGTCTGGCCTTATTTCTCACAATGGTACCTGATTCATCAAGTTTATTTCTGTATACCCACATAGTACCAATGATATTTGCATGACTTGGCCTTTCAACTAGTGTCCAAACTTGATTTCTTTCAAATTCATTTAATTCTTCTTGCATAGCAATTATCCAATCTGGATCTGAAATTGCTTCTTCAACAACTTTAGGTTCCATTTGAGATAGAAAACAGGTAAACATAGCTTCCGGTTGTCTTCTAGTCCTCACACCTTGCCTTGTACATTGCCAATAACTTGTTCGACGGGGTGATTCCTTAACCATTGTGGATTTTGGTTATTTTGATTTTCGGGAATATCATCTTCGGTAGGGTCTGCTTGTAGTTTTTCTACTGGGGGGTCGGCAAATCCTTGAACCGCTTCGGTTGTTGCATCGATAATATTGTCGGCGGGGTGTTCGGCGAGGCGATATCGAAACTTTTAAGTCATTGAATCTTTCCAAAACTTCCACACAACTGGATCGGTGACTTGTTGATTCTTAGCGAGTTCATGATCTTCATCTTCCATTCCAAAGTAAACTCGGGTTCATCAAACACAACATGGATTGTTTCTTCATGTTTTAGTGACCTCTTGTTCGGTACCACGAATGCTCTGTGACGGCGAAGAATATCCTAAGAAAATTCCTTCATCGATTTTGGTTGGAATGTTTTCAAATGAACTTTATGATTTAGAATAAAACATTTGCTTCCAAATGGGTGAAAATAGGATATATTAGGTATCCTTCCATTCCGGACCTCATAGGGTGTCTTCGGCGGCTTCTTGTTTCGATGTTCTATTTTGTGTATAGCATCTTGTATTCTTGCTTGACCCAATATCTTTCGGGTAGCAATGCTTCACAAATCATTGTTCTTCCCGCTTCCTTTAATGTCTGTTTCTTCTTTCGGCAACCCCATTTCTTTGAGGTGTACCAACGACGACAAGTTGATGTAGTACACCATTCATTACGTTCACAATATTCTCTTATAACTTTGTTGAGAAATTCGGTACACGATCGATCTTATCTTTATGATTTGTTAAACTCTTCTCATTTTGTAATCTCTTCAAAAGATTAGGCATGCTTTGGAGTGTCTCACTTTTCTTGTTCATAAATATCACCCAAGTGTATCTAGAAAAATCATCCACAACTACTAAGGTGTATTTCTTTCCTGTCACACTCGTTGGAGTTATTGGTCCAAAAAGATCCATGTGCATAAGCTCCAACACTCGTTAGTTGATTGTTTAGTCTTTGACTTGAAACTTGACTTTATCTGTTTACCTTGCCGACATGCATCACGGATAGCATCCTTCTTGAATGTGATCTCGGGTAAACCAACCACTAACTTCTTCTTCACTAAGCTGATTAATATCATCAAAATTTAGATGATTTAACTTCTTGTGCCATAACCAATTGAGTTCAGATTTGGTATGCACAATCGAGTGAGTTTCGGAACTATGAGTAGACCAATCCACAACATACATGTTTGTTGCCTTCTACCGACAAGTACAACTTGATCACCTCTCTCACTAATGACAATACAATTGTTTTTGTCAAAAGTGACCTTGTATCCCATATCACGAAATTGTCCGGTGCTCGGCAAGTTGTAGTCCGGTCCCTCCACATATGCCACATTCTTGATTGTAAGTCCATTTCGATAAGTGTGCCATATCCTCTTGTATATCCAGGTGTATTTTTGTTGCCAAAATTCACCCTTGGACCATCTTTTGCCACAAAGTTTGTTAGACAAAGTGCTTATTTTTTGTCATGTGTCCGGAACATCCTTTGTCAAAGTACCGGACACCCTACAAAACAAGGTTAATGCATTTTAGGTACCCAAACCTGTTTGGGTCCATAGTGGTCGATGGCAAGCATGACCCTTGGTATGTTTCCATAAGGTCTTCTCCTAAATGTGTCATACTTTGGTTCATACTTTGGTTCATACATGTATTCCACACATCCATAAGTTCTAACAAGTAGGTTGTGTAGGAACCACATATGCTTTACGGCCTTTTGGTACATAATTTGTTTGAAATGATTCTTGTTATTAGAAACATTTGCATAACCATAGGTGTCTTTGTCTATTAGGAATAGCCCTGTAATATGGAGTCCGCCGAGGTCTTGTGTAAGTCCTCTGTCGATTCCATTGCCTAGGTTTTACCCTAGTAGTGTGGTTATACTTCTTGTTTCTAGCATTAGATGCGGGAATATTCCAATCATTATCGGCGGGGAACGATCTACCTTTCCCCCGAGATAAGTATCCCTTGAATGATCAACATTTTTGGATTTAGGATTCTTATCCTTGGAATATTTCTGTTTCTTTCCCTTCGTGGTCCAACGAGACTTAGTAGCAGTCCGCTATCGCAGCTTAGAAGGCACGGCGAGTCCTAATTTTTGATTTATTCATTTTACTAGGTGCTTGTTGACTTCGAGACTTCGATTTTGCTTCCTTGAGGCATTCTCATTGGTTTTTTTCTTGCAGCGGCGGCCTTTGCGGGAGATGGATCTAGTGCGGGCACAAACTTAGGACCAAATGCGGTACTAGGTTCGGTAACCTTCTTGGATCCACTCTTGTTAGATTGCCGAGTTCCAAATCCAAGCCCAGTTCTATCTCTATAAGCCTTTCCGATTTGTATGCGTATTGGAACAAGATGGTTCGGCGGATTCGAGAGGTCTTTGGATGTTCGACGAGCTTATCGATTCTCGTCCAACTTCTTTTTCCTTACCATTGAGAACCCTTAATTCGGCTTTCAATCTTCCAACTTCTAACTCAAGAGCCTCTTTTTCAGCCTTCACAACCTCATAACCAGATTGTATTATCCTCGTTGATTAAGGATGGCATCCAAAGTCTCATTGTTGTCGAATTTCTAGGATTTGAACCACGGGTTGATTCACAATCACTTCCGGCGGGAGTGTTTATAGATACGTGTTGTATACCTCCTCGTTTCATCCATATTGGCCATCAAAGCATAATCCTCCATATCGGCAATCGCGTCTCGTGTCATCGATTCATTTCCTTTTTCGATTCCACTTCATATCCGATTCATCTTCAAAGCAACCATAGCCTTCTTGCCATGTCTTCTTTGTTGACTCTTGGTCTTCGTAGGTCCGGACAATCGGGTCTAAAATGTCCGGGCTTCTTACGGTTGAAGCAAAGATAATCGAGTTCCTTGCCTTGTTTCAACTCGGGACAATCAGTCCGAAGTGTCCTGGTTTCTTGCAATGAAAGCATAGATAGTCATTATCTTTCTTTGGTTCTTCTTTCCTTCTTTCGGTAGGCCTCTTTGTGAAATTTCTTGTAGGGGCCTTTCCGGTCTTCATCATTCGATTTTCTTGCTCGGTAGGGCAATTTGCTCTTGCATTTCATCTAGCATATCATCCTGTCCTCCGATGTTTCTTCATGATGTGAAGCGCCAATGCGAGTGGTTTTTGGCTCTTCCTTTTCGTTTCGAGGCACCGACTTCTTGCTAAATTCATAGGCCTTAAGATCGAGAAAACAATTTGAAGGTGTCTTCTTCATGCGGCTTTCTCATTTCTTCAATTGCGGTCACCTTCATTTTCCAAACATCTCTTGCAGGTAAAGCTTCCAAGATTTTGGTGTTTACTTCCTCTTTTGAATAACTTACACTCGGCGAGTAAGTTCATCTAAGATTGCATTGAATCGGACTCCATTTGCTCAATGGTTTCATTAGGTAGCATTTTGAACTTTTGAAACCTTTTTACGGCCACACGATTTTGTTTTTCTTTATTGCATCGGTGCCTTCACAGATTAAGTGAATCTTATCCCAAAGTTCCTTTGCGGTCTTGCAATCTTTGACTTTCATGTACATATTGCTATCCAAGGTTACGTAGATGATATCAATAGCAATGTTGTTGAGGTTTGCTCTTTTTTCTGTCTTCGCATTCCATTCTCTCTTTGGTTTAGGAATGTACTCGGATTCTGTCACCCACTTATTCTTGCCTTTGTAATCTCCGGTGGTCCTTCGGTTAGTACATCCATCATCTCATCATGAGTAGCGACAAGATATGCCCGCATTCGACGTTTATACTCATCAAATCTATCAAGAGAGCACATCAACATGGTTCTAGCATACTTGTGTGTTATCCATGATGCAAGTCTTGAAAATCGGTAACTTGAAAGAAAGTTTTAAAGAATTTTCACAAGCACAACAAGTAGGATTCCTTCGAACGGCTAAGCCTTTGCTCCGATACCAATTGTTGGTCCCTTGAAAAGGCTTTAGTTATGTTTAGAGGGGGGGTGAATAAACTTAACACTTAAAACTTTGGAGTTAACAAATTCGCAACTTCGGCGGCTACCGCGATACTTCGATAGTCTCCGCGAGACCTCGTAGCCTGGCGATAAACGATGTAGTCTCGACGATTCGATTTTTGCTGAATTTGTGCAGCGGAATAATATCAAAATTAAGCCTAGTTACTTGTTGTTAAATATGTTACCAAGTATTAGATACTCAGTAGTGTATGTGTGTGATTTCGGTTGTTAGATTCGACGGGTTGATATGAATAATGACTAAGTGCAGAAAGTAAATGCAGTAAGTAAGTAGAGAGATTTTATAGTGGTTCCAGGTGATGTAATCCTGTCAGTCCACTCTTCTCCTGTGATGTTGGAGGAAATTCACTAGTGATCTTTGAGTTATATGTTACAAAGAATCCTAGGTTGCTTGTCCTTCACCAATAACTATGGCTTCACAAGCGGCGGGAACGGGTAGGATTGTTGCTCCCGAGTCTTCCTTGGTCCTTGAAGGGTAGGATTGCCTCTTCACCAGCTCCACCACAAACCAACGAGTCTTTCACACCCAACAGATGCTACACTGTCTTCAGCAGATTCTTTATAAGATAAAGAATGAATCAAATAAATGATTCAGTTGCAGCAGCTTGATTAGGATGATGTAATCAGCAGCTTGCAGTCTTCAAGTGTATATGCTTGATGCAGCTTGAACACAGAAATCACTTGAAGAAGAATAACTAGATCAGCAGCCTTAAGCTCAGTAAGTTCAGCAGGGTGTTTTTCAGCTCAGTGTTATCACTTGAATTTTATTCCAAAATTCATCCCTCTCTTCTTGAGTTGAAAATCCTCTATTTATAGGTAGGAATGCATGTGACTTGAATTTCAAATTCAAATGTGACCGTTTCTTGTATTTGTCCCATCTGCACTGCATTCTGTCACTATTCATAGGACTGACACTGTCAGGATTACTTTTTGACAACGAGTGCGGTCGTCCACCCCTTTGACTTGTATCCAATGGATAAAAATATGGATCATCCCAACGTCTTTTTAATCTCGGCCTTTGATTTGCTTGATAAGTCGAAGTAGTTGGTTGTTCTTATCCATGTAACTTTTCAATAATCTTGAATTAATCGAGGTATATATCGCGAGGTTTATTAGTCGTCGTAAAACCAATCGTCTCTTGAACATCATATTTTTGTACGTAAAATATAATGCGGTGATTCCTTTTATCCAACTTTTATTTGTGAAGTTAGATTACATCATTTTAAATATAACTAAGTTCCAAACATCATCCAACTTGTGGAACTTAGACCTTCTACACAAGGCATATGTAATCGGTTTAGGTCATCACGGACTTGCCTAAAATCGATTCCATATCCTTGACTTAAATACTAAGTTTGATCCCTTAGCCTTCATTTACCGAGTTTGAACCCTCGGCCTTCGGTCTTCGGTCTTCGGCGGGTTCGACAAGTCTACCGACCTATCTACCCTCGACCTAGACCGATCGCGATAACAATCGGCGGCCCTTTACGATGCTTGTTTGATTAAACCTATTTATGAATCAAACTCTAATAAACCTATACATTTTATCTAGACATCTTTTTGCCTTTGCACTATAACAGCTAGTATGGCACTCATCATCAAAACTAAGAAATAAGTCTAACATTTACAACTGAGTTTTTGAATTTAGCATAAGGACAAAACTGAGCGTATACAGCTGTTGATACACCGTACCTTCTTTATTCACTTTTATCTAGCTATGGTTATCAAGAAAAGACGTGGTCCTTTTCAATCTAAACCGTTCATAATTTCCACTCACCCACCTTTTCACAATCTCAAAACATTTATGACAAGACGTTTTAAGTCCCACTCAATTCTTAACTACCCCCACTCCAAATTATAAATACCCAGAATTTTCTTTTATAAAATTCTTTACGCTTGAATTCTGAATCTACTCTCTGAATTTCAAATTTTCAAATTTTCAATCAAATACAGAAAAATGACCTTCACTCTTGTTGAACCTGGAATGATCGTTTCTCTTGATCAATATATTGCAAAGTATGTTGATCAAACTCTAGTCAATACTATTGCAACAAAAATCCGGAAAATTAAAGGATTGGAAGCTGCCTTCAACATCGATCTAAAAAGTGTTTGTTTAGAAAGCATCGGAGACTTCTATCAATTTGGTAGAACAACTGTAGAAGGAGAAGACACACAAACCTATATCACCACTGTCAGTGATAAGGAAATCAGAGTCACTGATGATTTAATTGCAGAAATCCTTGGGTTTGACAAATCCGGAGGAACAGCAGCCATTAAGCTGTCTAAGGAACAGAAAGAGAAGTTATGGAAAGATATAGCGATTATTGGAGAATCATTGTCTTACAGACTGGGAGCACAAGCTTGCTCAAGCCAGAATTTAATTTTCTCTCAAAGATGCTAGCAAATTGCATAATTGGGAATGCCGGAAACTTTAGCAATCTATCTGGAGCAAAACTAGATTTGATATATGTAATTTGGTTTGAAAAATATTTCAATTGGGCAAGGTATCTATTTGATCAATTGATAGCACAGTCAATTAATGTACCTAAAAAGAAGACCGATGTGAAGAAAGGACGATTTTATCACAAGAAGACTCTTGCGTTAGTAGTCCAGAGGATACTCAATCACTTTGGAGTTGCTAAGAGAAAAGAAACACCAATTGCTGACGGAAAGATTGCCATTAAGGAAGAAAAAGGAAAGCTGAGAAATCTGAGACTGAACCCAAGAAGAAGAAAAGCAGGAAATCGAAAGAACCTGCAACTGGAGATGGAGTGTTAGCACAAATTGATGACTTAATGAAAAGAAGAAAACAGTTGGAAGAAACATAAAAAGGCTTAACTGATCTAGTTACTGAGAAACCAATAGAAATGTCATCAACTCAAGAAGCTAGAGCTGAAGTTGCTGACGGATCGGCACCGATCGCAACCGAAGTTAATCTCACCGAATCTATTCCAGTTTCGGTAACTGAGGTTTTACCAACTCAAGAAGCAGCTATGCATTCACAGGAAATGGAAATAATTAAAGAAACTGAAGTTGTCAACAGAGAACAGATTGTTGAAACTGACTTGCAGAAAGAAGCTGTAACTCAGGGGAAATAGACCCTGAGAACTGAGCCTGATGATGAAGAATCCGATGGTGATGAAAGACTGATTGATGAAACAACATTGAACATGCTTATGTTGCTTTCAAAACCCAAGTCTACTCCTCAAGAATCTGTACCTAGTTTGGAACAAGAGGAAACTGCTAAAGAATTTTCAGCTCCTCAAACTGAAGAAAAGGAGGCTGAAGCTGAAGCTGAATCAACCAAGATCATTCAGTTGTATGAACAAGTTCATGAAGTTGAACCCACTTAACACTCAACGAAAGAAGTTCCAGTTGTTGAATTGGAACCTGAGCAAAGTGAAAGACAAGCCGTTGAAGAAGATGCAAGTGAAAAAGTTTTGCAAACTGAGCAGATAATCTCAGTTCCTGATATTGAAAAAGAAACATCAGTTGTCCCAAACACTGCTGAGGGAGAAACCAACAGAACCAATCTTATGCAAACTGATGATCCCATGCAAATTGAAGTTCCTACTCAAGAAGAAGATCATGAAATCACTAGAGAATCAGAGGACACCCTCACACCATTCAAATCTCCATCTGATCATACAGAACTTATGAAAGCTGATTATGAGCGATTACAAAGATACAGAACTTGGAAGTTCAGTTCTATAGATAATCAAAGAAGTCAGCGTGCAGAAATGGAGATTATTGAGAAATGGGTATTCGATCTTTACAACATTACAAGTTTAATAAAGATAATCAATACCGACGAATTCCTAGATCAACGATATGCGCTAATCAAGAATAGCTATTGGAGGGAAGCCGTAGCCAGTGGAAGTTCTAAGAAGAATGTTGATGATGATTTTGAGGAAGATCCTGACCTACAAAAAGGGATTCTTGCCTCTATACAAGAAAAATAAACTGCAACAGAACTAAATATTGATGAAGACTCTAGTAGTTCTGGTGAAAGCAGTGGAAGTTCAAGTTCTGAAAGCTTATCTAAAACACAGCTGGACAAAGAAGCAGAAGGAGGCTACCAATCTCCCACTGATAAATCCACACTTGAAATAGCAAGAACTTTGGCAGACATACCTGGAGAAGAATCAAATGATGAACCTGAAGTACATCTGTCACCCACAAAAGTTATTGATTCATCAAGATTGGAAGAAGTTGAGAAACAGTCTGAAGAGAAAAGACAATCAGCTGAATTTAGAGAAAAACTGAAGCAAGTTGTTCTCACGCCTAAACCAACTGAGGCTGGGACAAGCAAAGGAAAAGATCAACAAGCAAGAAATTCACAAGATGTTCCTACTCAAGTTGATCTCATTAGGTATTATCATAATGAGATACTCAGAATTCAAAAGGATGACCAAAGCTTGTTGTTAACGGTGATTTTTATGGTTTTTATCGCTTTATTCCGTAACAATATTCTTCGTATTTTATCACTTTTTATAGAAAAGTATGAGTTTAAGTGAAATATTGAAAGAATGGGTATGGAAACAATTTACAAGCAAACTCGAGCTTATTACGTGTTTTTATCGATGATTTTCCATCTATATATATGTTTCTACAGTTTGCATGTTTCTATCGTGTTGTAGGTACATTTGCATGGCATTATATGAGCTAAAAAGATGTTCACTTGGGAGATTAAGTGGAAGAAGAAGGATGCAAGTCGACTTGGACTGAAGATATGGAGTACTGAACGAGCGTCCAAGAGAAGATCTCGATTCAGGAAGTTACGTTTTTACCTGGACGAACGTCTGGAATACTGGACTAGCGTCCACTGGAGGAAATCAAATCAGGATGTGGAAGTTTTTGCTGAACTGGAGTCCAATTTTGCATAGGACGTGCGTCCACTCAAGACTCGGCCCGACTCAAACAATTTACGTACCCTGGACGGGCGTCCAACCCTTTGAACGTGCGTCCGGAGGCCGACATAAGCATAGCCGATTTATTTCCCTATATATAGCAGCGTATTCTCAACCCTAATTACACACACATCATTACACAGCAGCCGCATACCCTAGCAGCCGCACCACATCACACAAAAACATGAGTTTCTTTCTTTCAATTTTCTTTTGGACATCGAAGATGATTGAAGGCTAAGCAATTCGCAGTAGGACAACGGGATGAAGCCATTACAACATCACCACAACCAGGAGATTTTCAGTAAATATTATTAGTGAGTTTGAATTTATTTTTCTTTATCGAATGTTTTGAATTGTTTGAATGTATGTTTTGTTAGATTGAAAAATCGATGAAACGATTGTTGTTTTGAATTTGATGAGAATTAAATTTACATAGAACCCTTCATTCGATACAGTTAATGATATTCCGAGAGATTAGTTTATTGTTAATTGGGTAGGAGATTCGGAAACGAACTCATGATCATGTTCTTTTATTGTTAATTTTGTTTCACTTAAGAAAGGGAACAGAAACCAAATAAATTTGATTAAAGAAATTTGATTGGATTTAAGTTAGATCACACCAAGAAATTTGATTCATCTCACAAACTGGTTGGGTGGTGGTTGTTTGGTAGAATCCTTGTTGCCCTACTGTCTCGTTACATTAAGAAGAAAGTCAGTAATTTTTCATAGCAATTTGGATTTTAGATTCAATAGCTTATTTAGGTTTAATTTGTTGTTTTTCAATTTTTATTTCCTTTAGCGTTAATTTGATCTCTTTTTTTTTTATTAGTTTAATAGAAATTCTTTAGGACCATAGAATTTGTAGGAACTTTAGTGTTTTAACCAAATTTATCGCGACAGTACACCGGTGCTTTAACTGTATTCTTGTTTCTGACAACATTCGATTCCTTGGACGACCCGGTAATACCCACTACAACATGCCTTGCACTTGGGGTGTTCCGGTAAAATTATAAATTTAAAACTTACCGAACAAGTTTTTGGCGCCGTTGCCGGGGAATCGGTAACGGTTGTCGGATTTTTCGTAGTGCAGTTTTCTGTGTCAGTGTAAAAGGGATCGCTATAGCACGCGGTAGTTTTGGCCATAAATTTCGGCTCGAGTGTCCGTTTTCAAGGTCAAAATCTGCTGTTTTCCCTTCCATTTTGGCCCCAGAAGATTTCAACACGTTTTTTTTTTCACCGTCTTAGTGTTTTTTTTTTTCTGTTTTAAATTTTTCATAGGTAGGTTTCTTTTCTTGTTTCTGTTTCTATATCTTTTCTAAATATAAATAATAATAAAATAATAAAATAACAAAAACCTCGGTTAGTGTAAAATATCTCGTCAACCTGACCTATTGTCAGTGTTGACCTTTCTGTTTTGCTCTCTTGGTTTATGCAAACCAGGAGCAAAAAAAGGACCTTTGTTATACTGCTCTGAACCCGAGCGGGACATTGTCAAAAGAAGATTATTTCAAGGTTCTGACAATATGAGCGACGAATCCTCTAGCAATTCCAACCCGGACGACTAAGGGAATAATAACAATAACCAAAATCCTTTCGGTATGGATCCGCAAGCTCAATTGAATATACTCCTAATGCAAATGCTACAGAATCAACAAAATCAGCAAGCCTGGATAAACCAACAAGTTCAACCGAACCAATATCAGAATTATCAGATTCCGGTGAATCAAAATATCCAACAGCAACAACCCCAGGCAGTTGTTGAGCAAGACCCTTACGCTCCTTATCTTGATCAGGATTTCTTGGATGGGCATAGACCAATTCGGCCTCCGGCGATGGGAGGAATGAATTTCGATCTAAAGAATGGAGTAGTCGGGTTGGTTCAAAATAGTTCATTCCATGGTACTGCTCAAGAAGATCCGCATGACTTCTTGTCGATGTTTGTTCAAATTTGTGAAGCAGGTCATTACCCTGGTGTTCCTTCCGAGGTCGTTAAATTGAAACTTTTCCCGTTCGCTTTAAAAGGTGAAGCAAACCATTGGTTCAAGTCTTTACCCCATCACTCCCTTCATACTTGGGCTGATGTCAAAAGAGCCTTTGCTCTAAAATACGTTTCACCTGGGAAAATCATGGACCGGAAAAGAGAAATCGCCACTATTGAGCAATTGGAAGATGAAAGTGTGGGAAAGGCCTGGGAAAGGTTAAACCTGTTAATGAGAAAGTGCCCTAATCATGGGTACAACCGTCATGAGCTTTTAGAACTATTCTACCGGGGTGTCTCTCAACCCAATAGAGATTACCTCGATTCTACTTGCTCATGGATCTTTTCTAGGAGGAGGGGACGATGCGCCTATAGGGTAGCGAGAGACCATTGCGAAAAATAACATGTGGTCAACTTCAAGGAAGACCCGTGTTAGTGAGGACAAGAAGAAATCTGCTTTGCAGGCAATTTCGAAACGAAGATGTTAGTTGCTCAAGTGGAGATGTTAAACCGGCCAGCCTAGCTAACTTACAAATGAAGCAGCAAAGAGGGCAAGCAGATATGAATTTCTTTGGAATGCAGGCCGGCAGTGAAATGGGAGAAGAAGTGAATTTAATGGAAAACCAGAATCAAAACTTTCGAAATTTTAATCAAAATTCTGGTCAACAAAACTTCAACCAAAACCGGAACTATTCTGAGTTTCAACGTAACTTTAATCAAAAGAATGCACCAACAGGATCACTTCCTTGGAGTGCAATTCAATCTTTCAATTCGAATTTTCAAAGAACCCAAAGTGGTTGGAATCAAAACCAAAACCAACAAACCACTTATGTCTCTCAAAAGAAATTTGATGAATTAGTTGACATGGTGAAAACTCTTGCCACCAGTGTCAAGACCATTGAAAGACAAGTTGGCCAAATGGCAGACCAACAAGTGAGTCGACCTCACGGTAAACTTCCAAGCTACACTGAAAGAAATCCAAAAGGGGATGTCAATGCTTGCACTGACATCACTACTCTGTGGAACTATAGAGATGATGAAGTGAATGAAGTTACCCTACGAGGCGGGAAGAAAGTTGGAGCCGAAAAGGGCTCGGGAAACGAGTAACCCCTCCTGACGCCATGAGTTCAGGAGGGGGAAATCAGAATTCAAAACCCGAAGAAAGCGAGAGTGAGGATGAGATGAATGATGAGGGTTCTTCGGATGATGAAATTAATTCTGATGTAGCTATGAGGAAGGGTCAGGTGATTGAACCCCTGACGAAAAAGAAGGATGGAAAGTTTGTTAGGTGGAAAGATAAGGAATATGAAGCTATAAAGAATCAAACCGTGAACAATGATACTTTGAGCAAAGAAACGAAAAACCTTCCTTATCCGCCAAGGAAAAAAGAAAGTGTCCTTGGTAATGACAAACAGTACGAGGGAATTAGAAAAATACTTAGAGACACAAAAGTAAGTATACCTCTGGCAGAGGTACTGACTGAAATGCCTAAGTGCTCTAAGTATATCAAAGAAGCTTGTGGGAGTAAGAAGAAGCTCAAGGGGATGGCGGATGAGGTTTTGAAAGAAGAATGTTCAATGGTTTCACCGAAAATTCCAACAAAGCGAGGTGACCCCGGACGACTTTCAATCTCCTGTGAGATTGAAGGTTGCATGTTCCATAACGTCTTATGTGATTCGGGGGCTTCTGTAAACGTGATGCCATTAAACATTTGTATAAAGCTCGGTTTAGATAAAAGGATGAGGGAATGCCCAATTTCTCTTCAAATGGTGGACCGATCTAGCCGAACAGCAGCCGGTTGTGTTAACAATGTTCTTGTTTATGTTAAACACTTAGCTTTTCCAACCGACTGGGTTATTTTGGATTACCCACCTGATAAAGAAATGCCCTTAATTCTAGGCCGATCCTTTTTGGATGCCTCTGCACCCTTATTGATTTTTACAAGGGTCAGGTCACAATGAGATTCGATGATACATCTATCACCTTTACGCGAGGGAAAAGAACTGAGAAAACCCTAGTAGAAGAGATCTCGTTCATCGAAGCGATTTATGATGATGAAGAAGATGACCACCCTGAATCTGAAGAAGAGCCAATGGAGATAGGTGCTTTCAATGCTATAAATCATAAAGAAAGAGAGGACTGTGAGCCATCGTCTGGTTCATCGCAGGCCGTAGTCACTGACAAGTTATCTCCACAACTTGCTCAGCCTGAGCCTGCCAGTGAACAGAAGACATGGAACTTCACAATGATGAACGAGGATGATTTCAAAGAGCTGCATCAGGCCGATTTTAATCCTGGTCAAGAAGAAGTCCTGATGGGTAGCTGGGACGAAGTTGATTTTTGGAGAGAAACTACCCACCGGGAAATCGACGATTGGGAAGAGCTAGCTGCTGAGCTAGAAGAAGAAGAGTTAAGAAGAATGATTAACCATGAAAAAGAGAAAGCGGGTGTTGACAAAAAAATCCCTATGGATGATCTAATCGATTATCTTTCTGGGGTTACACCTCGGGAAGAGGAGTTGTTTTTCAGTCAACCCCTTCAAGCTCATTTGACGACTGAGGAAAAAGGTGGTCCTCTCAAATCTAGTATTGAGAAACCACCCACTGATTTGGAGCTTAAACTTCTCCCTCAGCACCTTAAGTATATTTTTCTTAAGGATGATGATAAACTACCTTTAATCATCTCTTTTAAACTTGAAGCCGAGCAAGAAGCACTACTGCGAAATGTGCTTGTGAAAAACATCCTTGCGTTCGGATGGCAAGTGGGTGATATCTGAGGTATCCGCCCCGACATTTGCATGCATAAAATCCGAACGGAGGAGGGGGCGAAAAAGGTTAGACAACCTCAGCGAAGGCTAAATCCGCACATGCAAGAGGTTGTCAAGATGGAGATCATCAAGTGGCTCGATATGGGTATTATCTACGCCATCACCGACAGTGAGTGGGTCAGCCCTACTCAAGTTGTGCCCAAGAAAGGAGGCATTACAGCGGAAAAGAACAAAAAGGGGGAGGAAGTTGCCTTACGCCTTGTGACTGGCTATAGAGTTTGCATTGATTATCACAGGCTAAATGAAGTCACCGCTAAGGATCATTTCCCCCTGCCCTTCATTGACCAACTTCTAGAAAGACTGAGCGGTCATAAGTTTTATTGTTTCCTCGATGGATATTCTGGTTATTTCCAGATAGCCATCGACCCTAATGACCAAGAGAAAACAACTTTTGCCTGTCCATCAGGCACTTTTGTGTTCCGCAGAATGCCTTTCGGTTTGTGTAATTCACCAGCTACATTTCAATGATGTACGCTGGCTATTTTTGATGGACTAGTAGAGAAGTGTATGGAAGTCTTCATGGATGATTTCTCAGTCTATGGCGACAGTTTTGAAGAGATTTTGGAAAACCTAGATATGGTACTTCAACGATGCGTTGAGAAGAACCTAGTTATAAATTGGGAAAAGTGCCATTTTCTAGTTGATGAGGGAATTGTCCTTGGACACAAGGTGTCCAACAATGGAATTCAGGTAGATAAGGCTAAGGTAGAAGCCATTGAAAAGATGCCGTACCCTAAGACTGTGTAGGAGGTACGAGGTTTTCTCGGCCATGTTGGTTTCTACAGGCGATTCATTCAAGACTTTTCTAAAATCGCCAAACCTTTATCTAACCTTCTTAAGGACGATGTGGACTTCTCGTTTGATGAGAAGTGCATTAAAGCGTTTAATTGCCTGAAGGATAAGCTCATTAGCGCCCCTATCCTAATCGCACCTGACTGGACTAAGCCCTTTGAGTTGATGTGCGATGCTTCCAAATACGCAGTGGGAGCAGGTTTAGGACAGAGGATCGATAAGAAGTTCAGACCCATTTACTATGCTAGCCGCACTTTGAACCCAGCTCAATGCAATTACGCCACCACCGAGACGGAATTCTTGGCAGTCGTTTTTGCTATTGACAAATTCAGAAGTTATCTTTTAGGGTCCAAAGTGGTGGTGTGGACTGACCATGCAGCCTTACGTTATCTCATGGATAAGACTGATGCGAAACAGAGATTACTCAGGTGGATTCTTATTTTACAAGAATTCGACCTGGAGATAAAAGATAAAAAAAGGTAGCGATAACGTTGTGGCTGATCATTTATCTCGTCTAGTAAATGAGGAAAGCGAAAGTCCGAAGGAAATAGGGATCTATTTTCCTACAGAACAGTTGCTGAAGGTGGAAGCTGTTAGGCCTTGGTATGCTGATTACGTCAACTATCTAGCCGGTGGTCACTTAGAAGAAATGACGTATCAGGAGAAAAAGAAATTCTTCACGGACCTGAAATATCTCGTTTGGGAGGATCCCTATCTGTTCAAAGTCTGTAAAGATGGGTTGCTGAGACGATGTGATCCGGAGCACGAACAATGGAGTATTTTGGAAGAGTGCCACAGTGGTCCCACTGGTGGTCACTACGGAGCGCCTAAAACCGTTGCAAAAATCCTCCTAGCCGGTTTTTACTGGCCCATGCTTTTTAAGGATGCCGAAGACTTTTGCAAAGGTTGCGACAGATGCCAGCGGATTGGGAGGCAGAGTAACAGAATGGACATGCCACTTAAGCCCATTCTAGAGTGCGAAGTCTTTGATGTATGGGGCATCGATTTTATGGGACCATTTCCATCGTCATGCTCTAATAAATACATTCTTGTTTGTGTAGACTACGTATCCAAATGGGTGGAGGCAATTGCCACTCAGACCAACGATCATAAAGTTGTGAAGAAATTCTTGCAAAAGAATATCTTCACCAGGTTTGGCTGTCCCCGAGCACTTATCAGCGATGAAGGCACTCACTTTTGCAATGCACCACTTGATAAGATTCTTGAAAAATATGGTGTCAAACATAAAATCAGTACACCATACCATCCCAAAACAAGTGGTCAAGTCGAAGTCAGCAACCGGAGTATTAAAAGAATCTTGGAAAAAACAGTGAACGTGAATAGAACTAATTGGAGTCTAAAGTTGGATGACGCACTATGGGCTTACCGCACTACTTATAAGACTCCTATGGGTACGTCTCCCTTTCAAATGGTTTATGGAAAAGCTTGCCATTTACCAGTCGAGCTTGAACACAGAGCTTACTGGGCTATTAAATTTTTGAATTTCGATAGTCAACTGTGTGGGGAAAAGAGGCTTCTGCAATTGAACGAGCTCGACGAATTTAGACTCCAAGCTTACGAGAATTCCAGGATAAGCAAGGAAAGAACCAAAGCGCTTCACGATGCTAAAATAAAAAATCGGGAATTCATAGTAGGTGATATGGCTCTGCTGTATAATACCAGGTTACATTTGTTTCCTGGTAAGCTTAAATCCAGATGGTCTGGACCCTTTGAAATCCTCGATGTCAACCCGAGTGGAGCAATTGAGTTAAAAGGGTATGGCGGTCAAACGTTCAAGGTGAATGGTCAAAGGATGAAAAAGTATTTTGGGCAACCAAAAGAAAAGCCTGAGGTCATGTATTTTCAAAAGGGGATTGAAACGGCTGAGATGCCGACTTGTGATGAGATTCCATCCGACTTCTTTGGTTCGGATGATGACATTTTTACCCCTACCTATGAGGACCCTTCTGACAGTACCCCGAAAACTGTCAGTACACCTAGGCCAAATCTGAGAAGAGGCAAGAAGAGGAAGAAAGTCAATGCTGTCTAGAAGGCTAAGTTCCATAACTTAGTCGCGCATTTGACTTGTTTTTGTGGCCACACCGCTATTCATCATGCAGATTCTGATGACGAAGTGGCAGGAAGTAAACCAAAGTGGCCCGACCCGGGTTGACGTTGCGGACCATGTCAAGCTAATGACATAAAACAAGCGCTACTAGGAGGCAACCTAGCCTTGTAAGTAGATTTGTTTTTCTAAGTCTTGTAGTTTTGTTTTAGGAATAATACCTTGGTTACATGTGTGGTGGTTATCCTTGGACTATTTGTTGAATGCTTTATTTGCCTATTTCTGTGTGCATACATGTTTACTCATAAACCCTTTGTACCCCCGAGATTATATGCTATGTCAAGTGTTGCAGATACTGTTGAGCGGTTTTTGCCAGTTATCACTTTTAGTGTTGTCTGTTCATGATACGAGTCACAACGGTTCATCCATTTACGACCTGACCACTGCCAACCTACAGCCCGACAAACACTTTGGGACCAGCTAAGTATTCTTTTCTCTTATTTGCACATTCTGAGGGCATAATGTGATTTAAGTGGGGGGGTGTCTACATCGGGGGTTATCATGTTATATTTTCTGAAAAATGAGTAAATGTGAATTTCTTGAAAAATTTAAATTTTTTTTGAGGCAACTGACAAATGTAAATCATGAACATGTGATTGAAACCAAAGGCTCGCTCGTTGTAGTTTCCTGACGATGATTGTCTGTGACTTCTGTTAGATAGTTATAGCATGCTTTTACTGAAGCGAGATAGTGTTCATTTCACACTCACGCAAGCCTTTGAAATTGAAGCAAAATTTTTAAACTGTTTCCATTCACTATCCTAGTGGTTTATCCTAGAGAGACTTGTGCTTAATAGTAACAGTAGCGTAACACCTAACTTCTGAACGTGTACTTGTGAATATCCGAAGGTTTGAATGTGATAGGAGGGACATAATTTAAGGTTTGAATACCACGCTAAGATGAATATATATATATATATATATATATATATATATATATATATATATATGTCGGATGTGGTCGCCAATGATTTGAGTGCGGTAGGGCGTTATCACGAAACGTCCTATACCACTATGAGGCTTAACGACTCCCGACCGCTCGATGATAGTAGTCCATCTAGGGTGTTATCACGAAATATCCTATTGCTGGGAATGAGGGCATATGCTATACACGTGGAACTAAGTGAACTTTAAAGAAAAAATTAGCAAATGGCAATGTGTAAAGTTGGTTGAAAACTTAGTTATCTTCTGACTATCCCTAGTATAATCTGAATGATATGCATTAGGGATTATCCTAATAAGTAGACGGGAAGACTTTGTGTGGAACGGTTACTGCCTATACCTAGGAAAGTCATTAGGATTGTTTGAAAGGATTTTTTGTGCAAAAAATAGTGGAGATTGAAAAGGGCTTTTCACACACACACTGAATCTATCTCTATGTTGGTAATAATTGCTATAGTTGTCGTATCTTTTGTTACGTGAGTCAGGAACCTATGTGGATTACATGTACAGTGAGCCGGTTTTGATTATTTTGTTCGGGATGAACAAAAAGCTAAGTGGGGGGGAGTTGTTAACGGTGATTTTTATGGTTTTTATCGCTTAATTCCGTAACAATATTCTTCGTATTTTATTACTTTTTATAGAAAAGTATGAGTTTAAGTGAAATATTGAAAGAATGGGTGTGGAAACAATTTACTAGCAAACTCGAGCTTATTACGTGTTTTTATCGATGATTTTCCATCTATATATATGTTTCTACGGTTTGCATGTTTCTATCGTGTTGTAGGTACATTTGCATGGCATTATATGAGCTAAAAAGATGTTCACTTGGGAGATTAAGTGGAAGAAGAAGGATGCAAGTCGACTTGGGTGAAGATATGGATGGAGTTTGCTCCGAACGAGCGTCCAAGAGAAGATCTCGGGAAGTTACGTTTTTACACGGACGAACGTACGGAATACCTTTGGACTAGCGTCCACTGGAGGAAATCAGATCAGGATGTGGAAGTTTTTTGCTGAACTGGCGTCCAATTTTGCATAGGACGTGCGTCCACTCAAGACTCGGCCCGACTCAAACAATTTACGTACCACGGACGGGCGTCCGGCCACTTTGAACGTGCGTCCGGAGGCCGACATAAGCATAGCCGATTTATTTCCCTATATATAGCGAGCGTATTCTCAACCCTAATTACACACACATCATTACACGAGCAGCCGCATACCCTAGCCTAGCGGCCGCACCACATCACATAAAAACATGAGTTTCTTTCTTTCAATTTTCTTTTGGAGATCGAAGATGATTGAAGGCTAAGCGATTCGAAGTAGGACAATGGGATGAATCCATTACAACATCACCACAACCAGGAGATTTTCAGTAAACATTATTAGTGAGTTTGAATTTATTTTTCTTTATCGAATGTTTTGAATTGTTTGAATGTATGTTTTGTTAGATTGAAAAATCGATGAAACGATTGTTGTTTTGAATTTGATGAGAATTAAATTTACATAGAACCCTTCATTCGATACGATTAATGATATTCCGAGAGATTAGTTTATTGTTAATTGGGTAGGAGATTCGGAAACGAACTCATGATCATGTTCTTTTATTGTTAATTTTGTTTCACTTGAGAAAGGGAACGAGAAACCAAATAAATTTGATTAAAGAAATTGGATTGGATTTAAGTTAGATCACACCAAGAAATTTGATTCATCTCACAAATTTGGTTGGGTGGTGGTTGTTTGGTAGAATCCTTGTTGCCCTACTGTCTCGTTACATTAAGAAGAAAGTCAGTAATTTTTCATAGCAATTTGGATTTTAGATTCAATAGCTTATTTAGGTTTAATTTGTTGTTTTTCAATTTTTATTTCCTTTAGTGTTAATTTGATCTCTTTTGTTTTATTAGTTTAATAGAAATTATTTAGGACCATAGAATTTGTAGGAACTTTAGTGTTTTAACCAAATTTATCGTGACAGTACACCGGTGCTTTAACTGTATTCTTGTTTCTGACAACATTCGATTCCTTGGACGACCCGGTAATACCCACTACAACGTGCCTTGCACTTGGGGTGTTCCGGTAAAATTATAAATTTAAAACTTACCGAACACTTATTCGGAAAAGTTTTAAAATCCTTAGAAGCCAGGCAAGATGAACGAACCAAGCTTCAAAAGAAGATGGACACTGTGAATGACAACTATCAAACCACTCTGCTTGAGATTCAGAAAACAACCACTGAACATGTCACAAGGAAAAATGAAACTCAAGACAGATGGGAAGGCATTCTTAACAATCTAGTCGGTGGAATGTTTTTAATGGAACTAGGCATAAAGGACTCAGTCGTGGCTCAAACCATATTGGTATCAACTCAACAAACATTGAATGCTTACATCAAAAGCCTGATTAATAAAGATGATGTCAATAAGAGGGAAAGTTTGGATATCTTAAAAGTCCATGCAGCTGAAATGCCACAAGCCCTTACAAATGTTGATGATAAGTTGAGTGAACTGAAGAAAGCAAGAGGAGATTTTACTGATGATGAGATGAAACTGATTGTTAAATACTCAGAACCAACTGACAAAAGAGTTGGTCTGGATTCTCGTCTCTACAATTATTCAAGAACTTACCAGAGAGAGAAGGAGTATCAAAAGAAGAATCTCTTGAAACATTTCTACACATGCAGAAGATACTTGTGTACTATTGGAATAAACTGAAGAAATGGGAAGCAGATGGCACCTTAGATAGAGCTTCAGAGAAAGTTGAAAAGGCTGAACCTGAATTTGTTCAAACTCTACTAAGAACAGCCACCAATGAAAGACTAAGGACATCAGTCTTTACATTTGCAGTTCTATTCAAAAGAAAATTTTTCAAGAAGAACAATCTATCACAATCATGGAACATTTGGGCAAGCATTCATGGAATTGAACATTCAGCCACAAATGATGAAATGAGAATTGTTGCAGAAAATTATGATAATCAACCTTCTCAATCCGCCAAATAGAAAGAAACTATCCTCTAGTTCTTTTTATCATGTTGTACTTTATTATTTACCCAGCATTGTAACTCAGTTATCAGATAAAGTTTCAGTTTCTCTGTTCATTGTGTTATTTACTGTATTTTGTTTTATCTTTTTGCATTGCTTTTAAGGAGGGTATTGACATCATCAAAAAGGGGGAAATTGTTGGAAATATAATTTATGTTTTGATGATGATTCATCACTTATTTGTTAATTGTTCTTAACCCCATTGATGAAGTGTCATAACTAGCTGTTATAGTGCAAAGCAAAAAGAAGTCTAGATATCAATGTATATGATTTATTAGAGTCTGATATTTATATAAGTTAAATCAGACAAGCACTATAATAGTTCTAGGCTGGAACAGAGAAATGTAGAAACTGAGATTTAATCTAGCTGAGATTCTACAAGAAACTGACAATAGAGCACACCAACGGAATGATTGAAGAAGATGAGTTCGCTGAGGGAAACAGACTCGGTTGGCTTATCTAGAAGGCGAAGAAGCGAGGGACACAGACTCAGTTATTGGAGAATGAAGAACTGAGGGTTCAAACTCAGTTATGAAGATCACAAGTCGAGACTGTAAAGTTAGACTTCGGCAAGATTGTGGTGACCGAACCGACTTTATGGATCTTGTATGAAGACCTAAGAATCATAAGTACAATGAATTCTTAGATGATAATGAATCATGGTGTACTCTGATTAAGTCAATTATAATCAGATGAAAACTGGAGTACTGATATTTGAAGAAGAGTAAAATGTCAAGTTAATGCTCCAAGTCGGTTAGGAAACTGACAAATGATAAAATCAGTATAAAACTGATAAGGAAACTCAGTTTTATAAGTCAACCATCCAACAAACTGATCGTACGGTCGAACGTTGTAAAGAAAGCAATTTTATTGGATGAAGTACTGACACAGCAGAACGGTCAGAAAATATAGCCATTACAAGCCGGATGAACGTTGAATGAACCCTTATAAATAGACTACATCTACAACATCAAAAAGGAGAGCGGGCATATGATAATAAAGCAAGAAAATTAAAAGGAATCTATCTAGTCAAGAAAGATCAAATTGAGGGGAAAGCCAAATTCAAAAGAATACCTGCTAAGTACTTAATTGCAAGATCAAGAAATTTCTTCTAAGTGTTCATGCATATTCAAGCGATTCAAGATCTAACATTTGAAGAAATACAGAGCCGTGCTTAAATTAATCATCCAGAAGAAAAGCTCAAATCACAGTTGAATCATAGTTATTGATTCAAAGTCTCAACTTTGATTTTATCAAAGGTTTAGACTATGAAACACCAAGAAGGTGTGAAGGACAGTTGAGTGCAGTCAGGGAGACTGTGTTTGTGATGAGCTGGTGAAGAGGCAATTCTACCCTCCAAGGACCAGTGGTTCAAACAGTTGAAGAGCAGCAATCCTACCTGTTCTACAAGTGTTTAGATAGTGAAGCTAGGGATTAGTCAAGGACTATCAGTTTAGAACTTTTTGTAACCGGGCCATCTCAAAGAAGTTCTAGTGGAATTTTCCTCCGCATCACAGGGGAAGAGAGGATTGACAGGATTACACCACCTGGAACCTCTATAATTCTTGTCTATTTACTTTATACATTCATTTATTTCATTATAGATTTATTTACGTGGTTTTCATGATGAAACTAAATTAACTAGTTGTTAAAGGCTAATATTTTATCTGCTGCCAGTTAACAAGACTAAGTATAAGTCAGCATTGACTTATATTCGATTGAGCTAGCGAACTCCGCACAAGTTAAGGGACGGGAAGAAAAGCGGGCGAAGATCAGTTTGAGTTTCAGAGAAACTCAGTTCCTGGGGCTTTTCCAGCTCAGGATTAGTTTTTGGTGACAAGTTTATTCACCCCCCCTCTAAACTTGTGTTAGCCTTTCCAAGGGACCAACAGATAGGGTACGCGATTTCCGGACGACCATACATGTATACTCCGCATGCTTCAGTATCACACCCATTCACTATAGCATGATCGCCCCATGGCTAGGAGAACCTCAATAGTGTCAAAGGGATGATCCACACCGTGATGCCATGTAGACTCCGGTCCTAAGGATAATCACACAACCACCACATAGTGTGACACTTAACAGTGTAAGTGGATCTGTCTAACTTACGCATTCTCTAATACATGTCCACGTACAGTCCAAGTGTCTCTACACTTCGATAGACGAGATCTATCCTTGCCCTTAAAGACAGAAGACATCTAATACGTAATAGCCTATTTGTACTATCAATGCCATGTTTAAGAGTACATCAGCCTGAGACATTTAAGTATCAAACTTGTTAAAGTGATTAGAGATATCATCAACCATAATTGCCTATCATGGTTTCTCTATCACTCTCTAATACTAAGGACGTTATCATATAACAATTCATAATTTGTTCTTTAAAAGAACATATATATGACAACATAAAAATCATTTAATATATGTATTACACAATGAAATTGTAGAAATGATCCGAACCGGCCGGATCCGGTCCAACCCGATTGGGTTTATGACACTATTCAACACTCATATCCATTAGTAACCCATTAGACAACATTCATGTCATGAACCAATGTGCGTGTGGTATAACTCTCAAACAACAGTGACGCATAAAGAATCACGTTATATCAACAAAGATTTTGGGCAGAACATATGTCACACATCATTCTGTAAGTTCCTCATTAATCATCACATACCAATGCATCAATGTGTCGTGTGATAAATCATTTACGATAGCGCATTCAAGAAAAGAATGAAGTTATAAAGACCACACAATCATTACTTATCAATGTGCACACTCGCTCCTCTTGTCTTTAGACTCAGGTAAACAACATGAAACCTTACTTGGGCCGGGCGGACTTGGGGACCGCGTAGTACTCTTAGGTCCTCGTTTGTTTCTTTTTTATATGAGGGTCGTGCCTTTTTTGCTACGAGTTCACTTCTCTCACTGCCTTTATCATATATTTTTCTTTTTTCTCTTTCTTTCTCATGGCAGATTTCTCACTATTTTTTCGCTCTCACTCACAAGCCCGTTTGGTCCCGGTTTACCTTGTTTGGCATTTAAGTTACTACCATCCTACTACAACAATTGGTTAAAGTATATCCACCGACAAATATTGATTCCCGGTCTAGGATAACTCTTCATCTCATCTAAATACTTCTCCCTCAGATTGCGTGCTCAAAGATTGAATGCAACGGTAAAAATTATAATTAATAAGTTACTACTTCCTGCAACATAACACGTGCTCATTCTTCTATACTAAATTGAATAATGCATCATCTATACTACATACTGGAGAATTGATTTATACATGCTTAAAAAGGTGGTTCATAAACATAATATATAGTTAATACGTCACTTACTTGAAAAGTGGTATGACCCTTTACCTATGCGTTGTGGAACAAGTCTGTAATGAGCCGGCTCAAATTTTTACTTAAAATGAATCAAAGCGTATGTGGTGAAAAGTGCATCAAAGAGAATCAAGATAATCAAGCAACTTGGAATATGATGTAAAGAAAAGCTAAGTGACACTCCTACCCCCACTTAATCGAAACATTGTCCTCAATGAGAACATGAAAATATAAAACGAAAAGGAACTTATCTTCGTTAAGCGCAGAGCAAGGAAAGTAGATGGATCTCCAATAATCATGGTGGGCTTAACAGAAGAAGTCGTCGACAATCTGTGCTAAAGAACTCAAACAATCCAAGAGAAGAAACTCGGGTGACAATAACGTATAACAAAAATGCGGCAGTAAAAGAGAAATAAAATAACTCCAAAACAATTTAAGCCGAAAAAATCATTATATTAAAAGTACGATAGAATACTAGATAGGAAATAATAAAAAAAACTACAATGTAAAAGAACAACAAGAAATGAGTAAAAATAAACTAGTCGTCGTCAAAATATTCTTTCCAGCCTTCAGGTAAATCGCCCCGATGTTCGTAACCGGGAGGTGGTCCAGAACTGGAGGCAGCTTCTGCAGAAGAGGATGCTCCGCGACGTGGGGCAGTTCTTGGTGGTGGGGTTGAAGGAGGAATGTCGAAGAAGTCCATCATACGATCCATCTTGTGATGAAAACTCACGGTCTCTCTCGTATTCTCCTCTATCATAGCTCTTTGAGATTGAGTCCCCCCGTGAACCGGAGTGCGCTCTCTCTCTCATCTCCCTAACCCACTCGTCTAGGTGCTCGTGAAACCGACTATGAGCTTATCTTAGGCTCAGGCTCTTCCCAATTGTTAGTTACTAGAACCGGAACCTCGTTCTCCATAGCGAACATATCAATCCTCAGACCATAAGGCAGTAGCTCCCACTCGGACTCATTAGCAATTTCCTGAATATGGTTGTTCATCAGGATACCGATGTTAACTGAAGATTCCTGCTCTAGTTAAAACATCAACTCTGCCCACTTTGGTGTAAAGAGGCCGTATGCTTGGTCGGCAAAGGCGGGAACAGACTAATCTGTTCAGCATCTTCCTATCCCAAGATAGGTCATTCTCCAGGAAAATGGTTGGGACTCCCATCGGATTTCTCTTCCATACAACCCCAAATTAGTCAACAATCATCTGCGTCCTCTCCAGATCTTTAACATTGGAGGATGATGTATACTCCTCCGGGCCCACCGGTGGGTTGCGCACCCTATAATACTCGTTGATCCGCTCGATGGTGAAAGCAAATTTCAACCCTCGGACCATAGCAAATATGGATTTTGGGTTGTGTACCAGATATGCGTAGAACTCTCACACCACCGTAGCATTGAACCGGCTTGGTGCCTTTGCGGAAATCATAATACTTCATGGCTCTAGGCAAGATAGTGCCATAATCCTCCAAGTCGACGCCATGTTCACGAGCAATAGGTCGGCCATTCAATGACCTCGGAATGACTCATAGATCTCCAATGCATCAAATTTCTCAACCCCGTCTATCAAGGGGTTGGCATCACTATAGACAACCTGATGACCGCTTGGGCGACGAACAATTCTACTGTGTTTCGGTCCCATGAATGTTGATACTGAGTCTGCTGGCTTTCTGGAACAAAACAACCCTCAATTAATCGGACAAATTTTTTCAGGTTTTTCTATAAAACAGAGCTACAGATGGAGGAAGAAGATGAATGACAGTAATAGCAACGTCACAGCAGTACAGCTCAGCAACAGAGAATGAAAAGGGGGTTTAGGTGTTTGACATGGTGGATAATGAAGAGAAAATGATATATAGTGGTGATGATGGTGGTGGTGATGATGGCCGAAGTTGAAGAAGAAGAAGAAATGGAGAAAGTTGTGTTGAAGATGAAGAAGAATGGTGAAGAACGGGTATTTAAAAAGGAGAGATTTGTGAAGGTGGAAGGATTTAGTGGGATAATGGGTGGGTGGAGTAATGGTGGTGAGGGGATTGAGGTGTGATTGATGGGATTTAGGAGGTGGAGTAATAGTGGAGTGTGGCAAAAAAGGAAATGATGGAAAAGAGGGAAAACGGGACGGCTGCTCTGATTCTGATCTGCCCGATGCAACGCGTGTCCTCCACGTGCTATCGAAGTCCCTGAATCAAATTTTTGGAACACTCAGATAGGTAAAACCTACCTCGATTAATTGGCTAGTACCTCCGATTAATTGGGGCAACTTATATTCCAAATTGTACTATTTCCTGTTCTGCACACCTTCCATTAACTTGCTGCACAATGTTGACCTCTAATCACTAGTCCTTACACTTTCTTTTGTTATTTCCGACTCCATCCTAACCCACTTCACTAGAATCCATAACGAGTCAAAAAAACCTTCCCAACATCCATCGGTTTCAAGCCTAGGGGTGTGGTAGGATGAAAAAAAGCTTGTCATTTCATTCGGTTTATTTTATTGACTCATTTCCTAAATAAGGGTTCAGGAGGTAGTTCTGAGTATATAGTCGCCAGCTCGACTATCTTCGGATCCTCATTCAATTAGGGGTCGGGGTTTCAACTCGCTGAACTTGCACTCTCGAGGTCTTAACCGTCATGCAACTCCCTTCTTGTTCATTATGTGCTCCTCCTTTGCTTTTAGGCCGAGAAAGAGACATTATTTCTTATCTTCTAGGAGTGCTATCTCTCGGTTTTTCACATAAACTTTCTGAGCTCTCTTCCTAGCATGCTTTGCCCTTTTGCTCGTGCACTAGCTAGGTCTACCCCTGCTTCGAGACTTAACCTTAGTGTACAAGGATTTCATATTTTCTAATTTCTGCTCCACTTCATCACTATGCATAACAGAAGCACTGACTGCCGCGAGCGTCTTGTTGTGGCCCTTTTCCTCTTGTTCTCTCAGCAGTACTTTCATAAACTCGTGCTCACAGGTTTCTACAAGAACATCTTGATTCTTAGACCTCTCATCCTCTATCTCCCCAATTTTCACTTCTCCAAATCCATAGGTCATCATGTAGCGTTCATGCCTATTGTCTAGGGGTTCTAGGATCTTAACGGTTACGACATCATTATTCGTCCTTAGAGTGATCTCCCCATTATCGAAATCCATGATAGCTCGGCTTGTGGCTAAGAAAGACCGTCCTAATGAAAATTGCACACTAGGGTCTTCTGGCACATCTAGGACAATGAAATCTATAGGGAACGTGAATCCACCTGCCTTGATTTTGAAATCTTTTAGCAAACCGGATGGCATATCTCGGGTAAGATCGACAAAAGTCATGGACCGTGTTTGGTCCAAGGTTACCTAAATCTTTGTTTTTTGACAGAGTGAAAAAGGAAGAATGTTGCAACTCGAACCAGAGTTGCAGAGTCCTAATCCTACAGATACACCGTTACTCGATATCGGTAGTCGAAATGACCTTGGGTCTCCTGGTTTTACTACTGTATCCAAGTCCGGGTAGTCCTCAGGCTCAGAAAACATAGTATCAAAGGTCCTCTTCAGTATCGTCGGAATCATAGTTAGAGGATATTTCAATTAACTCAATAGGGAACTCACCTGGGAAATAAGTTTCATACTCTTTCATGTTCTCTCCGGCTTCACGTTTGAGAGCTTCTTTCTCCTCCTTCACTTGATTCTTATCTGCCTCATACTACTCACTAACCTTTGAGCCTGGATACATAGAAATTGGTTTAATGTTCAACACTACATGAGGCATGGAGCTTGACTCGTTTTGCTTTCCCTAATCCTGTTGAACAAATTTCCGCAGTGTCTTATAATTCCTGCTGAAAAGACTGAACAAAAAACAAATAAAATGGATAGCAACTTCTGCCTCATTTGGGTTCTGACCCAACTGTTGCGGACCTACTAACTAAAATTAACAGAGATATACACAGAATCATAGAGGTTATCTGAACTTGATTTACTGAACCGCGATTAATCGGGGGTAACCCACGATTAATCGGGCTCATAATTTCTTATTCTGGCATCAAAACAATGCAGGTACATTGTAGGATGACTCAAAACCTAAAAAAATAAAAATAAAAGAAAAACAACAACTTCTTAATTATAGATAAATAAGTTTATTCTCGAAATTGGCCATTGCAACGGCGCCAAAAACTTGATGTCGTGCATTATGTCGCTTATACTAGCAAGAGTATTGGGTCAAATTATAGCTTAGCAATGGTGAATCAAGGTCGATCCCACAGAGACAATGCAACTCAAGTATAAACGAATCTACCCTAATTGAGAAGACAAATACGGTCACTGACCAACAATAACATAGAAAGAAACATGGTATTCCTCCCCATCCCCACCTATCTACTAACTTGGTGTAGTTAATCCTTATGTTTACTTCCCCACATAATTTCCCTACATTAATCGAACGTTTTAATTCAGTTTAGCTACAGGTGCAATCTCCTAACCCTGTCTACTTCCACTGTAAGGACAACAGACAATCTATATGCAACTAACCTCCTTCGTTTGTTGGCTTAGTTCATACGCAATAAGTTTTAGAGAGACCGGCTCGAGTCTGAAAACCTCCCTAAGAAGCTATCAACTATGACAAGCACGTTCCTAGGGATCCATCAAGACTATGTCCAAATTAACACTTCACTAACAGTCCTTCATGTTAATTTACGATATACGAATATTAGATTGGCCAGACCAAAGTAATCGTTTTAGTTAATCCTATCGATCAACGTAGCTGACGCTGAATCTTCAGATTAGGGTGCCTAAATATTGCCACGATTAATCGGTAAAGACTACCGATTAATCGGGGGCATCGATTCCTATTTTGGAATCTACATTGCTTCGCTCTAACCAATTCAAGTAAATTATGGGTTGTTAAGCATGCAGATTAACTATAACACGAAAATACAAGTAGATCTATTATAATAAAGACATAAATGAACGTTCAAAGCTTCATACCTTCAATTATGGAGATCCAGCTTGATCTACTCTTGCTAGAGATGGCGTGGAAGGAAGGAAAGCAGAAAATAAATCACCAAAGAGCTAAAGAAAACTTTATTTCTTAAACTTGATCAATGTATATAAAATCTATCAAAGTATATGTGGTTTTTGTATATGCATATTTTACATCAAATTTTGACACTTTAAATAGGCTCAATGGCCGACTTAAGACTCAATAAAACCCTAACCGACCTAGTAGAGGTGGCAGACTTCAGTTTCTTGTCTTTCAAGGCCTCGATTAATCGGGCCACTTTTTCTCTCTTTTTTCTGGCCGATTTCTTCTTGGACTTTCTCCTCTTGGCCCAATGCTTTCTCTTTGGTCCAGATCTACTCCTTTATGCTCCTGATTTTAGTACATCCTGAAAAACGTATAAAACAAGGCTAAGCAGTACCAAATCCACAGGATAATAACATAGATGCAGAATCATAAACCTAGGATCATGCACTTGGTGTTTAACAAATATTCCTCGTAATAATAAGCCTATCTATCTCCTCTTGAGAATAATTCTGGGTAAATAAAGGTTCATTTAATGGTAGTATTTAGGGCGTTATCACCTATGACATTGTAAAATTATTTCGACACAAATACAACACATGTAGAAACGTTAGTGATCAACTGTCATTGGTATTGACGTTTGACGATGCCGGAAATCGTCAATTAATAAATCTAGGCTTTTCTTTCTAATGACAATATGCTAAAGCTCTAAGAACAACAAAAGACTATAAACGAGGGGGAGTTTGTGATGATTTAGACTGCACATGATATTTCTCAAGATGCCTATGTATCCAATATATGGATTGGAATCAAGTCTTTGTAGTTCTTTAGGGATTGTTTATATAGAGGGGCTTGTGCCCTAGAAATCGCGCGTAGCGTGTCCAAGGTGGACTCTTATTTCGTGTTCCCTAAGGAAAAGATTTTGATAATTTGATCTCATTGATTTTAGGAGATAATTATGGGCATGTTTGAATGCCAGGATCAGAGTAGTTATGTTTAAGGATTCTTTCCGTATTTATTTGATTTAATGCGTGTGTAAGAAGTTATGTACGAGAAGGACTTAGGCCGAATGTAGGGTCGGGCATGAGTAGGCTTGACCATATGCACTGGCCGACCTGTAGAGGTCGGAGGACGATGACCGAGCTCATGCAGCTAAGGTAATGGGGGTTCTGGCCCTTGAGGGAGGCTTTTCTCTATCTTTATTTATTGCTGGGTTGCTTTGGGGATGACAAGTGGCGAGGTGCTGATCCGACCTCTGCAAAAGCCCCCCAGATCCAGCCAAGCCTGTTTAGGTCGGCTCGGATCTGCTTAGACTGCAGCTCGGTTCGGTCGTCTGTAGATTTTTGAATTTAGGGTGCCAAGTGGCAAGGCTAGTTATGACGCCATTACAACTGTTCCGAGAATCGAGGCATCGCTGCCCACTAACCCTGATTATGGGCATTTTTTCGATGTGAGTGGGGGGCTTATAACCCCGTCATATCAAACGTTTCATCATATCACTCGTTATTAAAGCAGAAGATTCATTCCCAGTTGTTGATTGCTATTCTTCTTCTCTCAATCTCCAACTCGTCCTTGCAAGTAAGTGCTCCTCCTTTTGCAATTTAGTTTTGTAGCCCGCTTTTGGTTACCTTTAGAAGCAAGTCCAACATCGTCAGAACCCTAGATTCTCGTGATGGCCTTTGTCGATAGTAGGGATGTTGAATCCATCCTGTGTCAGGGTGGCCTGGATGAGATATGTGAGTTGTAACACCTCAAATTTTGAGTTGGGTATACCCGAGACTTTTAGGACTTCTACCAAAAAAATACTGCTTGCCAAATTCTTTAATATCAAATCAGAATATACACTTAACACGCGAAAAATTAAACATCTACGTACTCATATTTAAAATATATTTTTTCTTTCTTCTATAGTAGTTTCTTTAAGTAATGTTTAGTTATTTCATTAGGTTTATGATATACGTGTGTGTGTTCAACATCTTGAAGAACATTTTTCCGGCGAATCGAAACAATCAACTTTGCTAAACCTTAAGATGAAAATGTAAAAGGTAGGTTTTTTTTCGTCATAAAAATTTTCATTGATATCATAGATCAATACAAGTTACTTTATTTTATTTTATTTTTAAATAGCACTTCAATTTCATGGTCTAATGTTTAAAAAATGTTTATACTTCTCCTCCTTTTTTATTTCTTTCACATTCAATATTTTAGAATAATTAAAATATAGCCATAAAATAATTAACCAATTTCTTAAATAGAAATAAGAAATTAATTAAATCCTAAAAACAAGATTTCGAAAAAAATCCTTGAGCTTTTCAGAAAAAAATATTTCCTTGATTTAATTAAAATATAAAAACGAAATTTAAAAAATTTATAAACAAAATCAAACAAAATCTCCTAAAAAAATGAAATCTTAAAAAAAAAAAAACCTTCGTACAAAACAAAATCTAAAAAGAAAAACCATTGATTTAATTAAATACAAATAAATATAACCATAAAATAATTAAATAACTCCTTAATTAAAAATATGAGGTAAATGTAAAAGGAAGTTAAATAAAATCTAAAAAACGAAATCTTAAAAAGTCCTAGAGATTTTTAAAAAAAATCCTTGATTAAATTAAATTATAAAAAAAATACGAAATTAAACAAATTTATAAACAAAATCAAACAAGATCTTCTAAAAAATGAAATATTTAAAAAATATCCACTTGATTTAATTTAATAAAAAAACAGAATTAATAGAATATATGTGTAATCATCTAAAATATTTACACAATGATAGCACATTAATAGCGTGTGATTTCATAATAATAGCATATTAATAGCTTCTATACTAAAATCAATTTAATAGTGAACCAAAAATGGAAGTCAGCGTATTAGAAAAAATAAAAACCGACTCTTAAATAAAACCGGCAAATAAATCTGGAAAAAAAGATTTAAAAAAACAAAAAATACAAAATCAGTGAATTTATTGCAAAATTAAAAATCTCCCCCGGTCCCAAGCATTAAATCCGGAAAATCTTCCCGCAAATAAAAAAAACCCGGGGAAAAAAATAAAAAATACAAAATCAATGAATTTATTGCAAAATCAAAAATCTCTCACCAATTTAAATAAAAACAATTCGGCCACACGTAATAAAATCTGCCAGCAAAATAAAAGAACCAGGCATTAATAGCATTTATATTCAAATCAATTTAAAATTGACTCTTAAAAAAAACGTCAAACGTAACTTTAAAAACCGCCTCTTCAGGAAAATTGTAAAATGCAAATTTAAAAAACCGACTCTTTAGAAAAAAAAAAACCACTCTTAAAAAATTATGATTAAAAATTTCACATGAATAGAATTTATGTGCAATCATCTAAAATATTTACACAATGATAGCACATTAATAGTGTGTGATTTCGCAATAATAGCATATTAATAGAGTTTATACAGAGATTAATTTAATAGTGAACCAAAAATGGAAGCCAGCGTATTAGAAAAAAAACCGACTCTTAAATAAAACCAACAAATAAATCTGGAAAAAAAATCAAAAAATACAAAATCAGTGAATTTATTGCAAAATCGAAAATCTCTCTCGGTCCCAAGCATTAAATCCGGAAAATCTGCCAGCAAATAAAAAAAAATCCGGGAAAAAAAATTAAAAAAATACAAAATCAATGATTTTATTGCAAAATCGAAAATCTCTCACCAATTTAAATAAAAAAAATTCGCCCTACACGTAATAAAATCTACCAGCAAATTAAAAATCAGGTAAGGTAGGGTAGGGTAGGGGTTGGTGGGGGTGGTGGTAGGTAGGGTAGGTAAGGGGTGGTGGGCAAGGTGTGGTAAGGTGAAGTGGTGGGTAAGGTAGAGTAGGTAGGGTACAGTAGGGAAGAGTAGGGTAAGGTAGGTTGGGGTAGTGGGTAAGGTAAGGTAGGGTGGTAGGGTAGGGTAGGATGGTGTGTAGGGTAGAGTGCAGTGGTGGGTAAGGTAGGGTTAGGGAGGGTTGAATAGGATAGGATAAGTTGGGGTAGTGGGTAAGGTAAGGTATGGTGGTTTGATGGGTAAGATAGGGTATAGTGGAATGGTGGATAGGTTAGGGTTGGATGGTGGGTAGGGTAGGGTGCAGTGGTGGATAGGGTAGGGTAGGGTAGGGTGGTGGGTAGGGTAGGACGGTGGGTAGGGTAGGGTGCAGTGGTGGGTAAGGTAGGGTTGGGAAGGGTAGGATAGGTTGGGGTAGTGGGTAAGGTAACGTATGGTGGTGTGGTAAGATAGGGTATAGTGGAATGGTGGATAGGGTAGGGTTGGGTGGTGGGTAGGGTAGGATGATATGGTGGGTAAGGTAGGGTTGGGGAGGGTTGAGTAGGGTAGGATAGGTTGGGGTAGTGGGTAAGGTATGGTAAGGTGGTGTGGTGGATAAGATAGGGTAGAGTGGAATGATGGATAGGGTGGGGTTGGGTGGTGGGTAGGGTATGGTGGGGTGGTGAGTTGGGTAGGGTAGAGAACGGTGGGGTGGGGGGAAGGTAGGGTGGTATGATGGGTAATGTAGGGTAGGGTATATATATATATATATATATATATATCTTATTCGGTTAGGAATGTATATATGTTAAAAAAAAAAAAATTTGATCCTACCTGATAGTCAATACAATAATTTTTCTTTTTGTGAAATCATAAATTTGTCCGAACTTATATTATCCCTCATTTAAACTCACATCCCTTGAATTCACCGTTATATTTTATTATTATAATGACTGGATCGGCTTATAAACAATCATTTATATTTCCGCTTTATCTAATAATTAAATGTATTTTAATCCACGTCACTAAATATATCATCGAACTAATAGATTTCACAAACGTTACTAGAATTACTCATGGAGATAATATGAGTACAATTAATATTCCAAAAAAAAATTGAACTTTAAAATGAATTCCTAAAACGTTACTTTCCTTCATAATTATTAAAAAAAAAATTTTTTTTTTTTTTTTAAGAAGGAGATATTTATTCAAACGGGTGGGAAAAGCCCCCAACGTGGCATTACATCATATTTAAACCGAAAATCACGAACACAAGCAATCAACAAACAGGGAGGTTAATAGTGTTCAAGTCCCCAAGCTAAACGTAAGTCCTTCGCCCTTTTGATGGCTTTTGATATAAAAACTTGTGAGGGTGGTCTCACCAATCCCGGATCATGTACAATTTTGTTTCTCCAATACCAAATACCGTAGCATATTTCTCGAAATACGTACGGCCACATATTTGCCTTTTGATTGAAGGTTACATCCAACCCAATCTTGTGGAGAGTTACAGGAAAAGAATATTTGTTGTTCCTCTATCGGGACAACACTCTGCCAAATCGAGTACGCCCAATCACAATCTCGTAGAGCGTGAAGTGTTGTCTCCAGATCGTTTTCACAGATACAGCATATCGGATTAGGCACTATATGCCGAAGTGAGAGGAATTCACCCACCATTAAGATATTGTGACAAACCTGCCAAAGAAGAATACTATACCGAGTAGGTCCTTTAAAACACCATATCAGTGTCCAGTGGTTCGAAGGAGTATTATTCGGAAAACCCATTTGCCAATTGTAAGCGCTACTGACGGTGTATTTTTCTTTTCTAGAGGGGCTCCAAATGATGTCATCATTTGTATATCTCAAATCCCGCTTGGAGTCTCCTACTAGCCGCACAAATATTCTTCCAGGTTGTGGATGCGTCTGTCTTTGGTTTCTCAAAGGGATTTCCATATTTACTAATGAGTATCGAAACCCATAGAGAAGAGTCATTTGTAAGTAGATGCATGTGAGCTTTCCCAATAAAGCTATATTCATAGCCTCGATGTCTTTAAAGCCAAGGCCCCCCTCGTGTTTGGGTTTACATAATTGGTCCCATGCTACTGAAGGAAGCTTTCTCTTCCCTGTCTCCTCTCCCCAAAAAAATTGACGACACACTTTTTCGATTTCACCGGTAATAGCTTTTGGAAGTTTCTTCGTTTGCATCACATAATTCGGAAGCGTTGCCAACGAGCTTTTGATAAGTATACTCTTGCCAGCTTTAGATAACGCATTCTTACTACAGGTTGCGAGTTTCTTACGCATTTTTTCTAGGATGTACCTGTATGGCTTTATTTTTTCCCGAGACTGCGATAGAGGCACACCTAGATACGTTCCAAAGTTGTTCGTATGCGCCATTTCAAGCTTCCATGCAATAGCTCTTTGTTCATTAGGAGAGATATTTTTGGAGACCATGAAACTCGACTTAGCCGTATTAATACGCTGCCCCTATACTTCACAGAAATCAGCCATCACCTGGTGAATTATGGAAGCTTGAGTCTCCGAGGCCTCTGCAAAAAAAAAGAGGTCATCCGCAAAAAATAAATGTGACAGGGCCAGGCCATTCTTTTTTAACCGGATTGGTTTCCAGTCACCCCTAGCAACTGACTCTTCGATGAGCTGACTGAGAGTTTCCATACAGAGCACAAAAAGATACGGGGCAAGAGGGCCACCTTGCCGAAGACCTCGTTTTGGGGTTATCGGGTTGAGTTTTGATCCATTCCATAAAATCGACAGCTTAGACAAAGACAAGCCAAACATAAAGAGATCAATGAATTTGTCAGAGAAGCCCACCGCCTTGATCGTAGATTTTAGAAAATTCCAATCACTCTGTCGTAGGCTTTTTCAAGGTCAATTTTCAGCATCATAAACCCCTTCTTGCCCGTTTTTTCCCGAAACGTATGTAAGGCTTCTTGCACAATTATGATATTGCCCGTGCTACCACGTCCTGGGATAAAAGCATTTTGCGATTGACTAATGAGTCCATCAAGAACCATACGCAGCCTATTTGCTATAATTTTTGAGATAATCCTGACAATCACATTTGAAAGAGCAATTGGTCGGAATTGGGCAGGGTTTTCCGGGGGGTATTTCTTTGGTATCAATGAGATGAGTGTTTCATTACACTCCTCAGGATGATAACTGAAAAAAAAAAAGGCATTCTTAACAAGGTCAATAATAGATGTGTACACCTGAGGCCAACAATTTTTGATAAAGAATGTAGGGATGCCGTCCGGACCCGGTGTGTTGTAAGGTCCCATATCAAAGACAGCTTCCTCAATTTCCTTCTCAGATACTTCCCTATTAATTAATCCCGCATCCAAATGAGGGAGAGTTTTTTTTTGTGGAGTCAATCACACTTGTTCTCCATCTTCATCTGATTGGTACAAGTTGCAATAGAAGTCTCTGATCATAGCTTCAATAAGGGATACATCTTTGGTCCATTCTCCGGTATTATCCTTTAAAGTAATAATTTTCCATTTAAGTTGCTTCTTAATGGAGGTGAGATGATAAAAGTATGTGTTTCTCTCGCCATCCACTATCCATTGAAGTTGGCTCCGTTGGTGCCAATAAGCCTCCTCTTGATCTAGAATGGAGTTAAGTTCAATTGATAAATCCGCATGTAGGTTCGAGAGGAAGGTTGAGGGAGCTCTTTCCAGACTTAACTCGATGCCTTCAATGCGAGCTAGAAAAGTCTTCTTTATCTCAAAAATATTACCAAACACATTCCGATTCCAACGTTTCACCTCTCTCTTAAAATTCATAAAAGTTGCACAAAGGTCCCCTGTATAATCCCAATGCTGCTCCACAAAATTTTCAAAATCTACGTGCTCGAGCCAGGCTCGTTGGAAGTAGAAAGCCTTTGGATCCTTGCATTTTTTGATCTCCTCCTCTATGGCTAAAAGGATAGGATTGTGATCCGAATGAATTCTCGGTAAATGTTTAGACCACAGCAGTCGGATGGGCTTCAATCCACTCGTAGTACTCCACGCTTTATCCAAGCTTTGCCATAATTTTTTCTCCTCCACGAATCCGACCGGACCAAGTAAATCTGGGTCCCTGAAAGGGGACCTCCATCAAGCAACATTTTTGGGTCATTTCCCAAAATTTAGCCACATTAAATCCGCCAACCGGCCTTCCGCCCCTCTTATCCTTTTGAGACACTACTTGATTCATGTCACCAATTAAGCACCACGGGTGAGAAACAACTGTAGAAAGTCGTTCGAGATAATCCCATAATTCATTCCACGCAGATGGTGTTGAAGAGGCATAAATTAGGGAGAAGATCGAGGAAATAGTCCCCGATTGTTTATAGGCGATGTTTAGGCATTGGTTCGTCCATGACAAAACGTGAAGGTGAGTATTTTCCTCATTCCAAAAACACCACAAACCTCCCGAATAACCTCTCGCTTCAACCATAAAAACTTTGGTATAAGAGGTTTTTCTGAGCACCTGTTCCACTCTTTCACTTGAGCATCGAGTCTCCATAACAAAAGTACATCATTGTTAGTAAGGGGCATTGATGTATATTGATGTACTTAGGGTTTCCTATACTTGTACTATAAATACCGGAGCATTATGTAATACAAGACAGATAATTTTCCCACAATCTTCTTACATTATTGTGTTGAGGGCGACAAAAGTAATCTGAGATATTTTAGAAAATCCGTAGAGCTCGCTCCACGGCAATTCCAAGCTAATAATCCATTAGATTATCACTTTGTGGATGGATTCTCCATCTAATGGGAATATCCTTGCGCCACCAAGCAAGGCCGTGTTAATTTAAATGGCCTCATTTTAAATAATGTCGTTTATGTTCCGGATATGACATGTAACTTGCTTTCGGTGTCCCATTTGCTTGATACCGAGCCTTATATTGTTATGACTATCTAATAAGGTTTTATCAAGTTGTGATGCTCGATTCTTCCTTACAATTGTTGATGATTTTTCTCGTTCGACTTGGGTATACTTAATGGTGGTAAACACGAAGTTGGTCAACCGATTCGTGATTTTTAAAAAGAGGATTCACCTCAACTAAATCAATATCCATGGTCTTCCATTCCTCGTTTGTCCACTCGGATTCCTTTTGGAAAGGGGGGGAGTGTGACCGCTTCTACTATGGGGCCATGACTTACCTTTTGTCCGGTGGCTTAGACTTCATGTACTCTTACAAGATTTCCGTGGCTTTAAAATCCTATGGGTTCAAACAATCTTATGCTGACTACTCATTATTCAGCTTTGTTCGGGATGGCATGTCTTTGCACGTTCTTGTCTATGTTGATGATTTGCTCCTAGCCGGTTCGTCGTCTGATGTGGTTTTGCGTTTTAAACAATATCTGCATTCTTGTTTTCATATGAAAGATTTGGGGCCCTTGAAGTATTTTCTTGGCATCGAGGTTGCTCGTGCACCTGTTGGGATTTTTCTATCCCAGCGCCAATATACTCTGGATATTTTACGTGAGACGGGCATGCTGGGTTGTCGCCCTATTGACACTCCCATGGAACAGAACCATCGCCTAGCTACTCTTCAGGGGGACCCTTTTTCTCGTCCTGATCAGTATCGTCGTCTTGTGGGTCGACTAGTTTATCTCTCTGTTACTCGCCCCGAGCTTAGCTACGCCGTCCATACTTTGGCTCAGTTTTTGAGTCGGCCCTTGGTTCATCATTGGGATGCTGCTATTCGTGTTCTTCGTTATTTGAAGGGTAGTCCAGGACAGGGTATTCTGCTTCGTGCTGCTTCCGATTTGTCTTTGTTGGCCTTCTGTGATAGTGATTGGGCGGCTTGTCCTCTGACACGTCGTTCCTTGTCTGCTTATTTGGTGTTTCTCGGCCAATCTCCGGTTTCTTGGAAGACTAAAAAGCAGCCCACTGTGTCTCGCTCCTCGGCGGAGGCCGAATACAGTGCTATGGCGGTTGCCACATGTGAATTGAAGTGGTTAAAGTCCTTGCTTGCTTCGCTCGGTGTTTCGCATCTCGCTCCGATGCTTTTGTTTTGTGACGATCAGTCCGCTCTTCATATTGCTGCTTTTAGGGGGGTTATGTGGTATTATTATTATTAATGATCCCTCTTAGGAATTTTTGTGGTCTCAGGCTGTTCTAAAGAAGGTCCCGGTGTCTGGTTGGCTTGGCTCAGCAACTTCAGAATGATCCCTTTTATGATTGACCACAGCTTCATAATTATTATTTTGTAATATATATATATTGGAAATTCATGCTCTTCGCATGTTTTTCCCTGCCAATCCACAGTCCTATTCAGCAATCTTTTTTTTAACTATGATGGCAGTAGGTAGACCATGACATATTTTCTTATGTTTTTCTGTGGAAAATATTAATCGGATGACATCCCAATTGATCGCCATTGATGTATTGATTTCCACGCCATTAATTTTCTCAAGGTGATCAAAGCTTTCGATAAGGTCGCCACCATCGAATCCATTCGAGTTTCTTGTCAAACCGCCACCCATCAAAATACATTCTATATTTCAATCATTCTTGCCACCCAACACAACAAATGTACACGACTACTGCATCGCATCGGTTCGGTCAACCACCATCTCATCGGCAAAACTACCATTACGGAAACCATTACATTCTTCGTCAACGAATAAGCATGATAAATGATAAAAGATCCGTCTCTTTTTACCCGAACAAATGAATCTATTTAACCACAGACCATCATATTCAAATTATCACTCTTTTGAACCGAATCATTATATATATATATATATATATATTAGTTTATGGTTGTCTGTCTCCTTGTATTTCATTGGTCGAGCGGAATTAACTCGCTATGTTAGTGACGATGCTGGAAACCGTCTAAGAATTAATGCGGGTGATAAAGATCTCAAACCCTAGAACCCTAACTTTTATGAAAGAGGGACGTGTTTGTTATGTTTTAGACTGAGCTCTCGAGTTATTTCTGTTGAGTTGCCTACGTATCCAATAATTGAATTGGAATCAAGTATTTCATAGTTACTTAGGGTTGTTTATATAGGTGGCATATCACCCGGAATTCCTTGCTCTACAAGTATTATGATTTATTATTATTCCCTAAGGATATACACGTATTAATCTCTATAATTTAAAGATAATTATGGACATATTTATTGTCGATATCACAATCATTAAGACTAAGGATTCTTTCCTTAACTAGGTTCAGTTAACCTACAACGTGGAATATTAGTCGGGTTGCTCTGAGTGTCCTGCGCTCAGTCCCGAAGGCCACTATGGCCGAACTGGGCAGGTCCTCTTCGCCAGACCTTATCCGACCTGCGGTGGCTGGAGGAGGAACTTCTACCGATCTCCCACTGGGTAAGGGACCTGCCCTTTGGTATGTTTCTGGGCTCCTGGCCCTTAATGCCCTATACTTAGAGGGCTGATCATTTATTACATGTCCTACAAGGATGACACTTAGCGCAGTTCGGGTCGGGTATCATTATAAGCTCCCCAGCTCTGATATTTCTTCTAGTTGGTCAAATCTGCACCATTTTGGCGGTTCGGCCAGATTTATCCAATCTCGCATTTTTGAATTGCTTTACTTCCAGGTGGCAGCCTATTTAATAGGCCATCATTACTTTTTGGGACTCGAGGCGTTTCTCACCCCTTCCCATACCTGACGTCGTTTACACGTCTGGAGGGGGTTATAACTCGTCTTTTCAAGTCAGACTCTTCCACTTCTCTCCCTTGTTATTAAACCGAAGATCTTCATTATATCAAGAGTTTTCACTTCCAAGTAAGCATCTCTCCTCTCATTTTTTCTGAGTTCTTCTTTTGTTCTTCTTCTTCGCTTATGTTTTTCCTAGTTAATGAGGGCAAGCAATGCATCTAGAAGTTCAATTGAGAGAGAGTTTGAGTCCCATTCTGAGTCTGAGACCGAAATTATCCAACCTGGGGGTCCTATAGACATCCCTGCCCTTAACACAGTTGATGCTCGTTGTAATTTTGAGCAGGTCGTCATAGATCCACAGCCTACTAACCCACCTAGACCCCATGACTCTTTCAAATTTACTTCTTTGTATCAAAGTCTTATGGCACATATGACTGCTAGGACAGCTATAGGTTGTTTCGGTGTTAGATCCAAAATCACTCAGGATGATATCCTGGACATCTGTAACATATATCACATCGATATGGACCAACACGCTCCCCAGCTGCCCGGGGTAGTAAATCTATATGCTCATCAGCCCCCTGAGGGGTATTGTATTGTGTACAATGAGCACTTCATCTATGGACTGAGGGTCCCGTTCTACCTAGCTTTCCTGTCCGTACTGAGGCATTATCATCTGAGTTCTGCTCAGATCGCCCCTAACGGAGTTAAGGTGATTATCGGCTTCGCTATCTTCTGTAGGTTGATGGATACGGAGTTCATTGTAGACCTTTTTAGGACATTGTACCAAACAAAAAAATGTGAGAAATCACAGCGGTTGGTACTATTTCCCACGCCGTACAGACCATCGGAGGGGCATTCTCATACTGTCTAAGGGGAAGTCCTCTATCCACGAGTGAAAGAATCACTTCTTCTTTATCCGCCATGGCGGACACCCTGAGCTGAGCGGCTGGAACTACTTTCAGCTCCCTGCCGATGTGTGCCCCACTGGGTTTATGAGGGTCTGTTGGAGAACATTGCCGCTTCGAGAATTTCCTTGTATCACGAACAGTGGCCCGCCGCACTGATCGAGGCAGCTCGCTTAGCCGATTCCGGACCTGAGCCTTACCTGAGGCTCACTCAAGAGAAGTATAACACTGTTAGAGCTTCATCTTTGCTATTATTTCTTTAACTTTGTGTATTTTTATTGCTTTGCTTTCCTCTTTGCCTGTACCGATACTCTATTTTCTTCCTTTTCAGTGGCCGACTCAAATGATGTCTTTGAGCAGGCGTTTGAGGAGGAAGAGGTTGTGCCTGAGCACAACGAATAGATCCTGAACCCAGAGGCTCCTGGGGGTGGTTATGAACCGGAGCCTGGTCTGGTAAACGCAGGGATCAACCCTGAGGACCCTCCGATTGAAGTGGTTCCCCAACAAGAGGACATGGCTGCTACTACGCAGCTTACCGATCTGCAAGATGATAGCCTGATCATCTTGGATGGCTCTGACTCTGGGAGACAACTCCAAACGTGCTCATTATCTTGACGAAAGAGAGGCAGGGCTGATCGAAGAGATCATGACACTTCTGAGGGGGATCTATTCCCCAAGGCGACTTTCTGTCTGAGACGCCGGACAAGGATCTGGCCTCAGTTGTATGTTATTTCACACCTTCATACTTGCTTTCTTTTTGCTATCTTTTACCATACTGATATATGCTTATGTTTTGCCAGGTCATCAGGGTTGGGAAAGAGATTTTGAACAGGCATGACAACTTCTAATCCCAGAAGGCTTCTCTGGAGAAGCAGATTGCTGACCTTTCGGCCAGCCATAACAAGCATAAGGATGAGTCTCTGTCCAAGGATGCCCAGATCGCTCGATCTGGAAAAGATTATACACGGTTAGCAAGACGACTTAAATGAGCTGTGAACTGCTGGTCCTGCACGGGAGAAGGCCTTGGCAAACTCCAAGCTGATCATGAGGGGCTTGAGGCCGCGATGCCTGCGAGGATAGCTCAGGCTATTCATGAATACAAGAGCCCTGCTCACTTCACTAGGGCCTTGAAAGTTTTGCTTGGATCCATCTTAAGCCACGGGTACACCCTGGGCGTAAATAAGGCCAAAAAGCAATCTCCTCAGCTGATGATCGAGGCCTTTCAACATGGTAGGCTCTGCAAGTCGGGTGGCAATAATCTCTGTGAGGCCAGGCTTAAGGAGTTTCAGGCCGGTGAAGATCTGGCTGTGAAGTATGGTCGCAGACCTGCTGCCTAGCATGCCAGTATGTCTTTAACTCAGTGCTCCAGTACACCCTCAGATCAGCAACATGATTCTGTTGCCAACTCTTAGGATCAGGCCTTTGTTATTTTGTTTAAAGACTTACTGAAAAATCTTGTAATAATTTCCAACTTTTGTTGTTTTCTGTTCTTGACTATTTATGCTTTTTTGGCATTTGATATGTAACCAAGTTTTCTTTTTTGGCGTTCAGCCTTGCTATTTTTTGGCTTTTGTTTTTGCCTTTGCTTTTGTTTCAAGCATTGTTTCAAGCATAGCTTAGGTTTACCCCTCTAAAGTACATCCTTTACAAAGCTTTACTTTTTGAATGAGGTACTTCAGTGTATGCGCTGATCGTCTGTCCTGCAGACTTAGGAAGTATCTTTATTTTAACTTTCTAAGTATTATAGTCTTCTGCGTACTGCAGCGCTGATCGTCTGTCTTGTAGACTAACATAGTTTGTTCTTTGTAATATTTTTCTGAGTCCGACCTGCGGCTCAGTTCGTTGGGTATGTCCTGTAGACTAATAGGGTTTGTTCTTTGCAAACTTTTTCTGAGTCCGACCTGTGGCTCTATTCATTGGGTCTGTCCTGCTGACTAATAGGGTTTGTTCTTTGCAAACTCTTTCTGAGTCCGACATGCGGCTCAGTTCGTTGGGTCTGTCTTGCAGACTAATAGGGTTTGTTCTTTGCAAACTCTTTCTGAGTCCGACTTTCGGCTCAGTTATAATTAATTACAGATAATGAACAACGCACATATGCAAGATAAAAATTTATTATCACTGATGTTTAATTACATCTTTTTGTCTTTTAAATGTAAAAGCATAATTAATGCACAAATAAAGTCTTGGAACCTGTCCTAGACATAAAATATTCTGAGGTTGGAGGCATTCTAGCTGCGTGGTACATTCTGCCACTTGCATCAGCCAGCTGATACGCTCATTTCACATGCACCTTGACCACTTTGTATGGGCCTTCCCAGTTCGGATCAAGTTTCCCTTGAGGTTGTTTCTTACTGGCCTCATTCTTTCTAAGCACTAAATCTCCCTCTTTGAAATATGAGTGTTGAACTCGGTAGTTGTAGTACTAAGAAATTCGCTGCTTGTACTTAGCCATTCAAATGAAGGTCACATTCCGAGCTTCTTCTAGGTAATCCTTTGAATGCCTGAGCTCAGTTGACTGCTGATCTTCAGAATAGAGCGCTGCTCATGAGGAGGATAGGCCGATCTCGGTCGGAATCACTACTTCACAACCGTAGGCTAAGCTGAACGGAGTTTCTTCAGTGGCCGAGTTGGGCGTTGTTATATATGCCCACAAAATGTTGGGAAAATGTTCGGTCCAGTTCTCACCTTCTTCCTCAAGGCGTTTCTTCAGCCCTATTTTTATCTGCATGTTGGTCTATTCGACCTACCTATTAGCTTAGGGATAACCGACAAAGGTGAAGTGTTGAGTTATGTGCAGTTCGGCACACCATTCTCTGACAATTCTATCTTCGAACTGGGTTCCATTGTCGGAAATTAAAGTCTTCGGTATTCCATACCTGTATACTATGTTCTTTCATAGGAACTTCTGTATCTGTTTCCCGGTTATGGTGGTTAGTGGTTCGGCTTCAACCCACTTGATGAAGTAGTCCACTGCTACGATCAGGAATCGGACATTGCCGGGTGCTCTTGGGAGTGGTCCCACTAGATCTACCCCCCATTGATAGAAAGGCCAAGGGGATGCCACCGGAATCATGTCGTGGGATGGCTGATGTGACAGATTATAATGCACCTGGCATGATTTGCACTTTTGCACTAACTCTTTAGCATCCTTCAACATTGTTGGCCAATAATAGCCGAACAGCCTGCACTTCCTTGATAAGGTCTGAGCTCCGGGGTGATTTCAACAGATTCCCATGTGTATCTCTCTGGGAAGATAATTCCCTTCTTCACTCGTTACACATCTAAGCCATGGTGCAATATACGACCTGCGATAGAGCACGTTTTCGAACAAAGAATATCTGGTCGCTAAGAGTTTCATCTTCCTTGCCTGAACTTTGTCTTGAGGTAAGATGTTATCTTTGAGATAGGACACTATAAGGTCCATCCAAGTACTGGTCTGTCTGATCGGCTGCACGAGTTGCTGATCGTAACATCTCTCTTTTAAGAGCTCCACCAACACTTTTTTTCTCTGATAGGAAGTTTGACGCCAACTTTGATAGGGCATCTACTCTTCTGTTCTCTGTTCGGGGTATTTGGTCGATCTGGACCTGTTGAAATTTATCTAGCAGAGTTCGAGCCACTGTTAAGTACTTCTTCATGGGCTCCTCTTTAGCCTCATATTCTCCGTTTATGTGGTTTACGACGAGTTGGGAATCGATGTAAACTTGCAGACTATTTGCCCCAATCTTGTTCGCCAACTTGAGACCTGTGATTAGAGCTTCATATTCAGCTTGATTGTTAGTAGATTTAAAATTGAACCTTGACGCCTAGGGGAACTCTTCTCCTTTTGGACTAACGATCAGGAGACCTGCTCCTGCCGCCACTTTACTTTTTGCACCATCGACATACAAGTTCCATTTACATTCTTCATGCTTTGGCTGATCACCCTCTAGGAGTACAGATATTCCTTTAGCTAGGAAGTCCACTAAAGCCTGAGCTTTGATGGCAGTCCGGGGACGAAAATCAATATCATACTCTGCCATCTCGACAACTCACTTCGCCAACCTTCCTGAGGTTTCTGGTCGTCCTAAGATTTGTCGTAACGGCTGATCGGTGATCACTGTAATCGGATGTGCCCGGCAAGTAGGGTCGTAATTTCCTTGAGGCATGCACTAATCCCAGTGCCAACTTCTCTACATTTTAGTACCTGACCTATGGTCCGTGGAGTGTTTTGCTCACAAACAAAACGGGTATCCGCTGTCTGCCTTGTTCTTTATCCAGTACTGTGTTGAGTGATTCTTCATATACTGCCAAGTCAACGAACATGGGTTCTCCTTCATGAGGAGCCGTCAAGGTGGGCAGTTCGGCCAAGTACAATTTCAGTTCTTCAAAGGCCCTCTAACTTTCCTCATTCCACTGAAAGGGACTTGCTCTTCTCCAAATTTTAAAGAATGGCAAGGCATGTTGTGCCGATCTGGATAGAAACCTGTTCAAAGCTGCTATTCGCCTCGTTAACCGTTGTACTTCTTTGATGTTTTTCGGTGGAGACATAGTTTTCGACATTAATTTTATCTGGATTTTCTCTAATTCCATCTTTGGATATCATGTATCCAAGGAATTTTCCTGATCTGACCCCAAACATACATTTTTTGGGGTTGAGTTTCATCTGAGTTTTCCTTATAACTCCAAACACTTCCCTGACATCATTCAGGTATTGATCAAGAAACCTGCTCTTGATCAGGAGGTCATCCACATACACCTCCATACATCTTCCGATCTGCTCGGCAAAAATTGCATTTACAGCCCTTTGATAAGTTGCTCCCGCGTTCTTCAGGCCAAAGGGCATAGTGACGTAGCAGAGTACGTCCCAAATTCTGTTATAAAGGCAGTCTTTTCTGCATCTTCCGGATCCATTACGATCTGAGGATAGCCTTTGTATGCATCTAAGAATGCAAACACTTCAAATCCCATCGTTGAGTCCACTAGACGGTCAATCTTTGGTAGGGCATAACAATCTTTTGGACATACCTTGTTGAGATACGTGAAATCCACACACATCCTCCAGCTCCCATCTGGTTTCTTGACCAGGACTGGGTTCGCTAACCATTCTGGATTACATCCTTGACTATGTTGGCCTGCAACAACTTTGTCACTTCTTGTTTGATTGCTGAAATGCGATCAGAGACAAAATATCTTTTCTTTTGGCGAACAGGTTTCCTATTCGGATCTATGTTCAACCTATGAACTGCCAGTTCTAGAGATAATCCTGGCATATCCTCTGCTTTCCAGGCGAACACATCTCTGAATTCTTTAAGAGGTTTATCAGAGATTCCTTGTGTGAGGCTGGGATCCATGCTCACAAGCTAACTGTTGAGTCTTCCTGTTCGTCCCACAGATGAACAGCCTCTATCTGATCCTCAGATGACTAGTTCTCTTCATCTTCATGGAGTATTTCTTCAATGCTCACGTGTTGAACCATCATTTTTTCCACTTACCGTCGCTGTGTAACAGCTCCTGGCTATTTCCACATCACCTTTAACCTCTACGGAGCCTTCTCCTGTTGGGAACTTCATACTAACATGAAGTTCTAACGCTCGGAGATCGATGAGCACTGGTCTTCCCATGATCACGTTGTATGCTGAAGGTGCTTTAACGATCACATAATCTACCTTCAGGGTCCTGCCCTTGGTTCCTTCTCCAAAGGTTGTTGGGAGTTTGATTACACCTAGTGGGTGGACTAGAGGTCCGGCGAAGCCGAACATAGGAGCTGACACGGGGGTCAAATCGGAGTCTTTCAACTTCATAGCTCTAAACGTATTGTAGCGAAGTACGTTTACGGCACTGTCTGTATCGACACATATTCGCCTGATCAGATTTTTGCTGATCACTGCTTCTATCACCTACCCCTCATTGTTAATTACCAGCGGTAATGAATCTCTTGGGCCATAGATCACCACTCCCGAAATTCTTTGCCTTTTGCTTGGAGTGGGGGCAGTAGACCTACTACTACCCGTATCTTTAGATCTGCATGTACTGTTTGGTCCCCCTAAGATCATGTTGATCGTGTTCAGAGGGCGGTTATCCATCTGACCATCAGGATCTGGTGAATGGTCTATTCTTCTCTGAAAATCATTTCGGTTATATCCATAACGGTATCTATTTCGGTGTTTGACATCATGCCGACCTTATAGTTCGGCCTGCTGAGACCGATCTACGACCTCATCAAGATTTCCCTTCATCACTGCTGTGTCGATGTCTCTGATCAAATCTTGACACTGTTCTGAGTCATGACCTACGTGTTGGTGATACTTGCAGAATTTATTGAGATCTCTCTTTTCTCTACGCCCCCTCATGGGTGGTGGGACCTTGGCTATGCATTTCCTTTCCATGATTGCGAGGACCTGTTCGTGAGAACTATTCAAAGGGTGAAGTCTATGTCCTATAGAGCTCCTTTCTTGCCCAACCGATCTGAGACCAGTGCAGTTACTCTATTTCATACAGACTTCCTTTCTTGTCTGATTTATCTGCAGACATGTTCTTCTTTCCTTCACCCTTCTCCATCTCTCTTTTGAGTCGATTGGCTTCTTCTCCCTGGCAATGTTTATAGGCCACATCTAAGCATTCCTCCATTGTTTGAGGGAGCTTGCTTTTCAAATTTGCGTGCAACCGTCCCTCTCGCAGACCTTCCATGAAAGAGGCGACCAACAGTCAGTCATCTGCATCCCGCACCTGTGTGGATTCTTCGTTGAAGCACTTTATAAAGTGCAGTACGGACTCATCATGCTTTTGCTTCAAATTTAACAGGTGAGTCTGATTTCTCTGGAATGGATGAGCTGTGATGAAGGCATGGACGAACTTCCGAGTGAGGGTCCCAAAGTCAGAGATCGACCTGGGAGGAATCTTGTTGAACCACTCTCTGGCTCTTCCTGTTAACTAGTGCATGGAAGGCTTTACACTTCATCTCGTCTGAAGCGTTGTACAAATTCATATGTGAGATGTACTGGTGCATATGATCAAAATGATCGTTGGACCCATCATAAGAATTGATTTTAGGAATTTGAACCACGCTGGTCGGGGGTGGTTGTCGATGTCTTGGTGAAGGGTGACACACAGAGCAGTTCGGCTGATCGTCTTCTGAGCAGAGTGTCCAGTTCGGTGTTAGCTGTATTTTTAGGTTAACGTATATTTTCGTACTCAGTGTGAGCACTTGATTCAACGATCTCCGGCTTTTTAGGAACTTGTTGATGGAGATTTGTCTCTGAGACCTCTGGAGGATCTCATTCTTTGAGGGTTTCCATCCAAGATCGCCTTAATGGTGGTATTATCCAAATTCTCTAGTGCTTAAATCAGTGCCTGGTTGGCTGGGTCTTGAAGGGCCGGATTAGGCTGATCATCAACAATGTTTGCATTTTTCTGAGCAGCCGTAGCATGTCCTTCTCCTTGGGTGGTTGTCGATGCTCCACCCTGCTGCGTTGGATCTGTAGGATCTGCAGTTTGCTTGCCAGTGTTCTTTGGCGGCATGGTTGCTCACAAGAATTCTAGGATTACTTCAATCGATTATAAAAAAGAGGCCTTACTTCTAGCGCCAATTGACGATGCTGGAAACCGTCTAAGAATTAATGTGGTCAATTCCCTTTGTGATAAAGATCTCAAACCCTAGAACCTTAACTTTTATGAAAGAGGGACGTGTTTGTTATGTTTTTAGACTGAGATCTCGAGTTATTTCTTTTGAGTTGCATACGTATCCAATAATTGAATTGGAATCAAGTCTTTCGTAGTTCCTTAAGGTTGTTTATATAGGTGGCATCTCGCCCCCAATTCCTTTCTCTGCCAGTATTATGATTTATTATTATTCCCTAAGGATATACACGTATTAATCCATGTAATCATATATGTTAGTATACTATATTAAATTTGCATGTTTGGTCGTCCGGCTTTTTGCGACGCTTTGGTCGTCCGGATTTAGCGACGTTTTGGTCGTCGCTATACCAAAATTTTTGTCTTTTCCCCCTTTTTTTTTGGTTAGGTAAAACGAAGTCGTATGATTTGGTACGGTGTTATCATATCAACGTGTTTATCACTAGGGTTTTTATTTGAAGCATTCAATTCTCTGATTCGAGTTTCGGAAATTTTAATTGTGTTATTATGTAGTTTCTATTGGTACACTGAAACTCTGGTTTGACTTTTTGTGCACGAAGGTGCATTTCGATCTTCAGAATTCTTTGGTTAAGTAAAACAAAGTTGTATGATTTGGTACGGTGCCACAAAAACAACTAGAAAATAAAATATTGTAAACATTAGACAAGGATTGAGAATGTTCATTCGATCTATGATACATAAAAGATACATAAAAATAAAAAACGAGATCCAACTCCCATTTATCTTACTTATCCTTCGGTTAATTTACTTCGATAAAAGATAATAAAATGAAAATCTTCCGAACCTTTTCTTTTTTATTTCTTTTTATTAGTATTAGTTAGGATTAAGTCTGACATGAATAATATTCTACAACTAACAATTCATTTATTCGAGTTTGGGAAATTTTAATTTTGTTATTATGTAGTTTTTATTGGTTCACAAAAACTCTGGTTTGACTTTTTTTGCACGAAGGTGCATTTTTTCCCCACATGTAACCTTTCTTCCTGCAACACGCAGGCATATTGTCACCTCTAGAGGATGGTTTAAATGTTTTTCTAAGCACTGAAGTAGGTTGATATCTTCTTTATTTTTGCTAAAGTAAATTTATTGCAGACATAAAAACTATAATCGGTGCATAAAAAAATGAGGGCACACCGTGCATCGCACGGTGGCCCCCACTAGTTTAGAGATAATTATGGACATATTTAATGTCGATATCATAGTCATTAAGACTAAGGATTTTTCCCTTAACTAGGTTCAGTTATCCTACACGTGGAATACCAGTCGGGTTGCTCTGAGCGTCCTGCGCTCAGCCCCCAAGGCTACTATGGACGAACTGGGTAGTTCCTCTTCTCCAGACCTTATCCGACCTGTGGTGCCTGGAGGAGGAACTTTTGTCGATCTCCCACCTGGGGTAAGGGACCTGCCCTTAGGTATGTTTCTGGGCTCCTGACCCTTAATGCCCTATACTTAGAGGACTGATCATTTATTACATGTCCCACAAGGATAACACGTAGCGCAGTTCGGGTCGGGTATCATCGGTTCGTATGTTGCTAATGGAATATTTAGTAACATGACCTATGGGAAGCGCAGCAATTACATTTTGCGGTGACAAAGGTTTTGGCAAGTGGAACAATTGGTCATTCTTATTAATTTCGTGAAAAATGTATCAAAGGAGTTTATCCATTTTGTCTCTATGAAAGTCAATTTAAATTGGGGCAAGGAAACAATAAGGGACGAAGAAAATAAACGGGGACTGATCGACTATCGAGGCGTTCATATTCGAGTTCATTTTATTTTGATATAAAGGCAAAGTGTGTTTTATAAATATTTTTAATATTTTCTCTATGTGAATTGATGATGATTTAAACTCAGAAATCATTTTCGAATGATGTTTCTTAATAATAAGTAATTCGATTTGATTTGAAACGATTGACTGTTTTGAGATGGTGCACAATTTTAATGTAACTATAAAAACTGATACTTGGAATTGACGGATAATACTCGCTCGCTCGCTCGTGACACGAAAGTGTCAAAACACTGATGGCTAGGGGGATTAGAGTTATTGCTCTAGGAGAATGGCTGGTCATTGGTCTCGGGGCCTCTTGACTCGAAATCTTTCCGATTGTAGCTAGAGTGCTCGTTCGTAAGAGTGGGGACGGTACCTTGTCCCCGAAGATTCATGCTACATCCGGGAAAGCAAGGGCTGACGGTTGGTGCGTGGGTCCTAGGGCATGGATAGGGTTGGCTGGAACTGTGTAGGAGGTTTGCACGGCGAAGGTTGATTCCCTTTCCCTAACAATCGGCCGGAGTTGTCAGGCATGCTAGTTCTCGTGAAATGCGGTTGAAATCCCTACGTAAAAATGGTGTTAGGGCGGTACTTGATTCATCGGCTCGGCCAAAGTTGGTGCTTGTAAATAAACTTGACATGTTTTCTTAATGCTCGTGCACTTCAATATTAAAGATTGTTCTTTCCATTTGTTCAATCAGTTAATAAACGACTTCCGTTGTTTTTTTACAGTTGTTCAAGATAATGATTCTCTTTTGTAAATTTTAATATTATAAATATAATATATATAACACTCTCACAAACGGCTCTTATCAGCCCTTTGCTGACGACTCGTTTTCTTCTGTTTCTTTTTTTCTTTTCTTTTATAGATAAATATATACAGGTTGTTGATAGATGGGGAGCGGAGATTATTGGAGAGGATATTGATCGAGATTTGAGGAAAAAGAAATTGATGTTAAGGATCGGACTGCGCAAGTTAAGTTAGTTAGTTATGACTTTTTTGTAAATTTGTTTGATGAAATGTTGTAATGGAAATAGTTAGTGATTTTGCAAAACTGTAAATAGTGGATGTATTGGAATATTTTTGGGAACTGTAGTCTAGTTATTGAAGTCGCGGCGAGAGATTCACAGCCTCTCCTAGAATGACCCCAGTGGACCTGGGGTCGGGAGTAGGGTATTACATGAGTTATACGGGATTAACAGGGAAATGTACGCCCCGATGTTACCCTCAGAGCCGTACCTATTTGCCCCGAACCCGCCGGAGGGGTTTTGTATCGTTCATAGGGAGTATTTTGAGGTTGGTCTAAGACTGCCCTTTTGCCATGCACTTCTCACTGTGTTCCGTTATTATGAGCTAGGGCTTTCGCAGAAAGCCCCCAATGGTGTCAAGGCCATTATTGGGTTTGGTATGTGGTCCCGGTTGATCAATATGAGGTTCACCGTAAAGAAGTTTAGGTATTTCTATCATCGTGTGGGGTTGAGGACCACCCCCACATGTATTATTTTTCCCGGAGGACAGGGCGTTCGGTGACGTACCCATCATCCTTAAAGGCAAAGATTTCTTCAAGAGATGGAATGAGCGATTCTTCTTTACCAGACATGATGATCACCTCGAGCTAAGCCGATGTAATACGGACGAGATGGATAACGATGAGTGTCCCAAGCTGGACGACAAACTGGTGGACAAGATCCACAGATCTGGATATTCCATCGAGTGGCAAGACCTATACGACGAGCTGATTAGGGAAGCTCGGTTAAAGGACGCAGGACCCACCCCTTACCAGGAGTTTGAGGAGGCTGAGTGGAAGCCTTGTAAGGTCTTTTCCTTCATACTTTTATTGTGATGTTTATGCTTCTTTTTACTAACACTTTGCTCATGCTTTTAGTGGCTGATTTTGCTGATCTTTGGCGGGAGCCGAGGGTGAAGCCGTGGTTCACCAACCTGAACCGACCCTCTCTGCCGGGAACATGGTGAAAGAGGATCATCATGTGGATGCTGCCGTGGCAAGAACCTCATCATCTATCCCTCTTCCGGGGCAAGCTAATCTGGATCCTCTGGAGAAGACAAAGGATAGGGACCTGTCCCTCGGGAAGAAGGGGCGGTCTAGGCCGGTCGCGACCCCTCAAAGAGCAGAAGAAGAGAAAATCGAGGGCTCCAGGAGGAGATCAGAACCAATCTGGTCCTCAATAGGAAGGTACTTCTGAGCACCAGTAGCTTGCCAATATGTCTGACGATAAACTGGCTACTGCCGGTTTCAAATCCATAGAGTTTGTAAGTAGTCTTAGTCCTTGTTTCTTCCTATTTTAAGGCTAAGTTTTTAAGGCCCTAATAACCTTCTCTATTTGATTTTGCAGGGAACCTTGGTTAGTCACGAGGTTTTACGGAGACTGGGAAAAGCCTCTGTGGACTCAGCCGACCAGAAAAACAAGATTGCCGAGCTGAGGCAAGCACGAGAGGAGCTTAAGGCGGCCGCCAAGATCAATGATATGGAGATGAAGACTCTTGAAGCTCACCACCTCCCCATTGGCTATTCATTGCTATTTCGCTCCATCTTTCCTCGTGCCTCCTCGTAGAGATAAAAGAACAAACGCTCCATTCCCGGGAGTAAGTATCAACTCTTGGCTTTCTCCGTATCTTTCAATCCATGGTGAAGGTTTGCATTAAAATCCATGGAGGGATATCACGATGAGGGCACTTCCTCACGGGACCTTAAACGTTCCCAAGCTTGATCAAAACTCTCCCCAAGTTGTCGCTGAACCCCAAGATATCTTGGGGTAACTTAAAGGTCTTTCCGATACGGAAGTACTTATTCATGAACTTTTGTAGTGCCTCCTCCTGTGTCGTGATTGATCTAGCTTCTAAAGAGAAAAGCTATTGCTTAGCTTTATCTTTCAAAGTTGAAAGTGGAAAAGTCTCACTAATGTTATCCTCAGAACTACCAAGCCACGGTACTAACGATTCTATGAAATTCATCACGTGAGGGCCAGGGTCTTCATTCAGATACCATGAAAAGTTGAATAGTTTGTCACCATTTGAATGACATTAGGTTTCGGTGATAAATCTTTGCAATGTATTTTTTAGGCACTACGATAGCAGGAATGAATTGTTCAATGGTGGGTGCGTTGCATAGCTTTGCAAAGTACGCCTTTCCCATGCAGCCATTGGCTAAATTTTGCTTAACAAAATTTGCATTATTAAAATTATTTCCATTTACCCGGTTGGCTTCCATTCAAGCAATCCTTCCATGTCCGAGTCGGTCGATTGAAGTGGCTCCTTCGCATTTTGCCTCGCCTTGCTCTTCGTTTCTGGGATCCTCGGAAATCCGGGTAGCTTGCTTGTTTTTTTTGTTTTTTATTTTTTATTTTTTTATTTGCAAGACAAAAAAACAAAATTAAACAATTAAAATACGCCATGCCATACTGCCTTTGGCGAGACTCCAAAATAGACAAAAATAGAAATAACAAAAACAATAAACTATTGTAAAACTTTAAAGGCTAATCCTAGACTCAATAAATAAAAACTAAACTAAAATCAAAATTTCGAGAAAATACAAAAAAACAAGTGCATAAACTCGTGTAAAACAAAACAGAACAAACAAAAGAAATAATAATAATAATAATAAACCCTAGGTCGTATCGAGAACTCATGGTTCGGCCGATCGAACTCTTTTTACTTATTTTATATTTTTTATTATTATTTGACATTTATCATGCATTGAGACGTACTTTATTTACAATATTTATTTAAATCTACTTTTGGGCTGAAATAAGCTTTACACTCCTTAATTTAATGACTAATTTGGGCTTCCTGGCAACGGCGTCCAAAAATACGATGACGGTCAAGTTATAAAAATAACTCGATACCTAAATAACCAACTAGCAAGAGAACTAGGTTCAATCGTAGTATAGCTTGATGTAGCCGAGGTCGATTCCTACGTAGACTCGGGCTTAAAACAAGTACAACGTTATTAAACTAAAAATAGACAGTAAAGGCGGTCTACGACCAACAATAACGTAGAAACAAAGTGTTGACACGATAGAAAACACAAAGACTACCAACATGACACAGAGACACTAAAACAATTGTTTTTATGGTTTTCCAAGACTCTAACAAACGGTATTTGATTACGTTTAGTAGTAATTACTCCCCATATATGTATATCTAAGCGAGACAAGTAAAAGACATTAAGGTTGATTATATTTTGGCTACGGGAGCTATCCCCTAAATCGGATCTACTTCGTGAACGGATAGAAGATCTTTATGCTTAATTACGTAATCCTTCAATTGGAGTCAAAGATAGAACATCATATAACAAGCATGTTATACCAAACTAAAAGGATGCCGATCTAAAATCGTCACCTCGTTCAGGCAACCACCGTGAATAAGTTGGCACACCTCCTAAACGATCTGCTAACTTACGTCCTATTTAACACGGCAATTCTCACAATATATCATATTAGTTTACGAGAACTAGCGAATGAAGTGGCTCGGTCGACCGAATGTAGTGGCTCGGTCGACCGAGCCTCTTTTTTGCACATGTTAAATGCGTTTCTCGTCTAACTTGTTCCCCACTGCATTCTTCCGTGCTGATCTGATTTCTCTAACTTATCCCTTGATTAATGCTCCGATTTTCTTCCTTATTATCTTGAGATTCACGATTGAATGACATTTATCCTCCCGATTTATCATGATCTACAAAATCAGCATTTATCGCACAATAAATTGGTCTTAATAATAAAAACAGCTAAATACCAAAAATCATATTAATAATCACTTAACATTAAATAATAAATATAAACAAGTGATTTAATATGAAATATATATAATTAAATCCGATTTAAGGTTAGAATTGATGACCTTAATATAATAGTATATTTTAACCGTCATCAAAATGCCCCTCACTTAAACTTTGCTTCTCATTCCGAACAAAGCATCAATAAGTCATTCTCCAAGACAACATTTTCCTTGGTCATCACATACTTACACAAGAAACTCGAGTCAACTCATACCTAGTCATGCTCATAAGATAAGCATTATTCACTACTTGCTATGAATCGAAGTGATTGTGTGCATATGCATTGGTTTTATATAAATGTAGCAAGATTAGAGTTTATGCAGACTTCATATCAAAATTCACCAACATAAGCATTCATACTTCTTATGCCTCGCAATGGTTAAAGCACTAGAACATTAAGCAAGAGCGTATCTATAGGGATTTTGGACTTGGAGACCGAGTACTTCTCGAAGCCTCTAAAAACTTGAACTTTTTCAATTCTTCATATTTTTCAGATACTACCAATCTCAAGGAAGAAAACTCTTCTCTTTTACGAGTATCCCCCTATCTTAGATCATGCATAGTATTGAATATTACCACAAGCGCGGGGCTACTTTTGGTAATGTTACTACAAGCCCAGTGTTTTAACGCATTGTCTAAACACAGGTACGTCCCAAGCTTATTACTCCGCTTTGATGGCTCGAAGATCAGAATACATCAGTTGATAAATAACGACACTAGGTAAACATAACCAATCATCTATGCAATGTACACATTCCTCTTTCAATTATTATAATTCATGTGGTACTAAGCGATTCACATGTTGAGTAGTTGAACAATACCTAACTACTTGCAGTTGTTGGCATGAATATCCTTAAGTTTACTAACAATTTATCGCAAAAGTATAATATGATCACGTACTCACGCAACTTGGTTCCTTTCCTATCAATTCTAAGTATATGAACTTCACAAGTTTAAGGGTACGAGTTCAACAACTTGGCATTTATCCATGAAATTTTTTAAATTTTCCTCAATATTGCCTCAATATTCCGTTCCTCTTTACTTTTTCAACATATAGCTAAGTCCATTGCCCCCCACTTAAACATGGCATTGTCCTCAATGACAAAAATAAATGAGAGTTTAAGAAAAAAGACTGAGCTCTGGAAACGGGTCCCAAGTGAAGGAACAAGACTGGAGTAAACCTCAGCACGTCGTGGAGAGATAGACATATCCTCGTATAAGCAAAACAAACTCCACGAAATCGTCAAATACCATGTCAATGGAAGTTATAAAATAACGTGGCGGTAATTTCGCCACCAAAATATAGCGGTTTGAAACGGACGAAGTGAAAGGTCCCACAAAATCAATTCCCCATACATCAAAGATTTTGGTTCTAGGATACTCCTCGTGGAATTTCATTTCTCCTCGAGATATTGCCCGTCATTTGGCAAGAATGACAGGATCTAGCATATTCATGCTAGCTTTGTAAAGATTTGCCCGTAGAAACCACATTGGAGAACTTTAGCAGAAGTCTTGTCCCCTCCATAGTGTCCTCCTTCTTCATAAGTATGGAAATGTTTAAGTATATTGAGGAATTCGCTCTCAGGAACACATCTTCTAAAGATGTTGTCTGAGCATCGCTTGAAAAGATATGGTTCATCCCAATAGTAGTGTTTAAGGTCCGCAAAGAACTTCTTCTTTTTTGCTGCTGGTTCAAGTCTGGTGGCAAATATCTCCCGGATAAATAATTCACATAATCTTTAAACCATGGTTGTTGCTTCTCAGCCTTAACAACCTCACTTCGCGAAGATATTTCGGCGCAATCATTACTCCCTAAAATGGTAAAGATGGAGGATAATTGCTCGTCGGGGAGTTTTTCTAAGCATGGTGTGAATGCCTCATCAGGCTCTTTCTCATCATCCCTAACATCTTCTATATTTTCCTCATTCTTTGGGATTGTTGGAGTAAGCTCCTTTTCACTTCTAATCATTATCGCATTCACATCCCTAGTGGTTCCTATCGTTGTTGCTCGGAAATCCCCAGAGGTCTAGTTGACGAGCTTGTTCACTAATTGTCCTATTTGATGAAAGAGATTCTCGGACTAAGGCTTCTTGGTTGGTGACTTTGGCATCATTCTTTTGACAAGATTGGTGAAAGTTTGTAGCCAAGTCAGTCATGGAATTTGCTAATTGATTCACAGAGTCAGACATTGTGTTACTCATCTTTTCAAGTGCAACTTCCCAACCGTAAGTTTGAGCTTGCTGAGGTACATAAGTGTTGTGTGGTTTTACCCCTTCATTTGGATCACTCCATCGGAATTCAGGTCGGTCATGATTTGGTTTGTAACCTTCACAAAGTGATTACCACTTTGTTTCCCAATGTAATTGGCTTCTTTAGTACCCGCATTCTCTAATGGCTTAGTCGTTTCCGTCCCTTTTCCAGCCTCTACTAGCACAATTCTCTCATGCATACCATCCACCTTATCATTTATGAGCAATAGAGTATTTAGGATCTTATGCGATACATCCTCCTCAAGATTATCGGCCATCTTCACAAGCTTGATATTTCACCACCTCCCATTGGCTATTCATTGCTATTTGCTCCATCTTTCCTCGTGCCTCCTCGGAGATAAAAGAACAAACGCTCCATTGCCGGAGGCATCTACTCTTATCTTCTCCGTATCTTTCAATCCATGGTAGAAGGTTTGCATTAAAATCCATGAGGGATATCATGATGAGGGCACTTCCTCATGGACTCCATAAAACGTTCCCAAGCTTGATCAAAACTCTCCCCAAGTTGTCGCTTGAACCCCAAGATATCTTGGGGTAACTTAAAGGTCTTTCCGATAGGGAAGTACTTATTCATGAACTTTTGTAGCAGTTCCTCCCAGTGTCGTGATTGATCTAGCCTCTAAAGAGAAAAGCCATTGCTTAGCTTTATCTTTCAAAGTGAAAGTGGAAAAGTCTCGGCTTAATGTTATCCTCGGGAACCGAGGCCTCGGCTTCACGGTACTAACGATCTCTATGAAATTCATCACGTGAATGCCAGGATCTTCATTCAGGATACCATGAAAAGTGGAATAGTTTGTCACCATTTGAATGACATTAGGTTTCGGGTGATAAACTTCAGCAGTATTTTTAGGCACTACGATAGCAGGAATGAATTGTTCAATGGTAGGCGTTGCATAGCTTTGCAAAGTACGCCTTTCCCATGCAGCCACAGCTTGGTTAACAAAATTTGCATTATTAAAATTATTTTCATTTACCTGGTTGGCTTCATTCAGTAATCCTTCCATGTCTGAGTCAGATTGATGTGCTCCTTCAGATTTTGCCTCGCCTTGCTCTTCGTTTGGATCCTCGGAAATACGGGTAGCTTGCTTGTTTTTTTTGATTATTTTTTATTTGCAAGACAAAAACAAAATTAAACAATTAAAATACGCCAAGGCTACTGCCTTTGACGAGACTCTAAAATAGACAAAAATTGAAATAACACGAGGCCGAGCTGAAGTCTTTATCTAGAGAGCTTGCTGAAGAGAAGAGGGGGAAGGAGCAGGCTGTCGCCGATCTCCAAGCGAAGGTGGCCGAGCTGGAAGCTACAATCCCAGCTCGGTGTGCCGAAGCTGTCCCGGAGTACAAGGCCTCTCGGGACTTCGAACAGGATATGTGGATGCTCCTCACTCCGGTCCTAAACCCTAGTTACACCCAAGGTGTGGATGAGGCCATGCTCCAGTGTCTTGCCCTTGTTGTGGATGATCTTCCTAAGAAGGTTCACTACAAGCCCGGGATGAGCCGGGTATATGATGACTGAGTGAAGGCTTTCAAGAAGGGGGTGGTTATTGTGTCCAAGTACTCCCCCAGCCTGCTGCTGCCTCCAGCTCGGTACATCCTTTTGAGCCGCAGAAGAATCCGACTCCAGACTCCTAGAGCTTAGGGATCCTTTCATTTTTCTTAGAGAAGTTGTACTGTAACTTTTCTTGATAATGAAAAATGCATTTTTGTTAATGCATTTTCTTTATTGAGTAATTTTCACTCAATTGATGATGAGGTATGTTGCCCTCCCCCCCCCCCACAGTATGCTATTCTTTAACTTATGGTTTTGGATGGCATACTTGTGTTTGTGTGAATGGCATACTTGTGTTTGTGTGAATGGCATACTTGTGTTTGTGTGAATTTGTAGGTCAGATAACAGGTCTGAACAAACTAGGTCAGTTTAGTGTTTAACTCGCAACTAGCGGAGCCAGGTCGGACTGGCCTGTATTTTGTCGAGTATGGTCAGAATGGATTGACTTGTCGTTTGTAAGATAACGGTGAGCCGGGCCAGGTCGGATTGACTTCTCGCATGAACGTTTTTTAGGACGAACTGGGCCAGGTTTGACTGACTTCCCATTTTTAAAGCACGGCGAGCGGGCCTGGTCGGACTGACTTCTCACATGAAAGTATTTAGGATGAGCTGGGCCATGTTAGACTGACTTCTCGTTTTTAAAGCACGGCGAGCTGGGCCAGGTCGGACCGACTTCTCACGTGAAAGTTTTTAGGATGAGCTGGGCCAAGTTAGACCGACTTCTCCTTTTCAAAGCAAGGCGCGCAGGGCCAGGCCGGACTGACTTCTCGTGTAAAAGTATTTAGGACGAGCTGGCCCAGGTTAGACAAACTTCTCGTTTTTAAAGCACGGCGAGCGGGGCCAGGTCGGACTGACTTCTTGCATGAAAGTATTTAGGACGAGCTGGTCCAGGTTAGCCTGACTTATCGTTTTTAAAGCACGGCGAGTGGGTCCAGTCGATTGAATTCTTGCATAAAAGTTTTAATATTTGGGAGCGTTGTTAGCTGGTCCTTATGGACTTACGAAACAAGATGAAAAAGTATATTGACAACATCGAAAATTAAGCGCTTCTAGAGCAAATATTATTCAACAAAGTACAAAATACCCAAGACTGGTAATAAAGCAGAGAAAAAACGAGCATAAATGGAAATGCGGGAATGAAAAATAGCAGGTAAAAGAAACTTGCTGGGCTGTTCAAGCTAAGACTAATCCTTTGCTTTTTGTTGTGTTGTGTAGCATCTTCTGGCGACCTCCAGATCTCCCTTGATTTCGACAGAGCCGTAAGCGGTTGGAAACTTCAAACTGATGTGTGCCGGAGAGATCACGGCTCGGAGGTCGATTAGAGCGGGTCTTCCCAAGATGATGTTATATGCCGATGAGGCCTTGACCACGACAAAAGTAACCATGAGAGTCCTTCCCTCTGGTTCCTTTCCAAACATTTTTGCAAGCCGAACCATTCCTATAGGATGAACTGGGGGACTGCCGAATCCAAACAGCGGTGCCGAGACATGAGTCAGCTCGGACTCCTTGAGATTCGTTAACGAAAATGCTGAAAAGTAAAGAATGTTATCAGCGCTATATGTGTCAACGCAAACGGGAGTGGATCCCTAGGCCTTGAACCTACTTCCCGAATAGGGGTTTGACCTCCTTGGTTATCCTGTGAGCCTTTAGGTCGGGCGTAAGGGCTTTCAACTTCCCCGTATGTGTTGCCAGGACCACCCACGATAAGGTTGATGGTGTTGATCAAGCAGTTGTCTATCTGTCGGTCTCCGGTCTCTTTCTGGAGACCGGTCTCTTCTTATTTGAGGCTTGTCTTGCCGGTCACACTCTCGATTAAAATTCCTCCACGGGTAATCTCGCTGACCCTGCTGTTCGCCATAATAATGTCGCTCCACGACCTCGTCTAACTTTCCTTCAGCAATCGCCTCATCCACATTAGTTTGAAACTCCCTACAACCGTCCAGATCATGCCCAGTGTCCTTGTGGTACGTGCAGAATTTACTCTGGTTCCTCCTCTTTGGAGGACTTCACAATGGAGGGGGAGTTCACGCCAACCCCTTCCTTTCCATGATCGCGAGGACTTGTTCGCGTGGCCTGTTCGACGTTGAGAAATCCTGATGTTGTAAGGCACTTTTTCTCTCTGACTGGACCGTGGTTGAGCCGAGCATGCGATCTCTAGATGATCTTCTTCTCTTATCAGAAAGGTCATCGGCCCTTTCCTTCTTGCGTTCTGACCTCTCCAATTCTCGCTTCAGCCTGTTGGCTTCCTCTCCTTGACAATACTTGAATTCCACCTCCATTCATTCTTCTATCGATGTTGGGAGCCTGCTACTTAGCTTGGCGTATAATTTTCCTTCGCACAGCCCTACCACGAAAGATGCATCGGACTTGCATCGATCCTTCATTGAACCGCCTGAGATATTGCAGTGCAGTTTCGTCTCGCTTCTGCTTGAGAGAAAACATATGAGTAGAATTCCTCTTAAAAGGCTTTCTCTTCAAGGCCAATATGGATGCAGCTGTGGAATGTTCCTACCGAATGGTGTTCAAAAGGAGCAGTTAACCTGGTGTGCACATCTTTTGGTAAGGTAAGATCAGTCATAGACCCTCTCACAGGGGGACATGCAAGGGGTGTATGCTAGGTGTCTTAGTGGATATTGACCTAACAAAGCCATTGTTGAGAGGAATGTTCTTAAATCAGGTAGAAGAAAAAGTTTGGGTCAATTTCAGGTATGAAGATCTGCCATTTTTTTTTATTTTTACTGCGGAGTTATTGGCCACGCATCTAGATCATGCTATACCAGAGGATTGGACATCAAGAGAGACATTCACAAGGATGATCAATATGGTATGTGGCTTAAAGTCCATATTGGAAAAGAAGGTACTGCAAAGGCAAAAAAGGAACTGGCCAATGTTCAGAATACATACCATATTAGCCTTCTAAATGTTGTGCACAAAAAGGAGAAAGAACCAATTTTGGAAGTGGGACAAACATCCGGCAAAAAATCATCTGTTGGAAATGCATGCAATTTTTCTGTACCTGACTTCTTGTTCAGCATGATCAAGGAGAGTCTGTCCTCCTCCGGCTCTAGGATGCAAACCCATCCCCAGTAAGAAAACTTTAGCTCTCCTACGTACTCTCTTGCTGGAATGGAACCCTGCACCTACACCTGCAAACACAGAGGACAAATTTAGAGTTACCGAGCTCAGCAATGAACAAAACATGGAAGAGAACCAAACAACTGAAGTAACCCAAATCATGCAGTCTGAAACCCAGCCCACAACCATCTTTATGACAACAAAAGATACTGGATCTACAGTCTCTGTTACAGTATAAAAGCTGATGGGAATGCTGAGTGCACTCTGCTGATCAATCGAAGTTATCAGCAGCCTGAAGACAACATAAATATTAGCAGCCTGCCGACAATACGAAGACTCAGCAACCTACTGATTAGTTTGATGTAGTGTATAATATAGAAATCGGCTATTTAGTTGTAATCTGTTATAACCGTTTGTAACTTACTTCTAACTGATTCATGAGGTGTATGATGTTATAAATACCCCATGATCAGCCACATTAAAAACAACTTGTAACTTTTACATGATCAATAATAATTCCACATTTTATTTTGTTTTTTTGTAATTCTATAAATTTCATCAGTCTCTACTCAGTAAAGTTCAACTAATGTTACGTCCCCTGATAATCACAGCTTTGACGGCATGGATGCTTTACCTACTACTACTGACGATGTAAACCCTGATTTGAGAATCAGATTTCCTATGGATCAACTAATGTTCCAAAAGAAAGATTTCTACAATGTGTTGCTTTAAATAAGATAGACTAATTGAGCCAAACTTCAAAAAATTGTGTCTTGATGGGGTGGAGGCAGCCACCCCTGAATGGATCCCACCTCCCCAATAAAGACACTGGTGTGGAATTGTCAAGGCTTGGGGGTCCTTGGAAGTTACCCAGCTTGAAGAGATTTGTAGGCTCCACTCCCCAGATATGGTGTTTTTAAGTAAAACCAAAACCAGAAAAACCTTTATTAGGAAAGTATGTCATAAGCTGAAATTTATGATTTTTGTGCCTGTGATCCCATTGGTCTTGCTGGAGTTCTAGCTCTCTTTTGGTAGCAAGGTATAACAATAAATTGCATCAATACCACTCACTTTTCTATTGAAGTCAACATTTATGATAATGCTCTTAATATTTCCTGGTAGTTTGTGGGTGTTTATATTAAACCTAAGCAAGAAGGGAATATTTTGCTTTTCTATTTGACAGGATGAGATCTTGGGGAGATTATTTTGTTCTAGAATGAGATTTTAATGCCCTGCTATCCTCAAATGAAAAATCTGGTGGCTTCCCTACACCCAAAAGCTCTTATTTTGACTTTAGAAATTTTGTATCTGATAACTCCCTTTGTGACCTGGGCTTTCGGAGAAGATCCGTGGAAGGTCATACTACTATTTTTGAAAGGTTAGACAGGTTCTTATCTACTTCCCATTGGAGAAACCTTTTTTTTACAGAGCCACTTGCACTCACATTAACTCTTATGCTTCTAACCACTCCATTCTTTTGGGGGTCACTAACCCCTTACCTCTTAGACAACACAAAGCTTTTATTTTTTATTAGAGATGGGTTGGTATGGAGGGCCGCTGGATGCTATCCAGTCAGGCTGGTCCCTAACTGGTGCAGGCTCCAGAATGTAAAAATTCATGAACAAGATTAAGGCAGTAAGAGTTATAATTTTGAAATGGAAAGGTGGTAGAAACTTTAATGCAGCTCACAGAATTAAAGATCTCAAAGTCAAGCTTGAAATGGCCGTCATTACTAATGGGTGCCCAACATACATAAACAAAATTCATTCTGGCCTCACTGAGGCTCAGAATCCGGAACAACATTTTTGGTCACAAAAATCCATAGTTAGTTGGCTAAAATATGGGTATGAGAACACTAGGTTCTTCCATGCCTCTGTTACTAATAGGAGAAAGAAGAATTTTATTACAATGTTAAAGAAAGCTAACTTTGTTGATTGGTGTTACTCCTTCAAGGACATCTCCAATGAATTTGTTTCTTATTACTCATCCTTATTTAATTCCCCAGGTACTAGGGCTACTATGAACATCGCTTTTGCCAATTAAGAGCCTAAAATTTCTGGAGATATTAATCAAAAGCTTATGCATCCTATAACTGAAAAAGAAGTCAAAGTGGCTCTTTTTGGAATGAAGTCTCATGATGCCACTGGGCCAGATGGTATGACTCCTCTTTTCTACAAAACTTATTATTAATGTCATCAGAATGATCTTTTGGCCATGATTCAAGGTTTTTTTTGCTTCTGGTAATATGTTGAGGGAAATGAACCATACTTGCATTACTTTGATTCCAAAGCATCCTGCTGCTTCTGATGTAAAATATTTCAAGCCTATAATCCTTTGTAATGTCTCATATATGATCCTTGCTAAGGTGCTGGCTAACAGAATGAAACAAGTACTTTCTCCTTGTATCAGTCCTAGCCAGTCTGCTTTCACTACTGGGAGATACATAACTGATAACTTCATCCTAGCCTATGAAGTCCTTAATTATATGACCCATACAAAATCTAGACAACATAAGTACTTAGCTTTGAAGCTTGACATGGAAAAGACCTTTGATAGAGTTGAATGGCCTTTTATAGGCTAATTATGAAGAAGATGTGTTTTTGTAATGAATGGATTGACATGATTATGGGATGTGTATCTATTACCACATTTTCCTTTACCATTAATGGTTCTAGAATAAGATTTATGAAGCCCTCTAGGGGACTCAGGCAAGGGCTCCCTCTCTCTCCCTATTTCTTTCTGATTTGTTCAGAAGGCCAAAGTTTTCTCCTTAATCAAGCAGAGAAAGATGGTTCAATACAAGGAATGAAAATTGCTAGATGTTGTCCTCCTATTTCACATCTCTTATATGCTGATGACAGTCTTATTATCTATAAAGTTGATGATACCATGGCAGCTAATCTTGCTCTGACTTTTGGCCTTTACCAGTCCTGCTCTGGTCAACTAGTCATCTTTCAAAAATACAGGATCTTTTTTAGCAATAATGTGGATGATAATCTCAAGGCCACCATCCTCAAGCACTTTAGTGGAGTATCCATTCAATCCCACACCAAGTACTTGGGTCTCCCTCTTCTTATTGGCATATCTAAAAAAGAGACCTTTGCTTATATTAAGGGGAAAATTTTCGCAAGGCTGTCTTCTTGGAAAAACATATTGCTGAATCAAGGAGGAAAGGAGGTGATGCTGAAATCAGTCATCACCATGCTTACTTGCTATCCTATGTCTGTTTTCAAATTGCCTAAAGGTTTCTGTAATGAGCTATCTGCTCTCATGGATGATTTTTGGTGGAAAATGATAGAAATTCCAGTAAAGGCATTCACTGGTTGGGAAAGGCTATGTATGCCTAAAAACTTGGGGGCCTGGGAGCTAGGTATATTGATGCTTTAAACTATGCCTATGTTGCTAGACAGGTCTGGAGACTATTTATAAACCCTAACCTCCTGGTTTCTAAAGTTCTTAAAGCTATGTACTTCCCAAATTCTACTATTTTGGATGCCTCAAACTGCTATTTAAGCTCATATTTTTAGAAGAGTGTCATGGCAGTGCTCTATCTAATCAAGGAAGGATGCTACTGGATTATTGGAAATGGACATGACATTAGAATTTGGACGGGTAGGTGGCTCCCAAGCAATCCTAGTGGGAGACCTCTAAAACCTGATATTGAGGCTTGTGATGTCTTCTAGGTGACTGACCTTATTGAGAATGGAAGCTGGAATGAAGAAAATATCAAGAGAATTTTCTGGCCAGTGGATGCCTACCAGATATTAGCCCTTCCTATAAGAAAACGCAATCTAAAAGACAAGGCTTATTGGAAGCCATCACTTGATGTAGCGCTGAACACCAGATTTGCGGTAGCAGTGTTTATCTTGTGGATATGAGGCTGTGATGAGTGATTTCGACGGTGAGGACACGGTGGTGATCAAGAACAGTGGTGGCGGTTTAAGTGATTATGAGGAACAAGTGAATTAGTCGACAAATTGGCAGAGTTTCTGCTTGTAATATATTATAGCTTGAAGCTTGAGAGATTGATTAGATTTTTTCTATTACAATGTGATCCCGTATTTATAGGCTAAAAAGTAAGTCGGTCTACTGTTCATTGACAAGACAACTGAGAGTACATAGCTAAGTTAACTACGTATGCATTACAAGTGTCCTAGCCAGATGTCACGATTGGCCAGCTGTTACATCCAGCTGGATTGATAAGGACGACGGACAGCGGACGACGATAGGCCGCGGCGAGTAACGACCATCGATTATTGATAAGAATGACGAGCAGCGGACTCATTTGTGCCTTGACTGTATGGGTAGAAATCACATTGAAAAGATGGATCCGACATTGAACTGGCGGACAAGATCCGGCCTACGGTTGGCGGACAGGTCCCGGCTTGTAGCTAGCGGGTAAGAGATGGCTATGGCAGCAGCCAGAGGAGAGTAAAGCCCATTTTCATATGTTGATGGGCCAAGAGTATAGGCCCAATAGGGATGAACAGGGCCCCGCTCTGACCCGGGTATATCAATGGCCCCCTACTCTGTGCCTGGCGTGCCCGCCAAGGCGGAGAGTAGAACTCTGAAGAACTTTTGGTGAAGCTCCTTGTGGTCGCTCGTGACAGAGGTATGCCGATACTGTTCTAGCGGGCTTGAACCAGTGTTGGTGAGAACCACAAGTTATATGCTGTGCATTGCAGCGAACAGGCTTGATCGCCGATACTGTTCTATCGGGCTTGGACCGGTGTTGGTGAAAACCACTAGTTATATGCGTGCATTGCAACGAATGTGCTTGAATCGTTGTTAGTATCGCGTAGCGAATTACCGATTATATGCCGCGCATTTGTAGCGGACAAAGCTTAATTGCCGACAACGCTCTGTCGGGCTTAGTCAGGTGATAATACTCTATCAGTGGTGTTTTGTCAGAATAAGCCACAGCGGACACTGAGTGATGTTAGCCGCTTGAGTAATGATGGGAGATAATGATGTGCCGAGGCCGCTTATTCTGTGGACAAGTTGATGGCCGTCAGAAGAGGTTTGAACGGTTGAAAAATATAAACGGATGTATCGGTACACGAAACGTCACATCAGTCACGTGCTCTGACACGGCGGTTGGAACTGAACCGTTCCTTGCTCTGATTGGCGGAGGAAAAATCGGTAACCTTTCCTACCATCATTACTTTTGAATTTTGAATCCTAAACGTCGTTTCCCCTCTTTTTTCCCTCTATAAATAGAGGAGTTGCCCCCAACTCTTACACTTTTCTCTCTTTTCATCTCTGATAAATTCCTCCGGCGATAACGCAAGGAAAGCTCCGGCGATTAGCAAGGTGTTCCGGCGAGTGTTTATTCCAAAGTAAAGCTCAAGCATTTTATCCTTCCCATTATCAATCGTGTATGAAATTGCACATTTCCTTTGCTCTTTTATCCGATTTTGCCTTGATGTCATCTATTTCTTGTTGGAAGACTACAATGCCTTGATCTGTGCCTCTGTGATTTTGCTTCATTTTCTTTTTGATGAACATCATGAGCCCAATCTGTTGCTTCGCGATTTTGTGTCTCTTTTTTCCCAGAAATATACCCCCAAATGTATGCATGTTTGATTGATGGTTTGGAAATTTGTTCAGTGGAATTTCGAATACGCGTTGTTTGAAGCTTTTCTGGTTTGAATTTAGGGTTTTTTTGGGGATTTGGGGTTTTTCTGGGGATTTGTTTGTTTAAAGATGGAAGGGCGAGGTGTCGGGGTGTGATTGCTTTCACCTCGGCCCGATTTCCATGTCCGGGTGATAATCTAATCCACCTTGCCCTTTTTCTTTTCCAGAATGTCATCAGATCACACCCAATCAGACGAAGAGGCTAGGGCCACTGCGGGTTATGGGTCAGAGGAGGTGAGCATGGAGGATGCTAGCTCTAGCGGCGATGAGGAGGAGATGGAAGAAATTCCAAACCCTGGACCCATTAACATAGAATCTGACCCGGACGTACCCGCTGTTGGTGAGGGCGTAGCTGAGGTCGAGGTCGAAGATGACGACCAGATGGCACTGAGTGGGTTGCTAAGCAGAATGGAAAAAGCTCTGAATACTGGAGCCGCCAAACGTAGCGGCAAGCTCAAGGAAGCCGTGGAAGCCGTTGATCCATCGGAGAAACCAAGGAAATCTCCAAAGGTAGTGGTGTCCAAGAAGAAGATCGCTGTTGACGAGCCCGCAAAAAGGAAAAGGGCGCCCAGAAAAAGGTCTCCTGCAGTCGAGAATGAGCTCGCAGAGCAAAAGCGGGCAGATAGTGCTCTTATATCCCGATGGAAGGAGTTCAAAGATCGGGAAGACTATACTCTGGCGTTGGGGGCGTATGATGTTTCTGCGGATTATCGTTTTGTCAGCATGGGCGCGACCAATGTTTCGTGGGTTTGTGGTCGGGAGCAACAAGACTATCTGTGGTTGCACTATGACCACTTTGCAGCCGGACTCAGACCTCCCTTTGATCCATTTTTTGTCAAGTTCATGGAGGAGCTGAGGGTGATGCCCTGCGATCTTAGTTTGGGGGTAGTCCGCGTGGTTATGTCCTTTATTATAATTAGTAGGCTAAGCGGGCGTGAACCATCCATGGCGGTGCTCCCGTATTTTTATGGTTTTTCCTCGAAGGGTGCGGCTGGTCAAATTCAACCGCGGAGTAGATCAACCCATGGCCGGCCCCATTTACTATTCGACCTTCCCGATAAAGTAGCGGACTGGGACAAGAGATGTATGAAGGTAGAGTCCCGAGTGGGGTGGCCGTTTGAGAAGCTTCTCGTGAACTCGGTCAAGATCGACCACTTGGCCGCAATAAAGACCCAAACCGATGATGACGAGTTCATTGCGGAGCCGAAAGACGACCTAGGCTACACCCGGAAGAAAGAACCCCGTGCTCGTGCATTTAACCGGAGGTTGTTATTAGACGTCGGCCAACCCTACCTTAGACAAGCCGGACTTTCCGGAGCCGGTGTTGGCGAACCTTTGGTTGTAGTTGATTCATTGCCGACTCACCTGCATTGGTACGGCGAGTGTCACCACGGCAGGTTTATGCCCTCTCAGTGCGGAATTTGCGGCGGTTACCCTAACATGCGAGCACCGAGTAGGATTTTTACTTGTTTCATTTCATAACTTGTTCCCTTGTTGTTTTTGTGATCGCTAATAAACTTTGTTCCCCGCAGATACCATGGACAAATTAGCTCAACGCAGCCAGCTGTCAAAGAAAAAGACTGTCGGCGAGGTGAAGAGGACTACTGAGCTGAAGGGGATCAAAACATCCCTCCCCATGGTCAATTTACAGACGTCCGCGGCGGGAACCTCTGGAGACAAGGTTGTGAAGTCATCCCAGCCACCCGTAGTAGAGAAAACCGCGGCGAGTAAAACCATGAAGCGACTATTCGACGAAGCCACCCGCGGGTGATAAGAAAAAGAGGGTCGCCGTGGAGGAGATCGAGCTCGCGGGGAGATGACAAAGCGGCAAGCGGGATGTCCCTCTTCACAAAAAGACCGAACAGATGATCCCCGAGGAAAGAGGCCACCGAAAAGAGTAAAGGCAAATCGTTGTCGCCGAGTCCGTTCCGGCGGGCACGAGAACAAGTGGTGCCTTTTATCGGGATCCCCGCCGGGCCTAGAGGGTGTCCCGCCGCCCGGTTGGACAAAGAGTTTATGCGGCAACATCCTCTCGACCGCCAATGGCGCGGACAATTTCTAGGGGTATCGCCGACGTGCCTCCCCCGAGGCATTTTAGGTGGGGTATCCCTAGTGATATTCGATTGGAGATAGGCCGCGGAATAGCGGACGGGGTTGTGATGGCGGACCAGACCGATCCCCGCCGTGCCTTTCTTGGGAATATTGATGATTTGTGGGGCTTATACGGCGCCACGGTGAGCATGGTAAACCTCTTTTTCCGCTTTCGTTTTTCATTCTTTTTATTGCCATTCTTCTCAAGTCAATATTGACTCCGCTGTTTATTTTTCTTCCCTTAGGTCGGCACAAAGCTTGGCGCGGTTCGTCAATGATTACGTAAACACCATAGCTGAGAGTGCCAGTGTCGCGAAAGAGCTGGTCGAGACCAAAAAAGCTCTTGGCGCCGCAAATGCAGTGTCCGCTGGTCTTCGTGGGCGATTAAACGCAGCTGAGGCGGAGAATGAGAAGCTAAGAGCACAGCTCGCTGAAGCTAATAGGATTAACTCTGACCTCGTGGAGCAGGGAAAATCCATCGATCGAACCATGGAAGAGATGAAGCAGAGGGTGATTGAGGCTCAAGCTCACTGGGAAACCGAGAAAACAGTGTGCGCGATCTGCGTAAACAGTTGGAGGATCTGAACTCGAGTATCCCAGGCCAGATTGAGGTTGCTAGCAAAGCCGCTGCTGACGATAGCTTTATGATGGGATATGACCAAGGGTTTTATCACATCGCAAGGTGCGTCCTGGCTCATGATGGCGGTACCCCCGACCTCGACGTCTTGGAAGAATGGATTCTCACCCATCCCTTTTCTGATTATCTAAGAGAATTCCACGACCGCATACCTTTCTCCGATGTTGAGCTTCAGCGCTACGTCCCTATGTATGATCCTGATTGGATGGTTCCCGCTGTGATTGAAGCAAATCTGAGGGAGCGTGTTCGCTTGGCTACATAGGCGAGGGAGAGAGCCGCTGAAGAGGGCGAGGTCGAGCAGCCTGGTGAGAAGTCGACAGAGCCTACTGAGTCGGAGACCAATGCTGATCAGATGCTGCACCATTCTCTCCGCGAAGAGAATGTCCATAATGAAGAGATGCGGCCCGAGGATTCTTAGATTTCTGGCTCTGTTTTGTAAAACATTATTATGTGTTCGCATATGTATAACTCTTTTCCTTTTCCGCACTTTTGTCCGCACATTTGTCTCTGTGATAGCTAGTATGTACTTTGTCCAGCTTATACTTTTATTCCTGCCCGTTTTTGATGTATGCTTGCTTTTTGCTTGAATTTTTTGTCTAAATTGAGTCCGATGATAACAACATCCGGCCCCCTTGTTTTAGATAAGATTCTAGGTCGATCTTGTGCGGACTCCTGTATGAGATATGCCCCTCTTGAATCTTATCTGAAATAACTTGTTCGCTAGGAAGTCGTGACCGCATTAAATTTTCCCAAATATTGCCCCTATTTTTAACAACTCTGAAGTCTAGCCGAAGTTTTGTTGAAAATTCTTCGAGCACAATTCTTTCTTACCCATGCATACTTGTAATAATTTGCATATAAAAAAGAGAATGTAAAATCGGGCTTTATTAATTTTGACTCATCTCGCTAGATGAGTAAAGATTACAAGCAAAATAAGAAATCCTAACCACTCACGTCGTAAACGAGAGGATAGCCATAACCCTAACCGATTTATTACATGTAGTACCTTTTGAGGTTGTCCGCATGCCAAGGTCTATTGAGCTCGTAGCCTTGATGATTTCTGAGGACATAAGTCCCTTTTTTTGATCTCTCTCGCGACTTGATAAGGGCCTTCCCAATTTGCTGTTAGCTTCCCTCTATTAGGCTCCATACCCGCGGCCTTCCTGTTTCGAAGATCGAAATCCCCAACTTTGAACGAGTGGTTGCGGATTCGCTTGTCATGTTGTTGTTTAGCGATTTGCTTGTAGTTTGCAAGTCGATGGTACGTCGCCAGTCTTTTTTCTTCCACTAGATCCAAGTCGATCCGTCCGTTTAAAAGATTATCCGCCGGGTCATACAAGGCGACCCTGATGTTTGGTAGAGCCATTTCAACGGGGGTCATGGCCTCCGATCCATAAGTAAGAGAAAAAGGTGTTTCTCCCGTGGGTGTTTTGATCGTGGTGCGGAGAGCCCAAAGTATATCGGGTAACTCATCAACCCACCCTCCTGCTTTCACTCTGCCGTCCACGCTCTTCTTCAACATTTTGATTATTTGTTTATTGCCGGCCTCAGCTTGGCCGTTTCCTTGAGGATAAGCCACGGATGACTGCCAGTGTTTAACCCTGAATTCCTCACAAAGGTTTGAGAAGTCCTTCCTGAATTGTGGGCCGTGATCTGATACAACTGCCCGCGGGATGCCGAAGCGTGAAAAAATCTGATCATGTAAGAAATAACCCGCCGCCTTTGCGGTTATCTTGACCATAGGTTTTGCTTCAATCCATTTTGTGAAATAATCCACAGCCACTATGATGACTTTGCATCCACCTCTTCCTGGTGGAAAAGGCCCAATGAGATCGAGTCCCCACATGTCGAAAGGCCATGGTGCGGTCACGATGCTTTGCTCGACAGATGGTATCCGAGGGATGTCCGCATGTTTTTGACACTCTGGACATTCTCTAACCAATTTTTCTGAATCTTTAAGAATTGTTGGCCAATAATACCCTGCGGTTATAACTTTTTGCACCAAGGAGCGGCTAGCGGGATGGCCCCCACACACTCCTTGGTGAAGTTCGATAAGGATTGTCTTGCTCTCTTCCTCTCGAACACATCGTAAGAGAGGTCTTGTCGCGGACCTTCTGTAGAGTATTCCACTGTTTACGATATACCTGACCGCTCTTTTCTTAAGTGTGCGAGCTTTGTCCGCCCCATCTGGTAATATACCTGTTTCTATGTAAGCCTGTACCTCATCAATCCAACATGTAATCGGCGCTGGTGTGTCGATTTCCATGATCTGTATTTCCTCTATGGCGGGTATGGCTAGATACTCAATCATTATTGAGGGATCTGCAATCTCTTCTTCGAGTGATAGCTTAGAGAGATAGTCTGCTCGCTCATTGTCCTCTCTTCGAATTCTGATGAACTCGCAATAGTTGAAACCGCTTTTTAATCGTTGAACAATCTCACCATACTTCTCAAGAATACCACAGTGTGTGTCATAGTCCCCTGAGATTTGATTGACGATGAGTTGGGAATCACAAAATACTTCAACATTTTCTACGTTTAATTCCCGGGCTAGTTTGAGACCGGCTATATCTGCTTCGTACTCGGCTTGATTATTTGTGGCCGGAAATTCGAACCTCAAAGCTTTTTCGATTTCTTCCGTCGTTCCGGGCTCCATCAAGATAACTCCGGCTCCACAACCATTTCGATTAAATGCTCCATCAACATATAAGTGCCAGCATTGATTGGGCTTAACACTGGTTGCCGCGGGCTCTTGTGATAATGGAGAACTAGGTTGTGGCGAGCTGAAACTTGTCTCTACAATAAAATCCGGTAATGCTTGACCTTTGATAGCTTTTCTTGGTTGATATTGTATGTCGAATTCAGTAATTTCTATAGCCCATCTGAGGAGACGGCCTGAAAGGTCCGGTTTATGAAGTATTTGGCGCATTGGACTATCCGTTAAGACAATAATTGTATGTGAAGTAAAGTAAGCCCTGAGTTTGCGGGCAGCAATGACAAGCGAGTAGGCTAATTTTTCAATATTAAAATAGCGACTCTCCACCGGACTGAGAGCCTTGCTTACATAATAGACGGGATTTTGGAGGGTTCCGGCCTCTTTGACAAGAACGGCGGCGACAGCCCGGTCTAAAGCCGCTACGTACAAAAACAAAACATCTCCCTCCACAGGGCTAACCAAAAGAGGTGGTTTTCCTAGATATTCCTTCAGAGCTTGGAATGCCTGTGAACAATCCGCGTTCCATGAGAAAGCTTTATCGCTTCTGAGAATCTTGAAGAAAGGAAGACACTTCTCAGCTGACTTTGATATGAACCGACCCAACGCGATGATGCGTCCATTAAGCCTCTGAACTTCTTTGATAGTTGTAGGCTCTTGCATATCGATTAAAGCTTGAATCTTTTCTGGGTTAGCCTCAATGCCACGACGACTAACCATAAACCCCAAAAACTTGCCCGCCTGGACACCAAAAGTACATTTGGCCGGATTGAGCTTCATCGAGTGTTTTCGGACATTGTTGAAGGTTTCTTGAAGGTCGGCCGGCGTGACCGTCCCCAGCGGACTTAACAACCATGTCGTCAATATAAGCTTCCACATTTTTGCCTATCTGTGAACTGAAGACCTTGTTGACCATTCGCTGATAGGTCGAACCCGCGTTCTTCAACCCAAATGGCATCATCTCGTAATAAAATAGACCTCCAGCGGCTCTGAAAGCCGTTTTCTCTTTGTCGGATTCAGCCATCCGCACTTGGTGATACCCAGAATATGCATCCAAGAAACTTAAAACTTCAAAGCCAAAAATAGAGTCGACTAGCCGATCGATTCGTGGAAGCTGATAAGGATCCTTCAGAGATGCTTTGTTGATGTCTGTGAAGTCGACGCACATTCTCCACTTACCATTCTGCTTCTTTACCATAACCACATTTGCCAACCAAGTAGGGTAGGCAAGCTCCTTTATGATTCCTGCTTGTAGAAGCTTTCCGACCTCTACTTTCACCGCCGCTTCCTTTTTCGTTGAAAATTGGCGCGCTCGCCGTTGTATTGGCTTGAAAGTAGAGTCGACGTTAAGATGATGAAGAGCGACGTCAACCTCGACTCCTCGCATGTCCGTGACCACCCAGGCGAAGGCGCTCAGATTCTCTTTAAGTAATTGTACCAAATTTTCCCTTTCAAGGGAACTCAGCCGAGCCCCAATTTTGACTTTTTGATCGGGGTATTCATCGTTGATGATTACCTCGATTAACTCATCCTCTGCTGTAAAATCAGGCTCGTCCCTGACTTGCAATGTTTCGCATTCCACTTTAACTGTCGCATGTTCGGCGGCGACCCTGATCATGTCGATGTTTTCCATGTGCGGGGGCTGCTCAATTTGTGCTCTCTTGTCCCTGTTCTCATCTCATGTATGTATGTTAGGACGGTTGCGCAGCTCGCCGATCGACGTTCCGATCCCGTCCCTCACATAAAACTTTGCCCGTTGATGTGGAATGGAAGTTACCATTTGAAATTGTTTCAAGGGGTGTCCCAATTATCATGTTATAATTGACCGAAGATCGACTACCAAAAATGTCACCTTTTCCGTGCGAAATGGCCCGTGATCTCCCATCCGTACATCTAAGTCGATGGCCCCCTTGACCCGTATTTTGTGATTTGTGAATCCCTCAAAGGTGCCATTGTGCGGCCTCAGATTGGAGTCGCTGAACCCCAATTCTTTGAAGCAGTTGTAGTATAAAATATCACGGCAAGCTCCTGTATCAACCATCACTCTATTGACACAGGCCCGATTGACGACCACTGAAATGCAAAGGCACATATCTTCGTATTGATCGAAGTCACAAGCTCACTTCGAGTAAAGGCCGAGGTTGCTCATTTCCCCGCAAAACTATAGGCTTCTCCACATGTTTGTTGATGGAGCCGATACGATTCTTAATCCGATTGTTACCGGGAGGAGGCTCGTTATCATTCTAATGTTCCGTCGAACCGACGAGCTTGTTGATTCCTCTTATCACCATGATCTAGTTTGAGGTGATCATGGTGTCCGCGAGCGAGTAACTTCTCAATTGCCCGTTTGAACCGAATGCATTCATCGTAGTATGTCCCTTGTCTCTGTGATAGCCGCAGTATTTAGATGCATCGCGGAGTGTATCTGTTACCATCGGATATGGCTCAGGTATCTCGTCTCTTATCTCATTCAATACTTGAGAATAGGAAATTCTGAGCGGCGTGAAATGCTCCTCCTTGAATCTTTCAGGTTTCTTAATTTCTCGATCTGCCCCTCTACGGGTATCTCTTGGCGGGCTACGCTCAGCCCTCTGTTTGCCTTTGTTGGATGAAGACGCTCCTTCGTTTCCCGCAGTTGCAATGTACTTCCTGGTTGAACTCAACATCTCTTGTAGGTTCGCTGGTGGTGACAAAGCGAAATAAGATTTCAAATACCCCGGCTTCAACCCTGTTTCAAAGCTAGTCATGACGACGTTATCTGCTATGCCCCTGGTTAGCTCGTACACTTTATAAAATCGTTCATAATAGCCTGCGGGTAGCCTCATTATCGCCCGTCGGACCTCATGTAGGTCAATGTGTGTCTTCTTAGGTCCTCCTACCGACCTAAATTCAGCTATAAATTTGTTGATCGATCATCCCAAGATAAAATCGAGCCCGGTGGAAGATCGCGGATCCACGATGTCGCCCGATCCCGCATTGATCCCACAAATGCTATACACCAAGCCTCGTCGCTTGATGTACACAACCGATTCTCGCTTTGGAAAGTCGACGGCCAATCCAGAGGATCTGTAGCTCCATGGTAGTTAATGAAGTTGGGGTAGTGAGTCCCGCCTCTTGGTGCCGCTTTCAATATTCTCGGATGGAGCACACTCGTTCCCCAAGTCGGAACCACTTTAACACCCTTTGTACCCTTCTGCAGCTCTTCTATCTGTTTTTTCATGATGCCCAATTCCACTTGAGTTTGGGGAATTGGCGGGAACGCCATATGCCCTCCCTGATCTTGCGAGTCCCCATGTCCCTCCGTGCGAGTGCGGACCTGTCGAGGATTCCGTGGTCGCCCTGGGGCTACACCGCGGTCGTCGACCACGGGCCCCGCCGACCAAGTGCCGATCTCCTATCTCCTCTTGGTTGGGACGTTGCATGGCGCTTTCTTCCATTTCCGACCGTTGAGTTTGTACGGTCTTTGGAGGAATGAAAGTTGGTCGTAACTCGTTTGTGCGGGTTGAGGGGGTTGAATTTGCGGATAGGTTGGGGTGGTAATCCTTCAAACAATCGTAATGTATTTCCCATTCGCATTTCCTCTACGTATTCCATATGTGCTCGTAGAGCTATTCTATAAGCATCTAGCTGTGGGGAAGCTCCCCCTGCCGAAACAGCCTCTTGCTCGTCATTTGGATTGGATGTCCCAACAATTCCCTTTCCTTTGTTTTTCCTAACCGCCTCCTCATGTATTTCGCGGGCTTTAGCTCTTTCTCGTATGTATGCTCGCATGTCGGTTGTGAGGGCAGGGTTGATGTCTGCCCCATCTGACATAACCCTGCGGCTAGCCTCTCCCCGCAACGCGCTTGTCCCACGTGTCGGGCGTTGATTTAATGGTTTAGTCGGTGTTGCTGGGTTCAAGTTTTTCCCGCCAGCCATGACTTATGATTTTAGTGGGTGTTCTTCCGGTGCAGAATATGAAGGTGAGGAGATGTTGTGCTCTCTGAGTGGTCTGTGGCTAAATAATCAAACTTTCCTTACTTGAAGATCTGAAACCGACAAAAGGGTGTATAAACCAACCTGGGCATTAAAGATGGACTCAAGCGTGAGTATGCGGTGAAGTTGGTGATCTCCTTGTTAAGATGAGGAGAGCAGCGGTTTCCTGGGCTATATTATCCCAAAAAGTCAAAGCTCCAATGACCGATGGACTGGTGATGATGATAACCTCGTCTGAAACACCGTGAAATCGTCCTTGTGGTGGAGTAAATGATCTCCAAAAGCTGAATGATGATCGGTTTCCCGGTAACGGAGCCAACTGATGTTGCGCTGAACACCAGATTTGCGGTAGCAGTGTTTATCTTGTGGATATGAGGCTGTGATGAGTGATTTCGACGGTGAGGACACGGTGGTGATCAAGAACAGTGGTGGCGGTTTAAGTGTTTATGAGGAACAAGTGAATTAGTCGACAAATAGGCAGAGTTTCTACTTGTAATATATTATAGCTTGAAGCTTGAGAGATTGATTAGCTTTTTTCTATTACAATGTGATCCCGTATTTATAGGCTAAAAAGTAAGTCGGTCTACTGTTCATTGACAAGACAAGCGAGAGTACATAGCTAAGTTAACTACGTATGCATTACAAGTGTCCTAGCCACATTTGTCACGATTGGACATTTGTTACATCCAAATTTGGATTGATAAGGACGACGGACAGCGGACAGCGATAGGCCGCGGCGAGTAACGACCATCGATTATTGATAAGAATGACGAGCAGCGGACTCATTTGTGCCTTGACTGTATGGGTAGAAATCACATTGAGAAGATGGATCCGACATTGAACTGGCGGACAAGATCCGGCTTACGGTTGGCGGACAGGTCCCGGCTTGTAGCTAGCGGGTAAGAGATGGCTATGGCAGCGGCCAGAGGAGAGTAAAGCCCATTTTCATATGTTTATGGGCCAAGAGTATAGGCCCAATAGGGATGAACAGGGCCCCGCTCTGACCCGGGTATATCATCACTTAATGGCAAGTTTTCTTTAAAAGCTGCCTACTTCCATATCTTTGATAGGCTCAACAGACAATCTCTGGGAGTGATTAGAGGTTCTAATGTCTCCTCTTCTAACCCTTATGGAATGATAAATATTGGAAGAGAGTTTGATCTTTGGAGATACCAAACAAGATTAAACATTTCTTCTGGAAATGCTTGAGGAACACTCTGCCTTGTAAGGCCAACTTGTCTAAAAGGCTTCCCCCTTATTCCATCTTACCTATTTTTTCTTTCTATGCTAGTTCTCCTGAAAATGTTGAGCACATTCTGATCAAGTGTTCTAAAGCAAAGGATGTTTGGGCTTTCTCCTCTCTTTACTGGGAACAATTCTATGATAAATCTTTCACCCTCACTGATTGGTGGGCTTCTATCATTCAAGACAATGACTTTAATGTTCAAAGAGAGAAAATTTGCAAACCCTGGTTCTCTTCTAGAAAATATGGAAAGCTCGTAATGAATTGGTCTTTAATAATAACATCTCAAACCCGGATAATGTATTTAAAATTGCTACTAAAGAGTTTTTTAAGTACAAAAAAGAAAATACCTGTTCTTTGGATGGCTCTTCAATTTCTGCTAACACTATTAATGATCCATCTTCCTGTTTAACGTGTAATGTTTCAATTTCATCTCAGCAGGATCACCTTGCAAACGGATGCTCCCTGGAAAAGCCACTATGATCTGGTGGGTGGTGGTGTGTCCATATTTGACATAAATTATAATCTTATGGAGGTGTGGGGAAGATCCTTTTGCAACATTGACTCCCCACTCAGATCTAAAGCAAAAGTAGTTAGATGGGCACTGCAGTTGGAGAAGGAAAAAGGGTGGACAAATTTTCTCCATAAAACGGATTCGCAAATCCTCTGTAATCTGATTGAATAGAAAATGGCACCGGTGCCTGGTATCAATATCATCATCAGAGACATTCAAGCGCTCAAGGAAAGTTTCTGCTGGTGTAAGATTGTTCATCTTATTAGGAATTTGAATGTTACTAGCCATAAAACTGCGGCTTTTGTTAAAAAGCTTTCTAATCCGGCCATGTGGTGGACTGGATCTTGTCCGGTATGGATTTCTTCTATGGCTCAAATCGGAGAAGAATCTTGACGGTGTTCTACTGTGTAATGAATTTTACCTTTAATGAAATTTTCGTTTCCACAAAAAACCTACCTACTTTACGTAAGATACAAAAGGTATGTATGTCTAATATATCAATCATTGTCTTATCATGTGAAAGGAAAACTTGAATTATAATTCCTTTTCCACTAGATGCAAAATGCTATGTTCAAAAATGGTTGTCGCCAACAAGGGCATTGGTCCATTGTTAACTACCGTTGCTCTTGACCCAGAGGATTCGAGTTCGAGTCTCATTGGAATTAAATCAAGTTTAAATTCTAGTAAGGACAAAAAAGTGTGTGTTCATATATTTTGTATCCGTCTAAACAAAGAAAAACGGTTATGTCACAACGAATGTCATAACAAACTTTTTCATCATTGATTATAATTTAATACTGTAACGGCACAAACCATAGGCAAGAAGAAAATTATCATAGGCCGCTCGGCACATGCACATATCATCAGTGTTGGACCTAGGAATTTTGTTTGGTGGAGGCCAAATTCTCATTAAAATATCGTAGCGAAATTTTTCTTTAAAATTCTCAATAACGAAAATCACTAAGAAGGTTTTTATCAGTTTAGATTTTGTAAAAGTATTAGCTATCATTTTTATACAAAAACTTGATAGACTCATACACCCCGTGACCCTTATGTATGTGTGTTAGAACAATTATGTAAGTTCATGATATATTAAAATGATGAATCGATAGACATGTTATGAAAGCTGTGTTAGACCAATTATATAATTTTATGATATATTAGAATGATAAATTAATAGACGTGTTATGAAAGCCACAACTTCGAAAAACAAAAAAGAGAGGAATAAGAAGAAAATCCAATTATTTAAGTTTATGATATATTAAAATGATTAATTAATAGACATGTTATGAAAGTTGTGTTAGATTGTGTAAGTTTATGATATATTAGAATGATGAATTAATGGACATGTTATGAAAACTACTGCATAAAAAATAAAAAGAGAGATGAATAAGAAGAAAAAAAACCAAAAAAAGAGGTTAAAAAATGTAGCTACCGGATTTTGATCCAATGACCATAAAGCCATTTATAATTCTTTTTACCAATTGAACTAAGATGACAATGGCAATAAAAAAGTTTGAAATAATATACATACACAATTGTTTATTATTATTAGATGGTATATTGGTAATTTCACACGGAAATTTGAGTGGGGTCCATGGACCCTCTCACCCATGTGGGCCCGCCACTGCATCTCATTATCAAATGCACACGTAAGCCTTACGAAACAATTGCATCATACAAATGAGCGGAAGTTTAAAAGGAAACCTTCGTAAAAATGCGCAGAAATCGAAACAAGCATTCAATTACAGAACTGATTAGACATAGAAGTGAACAGATGGAACAAAAAACATAAAACCAGAAATCAACCTTTCCACGAATATGGTGTGCCTACCGCAACCTCGGTAGGTTGAATTCTAAAAATTCATATCTTATGATACAGGTATATCTACAACTCCAAATAAACAAATCGACAATCCAAATATACCATAATAATTTCAAATAAGACTACATACTCCAATCCCATTAAAATAAAAGAGATACAACTAATTACTATTGTTGGTCCTTTGAAAAGGCTTTGGTTAAGTTTATAGGGGGGTGAATAAACTTAACACTTAAAACATTTGGAGTTAACAAACTCAGCAATGTCGTAGCTCGACTACTCGCAGTCCGCCGACCACTCGCAGTGAGTCGTCGACAAGCAGTATATTACTGGATTTGTTGCAGCGGAATATATTCAAATTAAGCCTTGTTACTTGTTGTTAAAAAGATGATACTAAGTATTAGATACTCTGTAGTGTAAGTGTGTGATTCAGTTGCTAGTTTTAGTAAGTTGATGTGATCAGTATACTAAATGCAGAAAGTAGATGCAGAAAGTAAGTAGGCAAATTTTATAGTGTTTCCAGGTGGTGTAATCATGTTAGTCCACTATTCTCTTGTGATGTTGGAGGAAATTCACTAGAGATCTTTGAGGTTGCAGTTACAAAAATCCCTAAGATGTCTGTCCTTCACCAATAACTATGGATTTACAAACTGAATATTCGAAACAGTAGGATTGCTGCTCCAAAGTATTCCACTGGTCCTTGAAGGGTAGGATTGCCTCTTCACCAGCTCCACCACAAACAACAGTTCTTGACACCTAAGTGCTTCTCTGTCTTCAGCAGGTTTCTTGTAAAAGAAAGTTTGAATCAAGTAAATGATTCAGTTATCAGCAGCTTGATCAGGATGAAATGATCAATAGCTTGATATCTTCAAGTGTGTGTACTTGATGTAACTTGATAGCAGGTTACACTTGAAGAGTTTTCTGGATCAATAGCTTTTAGCTCAGTGATGTCAGTAGGGTGATTTTCTTGATAAGAAACTTGATAGCTTTGAATAGATTATTTGTTTTTCATCACTTTTCATCATATGTATCTGAATCAAGAGTCTTCTATTTATAGGTGAGAATCCTGTGACTTATGTTTGAATTTCAAACATAGCCATTTCAGATTTGTCTTCATCTTGACTTGCTTTCTGTCTCTGTACATAGTACTGACACGGTCAGTTTGCTTTTTGTCAGTTTTCAGTCTGTCCACCCTTTGACTTATGTCCATTGGTTAATCCTCGGAATCTTTCCAACGTTCTTTTCATCTTGGCCATTGATTTGTTGACAATATCAAGGTTTGTAATCCATCATTATCCTTGTAATCTTCCAATGTAACCCTTGATTAAATCGAGATATATACTCAGCAGATATTTGACTTATTTTAGTGTACTGATGTTTATGTCAGTCAGTTGTCTTAAGTCTGCTGTGTTTATGAAACACTTCAGCTGACTGTCTTTTATCTAACTTTTGATTGTGAAGTTAGAGTACACCAATTTGAACATAACTAAGTTCCAATCACCACTTAACATAAGGAACTTAGACCTTGTACACAAGGTATATGTAATCAGTTTAGGTCATCACAGACTTCCCTAAATTCTGATTCCATATCCTTGACTTTAAGTACTAAGTTTGATCCCTTAGCCTTCAATAACTGAGTTTGAACCCTCAGCCTTCAGTCTTCAGCAGGTTCCTAACTAGTCTACTGACTATACAAAGATCAAACTCTAATAAACCTATACATTTGATTTAGACATCTTTTTGCCTTTGCTCTATAACAGCTAGTCTGGCACTCACCATTAAAACTTAAAATATGTCCAAAAATTTCCCTTTTTTTAGTGATGATGCCAATACCCTCTTTACAGCAAAGCAAAACGATAAAAACAAAAATAGAACAAATTTAGCCATTTCTCATTATAATCAAATTTGTTCAAACTTATTACAAACTAGGATCAGCAAGGTAAAATAAGCAGTGTAAGTGTGCTGATCTAGTTTCTATCTTTGTCTTGTTCTCTCTTCTCATAGAACTCCTTGATTTCTCTGACAACATCCAGCATCTATTGGTTTTCAATTGGGGAAAAGTCAACCCAATGATTCAGCTCTTTCCACCACTTCCAGGCTTCTGGTAGAGTTAATCTTATATTATGAACACTGAAGCCCTGTCCCATATAGAAATGTTTGAATTCATCCAGTGAATACCTTGCTGACTGAACTCCCAGTCTTTGACCTCTTCCACCTCTATCTCCTCTTCCACCTCTAAAGGAAGCTCTCAGTGCCTTGACCCTTGTTTCCCAAAGTTTCAGTCCCACAAAGGAATTCAGTCCCTCCTAAAATACCATGTGATGATAGGGTTTCTTCCTTCCATAGTATAGCTTCTTATATTCTTGCAGGAGGTCATCAGTCAACTGAATCTTGCCAGGTGCAGGTTTCCTGAACTCATTTATATCATTCTCCCATCTCTTCTTGGAAAAAATACTTGCAGCCTCCTTTGCTTTTGCTGTAAGGCCCTCTTCCCCCTTATTGACATCATCAATAAATCGGGACAGTAGACCATGAACACTCTCCTGTGTGATCACTAAGTTAGCAAGTTGACCTTCCATAATCTCTGTCCTTGTGTCAACTACAGTGATCCTTCCTTCCATAGTTTGTTCCAGCAGATTGATCCTCTCAGTAACCTTAGGATCCAATGCAACAGGTTGAGGTGCTTCAGCAGGGTGAGCCACAGCAGGCTTGGGTACCTCAGCAAGCTTGTCAAGCTTTTTATGAATTGAGGCAAACTGTTCATTCAAAATTTTATCTCTGTTTGCTGTGCTCAGCTTTATATTTCTCACATCTTGGGTTAGGTCAGCAATTAGCATATTGAGTAGAAGTGATGTTGGAAGCAACTGTTTCAGTAGTTCTTCCTCTGTTTTCCACCAGATTCATCAAGTCTTCAAATCTTTGTTCTTGTCTATTCAGTTGAGTCCTTTATTGTGTAATATCATCTCTTACTGCCCTCAACTCTTCCAAAACATGTGCTGGTACTCCACCAGCCATACCTCCAGCCATATGTCCAGCAAAATCATAAGCAGGCTCTTCAACATTATAGTTTGCCCTGGGTATGCTGACAACCATGGCTGTTGTCCTATCCCATCCAACAGGTTCAGGACCTTCCTCAATCACATCTCCAAAAATTTCTTCCAAAATAGGATCTTATGCAGGTTGAGGTTCCAAAACATGTGCTTCCTCAAAAATTGGTACATGTGCCTGTTGAGGTTCATCAGCAACTTGTTCTTCCTCAGGCATTTGGAACTCCTCATCACTAAAGTCATAGTCCAACAGCTTTTCATCCTCATCAACAACAATAGTCTGCTGACTATCTTTACCTTCAGTGGCCTTAACTTCGTAGCCTGTACTACAACACTAGGTTCTATAGCAGCCTGTGCTTCAGTAGTCTTGGCCACAATATGTACAGGGGATTCCTACAATCCCATCAATGGTTCCAACCTTTGTCCAGGTGCTGTCTGATCCTCAGCAACCCGAACCTCCTGTTTTGACCTGTATTCAGGTGTTGTTTGTAACTCAGCAACCTGAACCACCTCTTCAACAGAAATATGAGGAAATATAGCCAGATTTTCCTCTAAGACTCCTCTATCATCGCAACCTTCTGTAATTGATCTGCAACTTGAGATAAGGTTGCCTGAGTGTCAAACCACTCCTGATACTGAGATGAGTCCTCTGAACTTGCATCAGCTTCTTCTAACATAACAACGTCATAGATAGTAGATATTCTGGCCTCTTCCAGGGATGTTGCTACAGCAAGCTATCTCTCCAAATATTCATTGAAAACATTTCCAAGTTCTTCCTTTAGCAAGTCAGTCTGTTGATTCTCAGAATGTGCATCAGACTCCACAACCAATAAGGTGTCAGACATACTGATCAGCCGGTTATCTCCAAAAGTTATCCCGTCATTAATTAGAGCTTCCAGATCATCCATATTCATATCCTCCATGTCTTCATCCATAAGATCAGTTTGCTGGCCCTCCGCAGACTTGCCATCATCAGCAGAGTAATCTGTTGTTGTATCTTTAAATCCCTGTCCTACATCCTCAGTAGGTCTTTCCAATGCAGTGCCACTTGGTTGGCCGGGAAAAGAAGGGTGATCATCATCAGAATCAGAGGATGAATCATCATCATTGTCAGGTGCATCCTGTGGTTCTCTGAACAAAATGTTTCCTTTTTGCTTTTCCCTTTCAATAATATCCAACAGCCTTACTTGTTGTTCAGATGTATCAATCAATCCAAGTAAGCTCTCCACACCCAACTGGTTGAATGACCATTCTTCAAATTTGGTCATTGGTTCTGCATTTGATTTTTGTCTCTTGTAGAAATAAACTTCCAAGCTAGATAATCTTCAATTTTCTTGATGTTGGGATCTACTTTTTCTTTCTTGGACTTCTTTTCTTTTCTCTAAAAAGGCATTGTGGGCTTTCTTGAGGTAGATTGCTCAGCTTGTTGTCCCCCAAAGGCTTCAACAAAGTGAGTCAATGTACCTATAGCAGATACAAATAGGTCAGTAAGTTCATCAGGTTGTACATTTGTCCCTACTACCTCCAACTGTTCCACACTAGGTTCCCCCTGACTTATATGCACATCAGTAGGGTCTGCAATAGTTTATTCTTCCCCCTGAGTTGTAGCATCCACAGCAGGGTCTTGAACAGGTTCAACATTTTTCACAGCAGGGTCAGGTACAGCAGTGTGATATGGTTCTTCAATCTGTTGCTCAACAACAACATTAGCATCCTCAGTAGACTCAACAGCCTCTTCTTCTACTTCTCTTTGGTCCTCCAGGACCCTTAGCTCTTTGCCTTTACCATGAACTTTCTTCTTTGCAACCCGTTTCCTTCTTTTTGCAGGTTGCTCTTCAATTTCAGCAGCTTTTCTCTTTCTTCTATCTTCATTTAGCTGTTCTTTCAAAATCTCAGCAGCAGTTTTCTTCCTTGTAACTTCAGAAGGCTCAGAAGCCTCAACATCAACTTGAACCTCAGTAGACTCAGCAGTGTCTACTGATTGCTACCTTGTCTTTTTAGGCTTTAATAGCTCAGTGATCTTTCTTGTATCACTAGACTTTCTTTTCTCAGCAGCCTTCTTAGGTGCTGGAGGTTGTGCAACTTGTTTAGCCTGCCCACCATCATCATTATCATCTCCATCATTATCACTTTCAGTTGCCTCATCATCTTCATCATCATCATCCAAACTAGGGATGAGATAACTGAATTATGGCTTATATCTAGACTTGTTTATCTTTGTAGGTGCAATATCAGCAATCTTCAAGTGGTTCAAGAGGGCTTGAATAATCAAACCCAAAGGCTTTGCCTTAGACTTTCTCGTCCATCTCTGTCTTCTGTTATCACCTTCTTCATGTACTGAACAAAGAATCCAGCCCAATCAAATCTCATACTCTTGCATATGATTATCAACATGTCAATCTTTGGTCCAGAGAGAGTATCAAGACTGCCACTAAATCCAAAAATGTTCTTGGCAATTATCTTGCTCAGTAGATTGTGCTCCAATTTGATATGCTTTACATTGATATTCAGTATTGATGGTATGGACTTGTTTGTCTTTATTGAATCAACAAAATCCAGTCTTGCAAGCTGCATAGATTCAGGATTTGTAGGAGCACCATTTCCTGGTCCAAATCGAATGCCTCCTTCAGTAGATTTGAAGTGATTTGAATATGTTGACAATTTACAGTGGTAGTAAATGCCTCTGTATCATCTCTAATCACTATATTTCTCCAGAAATTGACAACATTAGTGTAAGAGATGTTTTCCAATCTCAGATTTAGAACATCCTCTAGTCCTTCATATCTTCTGATTCTTCTACCAATATTGATAGCCAACTCAGTCTTGTTAGCATCAACAACGAACCCTCTAACACTTTGGCTCGTTCCAATGTGCACATCACTTTTATCCACCATTGAAGAAATATGAAAAAGATGAAGAAGAAAACTTGCAAATCTGTCTTCACACGATATATTCTCAGAGAAAATCGATCTGAAGTTGTAAGTATCATCTCTGTGTATATATCTGTATATATGAGGAAAGGTAGTGGGTAGTAACTGTCAGGAAAGTACTGTACCCGTCCTGTAGCATTTAACCACGATTAAAGTTGGAATAAATGTGATGTTGCCACGTGTCCCACTAACTTATTCCATAAGGAGTTGTAACCTTTGGATATTGTAACCGTAGTTATAAAGGATAAGAATAATATCCAATTATTGTTGACTTTCATTTAAGTTTGACTGTCTTGTAACGTATACTCCAGCAGACTTGGTCTTCAGTGGAGTTGGCTCAATAGCCAACTGACAAAGATGGCTCAGCAGCCTACTGATGAGTTACTCTGCTGATCTTCATACACACTTGTTTTATCCAACTGATAATACAAGATGAAGTTTAATACCAAAGACTGATCTGTCAAGTGAGCTCACCCAACAGGACAAAGACCAATCCCCTTGGCAACTTCATTTGCTCAATTGTCCAACCTATTTAAGTACATGGAACTGTTGATATCAATGACTAGTCTGCTAAGTGAGCTCACCCAAAATAGCAAAGACTAATCCCCTTGGTGAATTCCAGTACACTGCTGATTAAGGGTATATCAGTCAACTTTCATGATGCCAAGTTCAGTTCTTAACTTAGCAATCTTTCACTATCCAATGGTTTTGTAAATATTTCGGCAAGTTGATCTTCAAGGGGATGTAAAGAACCACCACATCTTTCTTCTCAACATGATCTCTTATAAAATGATGTCTCACACAATGTGCTTGGTTCTTGAGTGCAAAACAGGATTTTCAGTGATTGCAATTGCACTTGTGTTGTCACACATTATAGGAATTTCTCTTTCTTCAATTCCATAATCCCTTAACTGTTGTCTTAACCATAGTATTTGTGCACAAGCAGCTTCCAGCAGCAATATATTCAGCTTCAGCAGTGGAAGTTGATATTGAATTATGTTTCTTACTGAACCAGGAAACCAGTCTATTTCCCATCAATTGACAAATTCATGTGGTGCTTTTTCTATCAATCTTGCATCCAGCATAATCAGAATCTGAGTAGGATATAACTTTGAAACTTCCATCTTTTATGTACCATACCCCTACTCCCAAAGTCTCTTTTAGATACTTGAGAATCCTTTTGACTGCAGCTAAGTGACTTTCCTTTGGTTTTGATTGAAATCTTGCACAAACACCTACAACAAAGGATATATCAGGTCTGCTGGCAGTGAGGTACAGCAGACTGCGTATCATCCTTCTGTATAAAGTCTGATCAACATCTTTGCCTTCTTTATCTTCATCCAATCTGATGTTAGTACTCATAGGAGTTGATACCTTGGTGCTATGTTCCATGCCAAACTTCTTCAGCAACTCCTTGGTATATTTAGTTTGATGAATGAAGAATCCATCTTTCATTTGTTTGACTTGTAATCCCAAGAAGTAGTTCATCTCTCCCATCATACTCATTTGGAACTTGCTTTTCATGAGATTAGCAAACTTTTCACATAGCAAATCATTTTCAGAACCAAAGATTATGTCATCAACATAAATCTATACTAGCAGGGTGCTGTCCCCTTCATTGATTCTGAAAAGAGTCTTATCAATGGTACCTTTGGTAAAACCATTGGCCACCATGAATTGAGATAGGGTTTCATACCATGCTCTTGGTGCTTGTTTCAAACCATAAAGTGCCTTGTTAAGTCTGTACACTTTATCTTCTTGATCTTTAACTTCAAAACCAGGAGGTTGCTAAACATAAACCTCTTCTTCCAGAATGCCAATTAAGAATGCACTTTTAACATCCATATGGTATACTTTGAAGTTTTTATAAGCAGTATATGCCAAGAATAATCTTATAGCTTCCAATCTTGCAACTGGGGCATATGTCTCATCAAAATATATTCCTTCAGCTTGAGAGTAGCTTTTTGCCACTAAGTCTGGCCTTATTCCTTCCAATGGTACCAGATTCATCCAATTTGTTTCTGTATACCCATTTAGTTCCAATTATGTTTGCATGACTAGGCCTTTCCACTAGTGTCCAAACTTGGTTTCTTTCAAACTCATTCAATTCTTTTTGCATAGCAATTATCCAATCTGGATCAGATATTGCTTCGTCAACAACTTTAGGCTCCATTTGAGATAGAAAACAAGTAAACATTGCTTCCAATTGTCTTCTAGTCCTTACACCTTGTTGTATGTTACCAATTACTTGTTCAGCAGGGTGATCCTTCAACCATTGTAAATCATAATTGTTTGTTTACAGAAGCTTCATCTTCAGTAGGCTCTGTTGTGCTTTAGTAGGGGGTTCAGTAGATCCTTGAACTGCATATGTTGTTGGATTGGTAGTGTTACCAGCAGGTTCTTCAGCAGGGGCCGAGTCAGAAACTTTTAAGTCATTTATCTTTTCCAAAACATCAACAAATTCTGGGTCAGTAACTTGAATATTTTCAGCAGGTTCTGAAACTTCATCTTCCATTCCAGTGAACTTTGGTTCATCAAATACGACATGTATTGATTCTTCATGTTTCAATGTCCTTTTATTCAGTACCCTGAATGCCTTGCTGACAGAAGAATATCCCAAAAAGATTCCCTCATCTGATTTTGGTTGGAATGTCTCTAATTGCTCCTTATGATTTAGAATAAAACACTTGCTTCCAAATGGATGGAAATAAGATATATTTGGTTTTCTTTCATTCCATATCTCATAAGGTGTCTTCAGCAGCTTCTTGTTCACTGAGGTCGTATTTTGTGTATAGCATGTTGTATTTATTGCTTTAGCCCAATACCTTTCAGGTAGTAATGCTTCACAAATCATAGTCCTTCCTACTTCTTTCAAGGTCATGTTTCTTCACTCAGCAACCCCATTTTCCTGAGGTGTACCAGCAACTGCTAATTGATGCAGCACACCATTTTGCTCACAATATTCTCTTATGACTTTATTGAGAAACTCAGTACCCTTGTTTGATCTGATCTTCACTACTGTCAAACTTTTCTCATTTTGCAATTTCTTCAAAAGTTCAGGCATCTTTTGAAGTGTTTCACTTTTCTTGTTCATAAATACTACCCAAGTGTATCTTGAATAATCATCCACAACTACCAGAGTATACTTCTTCCCTGTTACACTTGTTGGTGTTACTGGTCCAAATAAATCCATGCGCATTAGCTCCAATACTCTTTTTGTTGATTGCTTAGTCTTTGATTTGAAGCTTGACTTGGTTTGTTTACCTTGCTGACATGCATCACATATAGCATCCTTTTTAATGTGATCTCAGGCAAACCAGTTTCCAACTTCTTTTTCACCAATTGATTAATATCATCAAAGTTAAGATGATTCAACTTCTTATGCCACAACCAATTCAGTTCTAACTTAGTATGCACAATCAAGCATGTTTCTGGAACAGCAGTACACCAATCCACAACATACATGTTTTCTTGTCTTCTACCATCCAACACAACTTGTTCACCTCTTTCACTAATGATAATACAAATGTCTTTGTCAAAAGTGACCTTGTAACCCATGTCACAAAATTGTCCAGTGCCCGGTAGGTTGTAGTCCATTCCTTCAACAAATGCAACATTCGATAGTTAATCCATTCCTCACAAGTGTACCGTATCCTCCTGTGTAACCTGGGTGTGTTCTTGTTGCCAAAATTCACTCTTAGACCATCCTTTGCCACATAATTTGTCAAACAGTGCTTATTATTTGTCATATGTCTGGAACATCCACTGTCAAAGTACCAGACACCCTACAAAACAAAGTTAATGTATTTAGGTACACAAAACTGTTTGGGTCCATAGTGGTCAGTGGTAAGCATGACCCTTAGCTAATTCCATAAGGTCTTCTTTGAAAAGCATTGCACTTTTGTTCATATATGTATCCTACATTTCCATAAGATCTAATATTTGGTTGTGTAGGATTCACATATGCTTTCTGGCCTTTTGGTACATAATGCTGTTTGAAGTGATTTATATTATTAGAAGCACTAGCATAACCATAGGTTTGCTGTCTATTAGGAGCAGCCCTGTAATATGGAGTCTGCTGAGGTCCCTGCTGAGGTCTTGAATAAGTCCTCTGCTAAGTCCATTGCTGAGGTTTTACCCTAGCATTATGGTTATGACTGTTGTTTCTAGCAGTAGGGGTAGGAATATTCCAATCATCATCAGTAGGGAACAATCTACCTTCTTTCCTGAGATAAGTATCCCTAGAATGATTAACATTTTTAGGCTTAGGATTCTTATCCTTGGAATATTTCTGATTTTTGCCCTTTTGTGGTCCAGCAGACTTAGCAATAGGTCTGCTGTCAGCAGGTCTAGAAGGTCCAGCAGTCCGACTTTTGGATTTACATTTTTGTTAGGTACTGTTGACCTTTTTGACTTCCGATTTTGCTTCTTTGAAGTCTTCTCAGTAGGCTTTACTGCCTCAGCAACCCTTTTGGGAGTTGGATCTTGTGCAGGCACAAACTTAGGAACAATTCTGGTACTAGGTTCAGTAACCATACTGGATCCACTCTTAGTAGATTGTTGAGTTCCAAATCCAAGGCCTATTCTATCACCATAAGGCTTTCCAGATTTGAATGCAGTGGTGGAACTAGATTGTTCAGCAGATTCAGCAGCTACTGAATGTACACCAGACTTATGTTGATTCTGTTCAATATTTTTTTCCTTTCCTTTGAGAGTTCTTAATTCAGCTTTTAACCTTTCAACTTCTGCTTGAAGAACTTCTTTTTCAGCCTTCACAATCTTATAACCAGATTGTATTTTCCTCAGTTGATTAAGGATGGCATCCAAAGTTTTTTCATTGTCAGAGTTTTTAGGATTTGAACCACAAGTTGATTCACAATCACTTTCAGTAGGAGTATTTATAGTTACAGAGTTGTATACATCCTCAGTTTCTTCCATATTTGCCATTAAAGCATAATCATCCATATCAACAACAAGTGCAGTATCATCAGATTCATTTCCTTTTTCTGATTCAACTTCATAGCCCGATTCATCATCAGCAACCATTGCTTTCTTGCCAGGTCTTCCTTGCTAATTCTTGTTCTTCAGTAGGTCTAGACAATCAGGTTTGAAATGTCTAGGTTTCTTGCAGTTGAAGCACAGATAATAAGGTTCCTTTTTCTGTTTTAGATCAGGACAGTCAAGTTTGAAGTGTCCTAGTTTCTTGCAATGAAAACACAAATAATCATTATTTTTCTTGGATTCTTCCTTCTTCTTTTCACTTGATTTCTTTGTGAAATTCCTTGGAGAACCCCTTCATGTTTTCATCGGTCTGATTTTCTTGCTCAGTAGGTCAATTTTCTCTTGCATCTCATCCAGTAGATCATCTTGACCACCTGATGATTCTTCTTTACGTGCAGTAGCCAATTCAGTAGTCTTTGGTTCTTCTTTTTCAGTCTCAGGAATAAGTTTCTTACTGAATTCATATGCTTTGAGATCTGAAAACAGCTTGAAGGTGTCATCTTCATGTAGACTCCTGGATTCTTCTATGGCAGTAACCTTCATCTCCTAAACCTCTTTTGCAGGTAGGGCTTCTAAGATTCTTGTATTGATCTTTTCTTTTGTATAGATCACATTCAACGGGATGAGTTCATCCATGATAGCATTGAATCTTGACTCCATTTGCTCAATGGTTCTATTTGATTTCATCTTGAAATCTTGGAACTTTCTTTTGGCTACACTGACTTTTTTTTTCTTTATAGCATCAGTGCCTTCACAGATAAGTTGCAAATTTTCCCAAAGTTCCTTTGTAGTTTTGCAATCCTTCACTTTCATATATATTTTCTATCCAAGGTTCTGTATATGATATCAATAGAAATATTGTTGAGGTTTTCTCTTTTTCTATCCTCAGCACCCCACTCTCTTTTTGGCTTTGGATCATACTGAGTTTCACTGCCTACAGTTATGGCCTTAGTGATCTTCAGTGGTCCTTTAATCAGCACATCCATCATCTCATCATGTGTTGGAGCTAGATAAGCCTGCATACGATGTTTATACTCGTCAAAACGATCTAAGGAACACATCAACATAGTTCTAGCATATTGGTTGTTATCCATGATGCAAAGCTTTGAAAATCAGAAACTTGAAAAAGTTTTCAAAGTATTTTCACTAGCACAACAAGTAGGATTACATCAGAACAGAAGCACTGCTCTGATACCAATTGTTGGTCCCTTGAAAAGGCTTTGGTTAAGTTTAGAGGGGGTGAATAAACTTAACACTTATGTTGGACTTATTTTAAGTTTTAATGATGAGTGCCAGATTAGCTGTTATAGAGCAAAGGCAAAAAGATGTCTAGATCAAATGTATAAGTTTATTAGAGTTTGATCTTTGTATAGGTTTGATCAAACAAGCAATGTATTTAGGTCAGCTGACTTTATCAGCAGACCTATCTAGCTCAGTAAGGTAACAAGGTCAATAGCCTAGTTAGGAACCTGCTGAAGACTGAAGGCTAAGGGTTCAAACTCAGTTACTGAAGGATGAGGGTTCAAACTCAGTTATTGAAGGCTAAGGGATCAAACATAGTATTTAAAGTCAAGGATATGGAATCAAAATTTAGGGAAGTATGTGCAAACCTAAACTAATTACATATACCTTGTGTACAAGGTCTAAATTCCATATGTTAAGTGGCGAGTGAAACTTGGTTATGTTCAAAATGGTGTACTCTAACTTCATAATCAAAAGTTAGTTAGAAGACAGTCAGCTGAAGTGTTTTATAAACACAGAAAACTTCAGTCTGCTGACTGACATGTATTTCAGCAGACTAACATACACAGGTATCTACTGAATGTAAATCTCGATTTAATCAAAGGTTACATTGGAAGATTACAAGGATAAGGATGGATTACAAGCCTTGATATTGTCAACAAATCAATGGTCAAGATTAAAAGAACGTTGGAAAGATTCAGGGGATTAACCAATGGACACAAATCAAAGGATGGACAGACTAAAAACGTCAAAAAGAAAACTAACAGTGTCAGTACTATGTACAGGGACAAAAAGCAAGTCAAGATGGGGAAAAATATGAAACGGTTATGTTTGAATTTCAAACATAAGTCACAGGATTCTCACTTATAAATAGAAGACTCCTGATTCAGATACAAGTGATGAAAAATATCAATCTATTCTAAGCTATCAAGATTCTTATCAAGAAAATCACCCTGCTGACATCACTGAGCTTAAAGCTACTGATCCAGAAAACTCTTCAAGTGTAACCTGCTATCAAGTTACATCAAGTTCATACATTTGAAGACTTCAAGCTGCTAATCATTTCATCCTGATCAAGCTGCTGACGGCTAAATCATTTACTTGATTCAAACTTTCTTTTACAAGAAACCTGCTGAAGACAGAGAAGCACTTAGGTGTCAAGAACTGTTGTTTGTGATGGAGCTGGTGAAGAGGCAATCCTACCCTTCAAAGAGCAGTGGAATATTTTGAAGCAGCAATCCTACCTGTTTCAAATATTCAGTTTGTGAAGTCATAGCTATTGGTGAAGGACAGACAGCTTAGGGATTTTTGTACCTGCAACCTCAAAGATCACTAGTGAATTTCCTCCAACATCACAAGAGAAGAGTGGACTAACATGATTACACCACTTGGAACCACTATAAAATCTGCCAACTTACTTTCTGCATTTAATTTCTACATTTAGTTTACTAACCACATCAACTTACTGAATCTAGCAACCGAATCACACACTTACACTTGTGAGTATCTAATACTTGGTATCATATTTAAAACAACAAGTAATAAGGCTTAACTTGAATATATTCCGTTGCAACAAATTCAGTACAATCTATTGTCGACGGACTGCGAGTGGTCGAAGACTGCGAGCGTCGGCGAGCTACTGACCTTGCTGAGTTTGTTAACTCTAAAAGTTTTAAGTGTTAAGTTTATTCACCCCCCCTCTAAACTTAACCAAAGCCTTTTCAAGGGACCAACAACTTAAAACTTTTGGAGCTAACAAACTCAAAGCAATGTCGTAGCCGTCGATCGCTCAATAGTCCGTCGACCACTCAATAGTCCGTCGACGCGAGATATTCTTTGGATTTGTTGCAGTAGAATATATTCAAATTAAGCCTTGTTACTTGTTGTTAAAAAGATGATACTAAGTATTAGATACTCAGTAGTGTAAGTTTGTGATTCAATTTCTAGTTTCATTAAGTTGATGTGATCAGTATTTAAATGCAGAAAGTAGATGCAGAAAGTAAGTAGGAAAATTTTATAGTGGTTCTAGGTGGTGTAATCCTGTAGTCCACTCTTCTCCTATGATGTTGGAGGAAATTCACTAGAGATCTTTGAGGTTGCAGTTACAAAAATCCCTAAGCTGTCTGTCCTTCACCAATAACTATGGCTTCACAAACTGAATATTTGAAACAGGTAGGATTGCTGCTCCAAAGTATTCCACTGGTCCTTGAGGGTAGGATTGCCTCTTCACCAGCTCCACCACAAACAACAGTTCTTGACAACTAAGTGCTTCTCTGTCTTCAGCAGGTTTCTTGTAAAAGAAAGTTTGAATCAAGTAAATGATTCAGTTATCAACAACTTGATCAGGATGAAATGATCAGCAGTTGATATCTTCAAGTGTGTGTACTTGATGTAACTTGATAGAAAATTTCACTTGAAGAGTTTTCTGGATCAGTAGCTTTTAGCTCAGTGATGTCAGTAGGGTGGTTTTCTTGATAAGAAACTTGATAGTTTTGAATAGATTATTTGTTTTTCATCACTTTTCATCATCTGTATCTGAATCAGGAGTCTTCTATTTATAAGTGAGAATCCTGTGACTTATGTTTGAATTTCAAACATAGCCGTTTCCAATTTGTCTTCATCTTGACTTGCTTTCTGTCTTTGTACATAGTATTGTCACTGTCAGTTTGCTTTTTGTCAGTTTTCAGTCTGTCCACCCTTTGACTTATGTCCATTGGTTAATCCTCTGAATCTTTCCAACGTTCTTTTCATCTTGGCCATTGATTTCTTGACAATATCAAGGCTTGTAATCCATCCTTATCCTTGTAATATTCCAATGTAACCCTTGATTAAATCGAGATTTATACTCAGCAGATATTATACTTACCGTACAATTATATACTTTCGTTACTTGTCTTAACATAACCTCATATCCACACAGGATTATCATATCTCGGTTGCTATAAATTATCATATCATATTATGCATACGTGACATATGTGTAAGTGCTATCAGATGATTATTATGCCTTTGTATAGATCACAAAAAGAGGTCCTACATTATACCATGCATACATTCATGATCCAATAATAAATATAAACATGTCATGCTACACCATGGATCTAATATTAAATAGAAAAGCTAACCGGTCTGCTATTACCACACTCAGTTAAACCCGCAAGAGGACACTTATAACCGGCCCAACATCCACCTGAAATTGCATAACCCTCAGGTGTGGGCACGTTATGGATGTTGAGGATTCTCAAGAACTCATAGCTAATGTAAAAGGATGACAATACCTAACTATGACCAATCTGACATGCGTAATGCATATGATCTTATTATGCATATAGGAAAATTTTATGGTGGTCAAAGACCATCGAACTCAATGGACACATCCATAGATTTTCGTTCAAAACTCCAACAATGATGAACTGTCTTTTTTCGGAATATAAGAGGGCTTCGCTCAGCAAGCTCCATCAGGCGTCTGAAAAAACTAATAAAAATCAATAAAATCTCTTATGTAGCAATATCAGAACCAATGCTTCAGGATAGCGATTTAGATCCTATAAAGAATAAATTAGGTTTGGTTGGGTCAGTTTGATATCTACTGCACAAATGCTCAAGCTATACATATCAAGTTTTCAGGTTCTTCTAGCTAGCTTTCAGATTACTTGTGTTTATGCTAAATGTACTAGAACGTCAAGAACCAGTATGTGGGAAGATTTAGGTAATATGGTGGTCTCTCAGATACCTTGCTTAATTGGTGGTGATTTTAATGTTATTAGATCCTTGGAAGAGTATTTTGGCATGGCCCAGCCTGATTCTGGAGCTATGAGGGATTTTAATCAAATGATTGCTTCATGTGCTTTACAAGAACCTCCCACATCAGGGCCCCTTTTTACTTGGGCAGGATGGAGAAATACAGCTTATGTTCAAAAAAGGTTGGATAGGGTGATGATAAATGAAAGTTGTTCAGACTGTTTTGGTCATGGCCTAGTTAAGGTTTTGGGGAGAGTGGTCTCAGATCATAGGCTCCTTTGCTACGAGCCATGTCATAGTAAAAGAGGCCCTTTTATTTTCAGATTTCAAAATATGTGGACTTTACACAAATATTTTCATACTATAGTTCAGCAAGCATGGAATGCTCATGCATCAGCCTCTTCCATGGCTAAAAAAGTGGAATAAAGAAGTTTTTGGGGATATTGAAAAAAATGTGCAGATCCAAGAAACTGTTGTTTTGGAGCAAGAAACAATTTATGATCAGCATCCAACTTCAGAAAACATAACCACCCTTCATCATGCTACTGCTGTTTATTGTCTTTACTTATCTCAACAAGAGGAATTCTGGAAACAAAGATCAAAGTATAAGTGGTTTACAGAAGGGGACAGAAACACCAGCTTTTTCCATGCCTCTGTCAAGGATAGAATCAGGAAAATGCAGATCCAGAGGATTAAAAATGAAAATGGTGACTGGTGTACTGCTTCTAATAGCATTTCTGAGGAGGCAACTAGGTTTTTCTCCACTTTACTTAGTCAGAATGAGCAAGCTAATGAAGAAACTATTCAGTACCTTCTTGACTTTATTCCTACTTTAGTCACTGATGAGGATAATATATCTCTAACCAGAATTGTTACTCTTGAGGAGGTGAAGGAAGCAGTGTTTGACTTGAATCCTTCAAGTGCTCCTGGCATTGATGGTTTTTCTGGGTTTTCTACCGGGCATGTTGGGATATTATCAAGCTGGATGTGTTAATTGCAGTCCAAGACTTCTTTTCTGGCACTTTCCTTCCTAGATCTGTGGGCTCTACTCTTATTTCCCTTATAGCAAAAAAAGCTACTCCAACTACTTTTGCTGATTACAGGTAAATATCTCTTAGCACTTTCTTCAACAAAATATGTACCAAAATTTTAACCATGAGATTGCAACATATCCTATCTTCTATCATTTCTGAAAAGCAATCAGCTTTCCTGCAAGGTAAAGACGTTGCTGACAATGTTCTTTTAGTTCAAGAGTTAGCCCAGTTTATTCATAAAAAAGCTAGAGGCCATAATATTATATTCAAGCTTGACATTACGAAGGCCTTTGATAGGGTATCTTGGCCTTTTCTTAGAAAATTGCTTCGAAAATTTGGTTTCAATGAGGAGTTTATGCTTTTGGTAATGAATAATATGATGGGCAGCTACTTCTCTATTCTTATAAACGGGTCCCCAACTGGCTTTTTTAAGTCCTTTAGAGGAATCAAGCAAGGTGACCCCCTATCCCCATATCTTTTTATTATCTTGACTGAAGCCAAATCCAGGGGTTTAAAAAAGATGATGATACATGGGATTTGATACTTATTCTACCCCAAAAGGTTTTGCTCCTGTAACCCATTCTCTATATGCTGATGATCTTATCATCTTCGCTAGAGCTGCAAGACAAACTCTACACAAGCTGACCAATTTTTCGGATATCTATGAGAAGGCAACTAGGCAGAAAGTCAATAGAGAAAAAAGCTCTTACATAATGTCTAGCAGGGCTCCTAAAAAGACAATTCAGTCTGTCCAAGCTATAACTGGTATGCAGCAAGCTGCTTTCCCTTTTAAGTATCTGGGATGTCCTATTTTCTATGGCAGGGCAAAATCAACATACTTTCAGTTTATAATTGAGAAATTTGAAGCTAAACTCAACAAGTGGTATAATAAATATTTATCTCCAGGGGGTAGGATTGTTCTTATCAAGCATTTTCTTTCATCAATACCAATAAATATTATGTCTTCTATGAAGCTTCCTATTACTATAGTGTATAAACTGGAGCAAATCATGGAAAACTTTATGTGGAATGACAGTGAGCAGCATAAGATGAGGCATTGGAGAAGCTGGGACAAAATATGTTTCCCTACTACTGAAAATGGCCTTGGAATCAGAAGCATCAAAGCATTCCAGCCTGCACTAGCCTGTAAATTGTGGTGGATTCATCACCAACAGGGCTTGTTGGCCAAAAAAGTAATGACAGGGTCCTATCCCCTATATAAGCTATATGCTTGGAAACTCCTAGGTCATGTTCAAGAGTATAAGGATCAACATATGATCTATTTGACTGAACCTGTTGGTAAATGGGTCTGGACTACAGTCAGTTCAGGTTGCTTACTGTTTCCTCAGCATATGAAGTGATCAGAGCTAAAAGAGGTTCTTTATATGAGCTAGGTGAAATTTGGAAACCATATATTCCACTTAAGATATCCATACTGCACTGAAAATCTGTAATGATCTTCTGCCATTTGCTGATCAGCTTATCCAAATGGGGATTTATAGGCCTTTTAAATGTCCTCACTGTTATCAAGAGGATACAATTAACAATGGCTTCGAGGTCTGCTCCAAAGCACAATCAGTTTGGGGGTTTTTTCAAAAGGCTCTCCAGTTTTCCCCTACTGCTTCCACTAGGGCTGTAAGTGAGCCTTAATATTTGATTCGATTCGATGTATTCGGCTCGAAAATGTTTGATTTGAGGCTTGATTCGTATCATCAAACGTCAAATCAAGCTTTAGAAATAGGTATTCGACAATCGAGCCAAACATGTTCGATAATATTCGGCTCGTACACTTGCAGCATAGTTCGGTTCAATATAAATTCTTTAATGAGAATAATTGAATAAATTCTCAATATATTCGATTGGGATTTGGAAGTGTATTTTGGATTTTGGTGACTTTTCTACTTTTGGTTTATAGCCGAATCGGACCGAATAATTTCCCCCATTTAAAATTTTGAGCCGAGAATTGTTTTTATTTATTCCTTTCACAAAAAAAAATTATATATATATAAACCGAACGAGCCGAACATGTTATTTTAGGCGAATCGGACCGAATAATTTCGGAAATTTCGAGCCGAGCCGAACTCTATATTCGAATAATTTTGAGCCGAATCAAATACTGACAGGGTTTGGTAGGGTTCGGCTCGTTTACAGGCCTAGCTTCCACAGTGCTAGAAGTTCAACAAGCTTGGTGGAATACACCCATCAATGGAGCTCTTGGGAAGGTTATCCGGCTTTACCCTCTCTTATCTTCTAGGGTCTTTGGAAGAGTAGATGCAATGCATTGCATGATGTGGATATAGGGACTAATTTGCTCATCAAGAATATCATAGCTGATATACAGTCTATTTGTTAGAATATGAATATTACTCAGAAGAGCAAGGAGGAGAAGATTCTTATAGACTATGGGCTTCTAAAACACCTTGCTCCTAAACCTACAAAGGTTGCCATAGCCATCAAATGGCAGGCTCCTCCTCATTCTTTCCATAAGCTAAATACTGATGGGTCTTCACTCCACAACCCGGGCCTTCCTGGAGGAGGTTTTATCATTTGAGATGAGTACAACAAGTATTGTCCTAGCAGGTACACAGGCCTATGGGATTGCTACTAATTTTGAAGCAGAGATGAGAGCCCTAAAAGCTGTTATATCTCATTGTATTGACCTGCATCTTAACAAAGTGGTTATTGGATGTGATTCAAAGCAGCTTGTTGATATGGTTCATGGTACTGCTCAGGCTCCTTGGCAGCACATTGATGTTATTACCCAGATGACTTCCGTGATACCAGTATCAATTCCAGATTAAGCACATTTATAGAGAAGGGAACATGACTGCATATTTTCTGGCCGAACAGGCTAGTACCACACAGCAATCCAGAATCATAAGCAAGGATGGTGTTGATAAAGCCCTCAGACTCATCCTTCATGAAGATTTGGTGCAGATGCCTCACATCAGATATAAATGATGGAGATGCTTTTACAAATGGCTGTTTCTCTTGAAGCACCCTTCAGAATTTACTTCATGAAGGGTGCAAACCAGGTTGTATTTTTGATATTTCCATCATCTTTTGCTTCATTATTCTCTTCTATATGAGCATAACAAGTGTTTTTGTCTATGTCAGATCCAGGATTCACAGAGATTCCGACATCCTGGAAGGGTATATGGCTCTTATATTGCAGTGGATCATAGCTTGGAAGGCTATTATCAAAGGAGTTTATTATCTCTCACAACAAAAGCTACCACAAGAAGCATGATTGACTGAAGATATACAACAACTTAGTTTGAAGAATAGGGTGCATTGCATTCTCTTTTCATTTAAAGGATGTACATGCTTATATGTTACAGTTTTGAATTTTCTTGTTTTGAGCTGTTTTTTGCCAATGTATGAGGCCCATACTCTTTCCCTGGCACCTGATTTTTCCCAACACAGGGTTTTTCAGACTAGGGTTTTAAGGAGGTGAGGTAGCACATTGATGACATCTTTAAGAGTGAGGAGGCCATGGATGGAAAAAACTTGTAATCCTTTTATCATATTTCAATAAAATTACAAGTTAAAAAAAATTTAAAATAAAAAAAATAAAAAAAATAAAAAAAACTCAATGGACACATATCATCACATGAGTGGTTATGATCATGTGTGTAAATTCTCAACCATTGAATTTAAGATTGAGTTTGATGGTCATTGACCAGTATAAAATTTGCCTATGTGTATAACTTTACTACATGAAGTAAGATTAAATAAATAAACAAATAGATAAATAATGATGATAATAATAATAATAATAAAATCGTAAAATATTAATTCATGCTGACTGGATCGTACATGAAAGTGTACAATGTACAAGACAGATGATCTGCCGGAACCAAATCGGATTTGAGGCTCCTGCTCGGAGGTTGTGGCTCCACCACGTCAGGGGTACCGAATCCTCTTCTTTTCCTGCGATCGATCTATTTTTCCCAGTAGAGTAACGACTCAAAATTCGTGCAACCATAAATTAATTACAGACAACTAATACAAATTAAATCAATTAAAAATCATAAATTTAACCTAAACCATCAATTATATAATTCTTACCTCTATTGGATGCCAGCTACGAAACGATTCGGATGCAGAAAAGAAAGAACGATAGATCTCCTAGAAAACGTGAATCCAAGTGATTATTCTTCATATCATCTTGAATAACACGTATTTGATCACCTTGTAATTTATAGATTTTTGTCAAGAATGACACATTTACTAATAAATAATGCTAGAAGTACACACATAATTAACACGGACAAAATTAATGTAGAGTTCCGATAATAACCCTATTTCATAATTATACGTGTATTTCTTTTCCATAAATGACGGTTACAAACAAAACGTAAATAAAGGGAAGTAAATAAAGGAAGTGTAACTACATAAAATTGAATCTTCCTAAATCTTTTATCCAATTTTCAAAAAAGAAGTTAAAAACAAAATAAAACACATTCATGAGTACGCTTCGGCTATCTGGTTTAAGGAAATTGTTAGAGATTTCCAAATATTATCACAACAATCACACACACACACACATACATACATACATACATACATACATATATATATATATATATATATATATATATATATATATATATATATATATATATATATATATATATATATATTACTAGTGAAGTAACAATAACACGTGAAATAACAATGCAATCAGAATGATAATTTCCGCATACAGTAAAAATTATGAGAGAAGTAAGAGTAGCACATGAAGTAATAATACAATAAGAATGACAATTTCTGGCATATAGTAAAAATTACGAGTGAAGTAACAGTAACACGTGAAGTAACAATTGAATAAGCATGATCATTACTGACATACAATAACAATTATGAGTGACTACTTCTTTGTATATTGGTTGTAACTACGTTGTTGTATATGTTACTATATTTTTTCTAGTTTTACTACATTTTTTGGTTGTGAGTACACTTTTTTTTTCCGTAATTACATTTTTTTTATCCGACTACACCTTTTTTATCAGTATTACTCAATGTTCTAAAAGTAGCTAGGCGCTAGTCGGTTGGCCGGGTGGGGAGTTAGGACTAGTCGGTTACGCGGGGGACTAGTCGGGGACTAGACAAATGTGGAATTTTTTTAATTATTTCGTTAATAAAATTAATAATAATGGACTAAACAAAAACGAAAGAAAACAAAATACAACGACAAACCCCCAAAAATAATGATACAATGATTTCAATGGAGTACTAGTGTATTACAATGATTTGGTTTTATGGTTTGGGAAATAGAAACTGAAAGAAAAAAAAAAAGAACTCGCTGGAAATGATGTTGCCGGTTGGCCGGTGGTCGGCGGTGCAGTTGTAGGGTTTCCGGCTCAATTTGCGATGGGGATGGGGATGGGGATGGGGATGGGGCCGGGGCGTGGGTGGCGCTGCTTGGAAAGGGAGGGGGCTATGGAGGAAAAGAATGCAACTTTTGGGAATGATATATTTTTACTTAATTTTAGGGCTTTCAAATATAAATAAACCGAGTTGTCCAAGTTGGCCCGAGTTTCCTGCCTTGAATCCATCTTGTACCCGATTTGGCCCGAGTTTCCCGCCAGTCTGCCTAGACATGGCCGAGTACTGTCAAGTTGGGTCGGTTGATGGCCGACCGGCGCCTAGTCGATCGGCCGAGTTGGCCGATTTTAAAAACTCTGGTATTACTATATTTTTGTTGTAACTACATCTAATATTTTTACCTTTTACGTTGTGATTGAGGAGTATAAGTCAAAGGATTTATACGTGGGAAGATTATCATGTACTCATTTTGTGTTTTTTAAGGATATTAATGTGTGGGAAAGATTTTATAGACTTTTTTTTTTTTTTTATGATTTTCTATTCATTTCAAACAGATCAATAAATGCCATTTATGATTCCCTAGTACTCCACGGCAGTTATTCAAAGATTTATGACATGAAAAGGCATTTCGGTCAATCTATTATTAATATTCCTTTTTAACAACCCAAAATGAAATATGTCTTTCCATCCCCATTTTTGACATTTTTTTATCCTTCTATCCGCTTTCCCCTATAATTTATTCTTGATTTGGATCAAAATGTTATTGATTTGGATTAAAAAACGGTGTACCAACCGGTGATAGGATCAATAGGAAAATGTGGAAAAGGACAAAATATAGGTAGTAATTAATATTTAATCCACTGAATTACAAATAATGGCATTAAGGATAAATTTTCATTACACTAGACTAATTTGCCCTTTTCTATTTATTTTTTCCGATTTATGAGTATGTAACCGCTAAAATTCAGATGCTTGATTTGTGGGGGATTTGTTTCAACATATCCGCAAAACAAATGTGAATGTTTATCCCTTATATATCAATTTTCTCATAATCACCCTTCCAAAAAAACGCATGGAATATATCTTTTTATCAAATAGATGAGTGTCTGGAAATCCGGTTGTGCAGTGTTTAAGGGTTGTAATGAGTTCTATCCTTTTATCATTTTTTTTTAGGTACGGTGGAATGTTGCAGTGACCTACAAAGTGAAATGGATTTCAGTCACAAATAGTAAAGGACTACCACATGCATGTTATATATGAATAGTGGAATATATAAAGGGGAATTTATTCAAGTGGCCTGTACAGATACACTGTTCAAGGGTTTTGTTCAAGGGTTTTGTTCACCGTCTCCTATCAACCTTGTGTAACACATCAGTGGAATTGAAACTAAAATCTTGATGGCTATTTACAATTCATTGATTATACATAAGAAGATTCTTCAAGCCATCAATTCTACTGTTCATTCTTCAAGTGAATTTCCAATGTTCAGTGCATTGCATTCAACTAGATTTACTCCGATTTCTTTCACATCATCTCCGGAATCCACTTAGTCAATCTGTTTCTTTCTCTGCTTGTAATTCACAATGGTCCTTAGATTTGAAGCCCTAAGTTGTAGTTCCCTTTCTTTGCAGCTTATTGTAGTGCAGAATTGATTTAATTGTGTGTGAAATTAATGTTGGTCGCATAAATTTTGTAAAAAATTTCCTACTTTGTGGAATAGTAAATCAATTGTTGCTATCAGGTTCATTTTACGTGGACCTTTTTTTGGTAACTGCTAAATGTGAAATCCATTTATAAGGGGTGTTTTGTCAAGTTACGTGTAATTCGCCCTTTTTCTCATAATTTTTCTTCTTGCGCCCTTTTTGACATTTTTTCCTTCTATTATGTCCTTTATACCCTCTCCTTTATTTTAATTACCTTTTTCTTTCATATAGATAATTAATTAATATATATCTTATTAATTGTATTTATCTAATCTCAATGCAATTATCTTCTGGATATATTGCATTTATTTAAATTTTACCTTGAAATAAACATATCTTCCTTATTTAACGACACCATAACTCAAGCCGAGCATTATTTCGATGAATTATTTAACCGTTAAAATATATACACATTTGTTTTAAAATGCCCGAAAAGACTTAAATACCCTTAATTATAAATACGGGTCCTTACAATCTGCCCTCTTTAGAAAAAGTTTCGTTCTTCAAGGAAACTTCAATTGCTTGAAGATTGGGTGTTTGGCTTGCTTCTTTGGCTTGACCTCCCAAATATCATCTTGTTCGGTGTGGTTAGACAAGAACACTTTAACTAAGACCACTATCTTCCTCCTGAAATGATCTATGTTTCTTTTTAGATATAAACAGTCCGTTTGGACTGAACATCTGTTGGAGGGTGAAACGTTGTACTAAACTTCTACTGTATTCCCAGATTCTTTTGCAAACTCTTCAAGTTTCTCTGTCAGATACTATGGCTAAAGGGTCGCCATGAAGTCTCACTATCTCGCTAACGTACAATTGCGCCAAATATAAAGTGGGTACCACTTTTGATAGGTAGGAAGTGAGCAGACTTAGTTAATTTATCCACTATTACTAGATGGTATTAACTTTACACTTTCCTCGAGGCAACCCGGTGATTGTATCCATGGTAATCTCACCTTATTTCCACCCGAGAACCTCTATGGTCTTAAGCAACCCGCTGGTCTCAGATGTTCTGTTTTCACTTACTAGGAAACTGCACACTCAGAGACGATTTTGGTGATGCTACTCTTCATTACATGCCATTATGAGTGGCCTTTAATGTCCTGATATGTCTTTTTGTTGACCGATGAACTGTAAACCTTGAAACCATATGGAACCATCTGCACGTAGCTGAAAATTTCAAGTTGACACTTCTTCAACCATTCTCGTTGCTCTGCGTAACATATAGTCTATAAAATGAGCTGCCTTAGTCTTCCCCATCAAATCTATCTGAGATATCAAGACTAAAATCATCGAGCTACCTAAATGAAGCTGGGCAAACTTCTTAATCAACTGAGGAACCGCTGTCAAAACTAGAACCGTCCTGAAGATGACTTTCAAGTTAGAGCATATGCCTCTATATTAACCTTCCCATGATATGGTTTGTAAACCTTGAAACCATATGGAACCATCTGCACGTAGCTGAAAATTTCAAGTTGCACTACAAGAAAATCGACTTTTAATGAGGGGAATTTTCATCATTAAAAGTCCTTTTCTCGTCATTAATGACCTTTAATGAGGGAAATCTCCCCTCATCTCCCCCTCATTGTCGCCTCTCTAGTTAAAGGTAAATAATGAGGAGAAAATGGCTACCCTCATTAATTACGAGACACATTTAATGACCATATATTCCCATCATTAAAAAATATTTTTAATGATGACTATTCTCCTCATCATAAGCTCGTTTACCGCTCACTAAATCATGATATAATGACAACACATTGCCTCATTATAGGGTCATTTTCCCCTCATTAAATCACAAATTAATGACGGCACCTCCCCTCATTATAAGGACATTTGCCCCTCATTTACTCACGAATTAATGTCAGCACATACCCTCATTATAAGGTCATTTGCACCTCGTTAAATCACAAATTAACTAAAACAGAAGATGTCTAAATAAATTGTGAAACATCATAATCATCAACTGTTCAAGTGAAACTTCACTAGAAAAGGTAAAATAAATAAAAATAAAGAGAGGATGTCAATGAATGCATCAATGCCTTAGAGAAAAAAGAATGCATCAAATTATCATAAAACGCCAAGTAAGCAATGATCTTGTTTACTAATTTTCAAAGTTTATGTAACTGTCTAACAAACTACACAAATATAATATTCTTTCTTAAAAAATACTATCAAATTGGCCCTAATGTAATATAAGCATAATGATTTTAGATAGTTCTACCTTCAACTCATACATACAAGCTTGTTTATCGTTGATTCAAATATTGCTTGCTCATCTTTGTTCTTCGTATTCAGCTGAACACCCTTTAGCTCAAACAAAGAAACTGATCCATCAAATCTGAAGAAAATATATCAGCCATGGATACCGCATTAGCTCAAACACATATCCAGCAAGAAAAAGAAAATTACAACCAACAAATTTAGAACATACTTGAAGCAGTTCATGACCATCGGCATCAAGATTTTATACCAAAAGTATCAAGATTTCATAGCATTGTCACTACATCCTTTAATAAAAAAATGATTAAGTTACACCACAAACATGCTAATGTTTGTTAGACAAAAAAATAATAAATTTCACTACGTAAGATAGACGGTGAAATGAACTTCATTTTCATCTTTGTAATAAGCCACTTCAGAAATACAGAAAAATAAGGAATTCATTACTTGTAATAACATTTCAACTCAAGATAACATATTTCATATTACATAAATGAAAATTTGATCAAGCATTTCCTAAGATGCACATTATCATGTAGCATACACCAAGACAACATCCAATCATCCAGACTCAGATCAACATGCTAGACAAGTCTTGGACTTGTATGGACATGTTCTAGACAATCCTGGACAAGTCATGGACAAACCCAAGGGCACTCAGCGCACAACAAACCAGAATTTAAAATCAAATCCAAGAACTGCACACTATCATGTATCATACACCAAGACATGATCTAGACTCAAATAACCATGTTGGACAGGTCTTGGACATGTCTGGACATGTTTTGGACATTCCTGGACAAACCCTGACACTCAGCACACAACAAACCAGACTTTCAAATCAGATCCAAGACCTGCTCACAAACGGAACACCAAACAGACTAAGACCTAGACATAACAAAAGGAACTCAAACTCAAGGACATACCTCAAGAACAAACCACAAGCAACCGAGCTTACCTATACATACTGCACTGATCGATCGAGAGGACATCATGAGTCTCAAACCAAGTTTACAAGACCCGAGAAGACATGACTCAATCACATGACGAGAAGTTGAACAAGACTCCGATGCAAGGTAAACAACCCGATACAAGGACATGACTTGGAACAAGACTAAATGCAGATAGGTCCAGGGTAAAATGCAGATCGTCGCTAAGAGATGCACACAAGTCCGGACATGCACTATGGATGCAAACCAGACCGACAAAAACGGGAATGCGAACTAGAAAGACACTTGGACAAACCACGGTTAAAGACAAGAATGCAAGACTAACTTAAAAATGATTCATACCTTAATTCAAGGCAGACAAAAGGCAATTTAACGAATGATTCAGACCATAATTCTATGATTTTTAGTTCTTCCTTTTTCTACTTAATCTACTGATTAGTAGGAATTCAACGAAACATGACAGTCGCTAATGACTTAACCTTCAATCCCATCATTATTGATAGTTTTTGCTACATTAGGTGTTATAGAGCATATATTAGAATTATCATTGACCTTCTAGAATATAATCATAAGACTAGATTGTGAATGTAATTACCGGTGTTGGTTGAGCATCTTTCCATGAGGCATCAATGTATATCACAAAATATACCACAAACGGGATCATCCAATTAAAGTTCTCACCCTTGTTGATTTGCAAAGCAGAGGTTTCATTAGCTTTTGAGCCTTTGTCCAAGTATAAGCATCTTTAAATATAAAGTCCATAGCAAAAAACAATAGGAAACATCAACAAATATAGGATTGTACCGTATTAATACTAATTTCTCTCTTGTATAAGCAAAGCTTGCTTCAAGTGGGTATACACCATGTGCCTTGTGAGGGTCAACCTTGATTACATGCACCCAAGAAACTCAAATAATATCATGTATAGGGAACATTCTCTTGATGATTATCTTTTCACTATGCATTATATCCATGAAATAAGACTTGTACATAATAGATACAGACTAAAAATCTAGTGCCTAACTAAGAGATATATACGTATTTTATATTATCAAATCTTCCTAAAATTGTGAGTCGGATATAGTGTGCAGACTCTCATTATGAAATCAATCAAAAAACAATGATATAAGGGGGAGAGGCAAGTTAATTTAGATTTACATTGACACACTCATTTGGGCAGCATATTTACAAGAAAGAATGAGAAAAAATATCTTATAAGTCAAGCCTACACACCTACTTACCTCATGCACTACAACATAGTCTTAATGCGATCGAATTCCCACTTTGGAGTGCTTGACACTTCATTCTTGAAGAAAGCAACCGTGGGAAATAATGGAATCCACAATCTGGAAGAAGATCAATAATCTTATTAGATTGGCAAGATTATGAAGCTCTAAGCAAATACATTTAAGCTTTCCATAATACCTTAATTTTTCTACTTTGTGGAAGGAAGAATCAAGGAGAGGTATAACAAAGTGTTTTTGGGTGATTCAGATTAAACTTTAGAGGTTGTTAAAAGGAACATTTCATTTGAAAAATAACATAATAATGTCTAAGTATATAAATATACTACAATCGTTTCGCCAAAATGTGCTCGTTGTCACTACAAAAATATATAGTGCATAAAGGTTAGGACAACACCAAAGCAACAAAATGCAAGAAGCCCATGTTCATTGTCTTTGATCCTTTCTAAGTCTCAAGTTTTTATCATTTACTAAATAACATAGCTGAGACTGAGAGAAGGACTACATCACTAACTTGTTATATTTAGTAGATGAAGAACCATACATTGCAGGAAATCGATCAATTACATGCTCTGTCATGGCCAAATTTGCATCAAATAATGACTTCATTGTTCCCATCCCTAAGAGAAGAAAATCATCGACGAATGGTATATTCTCGAACGGTGAGTTCATTGTTGTATTGTATATGATTCGATAAGCACAACACTTGGAAACACATTAGAGACATTAACTAAATACTTAATTATCTAATATATTCGGTTGCATATACGCATGAGTGCACCGTATGCGTTTGAAACTACACACCTTATGCTAACAAGGTGAACCATATATATATGAGAGAATCCATGTACTTCGATGGGTCTATGTCCATATATAAATAATGGTCCATTCTCGTATCACCTTTCTCTCATTAGGTTTTTATTGAAAAATACATGTAAAGACTCATGTTTTTACCGATATATCCGCATTGTGGGCATCTCCCCCACACACATCAATAATAATTAATGCGAAAGGGCTAAAGCTTCTTACTCTAAGGTTCCTACGGGAAAAACATGCAGGCTTTTGTTGTGTTCCGCGAAAGACCGATAAATGCACCATCAACAAGACCAACACCGTAACCTAGAGTCGCAAGATGTTATCATGCACTCTGTCAAAATGGTCTTTCCATGAACCGCAAGGTTGCCATTTTCGATGGAAATCGTCGGTGTTACCGTCGTTTTAGGTGACCTTAAAGATGTTTAACAAGAAACTGCAAAATTAAACAAAAAAGCATGAAATATACTCAAATCTCAAATGGCAAAAAAAAAAAAAAACAGCTTTCCGAAACACAATGTTAAAGAGCAAAGTGGAAATTGAATATATATAGTTGTACAAAGAATCAATGAACGAGATATCCTCCTATCATCAGTGACAACTTTTGGTCTCCAAAGTTATTGAAGTTGATTAGCACATTCCACGTAGACATTGAACAAGAAAGCATATATGAAACAAAAAAAAATTCCCCTTTCAACAAACAAAAGTAGCACTCATATAATACACTTTCAATGAAAGTAAACATGTTGTAATTTTCACACCCAACAAAAATTCCGGATGCACATGAGTGGGAAACATTTCATCACAAAAAAGGCAATTTCGTATAACACAAAAATTGGTCATAACAAAATACCGTATAATAGTTGATTCCTTTAAAGTGAAAATGTGAATGCTAGGTCTACCAATAGCAATTATCACCTATGTTCTGTTCGGGGTGTTGTTAAAGCTTTAAAGAAGTAAATATAAGAAAAAAGAATCATAATGCAGCCTTTATACATGTAACAGAGTAATATGTTCTTTGATGTAATTAATACTTATTTACATTACCCAATCACCTAATAAATAATAGCTTAGATGTCAAAAGTTACAATTAATGTTGTCTTGATGTTTCAAACAATAAATAAAAAGGAACAAATATGTATCCATAAAACAACGGGTAAAATGGAACATAGGAAGTAAAAGACACAATGATCCGGACCGCAAACAAGACTAGGTACAACACATGAAAAGATTCTAACATATCAAGCCAAAATATAGATAATAACATTGGGTACAAGTACAACACAACAATATATGCTCCAAGATTCCAACATACCGGCCAAGAAATCACACAATAAAATAAAGTTAGGAGAGAACCACATTGATTGAAGGAAATAATCACCAGTAATCCCAAGTGCTAGTAGTCCCGAACATCACTACTTCAACCAACAGACAATAAAATTTATGAGCAACAAGCACCAAGTAAGCACCAAACGGTTAAAAGTACCATATTTATTCATTTGCATCACTTCGTAAACAGGACAAGTGACCAAAGGCTCTTGAATAGTTTACATTTGATGTCCAATACTCTAATATTTCAAGTAGACCTAACAATAACCCTCCAAAATAATATCTTTTAACATTATCTCTCGAATGGAAAGTCCAGGAAGTAAATCGGTAAGGATAAAAACACAAAAAAACGCAAGAAATAAGAATTTGAACCACCTTTCACAGCGCAAGCAAATGCATAGGCAACGGTCGGGCGGACATTTTCTCCGAATCAAACTCCATATGAAGATATCTTCTAAACTTCGTAGTAGATCTTGGGACCGGACTTTGAAGGAAACATACACTTCGACTAATGGCGGTGCCTCGCCGGAAGATCAAAGGTTCATCGGAGAAGAGAGAGGTGGAAGAGGCGGAAGACGGCGGAGTGATTTTTGGATCTGAATATTTGGGGTTGGGGGTTGGGGTACGTGTTTAAGAAGAAGATATTATTCTTATGGTTAGTATATTTTTTGAGTAGGTATATTTATTGTTTATAAAAGTTATTTTATGATAGATTTTAAGAAAAATAATATTAGTTTTATGAAATAATGAGAAGATTCCTTTTTTGATAACACAATGAGGGGAATTTTGCATCTACAATGACGAGAAATGATAGTTGGTCATCAAAATTTCTTCCATAAAAAAAAATACAATTTAATGACCATATTTTCCTCCCGTCATTAAATTCTCATCATTAATATCCCTTTTTCTTGTAGTGTTGACACTTCTTCAACCATTCTCGTTGCTCTGCATAACAAATAGTCTATAAAATGAGCTGCCTTAGTCTTCCCCATCAAATCTATCTGAGATATCAAGACTAAAATCATCGAGCTACCTAAATGAAGCTGGGCAAACTTCTTAATCAACTGAGGAACCGCTGTCAAAACTAGAACCGTCCTGAAGATGACTTTCAAGTTAGAGCATATGCCTCTATATTAACCTTCCCATGATATGGTTTATGGAAGGGTCATAACCTTTAATATACTCAACACATCCTTATTGCCTCACATTTAACTCAGTCTTGGTGAAGATGTACTTCAAACTCCGATGATCTATCAAGATCTTGCAAGTCACACAATAGAGACAGTGTCGCCAGATCCTCAATGATAAGACTATTACATCTAGTTTAGGGTTATGAGTTCTTCTCATAAGGCCTTAACTAGAGAGAGGCATAAGCAATGACCTTCTTGCCTCAAAACACAACTCAGACTTGTCTTGGAAGCATCACGGTGAATCTAGTACTCTTTACCTGGAGGTGGGAGGGTCAAGATTGGTGTTGTCATTAACTTCTCTTTCAACATTGAAAGGCTCCATCACCTTATATAGTCCACTCAAACTTGGAATTATTTAGAGTCATTCATGTAAGAGGAGTAGATAGAGTGGGAGACAATTTCACAAACATCATGTAGTATCCAGCTAAACTCAGAAAACTTCATACTTCTTTGGTAGGGCATCTCCATTCATCTATGGATTCTTTCTTGGATGGAACCACCATAACACCTTCTATAGAAACAATCATGTCCTTGAAATGCAACTTTGTCTGACCATATCTCACACTTTTTGATCTTGGCATAGAACTCTTCATTCTTAAGGCATTGCAAAACAAACCTATGATGTTCAACATGTTCTTCCTTGCTCATTGAGTTGACAAAAATGCTGTTAGTAAAGTGAACGACAAACTTATCCGACTAATAATTGAACAAGTCATTCACGAGTTCCATAAAAGCTACAAGTGCTTTATTTCTAACCAACTAGAATGGCTGAAAACTCATAGTGATCATACTTAGTTCTAAAACCATTCTTCGGGAACCATTCTTGATATTTAGCTGATGATAACCTAACCTTAGATCTATCTTTGTAAACACTTCATCTCCTTGTAATTGGTCAGATGAGTCGTCGATGGGAGGAAATGGGTACTTGTTCCTTATTGTCAGCCTGCTTAACTCTCTGTAATCCAAGCGTAATCTATAAGTGCCATCTTTCTCCCTTTCAAGGAGGACTAGTTTTTCCTAGGGTGAAACATTAGACTTGATGATCTCTGTTAGGTGTAGTGCCCGAAAGACAATTTGTGTAATTGTTTTTAACAATGGATGACAGATTTTATCTCACCTTATTACTTGCTTTGTGCTTGTAAAGTAATACACTTCTGCAAACCCTAAGTATATCTGTATGTAACCACTTAACTCAGTGTATGGATTGCACGTGAGGATTGAGTTAGTGGTGATATACTTAAACTGTTAGTCCGTGGTGAACTTAATCAGAGTTTAGGGTCTCTTGATTAAAACACCAATAATGCGCCCGTAACACCTTAGGGTGTGATAGTCTTATCCGGACTTTGTCGGTGAGGGTACCTACGTGGGGCATTTATATATGATGACATTCATATAGACTCGGACCGATTTAATCGTATTTCTTGGTATAATTCCGTAATCGAGGAATCTTATTAAATCATTAGATGATCATATATGGATCAACCTTAATCGATCCCGGGAGTTCACATTTGACTAATTAGCTACTAGTCGGATATGTGTGCTAATTGATCATCAGGGGGTTAATGGTAAATAAGGATAAGATATTCTGAGTCGGGTTCACGGAGACTTCCCACTCAGAATGGACAGCCTATGGAGGGTTAATCCGTATGTAATGATTATATCAATGGACGCTTATTCACTCTATGGGTTGAGTATAAGTATACATCTATAATTGGTAGAGTTCAGTTTCGGGTTTATGGTGGCGTAATTCCGGAATTAATAATTAATGTACTTATTCTGTTCGATGAATAATTAGTTATTGGAGCTACTGGTTATAGGTCCCTAGTCCCCGATGTGGCTCCTGTAATTCGGATGTTTTTCCTGTTTTTGGGCCTCAGTAATAATTAATTGGCTGGGCTAATTAATTGATATGCAAAATATTATTTAGTTGGGCTGAATAATATAATACACAAAAAAGACATTTTCTGTGGGCCTAAACCCTGGTGTGTGGCGCCTCTAGCTATTAAAAGGGCAAGGATTGATTTTCTTGTGTGATTAATTATTTACTTGTTAAATAATTAATTAATAAAAGATAATTGATTTGTAATTGATTGATTGATTAATCACAATCTTTTATAAATGGAATTATCCTTTATTGTGATTTCTTTTTAATTATTTATTTAATTAATTAGAAACTTGGAGGTCAAAGATTTACTCTCCTATATAAAGAGAGTTCTTCCAAGACAAAAGGGACAAGCAAAATTTCGCCCCCCCCCCCCCCCCCCCCCCCACACTAGAATAAAGAGAGAAAAATTTGTTTCTTGTCTTGGGTTTTTTGGTTGAAGAAAAACTTGGAGTTTTTCTTGAAAGCATATCAAGGAGGTTTCAAATCCAAGGATCGGTGTCCACCAACCACCGTTTGGAGAACACATTGGAAGATCTTGGCTTCTCTTCCCACTATTGGTAAGATAAACTTAACCCCCTTGTAGTAGTTTAAGTCCTTTAATTATGTGTTGTGATATATAAATCGTGATCCATCCGCTGCGCGTAGATCTAATTCGTTTAGATCTAAGAACCTGCATCCTTCATGTGGTATCGGAGACAGGTTCCACGATTTATATAATCATAATCGTAGTTAAACGATTTAAAGGAGTGGAATTGCATGTAGATGATATTTTACTTATTATTATGCATTAACAATTTTTAAATTGCTATGGTTGAAGAGATGGATTGGGGTTGGCACCGTTTTCCCGTTAGATCTATTGTAAACTCATATAAACGATGAAAATTCGTTCATATGAGTATAGGAAATTATGTAATTTATTTATTATTGCAAGTTTAATTTCCTGTAAATAGATCTGTTTAGTAGCTGTATAGTGTTTTCGTTTTTCCCGTTGTTTGAGCCGTTAAAACGAAGATCCCTCCGGTCAGAATTAAGATTAGAAGTTGATGAACAATCCCACAAATTTTGGTGTCGATCAGAGTCCGTTTGGGTATCCGTTCGTTGCTGCGAAGTGGCTGCTGTAACAGAAAAACGCAGGATTCACAGAAACCCTAACTGTGACTTCTTCGATTTTCTGGGAACAATTAGACCGTTCAAATTAAAATCCGACCGGTCAGATCGCATATCATGGAGTTTAGGACGTGAGATAAAAGTTTCAGGACGATCGGGATTCATCTTGATCCCCGATCGGCCTCGGAAAGTATATGATGCGCTGCTGTAAGAGTCTGTTTCAGCAGCAAGTTGGGCGGCTCACTGAGGAAGATTGACAAGTGAAAGCTCCGATCCGACCGTCCATCTTGAAGTAAGAAGAATGAAGATCAGATCTGGAAATTTTCGTCCCGATCCAAGTTCTTTTGATATGCCGATCGTCGAAGATTCTCAACAGCTGCAGATTAGGGTTTTAATTATAGATTAGTTACGGGGGTGCCAACGGTCCATCTCGGTGTTTATTTTCCGCACTAGTATACATGTGTAGATTGTATGAGTAGAACCGAAAATTGCCATGACATGCATAATATCATGAATTCCACTCCATATGCATACATGTAGAAATTAATTCGAGGAATTAGTTAGGCATGTATAAAACACACGATTAGTTTTAATTAATTGTTTGATATTAATTAGAAACTAATTAGGGTAAAAACCGAGGAACACGGGTTTTTTCAATCGTCGAGGTTGGGTGATGGATTCTCGGTGAATCCCACTCGCGAAAGCATAAGGAGTAAAATCCCGAAACCTCGTGGTTAAGGTGTTGGATTCTCGGTGAATTCCACCTTACCTAAGACGAGATTACGTTTTTGTTCCGTAGTGTCTACGTGAAAGTTTGATGTTTAAGGATTGGATAATCACGGGCAAACAAGTTCGAAAGTGGTTTAACCACGGTTGGGTGGTCACCGTAGCTACGGCTCAATCGACTTCACCCTCCACGTGTGGCGTTTGCACGGGGGTCTGGCAATACTGAGCCATCCGAAGAGCCACTACGGCTCAACGGACCTCTCCTAGCCTTGACCCGTCCGACGGCCACATATGTTCTAACGAATAGGTCGGGTGGGCTAGCCCACATAACCGACAACATTCGGGCCTATGATTTATTGTTCCTTAATGTAACATCAAGTCCAAAAACGTGATCGTAAACCCACCACTTTTTCAAAATATTGAGTGGGAGCGGGAGAGGCGACAACCGACCCCACGGCCTCTACCGTTGACACAAGCAACGTGAGAGAATGGTGACGCCTCGTGCCGGCTCGGGACCGGCCTCCCTAAGGAAGGCCTTCACCGCTATCAAAATTCAAGGCTTGGTCTCCGAAAGGATAGGATTTTGGGTACTCGTCGGGTCACCGACCGACCCTAAGGCGGCACACTCGGGGTCTACCTAAAAATCCGAGACAAGTAGGTCACACTCATAAAGGGTATTTTTGGTAGTACCTTGGCCGAAAAAGGAAAGGTGATTGACGATCACAAATGAGATGTTCGATTCTCAATCCGATCTTCAATATTAATCGAAACCTCTTTGACCTACCCTAAGGCGGCACCGAGGCATTAGATTAAATCCTTGGAACGGTAGGATAGACTATAAGTACTTAGTTTATGTTCCTAAAATTTTAGTAGTGTATGATTTGGATTTATTTTCTCGTCAATTTTATTTACAATCGTTATATATATCTCTCTAAGGTGCTAGACTCGCTAGTGTAAAATTGACTAGTAATGACTTCGTTAAAAAGTGGTAAGTAACTAGAACGTTGTATTTATTAATCTCACATGCGATTAATTTTTCGGAAGAGATATTTCTCTTGAAGCCTTCAAAACTTAAGTGACGTAAATAGACATGTCACCGCTCGTCACTCGTGCGTAACGAGAGACAACCGTAGTTAGTTTGAAAGATGATTGGGACGATAAAATTCTTCTAGTGAATTGTGTAGTGTCTACACGAGAAATTTTCTGATAGAAAAATTGGAGAATCATAAATTAAAGTGTCGCTAGTTAGACGGTATTTGGAACCGATAAACTAGTGGGAGCTTTTATATTATGTTTTTCTAATTTATTAGAAAATTAGTCCCACTGGGTAACACTTTCATTAGACATCCCACAGCTCACGAGTAGTGTCTACTCAAACGAACTCGCTAGTTCAAGACTATTTCCTTTTAAGGAAAGTTAAGAATGGGAAAGAATGTCTATAAGTGTTAATCATCTTAACTAAAGTTTTAAGGCTAAACCGAAATATTAATTAAAGAAAGTATAGGATAAGGAAAGTGATTTCAGATCACTAACCAATGTATCCTTAGCGACTTTCTTAACCGAGTAACTTGACTCGGTAGCTTAGTTCTTTGGAAGAACAAGGAAGCCGTGCATTAACGATTAATAGAGTAACAACGGGCGTAATTTCGGCTACAATAGTGGAGTGATATAAGGAAATGAATTTCGGATTCTATCCTTGAATATCACGTAAAAATTTATTTTTTTCGTTTTTACGATTCGTTGAAACAAATGGATTCACTTTCAACTCGATATATTGTTGCCTCATAGAAAGTGAATATGACATTTGTAGTACGAATCCAAGACTCGGACTTTTGTTTGATAAAGTCGAACCACTAAGAAAAGCCGAATAAGTATAACACATCTAAAACTATTAAAGGTAAAAGGTTTCCGTATTAAGATAAACGACCTTTCAATATCTATTAATTAGTGCATATATCCTAGAGATAAGACCCGACGATCGGCTAAGGGTGATTCCTATCTCCCGCCTAGGAACACTATCTCAAAGGAACAATGACTAAGTTTCCTTTCAATCGGGAAAGGGTAATAGATTTGAAGGGTAACATAGCTTGTTCACCATGACCTTCGGGGTCTAGTGAGAGATACAAGCTAGTGGGAGTTTTTGAGTGGTGACATTTTGTCTGATAACTACTCGAAACGTGATTTAGTTTATCAAAAGAATACGAGGAGGAGTCTCTGATTTTAGCAGAGAATAGAGTATTCCATGCTCAGAAATAGGCTATCGCATAGTCTTGGGACTGATGCTCGGCCTGCCTCCTAGTGGAATGTTTCTCACTGAGGAAGAAACCATAGACTTGCCTGATATAGTTATTAATGTGCTACAATACATTGTTAAACTCGATTAAGATAATTGGTTGCAAAATAACGGTTAACATTATTATGTAAACCGAGAAGTCTACCTAGAAGATGCCAGTGAATTTATGGATAATGAGTGAATTCGGTTCACACCACTTCCATAAATGTAGGCATTTAGCATTTAATGCTTGAAGGTAGGACTGGAGATTTTGCGCATACGTTCAGATTGTGACTGTTCGTGAAATATCTTAATGAGACGAGTGAAGGTTGATTATAAGATTCTTGAGATCAGAAAGTGACGGTTGAACTGTCACAAGCCTTCTGATAGAATCTATAAGTAACAACCTTAAACCTTGGAGTACGGTTACCCAAAGGTAGTTACTATATGATTTAATCAAACCACGTCCAACATCGGTTGTTGGTGATTACACTGATAAATACTACTAGATCAGGATGTCAATCCACCAAGCAGTGGGAGTATGGTTTAACCATTGACCCATTGTGGTTTTGTGGACTTTACGGTCGTCGGGGTGATTGATAACCTATGGCTCTTAGTGGGTCAGTATAGGATTCGATCATAGAGGTTGGTTTGAAAACCTTAACCCCGTGAATGGAGTTTTTGTACTCCAGTTTTGTTCGCCTATTGTAGAACCACCGAGTGTCTCAGCCCGGTGGGAGCAATTGGATCTACATAGAAAAGAAACGAATGAATATGAAAGTTTAAACTTTCGCCGCAAAGTTGAGTGGTATAGGGGTGATTCCCCGACAAGTAGAGAGTTAACAGACCTTGAACTCTCTCACCACTCGCCTTGCTAGATTTCTTTAGAAAGCGTAAAATAGGGGTGATTCCCCGAGACTTTCTTGCCGAACAACGGAATCGAATTCATTCGAACGGAAGGGTTTTAGCTAAGAATGAATAACGGATTCGTTACAAAGCGAGTAAGATAGGGGTGATTCCCTAAGACCTTTTTGCGAGACTAACGATATCTTAATTCATTCGTAAAGAACCTTTGGTAGGAGGCTCGCCATGGCTTATATCCTTTGTGGATTTAAGAGAACCTCTCGGTCATTTAAAAGTCACATGTTTTAAAATATGTGGACTTGACCCGAGTATTGATAAGTCTTTCGTAGACCGGATATCAATATTGGTAAAGTAGTAGTATTAGTGTTCATGAATGATAACACCGAAACAGGTTGGAAACAACATGTGTGTGCTATCCGAAGTCGGAAACCGACAAAGCCAAGATTCTCTCGGATGAGAGAATTGGACTATATTCTAAGAATCCGATTCGGTCAAATTCACGAGAATAAGTCATTGGCTATCCCACCTATCTTATTGAATAAGATGATCATGCATATACGTATGCAACATTCATCGAGAGTAGTCCTACCTTACATCTCGTGAATGATTCTCTAAATCTCCGGATAAAGAGAAAATGGGATAGAGTCTCTCTTGGATAACGGCAAGTCGAGTCATAATAAGTCAATAGTAGTCGAATCTCGGATTCGAGCAGTGAATAACGGTTTAGTACGTCCTCAAGTATCTTTGAAGAATGAGGAATAATATGCTTGTATATTCGGGTGCAAACTTGAATATGGTTGACTACACTGATTCTGACTTACAGTCAGATTAAGGATGATCATTAAGTTGATCTCGGGCTCAGTGTTTATTCATAGTGCTTAGAATTTCCTTTTTGGTCCGGGAGTAATTCCAGGTCTGATAAGCCGATATCACTTCATTGTGAAAACAAGTGAAGAGATAGCTTAGAAGGATCTTCTCGGTCGTTAGAGGTCAAAAGCATATTGAGAGAGAGTACCGCCCGATTAGATGGACCGGCGACGTTTCGATCCTAAAGATCGTCTCCGACAACCTAGCGATCGTTGTACCAAGTCGAGTGCTTGGAGGGTACGGCATTGATGGATATATCTCATCTCGCTTTTAGAGCAAGTGGGAGAGTGTTGTGAATAAGATGAGAAAGGGTGTGCTCTAAAAACAATCGTTGCTTGTCATTTCGTGCAAGTGGGAGATTGTTAGGTGTAGTGCCCGAAAGACAATTTGTGTAATTGTTTTTAACAATGGATGACAGATTTTATCTCACCTTATTACTTGCTTTGTGCTTGTAAAGTAATACACTGCTGCAAACCCTAAGTATATCGTATGTAACCACTTAACTCGGTGTATGGATTGCACGTGAGGATTGAGTTAGTGGTGATATACTTAAACCGTTAGTCCGTGGTGAACTTAATCGAGTTTAGGGTCTCTTGATTAAAACACCAATAATGCGCCCGTAACACCTTAGGGTGTGATAGTCTTATCCGGACTGTCGGTAGAGGGTACCTACGCGGGGCATTTATATATGATGGCATTCATATCGGGACCGGACCGATTTAATCGAATTTCTCGGTATAATTCCGTAATCGAGGAATCTTATTAAATCATTAGATGATCATATATGGATCAACCTTAATCCCGAGGTGATCACGGTGGATGCCGCTTGTCCCGGGGTAGTGTTTGATGTGTTAGTTACGGTTCACTTAAATATGTGTTCCAAGCCACTTCTCATTGGCACTATCTCCGGATGAGTGAGTAGTTCGATTTCACGACATGGAATCCATTCCTTCCCGCGGGAAGTAGAGAGACAAGCCCCCTTATTTGTTAGCCCTAAGAAAGTGATCGATCCCGGGAGTTCACATTTGACTAATTAGCTACTAGTCGGATATGTGTGCTAATTGATCATCGAGGGTTAATGGTAAATAAGGATAAGATATTTCGAGTCGGGTTAACGGAGACTTCCCACTCAGAATGGACAGCCTATGGAGGGTTAATCCGTATGTAATGATTATATCAATGGACGCTTATTCACTCTATGGGTTGAGTATAAGTATACATCTATAATTGGTAGAGTTCGTTTCGGGTTTATGGTGGCGTAATCCCGGAATTAATAATTAATGTACTTATTTCGTTCGATGAATAATTAGTTATTGGAGCTACCGGTTATAGTCCATGGTCCCCGATGTGGCTCCCGTAATTCGGATGTTTTTCCCGTTTTTGGGCCTCGTAATAATTAATTGGATGGGCTAATTAATTGATATGCAAAATATTATTTAGTTGGGTGAATAATATAATACACAAAAAAGACATTTTTCGTGGGCCTAAACCCCGGTGTGTGGCGCCTCCTAGCTATTAAAAGGGCAAGAATTGATTTTCTTGTGTGATTAATTATTTACTTGTTAAATAATTAATTAATAAAAGATAATTGATTTGTAATTGATTGATTGATTAATCACAATCTTTTATAAATGGAATTATCCTTTATTGTGATTTCTTTTTAATTATTTATTTAATTAATTAGAAACTTGGAGGTCAAGGATTTACTCTCCTATATAAAGAGAGTTCTTCCAAGACAAAGGGACAAGCAAAATTTCCCCCCCCCCCCCCCCCCCCCCCCCACACTAGAATAAAGAGAGAAAAATTTGTTTCTTGTCTTGGGTTTTTTGGTTGAAGAAAAACTTGGAGTTTTTCTTGAAAGCATATCAAGGAGGTTTCAAATCCAAGGATCGGTGTCTACCAACCACCGTTTGGAGAACACATTGGAAGATCTTGGCTTCTCTTCCCACTATTGGTAAGATAAACTTAACCCCCTTGTAGTTGTTTAAGTCCTTTAATTATGTGTTGTGATATATAAATCGTGATCCATCCGCTGTGCACAGATCTAACTCGTTTAGATCTAAGAACCTGCATCCTTCAATCTCCATATCCAACCTTCCTTTGCAAATGTTCCTTGACTTCTTGCAGCTTAGTTAAGGTCATTCCATAAAGTTTTTTTAAAAATTGGATGAGGTCCTGATACCAAGTTGATTTCAAACTCAACTCTTCTTATGGGAGAAAGGCCATGTATCTTCTTAGAGCTTTTGGTTATGCACTAGAACATCTTCTAACACAACTTGAAGCTCCTTAAACTCCATTATGAACTATGCATACTAACAACCGTAGGTAAACTGAAAGCTAGCATTATCGGTGTGTCGGTAGTGAGACCACTGAGCCAGAATAAGTGTCGTTGAGTCGGTAGACTAACCACAGACTTGGAAGTTTCTGCTTCCGAAATTTCATTGAAAGAATCAACCTACTTAAAAGGCTTCCCTTGAAACAACTTCGCAACCCAATGGACTTTTCAAGGGTGCAGAAACAAATGAGGGCAACTCAATCTTGCTTGATATACGATTGAGCTCCTAGGAAAGTCTCCATCCTGCTTCCATTGTGCTACTCTGACAAGCCTTTGATGACAATCTATTTGGTACTATTTTTTAATACCTTATTTGCCCATGAATTATGCTCAATTGATGAGAGTGTCTGATTATTGTATGAATTTCAATTCAAATTATTAGTGCATGTTCCTTGGATCGTAATTCTACATCTATATGTTTATCCTTTGGATTGGTACTGTTTTGCATGTTTTTAGGTAGTACCGTTTTGTTGGAATAAGGATGAAGTTGATTTAGGCTAGAAAGAGTTATTGGGCTGGAAGAAAAGGTGTTCAGTTAGAATCTTTTGAAGAATCTAGAAACGGAGGCCCGAATCTTGGATGATTAGGCCCGACACCTCGAGAACTTGGGCAACACGAAAACCACTTTCTCTTCTTTCAAGTTTAAACTTTCACCGGGCGGGGTGGGCTCACCCATTTCTATAGGAATCGGATTGTATGACTCCCGTGTTGCTTTGTAGTGGACCTTTTTATTGATGTTCTCGAAGCAAGACCGTCAAGAATTCCTTCTCACCCGCACCTGGAATTGCAACCACTTTTTGAACACCTTCAACGTTCACCTCCTCTTCATCCTTGACATCCTCAGACATTGAGCTCAGCATCCGGCATTCTCTTGGCTTGTTCTTCAATGGCTCCGAGATCCTTATGGTTATAGCATCATTGTTATATCTTAGTGTGATGGTGCTATTGTCCATGTCCACCAATGCTTTGCTACTAGCTAAGAGTGGACGACCTTAGAGTATCGAAGCACTAGGGTATTCGGGGACGTCCAAGACTAGAAAGTCGACAGGATAGTCAAAACCTCTTTCATTGACCTTACAGTCACTCAACTTGCCAGCGATAATAGCCACTTGACAGTCCACAAACCACGTAATGGTATGATGGATCATGGTAACCTTGAAACCTACCGTAAGGGAAAGAGAAAATGGAATAATGTTGCAAATAGATCCAAAATCACATAAGTCTAGTCCTAAAGATCAACCATTAACCTACCACATAAGCTACCAGGATCTCCTAACTTTTCGATCACATCAAAGTCAAGGTGATCCTTAGGCTCAAATGAAATGTAGTTAGGGTCATTCTTAGGATCAGATTCAAAAAAGAAATATCGTACACCTGATAGGAGACTAACCTACCCTAAAGTCCTCGTAGAGATGGGTTTTACGTTTAAAGTGAATCTACTCCGTGGTTGCATTGTGTCTGTCTGGTTCAAATGCATAAAATCCTCCTGAAAGCGAATCAGAAATGTTTCGCACTTCCTGGAAGATAACAAAAGAAACACAAAAGCACGGTTAGCAAAACTTCCACTTCAGTTGGGTTTAACCCTAACTGTTGCAGGCCTACTAACTAAAAACTAACATGGATAAGCAAAAAAAACATAGGGATCGATTAGAATTCAGCTTCCTGGTCTCGCTTTTGCAAGATGTATTCTCACTAATTTTGGCCCCAATTTTCTTCTTCTGAACTTAAAACAGTACAGGAATCATGCAAAAACTACTCGAAGACTTAAAAATAAAACAAACAAAAGAAAACCTAAAGTTCTTAATTATGGTTTAAAAAATTATTATCGACAGTTGGCCATTATCCCCGGCACCAGGTGCCAAAAACTTGATGTCGCATGTAAGTCACTTATACTAGCTAGTTTTCTAGGTCATTCGTAGTATAACAAAGGAGAATCAATGTAGATTCCGTAGAGACAATGCAACATCGTTAATAAACGTATTAAATCTAATTAAGAACACATAGAGTGGTCTACCACCAACATAGAAACGGAAAAAAAGTTGATGTTCCTCCCTCTTAACCTATCCGCTAGCTTGGTATAACTAAACATATTGTTTACGTCCCCCTGTAATTCCGCAAGTTAATCAGAACATATGTTTTTAATTTAGTATTAGATACGGGTGCAGTCTTCTAACCTTGTTTACTTTAATTTACAAGGACAATAAACGTCTATGTGCAGTTAACCTCCTTAGGTTGTATTAACCCACACACATTAAGTTCTAGAAAGTTCCGGCTCAAGACCGAGAACCTCCTTAGACAGCTATCGACAATGACTAGCACGTTTATAAAGATTGATCCATAAAATGTCCAAACTAACACTTCATTATAACTACTTCATATTAATTTACGAAAACTCAAATCAGATTGGCCAGATCTAACCAAACGTGAATTAAACTTGTCAATCAACGTTGCTGACTCTGAATCTCTAGATTTAGGGTGACCTAAAGTTGCCTCACAATTGCGATAGATACCGTCGCAAATTCGAGTGCGGCGGTTCCTACTTATGGAATTACATACGATCGTTTTAATTAATTCTGGTAAATTACGGGTACGTTAAACATGCAGATTAATTACATCACGCAAAAACAAGTAAATCTACCATATTGAAGAATACGAAGGAACGTTCAAAGCTTCATACCTTTGATATTGGAGATCGGTTTGATCAACTCAAGCTAGTTGATGGATTGGGGAAAGAAACCAAAGAAACGCACAAGCAAGACCAAAACAAACTCTTATTTCATATAAACTTGGTAAGATCAAAAGTATATGTAACAAAAGAATGCTACAGGATTTTTATGTGCACTGTAGCCGACTTGGACATATCTAAATGCTAACCGACTTAGATAAAACACGGCTGCTTCGATTTCTTGCTTCCCAAGCACTCGTTGTCACGGCAGGGCCATCGACTCAGTGAGCCAAGCTTCAGCCTTTGTTCTCAGCAGATCTTCTCTTGGACTTCTTCCCTTCAGCCCATTAAGTGTTTTAATTAGCCCAGATTTACTCCTTCATTGCTCCCAGAATATGGTACATCTAAAAACACACAAAATGAGACAAAATAGTACCAACTCCAAGGGATAATTATGCAAATATAGAATTGACAACCAAAGACACGCACTAAGTACTTGACATTTATTTCACGTAACATTCAGAGTATCTCTCATCCATTGAGCATGATTTGGGTAAATAAAGACATTGTATATGGTACTAAAGAGTGTGATCACAAATCTGTGAGATCAAGGAATACAAGAACTGAGCAAAGTTCTTTTGGTTTGACATGCCAAAGTTAACTCTCTAGCATAAACCAATACTCATGATTCTTGGTATTCTTGATTTTGGCAAATTGTCATTAGATTTGGTGTTTCACTTACAGTTTGTTTTTTACGCTGCCATTTTCGGTGTTGAAATCCAGTCCTTGATTCTATTTGGTTTTGATACAAGTATTGGAACTGAAACTGTTACATTAATTGTGATGCTTTTCTGCAAACGATAAGTCTTAATTAATCGTATACATCTATTTTATCACTCATGTTTGTGCAAAGATTATTAAAGTATACGTATTACCTAATCCACTAAAGTGTTAACAGTTTGTTAATCTAAATTAAATTAAAGTGATATATATAAGAAGGAGAAGTAAGGTTAAAGGTCGTAAATGACATGTTTTAATCTAAAATGGTTAAGAAGGACAAACATGTAGTAACACATGTAGTAACACGTGTACAAAAATGAAGTAACACATGTAGTGACTGTCCTTCTCAACCATTTAAGTTTAAAACATGTCCTTATGGACTCTGACCCCTATAGAAGTATGATGTGATACCCCGTATCTCCGTAAAGGGTATGATAGGCTTTTTAGAATTTCATGTGTGTATCGATAATTTTAAATTGGTTATATTTTATTAAATATATAGATTCAATATAATTGTTAAAGGGCATTTATGGTATTTTGAAGGTGTGACTTTTATTAAGGGCAAAACGGGAATTTATTCAACCTCTATTTATACCCCTTCACCCCTAAAACCCTTTTCTTTACCTTTCCCAAATTTCCTGCGGCTGAGAGTGAGAGAAATGGAGAGGAAAAAAAAAGGGAGAAAAATGAAGAGAGATTCCGCCTTTCCGGTCAATCCGACCGTCGGAATCACAAACCCTCTTCACCAAAATGCGTCCCTTGTTGAGAGCTTCGTTTTGATACATGTGTTTCTACGATCGGGTAAGAGTTTAGAAAACCCATTTTCTAGATCTATAAGTGTTCTTGGGTGTTTTCTTATCTTTTAATGTTTTAAAGGTTGTAATGATCGTAGAACATTGTTTTGTTTGCGAGCTTTTGAGTTGGTGGTTGAATCTTCAAGCTTTCTTCATGGTGTTCTTGGTGTTCTTGAAGCTCAAGTTTGAAGAATCATCACTTGGTCTAGGGATTTGAGGTAAAGGGGTGTTCAACCGCGATATAAATGTGTTAATTCGTGTTTTAGATCTAGATTTTTGATATGAATAAGTATCATAATGTTTAGTGAATACTCTAGCATGTTTTGGTATGATTTTTGGTGTTGAAAGTGGTGGCAAAATCGCCATGGAAACGAGTTGAAAGTTGTTGTTTTTTGATAATTTGCAAGCTCAGGACCACGCAAAAAGAAGAGGATCAGACACATCATCTAAAGACAGTTCAAAGCAAAAGGATGATGATGACCATGATAAGTCAAGAAAATATGCTGATAAGACTACAGTTTTGCAAACAGAAACTCAATCTCAACCTCTAGCAACACAAACTGTACCACAACAAGAAGAATTGCCAGTTGGACATCAGACAACTAACAATCAGCAAGCAGCTGATGGAATTGATAATCGGCAACTGATGATTATTGATGATAATACTCAGGTCAAGGATCAAATAGAAGCTACATATGATCCTTCTGACATCCTCACAAAGGATGAATTGGCAAAAGTTCATGAAAACTTGAGAATTGTACTCAGTCAGAGAGATACACAAAATGGCCTTTTATCAAACATCTTTGGATACCTTGATTATAGAACTAGAACAGATGTTTTAGGTCATGCAAGATTAGAGATGATCCACAAATCAAGTTCAAGTTCTGCTTCAGAAATTGTGTTACTCAAACAACAACTCGAAGACTCAACCGCAGTAGATAGGAAACTCATGCTCAGGCTCATTGGCATATGAATCAGCATATCTACGGGTTAGAAACTAAGCTTAAAGAAATACTTGCTTCTCAGCGACAAATCTCGGAAGATAAAAAAGCAACCCATAACCTAGTAGGTCAGTTATATGATGCCAAAAAGGGGGAAGCTAAAGAAGAAAAGCTGAAGTTACTTGGAGAAATGAAGCGACTTGAAGAAGAATTACAAAGATACAGATCAGATCCTACATTTTCGAAGAAAAAGTTAACTGATGATCAATTTATTGAAAAATATAGTCAACCTGGAGACATAAGAATTACTCTTACAAAGGATCTGTGGATGCAGAGTATCAAAGATTACAATCCCATCAAAGGCAAATACAGGGACAAGACAACTGAAGAATCCCTGAACTACTTTTTATCTGATTTATTCTCAAAGCAGAAAATGGCACAATATAAGAATAATCAGAAGATTGATGATAAACTGAAGATTAAAGACAAGACTTAACAGATGAAAGCTGATCTAGTAGAATTTGAAAATTACTACTTGAAAGAATCAGGCTTACCCAAACTAATTCAATGGAAAAGATGGAAAGAAGGTAGTCAAGTTGACTACAACAAGACTTTCTCAAAAGAAGACTCCAAGCTAGAAGAAGATTTTCGATCGTATGACAAAGCAAGGAAATATGACTCAGTCATGCAAAAAGCTAAGAAAAAACTTAGTCTTTAATCACAGTTATTTGAACAAAATATACTTATCCAGTTTTTGCTCATTCTAATGAAAACCAGTTGTCCAGTTTTACAGTGTTGTACATTGTTTTGATCTTTAAGATTTTCTTTTAGGGAGAGTTTTGGCATCATCAAAAAGGGGGAAATTGTTGTAAATAAAATTAATGTTTTGATGATAATTCATCTAATTTTTTTAATGTATTATCTTAACCTCATTGATGAAGTGCTGAAGCCAGCTGTTATAGTGAAAAGCCAAAAGATGTCTAGAACTGAATGTATAAGTTTTACTAGAGTATGATATTTGTATAGGTTACATCAGACAAGCATTGAAATAGTTAGTGTGTCGTAAAACTGAAAACTGGAAATCATTTAGAAAACTGGAAATCATCAAGACAAGTAAACTGACTCAGAATACACCTACATGTAATTGAAGAAGGTAAGTTCGCTGAGAGTTACAAACTCGGTTGACTTATCTAGAAGAATGAAGAACTGAGGGTTCAAACTCAGTTATTGAAGAATGAAGAACTGAGGGTTCAAACTCAGTTATGAAGACCAAGTCGAGACTGTAAAGTTAGACTTCAGGCAAGATTGTGGTAACCTGAACTGACTTTATGGATCTTGTATGAAGACCTAAGAATCATAAGGACAATGATTTGTGAAGCTAAACTACCGGAAAGATATTGGGTAGAAGCAGTTAACACAGCTTGTTACACTCAGAACAGAGCACTCATAAATAAGAGACATGAGAATACTCCTTATGAAATTTGGAATGGAAGAAAATCAAATGTTTCATACTTTCATGCTTTTGGATGCAAATGTTTTATACACAATAATGGAGAAGATCAACTTCACGTTTTTCAGCCCAAAGCCGATGAAGGAATTTTTCTGGGATACTCAAGTGTCAGCAAAGCTTTTAGAGTATTAAATAAAAGGACACTCAAGCATGAAGAATCAATACATGTAGTATTTGATGAACCAAAGTTCCCTGGTGAAACAACTGAAGACCGACCAGAACCAGTTTCTCAGTCTCGTTACGGATCACGCCGAACCGGTTTCGAGTTGACTTTGGACGTCTACAAATTTCAGAATGTTCAGATCAAGATCACTCTCAGTTTCCAATTGCTCAACAACCTGATCAACTTCACTCAGATTTAGTTGAACAAGTTCAAGAACCAGTCTTTGAAGAATCAGTTGAACAAAATGCAAATCCGTTGATACGAACTCACACACATCAATGGATGAAAGATCATCCTGAAGAACAAGTTATTGGTGACACTCAAGCTGGAGTTTGAACAAGACATCAACTAGATGCAATGATTGCATGCTTTCTATCTCAATCAGAACCTAAAGAAATTGAAGAAGCTTTGAAAGATCCAGATTGGATATTAGCTATGCAAGAAGAGCTTAATGAATTCGAGAGAAATCAAGTTTGGGAATTGGTAGATAGACCAGTTCATGTCAATATCATTGGAACCAAATGGGTTTTCAGAAACAAACTTGATGAAGATGGGAATATCATCATAAACAAGGCTAGACTTGTAGCCAAAGGATACTCTCAAGCAGAAGGCATAGACTTTGATGAAACTTATGCACCAGTTGCAAGATTAGAAGCAATCAGATTATTTCTTGCCTTTGAAGCTCACAAGAAATTCAAAGTTTATCCGATGTATGTCAAAAGCGCGTTCCTGAATGGAATTCTTGAAGAAGAAGTATATGTTCAACAACCACCCGGATTTGAAATCAAAGATCAAGTAGATAAAGTTTTCAGACTAAGGAAAGCTCTTTATGGACTTAAACAAGCACCAAGCACTACTAGAAAACCATCTTCTAATGAGGAGAATTTAATGAGGAGATGAAATTTTGTCATTAAAGGATACTTATAATGAGGAGACCAAAAATATTTTGTTGGTTGATGACCATGTTTTTTTTCTCCTCATTACTAGTCATATTTCTCCTCATTAGATTTCAAAAAAAACATTTCTCCTCATTACTTGTAAAAAAAAACCTTTGTTTATATCATTTTAAACAAAAACCTGAACTTACTCAACAAAAACAATTTTTTTTATAAAAATAATAAAAACAAAAACCAATCCCATTCATCGTTCTCAACCAAATTATTTGAACCCTCAAAATCCACAGCGCCGTTTCGATTATCCCCTCATCTTGAGATGCCGCCGCAGCCTTCTTCCATCTATTCCCCGTCGGAAATACGTAAATCCGGCCAATTTCCGTTGGAAAAAGATCGATTTCTTTTGTAAATCCATAAAGCCGGACTCTTTCCGTCGAGGTCTCGTTCCTCGTTCTTCAAAACAACCGGAAAATAGTCTTCACGTTTGTCAACCAACCGAACCAGGTAAGCTTCGTGAATCCTCCATAAAGCACAATTTCATAAAGCATAATTTCATAGAGCCGGCTACGACGGATTCGTCCTCTAATAGGACCAAAGAAATCGTTTTTGTACATTGTTGTGAGTAATCCGAACTATTGAGTTTCTCTCGCGAATTTTTTAGGATGGTTGATATTTGCTTCACTTGATTGTTTCCTAATATTACGTGTTGATTTTAATTTGATAAAATGGGGGAATACTCGCGATAGAACTTGTAAGATTGTGATCCGATTCATCCGAAAATAGTATGTTTGTTTCATCATGTAAATTTGCAATTTTATTTACTATGTGTTTGTGTCAATGGAGTTTAAGCTTGTGCTTGAATTCACGATGCGACTACTCTTTGATTACCACAAGTATTTAAGACATGGCCTGCTCTTCCTTTGTTAATTTTTATGTTTAGAGAAAGGTTTGTTACCTCGTATTAACCGTAGCCACTACTACCAAATGTTTCATACTTTCATGCTTTTGGATGCAAATGTTTTATACACAATAATGGAAAAGATCAACTTCACGTTTTTCAGCCCAAAGCCGATGAAGGAATTTTTCTAGGATACTCAAGTGTCAGCAAAGCTTTTAGAGTATTAAATAAAAGGACACTCAAGCATGAAGAATCAATACATGTAGTATTTGATGAACCAAACTTCCCTGGTGAAACAACCGAAGATCGACCAGAACCAGTTTCTCAGTCTCGGTTACCAGTCACACCAGAACCAGTTTCAGTTGACTTTGGACGACTACAAATTTCAGAATGTTCAGATCAAGATCAGTCTCAGTTTCCAATTGCTCAACAACCTGATCAACTTCACTCAGATTCAGTTGAACAAGTTCAAGAACCAGTCTTTGAAGAATCAGTTGAACAAAATGAAAATCAGTTGATACAAACTCACACACATCAATGGATGAAAGATCACCCTGAAGAACAAGTTATTGGTGGCACTCAAGCTGGAGTTCGAACAAGACATCAACTAGATGCAATGATTGCATGCTTTCTATCTCAATCAGAACCTAAAGAAATTGAAGAAGCTTTGAAAGATCTAGATTGGATATTAGCTATGCAAGAAGAGCTTAATGAATTCGAGAGAAATCAAATATGGGAATTGGTAGATAGACCAGTTCATGTCAATATCATTGGAACCAAATTAAATGGGTTTTCAGAAACAAACTTGATGAAGATGGGAATATCATCAGAAACAAGGCTAGACTTGTAGCCAAAGGATACTCTCAAGCAGAAGACATAGACTTTGATGAAACTTATGCACCAGTTGTAAGATTAGAAGCAATCAGATTATTTCTTGCCTTTACAGCTCACAAGAAATTCAAAGTTTATCAGATGGATGTCAAAAGCGCGTTCCTGAATGGAATTCTTGAAGAAGAAGTATATGTTCAACAACCACCCGGATTTGAAATCAAAGATCAAGTAGATAAAGTTTTCAGACTAAGGAAAGCTCTTTCTGGACTTAAACAAGCACCAAGAGCTTGGTATGAAACTCTATCTCGGTTTCTAGTGGATAATGGATTTATCAAGGGAACAATTGACAAAACATTATTCAGGATGAAGAATGGAGAAGATACTCTACTTGTTCAAATTTATGTTGATGATATCATTTTTGGATCAGAAAATGAACATCTATGTGAGAAATTTGCAAGTTTGATGAAAAGCAAATTTCGAGATGAGTATGATGGGAGAATTAAATTACTTCCTAGGTTGCAAGTTAAACAAGTTAGATGATGGAATCTTTATTCACCAAACCAAATATACAAGAGAACTTATCAAAAAGTTTGGTATGGAGAAATCTACTGGAATTTCTACACCAATAGGGACCAACATCAGGCTTGATGAAGACAAGGACGGCAAAGATGTTGATCAAACACTTTACAGAAGGATGATTGGAAGCTTACTCTATCTTACAGCAAGTAGGCCAGACATATCTTTTACTGTCGGTGTATGTGCAAGATTTCAGTCAAAACCAAAGGAGAGTCATCTCACAGTTGTGAAAAGAACTTTGAAATATCTGAAAGACACAGATGGAGTTGGAATTTGGTATTCAAAAGAAGGAGAATTCAAGCTGATTTCTTATTCAGATTCAGATTATACTGGATGCAAAGTGGACAGAAAAATCACATCAGGAACATGTCAGTTACTAGGAAATAGACTCGTGTCATGGTTTAGCAAGAAGCAAAACTCAATCTCAACTTCTACAGCTGAAGCTGAATATATAGCAGCTGGAAGTTGTTGCGCTCAAGTTTTATGGATTAGACAGCAATTAAGAGACTATGGGATAGAAGAAGGAACAATTCCCATAATGTGTGACAACACCAGTGCAATTGCAATTACTGATAATCCAGTTTTACACTCAAGGACAAAGCACATTGACATACGTCACCACTTTATAAGAGATCATGCAGAGAAGAAGGACATAACAGTTCTTTATGTACCTACTGAAGATCAATTGGCAGATATCTTTACAAAGCCAATGGACAAAGAAAGATTTGCCAAATTAAGAACTGAGTTGGGAATAATCAAAGTCGGTTAAATTAGTTAAGCCAGAGATTCGTCAAGGGGATTAATCTTTGTTATGTTGGGTGCGCTCACTTAACAGACTAGTCATTGACATCAACAATCTCAAACTGATTAACTGAAACTGAAAATTTGATGGAACTGAATTATCTCTAGAACTGACCTCAGCATCAATTTTCATTCCAGTCAAATTTAGTCAAAAGTTAATATGGTAAAATCTTCAGTGGTTATGTCACATTAAATTACCGCAGTTCTTTTTGTCAGAATTTCGCGTGTACACCCCACGATTGTCAGAACAGTACAAGCATCGGTTACCAAAACCATCATGGAATTTGAAAAGTTGTACTACTCAACCGCCAGAATATCCTACCTATTTATTCAATCCCCATTCACATTATCTTCATTCGAAATTCAAACTCTTCATCTCTTTCCAGAAAGCAAAACAGACTCTTTGCAAAACCCTTTCTCTCTAAATCAATTTTTTATGTTCACACTCAAATATGGCCACTTCAGAAAGTTCGAAGGAAAAACGATTGATCACAGAGCTGGACGAACTAACACTTGAAATGTATGAAGGTATGTGTCAAGACACTCTGTTAGCCAGCTGGGTACGTGATAAAATCGAGAAACTACCCGGATTGAGGAACATCTTAGAAGTTAAGTTCAAAGAAAAACTTGATGTGGAACGCATTCTGCAATTTTGGCAAAATATGCGATTAGTACGAGACTCCTTGATAACTACAGTACGTGGAGATCGCATTGTTCTCAATGAAAGAGTCATGAGGTCACTCTTTGGCTTCGCAAATACAACAGCAACTTCAACAGATTTTGCCACTCTACCATTGAAAAGAGAAGCTTTTCTTGAGATGCTTACCTTTTCTACAGAACCAATCAAACCAGGCATTCATGTAGACAAAATCAAGCCATAATTTGGAATCCTCAATAGATGGCTCAGCAAACATGTCATTGGAAAATCCAAAGGAGTTAATATACTATCAGAAGAAAATATATATCTCATGAATATAATCTGGGATGGAATAGAATTCAATTGGGCAGGTTATGTTGTAAATCAGTTCAAGAAACAACACTTAGCTGATTTAGAAAGTGTCAAAAGAGCTCAAGCTGAAGGACAAGTAACTGATGGTAGATTCCGACTGAAGAAGACTCTTAGTGGAATCATTCAGTTTTACTTAGAAAGAATTAAGGAAAGGAAGCAAGCAAGGCAAAGTGCAACTTCAAAGAAAATCGCAGAAACATCTTAACAACCTGAAGCAAGTTAGAAAACTGTGTCTCAGCCGGAAGCTGTACACAAAGGAACCAAGCAAAAAGCTGAATCAGCAGAAGCAAGATCAGTTGTAAGATGTTTATACCCAGAAATCTCAAGTGAAAAAGGACCAACTGAGGGGGAACAACAACATCAACTGCTGAAGGTACACAAGAAAATGTCACTACTGACCATACTTCTCAGTTAAAGGAGCAATCAGGTCAGCAATCAGCACAAGTCTTCGAAGCTGACAAGATCATCAAGCTGATGAAAATGAAACTTCAACCAGAAGATATTCGAGATATCCGTTTACAGAATGAAGAGAAATTACTCTTGGAGAAATTGGAAGTTAGAGACCTTTATTCTCTGTTTCCTATTTTAGAATTTCTTGACAATTGTTTCAAAAGATTTACTGAACTAGCAAAAAGAAGAGGATCAGACACATCATCTAAAGACAGTTCAAAGCAAAAGGATGATGATGACAATGATAAGTCAAGAAAAGATGCTGATAAGACTACAGTTTTGCAAACAGAAACTCAACCTCAACCTCTAGCAATGCAAACTATACCACAACAAGAAGAATTGCCAGTTGGAGATCAGACAACTGACAATCAGCAAGCAGCTGATGGAATTGATAATCGTCAACTGATGATTATTGATGATAATACTCAGGTCAAGGATCAAATAGAAGCTACATATAATGCTTCTGACATCCTCACAACGGATGAATTGGCAAGAGTTCATGAAAACTTGAGAATTGTACTCAGTCAGAGAGATACACAAAATGGCCTTTTATCAAACATCTCTGGATACCTTGATTATAGAACTAGAACAGATGTTTCAGTTCATGCAAGATTAGAGAGGATCCACAAATCAAGTTCAAGTTCTGCTTCAGAAATTGTGTTACTCAAACAACAACTCGAAGACTCAACCGCAGTAGATAGGGAAACTCATGCTCAGGCTCATTGGCATATGAATCAGCATATCTACGGGTTAGAAACTCGGCTTAAAGAAATACATGCTTCTCAGCGAAAAATCTCAGAAGATCAAAAAGCAACCCATACCCTGGTAGGTCAGTTATATGATGCCAAAAAGGGGGAAGCTGAAGAAGAAAAGCTGAAGTTACTTAGAGAAATGAAGCGACTTGAAGAAGAATTACAAAGATACAGATCAGATCCTACATTTTCGAAGAAAGAGTTAACTGATGATGAACTTATTGAAAAATATAGTCAACCTGGAGACCGAAGAATTACTCTTACAAAGGATCTGTGGATGCAGTTTATCAAAGATTACAATCCCATAAAAGGCAAATACAGGGACAGGACAACTGAAGAATCCCTGAACTACTTTTTATCTGATATATTCTCAAAGCAGAAAATGGCACAATATAAGAAGAATCAGAGGATTGATGATAAACTGAAGATTAAAAACAAGACTGAACAGATGAAAGCTGATCTAGTTGAATTTGAAAATTACTACTTGAAAGATTAAGGCTTACCCAAGCTAATTCAATGGAAAAGATGGAAAGAAGGTAGTCAAGTTGACTACAACAAGACTTTCTCAAAAGAAGAATCCAAGCTAGAATAAGATTTTCGATCGTATGACAAAGCAAGGAAATATGACTCAGTCATGCAAAAAGCTAAGAAAAAGCTTAGTCTTTAATCACAGTTATTTGAACAAAATGTACTTATCCAGTTTTTGCTCATTCTAATGAAAACCAGTTTTCCAGTTTTACAGTGTTGTACATTGTTTTGATCTTTAAGCTTTTCTTTTAGGGAGAGTTTTGGCATCATCAAAAATGGGGAAATTGTTGGAAATAAAATTTATGTTTTGATGATAATTCATCTAATTTGTTTAATGTATTATCTTAACCCCATTGATGAAGTGCTGAAGCCAGCTGTTATAGTGAAAATCTAAAAGATGTCTAGAACTGAATGTATAAGTTTTACTAGAGTCTGATATTTGTATTGGTTACATCAGACAAGCACTGAAATAGTTAGTGTGTCGTAAAACTGAAAACTGGAAATCATTTAGAAAACTGGAAATCATCAAGACAAGTAAACTGACTCAGAATACACCTACATGGAACTGAAGAAGGTAAGTTCGCTGAGAGTTACAAACTCGGTTGACTTATCTAGAAGAATGAAGAACTGAGGGTTCAAACTCAGTTATTGAAGAATGAAGAACTAAGGGTTCAAACTCAGTTATGAAGACCAAGTCGAGACTGTAAAGTTAAACTTCAGGAAAGATTGGTAACCTGAACTGACTTTATGGATCTTGTATGAAGACCTAAGAATCATAAGGACAATGATTTGTGAAGCTAAACTACCGGAAAGATATTGGGAAGAAGCAGTTAACACAGCTTGTTACACTCAGAACAGAGCACTCATGAATAATAGACATGTGAAGACTCATTATGAAATTTGGAATGGAAGAAAACCAAATGTTTCATACTTTCATGCATTTGGAAGCAAATGTTTTATACAAAATAATGGAAAAGATCAACTTCACGTTTTTCAGCCCAAAGCCGATGAAGGAATTTTTCTAGGATACTCAAGTGTCAGCAAATCTTTTATAGTATTAAATAAAAGGACACTCAAGCATGAAGAATCAATACATGTAGTATTTGATGAACCAAACCTCCCTGGTGAAACAACTGAAGACCGACCAGAACCAGTTTCTCAGTCTCAGTTACCAGTCACGCCAGAACCAGTTTTAGTTGAATTTGGACGACTACAAATTTCAGAATGTTCAGATCAAGATCAGTCTCAGTTTCCAATTGCTCAACAACCTGATCAACTTCACTCAGATTCTGTTGAACAAGTTCAAGAACCATTCTTTGAAGAATCAGTTGAACAAAATGCAAATCGGTTAATACAAACTCACACACATCAATGGATGAAAGATCACCCTGAAGAAAGTTATTGGTGACACTCAAGCTGGAGTTCGAACAAGACATCAACTAGATGCAATGATTACATGCTTTCTATCTCAATCAGAACCTAAAGAAATTGAAGAAGCTTTGAAAGATCCAGATTGGATATTAGCTATGCAAGAAGAGCTTAATGAATTCGAGAGAAATCAAGTATGGGAATTGGTAGATAGACCAGTTCATGTCAATATCATTGGAACCAAATGGGTTTTCAGAAACAAACTTGATGAAGATGGGAATATCATCAGAAACAAGGCTAGACTTGTAGCCAAAGGATACTCTCAAGCAGAAGGCATAGACTTTGATGAAACTTATGCACCGGTTGCAAGATTAGAAGCAATCGATTATTTTTGCCTTTGCAGCTCACAAGAAATTCAAAGTTTATCAGATGGATGTCAAAAGCGTGTTCCTGAATGGAATTCTTGAAGAAGAAGTATATGTTCAACAACCACCCGGATTTGAAATCAAAGATCAAGTAGATAAAGTTTTCAGACTAAGTAAAGCTCTTTATGGACTTAAACAAGCACCAAGAGCTTGGTATGAAACTCTTTATCTCAGTTTCTAGTGGATAATGGATTTATCAAGGGAACAATTGACAAAACATTATTCAGGATGAAGAATGGAGAAGATACTCTATTTGTTCAAATTTATGTTTATGATATCATTTTTGGATCAGAAAATGAACATCTATGTGAGAAATTTGCAAGTTTGATGAAAAGTAAATTTCAGATGAGTATGATGGGAGAATTAAATTACTTCCTAGGATTGCAAGTTAAACAGTTAGATGATGGAATCTTTATTCACCAAACCAAATATACAAGAGAACTTATCAAAAAGTTTGGTATGGAGAAATCTACTGGAATTTCTACACCAATAGGGACCAACATCAGGCTTGATGAAGACAAGGAAGGCAAAGATGTTGATCAAACACTTTACAGAAGGATGATTGGAAGCTTACTCTATCTTACAGCAAGTAGGCCAGACATATCTTTTACTGTCGGTGTATGTGCAAGATTTCAGTCAAAACCAAAGGAGAGTCATCTCACAGTTGTGAAAAGAACTTTGAAATATCTGAAAGACACAGATGGAGTTGGAATTTGGTATTCAAAAGAAGGGGAATTCAAGCTGATTTCTTATTCAGATTATGCTGGATGCAAAGTGGATAGAAAAATCACATCAGGAACATGTCAGTTACTAGGAAATAGACTCGTGTCATGGTTTAGCAAGAAGCAAAACTCAATCTCAACTTCTACAGCTGAAGCTGAATATATAGCAGGTGGAAGTTGTTGCGCTCAAGTTTTATGGATTAGACAGCAATTAAGAGACTATGGGATAGAAGAAGGAACAATTCCCATAATGTGTGACAACACCAGTGCAATTGCAATTACTGATAATCCAGTTTTACACTCTAGGACAAAGCACATTGATGAACGTCACCACTTTATAAGAGATCATGCAGAGAAGAAGGACATAACAGTTCTTTATGTACCTACTGAAGATCAGTTGGCAGATATCTTTACAAAGCCATTGGATAAAGAAAGATTTTCCAAATTAAGAACTGAGTTGGGAATAATCAAAGTCGGTCAAATCAGTTAAGCCAGAGATTCGTCAAGGGGATTAATCTTTGTTATGTTGGGTGCGCTCACTTAACAGACTAGTCATTGACATCAACAATCTCAAACTGATTAACTGAAACTGAAAATTTGATGGAACTGAATTATCTCTAGAACTGACCTCAGCATCAGTTTTCATTCCAGTCAAATTTAGTCAAAGGTTGATATGGTAAAATCTTCAGCGGTTATGTCGCATTAAATTACCGCAGTTCTTTTTGTCAGAATTTCGCGTGTACACCCCACGATTGTCAGAACAGTACAAGCATCGGTTACCAAAACCATCATGGAATTTGAAAAGTTGTACTACTCAACCGCCAGAATATCCTACCTATTTATTCAATCCCTATTCACATTATCTACATTCGAAATTCAAACTCTTCATCTCTTTCCAGAAAGCAAAACAGACTCTTTGCAAAACCCTTTCTCTCTAAATCAAATTTTTATGTTCACACTCAAATATGGCCACTTCAGAAAGTTCGAAGGAAAAATGATTGATCACAGAGCTGGTCGAACTAACACTTGAAATGTATGAAGGTATGTGTCAAGACACTCTGTTAGCCAGCTGGGTACGTGATAAAATCGAGAAACTACCCGGATTGAGGAACATCTTAGAAGTTAAGTTCAAAGAAAAACTTGATGTGGAAGGCATTCTGCAATTTTGGCAAAATATGCGATTAGTACGAGACTCCTTGATAACTACAGTACGTGGAGATCGCATTGTTCTCAATGAAAGAGTCATGAGGTCACTCTTTGGCTTCGCAAATACAACAGCAACTTCAACGGATTTTGCCACTCTACTATTGAAAAGAGAAGCTTTTCTTGAGATGCTTACCTTTTCTACAGAACCAATCAAACCAGGCATTCATGTAGACAAAATCAAGCCAGAATTTGGAATCCTCAGCAGATGGCTCAGCAAACATGTCATTGGAAAATCCAAAGGAGTTAATATACTATCAGAAGAAAATATCTATCTCATGAATATAATCTGGGATGGAATAGAATTCAATTGGGCGGGTTATGTTGTAAATCAGTTCAAGAAACAACACTTAGCTGAATTAGACAGTGTCAAAAGAGCTCAAGCGACAAGTAACAGATGGCAGATTCCGACTGAAGAAGACTCTTAGTGGAATCATTCAGTTTTACTTAGAAAGAATTCAGTTGTAAGATGTTTATACCCAGAAATCTCAAGTGAAAAAGGACCAACTGAGGGGGAACAACAACATCAACTGACTGCTGAAGGTACACAAGAAAATGTCACTACTGACCATACTTCTCAGTTAAAGGAGCAATCAGGTCAGCAATCAGCACAAGTCTTCGAAGCTGACAAGATCATCAAGCTGATAAAAATGAAACTTCAACCAGAAGATGTTCGCGATATCAGTTTACAGAATGAAGAGAAATTACTCTTGGAAAAATTGGAAGTTAGAGACCTTTATTCTCTGTTTCATATTTCAGAATTTCTTGACAATTGTTTCAAAAGATTTACTGAACTAGCAAAAAGAAGAGGATTAGACACATCATCTAAAGACAGTTCAAAGCAAAAGGATGATGATGACCATGATAAGTCAAGAAAAGATGCTGATAAGACTACAGTTTTGCAAACAGAAACTCAACCTCAACCTCTAGCAACGCAAACTGTACCACAACAAAAAGAATTACCAGTTGGAGATCAGACAACTGACAATCAGCAAGCAGCTGATGGAATTGATAATCGGCAACTGATGATTATTGATGATAATACTCAGGTCAAGGATCAAATAGAAGCTACATATGATCCTTCTGACATCCTCACAAAGGATGAATTGGCAAAAGTTCATGAAAACTTGAGAATTGTACTCAGTCAGAGAGATACACAAAATGGCCTTTTATCAAACATCTCTGGATACCTTGATTATAGAACTAGAACGGATGTTTCGAGTTCATGCAAGATTAGAGATGATCCACAAATCAAGTTCAAGTTCTGCTTCAGAAATTGTGTTACTCAAACAACAACTCGAAGACTCAACCGCAGTAGATAGGGAAACTCATGCTCAGGCTCATTGGCATATGAATCAGCATATCTACGGGTTAGAAACTAAGCTTAAAGAAATACTTGCTTCTCAGCGAAAAATCTCAGAAGATCAAAAAGCAACCCATACCCAGGTAGATCAGTTATATGATGCCAAAAAAGGGGAAGCTGAAGAAGAAAAGCTGAAGTTACTTGGAGAAATGAAGCGACTTGAAGAAGAATTACAAAGATACAGATTAGATCCTACATTTTCGAAGAAAGAGTTGACTGATGATCAACTTATTTAAAAATATAGTCAACATGGAGACAGAAGAATTACTCTTACAAAGGATCTGTGGATGCAGTTTATCAAAGATTACAATCCCATCAAAGGCAAATACAGGGACAGGACAACTGAAGAATCCTTGAACTACTTTTTATCTGATTTATTCTCAAAGCAGAAAATGGCACAATATAAGAAGAATCAGATGATTGATGATAAACTGAAGATTAAAGACAAGACTGAACAGATGAAAGCTGATCTAGTAGAATTTGAAAATTACTACTTGAAAGAATCAGGCTTACCCAAGCTAATTCAATGGAAAAGATGGAAAGAAGGTAGTCAAGTTGACTACAACAAGATTTTCTCAAAAGAAGACTCCAAGCTAGAAGAAGATTTTCGATCGTATGACAAAGCAAGGAAATATAACTCAGTCATGCAAAAAGCTAAGAAAAAGCTTAGTCTTTAATCACAGTTATTTGAACAAAATGTACTTATCCAGTTTTTGCTCATTCTAATGAAAACCAGTTTTCCAGTTTTACAGTGTTGTACATTGTTTTGATCTTTAAGCTTTTCTTTGAGGGAGAGTTTTGGCATCATCAAAAAGGGGAAAATTGTTGGAAATAAAATTTATGTTTTGATGATAATTCATCTAATTTGTTTAATGTATTATCTTAACCCCATTGATGAAGTGCTGAAGCCAGCTGTTATAGTCAAAAGCTAAAAGATGTCGATAACTGAATGTATAAGTTTTACTAGTGTTTGATATTTGTATAGGTTACATCAGACAAGCACTGAAATAGTTAGTGTGTCGTAAAACTGAAAACTGGAAAACATTTAGAAAACTGGAAATCATCAAGACAAGTAAACTGACTCAGAATACACCAACATGGAACTGAAGAAGGTAAGTTCGCTGAGAGTTACAAACTCGGTTGACTTATCTAGAAGAATGAAGAACTGAGGGTTCAAACTCAGTTATTGAAGAATGAAGAAATGAGGGTTCAAACTCAGTTATAAAGACCAAGTCGAGACTGTAAAGTTAGACTTCAGGCAAGATTGTGGTAACCTGAACTGACTTTATGGATCTTGTATGAAGACCTAAGAATCATAAGGACAATGATTTGTGAAGCTAAACTACCGGAAAGATGTTGGGCAGAAGCAGTTAACACAGCTTGTTACACTCAGAACAGAGCACTCATGAATAAGAGACATGAGAAGACTCCTTATGAAATTTGGAATGGAAGAAAACCAAATGTTTCATACTTCATGCTTTTGGAAGCAAATGTTTTATACACAATAATGGAAAATATCAACTTCACGTTTTTCAGCCCAAAGCCGATGAAGGAATTTTTCTAGGATACTCAAGTGTCAGCAAAGCTTTTAGAGTATTAAATAAAAGGACACTCAAGCATGAAGAATCAATACATGTAGTATCTGATGAACCAAAGTTCCCTGGTGAAACAACTGAAGACCGACTAGAACCATTTTCTCCGTCTCAGTTACCAGTCACGCCAGAACAAGTTTCAGTTGACTTTGGACGACTACGAATTTCAGAATGTTCAGATCAAGATCAGTCTCAGTTTCCAATTGCTCAACAACCAGATCAACTTCACTCAGATTCAGTTGAACAAGTTCAAGAACCAGTCTTTGAAGAATCAATTGATACAAACTCACACACATCAATGGATGAAAGATCACCCTGAAGAACAAGTTATTGGTGACACTCAAGCTGGAGTTCGAATAAGACATCAACTAGATGCAATGATTGCATGCTTTCTATCTCAATCAGAACCTAAAGAAATTGAAGAAGCTTTGAAAGATCCAGATTGGATATTAGCTATACAAGAAGAGCTTAATGAATTCGAGAGAAATCAAGTATGGGAATTGGTAGATAGACCAGTTCATGTCAATATCATTGGAACCAAATGGGTTTTTAGAAACAAACTTGATGAAGATGGGAATATCATCAGAAACAAGGCTAGACTTGTAGCCAAAGGATACTCTCAAGCAGAAGGCATAGACTTTGATGAAAATTATGCACCAGTTGCAAGATTAGAAGCAATCAGATTATTTCTTGCCTTTGCAGCACACAAGAAATTCAAAGTTTATCAGATGGATGTCAAAAGCGCGTTCCTGAATGGAATTCTTGAAGAAGAAGTATATGTTCAATAACCACCCGGATTTGAAATCAAAGATCAAGTAGATAAAGTTTTCAGACTAAGGAAAGCTCTTTATGGACTTAAACAAGCACCAAGAGCTTGGTATGAAACTCTATCTCAGTTTCTAGTGGATAATGGATTTATCAAGGGAACAATTGACAAAACATTATTCAGGATGAAGAATAGAGAAGATACTCTACTTGTTCAAATTTATGTTGATGATATCATTTTTGGATCAGAAAATGAACATCTATGTGAGAAATTTGCAAGTTTGATGAAAAGCAAATTTCAGATGAGTATGATGGGAGAATTAAATTACTTCCTAGGATTGGAAGTTAATCAGTTAGATGATGGAATCTTTATTCACCAAACCAAATATACAAAAGAACTTATCAAAAAGTTTCGTATGGAGAAATCTACTGGAATTTCTACACCAATAGGGACCAACATCAGGCTTGATGAAGACAAGGAAGGCAATGATGTTGATCAAACACTTTACAGAAGGATGATTGGAAGCTTACTCTATCTTATAGCAAGTAGGCCAGACATATCTTTTACTGTCGGTGTGTGTGCAAGATTTCAGTCAAAACCAAAGGAGAGTCATCTCACAAGTTGTGAAAAGAACTTTGAAATATCGAAAGACACAGATGGAGTTGGAATTTGGTATTCAAAAGAAGGAGAATTCAAGCTGATTTCTTATTTAGATTCAAATTATGCTGGATGCAAAGTGGACAGAAAAAGCACATCAGGCACATGTCAGTTACTAGGAAATAGACTCATGTCAAGGTTTAGCAAGAAGCAAAACTCAATCTCAACTTCTACAAATTGAAAGCTGAATATATAGCAGCTGGAAGTTGTTGTGCTCAAGTTTTATGGATTAGACAGCAATTAAGAGACTATGGGATAGAAGAAGGAACAATTCCCATAATGTGTGACAACACCAGTGCAATTGCAATTATTGATAATCTATTTTTACATTCAAGGACAAAGCACATTGATGTACGTCACCACTTTATAAGAGATCATGCGAGAGAAGAAGGACATAACGAGTTCTTTATGTAACTGCGAAGATCGGTTAGCGAGATATCTTTACAAAGCCATTGGACAAAGAAAGATTTGCCAAATTAAGAACTGAGTTGGGATAATCAAAGTCGGTTAAATCAGTTAAGCCAGAGATTCGTCAAGGGGATTAATCTTTGTTATTATAGGTGCGCTCACTTAACAGACTAGTCATTGACATCAACAATCTCAAACTGATTAACTGAAACCGAAAATTTGATGGAACTGAATTATCTCTAGAACTGACCTCAGCATCAGTTTTCATTCCAGTCAAATTTAGTCAAAGGTTGATATGGTAAAATCTTCAGCGGTTATGTCGCATTAAATTACCGCAGTTCTTTTTGTCACAATTTCACGTGTACACCCCACGATTGTCAAAACAGTACAAGCATCGGTTTCCAAAACCATCATGGAATTTGAAAAGTTGTACTACTCAACCGCAAAAATATCCTACCTATTTATTCAATCCTCATTCACATTATCTTCATTCGAAATTCAAACTCTTCATCTCTTTCCAGAAAGCAAAACAGACTCTTTGCAAAACCCTTTCTCTCTAAATCAAATTTTTATGTTCACACTCAAATATGGCCACTTCAGAAAGTTCAAAGGAAAAACGATTAATCACAGAGCTGGACGAACTAACACTTGAAATGTATGAAGGTATGTGTCAAGACACTCTGTTAGCCAGCTGGGTACGTGATAAAATCGAGAAACTACCCGAATTGAGGAACATCTTAGAAGTTAAGTTCAAAGAAAAACTTGATGTGGAAGGCATTCTGCAATTTTGGCAAAATATGCGATTAGTACGAGACTCCTTGATAACTACAGTACGTGGAGATCGCATTGTTCTCAATGAAAGAGTCATGAGGTCACTCTTTGGCTTCGCAAATACAACAGCAACTTCAACGGATTTTGCCACTCTACCATTGAAAAGAGAAGCTTTTCTTGAGATGCTTACCTTTTCTACAGAACCAATCAAACCAGGCATTCATGTAGACAAAATCAAGCCAGAATTTGGAATCCTCAGCAGATGGTTCAGCAAACATGTCATTGGAAAATCCAAAGGAGTTAATATACTATCAGAAGAAAATATCTATCTCATGAATATAATCTGGGATGGAATAAAATTCAATTGGGCAGGTTATGTTGTAAATCAGTTCAAGAAACAACACTTAGCTGAATTAGACAGTGTCAAAAGAGCTCAAGCTGAAGGACAAGTAACTGATGGCAGATTCCGACTGAAGAAGACTCTTAGTGGAATCATTCAGTTTTACTTAGAAAGAATTAAGGAAGGGAAGCAAGCAAGGCAAAGTGCAACTTCAAAGAAAATCGCAGAAACAACTTCCCAACCTGAAGCAAGTCAGAAAACTGTGTCTCAGCCGGAAGCTGTACACAAAGGAACCAAGCAAAAAGCTGAATTAGCAGAAGCAAGATCAGTTGTAAGATGTTTATACCCAAATATCTCAAGTGAAAAAGGACCAACTGAGGGGGAACAACAACATCAACTGACTGCTGAAGGTACACAAGAAAATGTCACTACTGACCATACTTCTCAGTTAAAGGAGCAATCAAGTCAGCAATCAGCACAAGTCTTCGAAGCTGACAAGATCATCAAGCGATGAAAATGAAACTTCAACCCAGAAGATGTTCGAGATATCAGTTTACAGAATGAAGAGAAATTACTCTTGGAGAAATTGGAAGTTAGAGACCATTATTCTCTGTTTCCTATTTCAGAATTTCTTGACAATTGTTTCAAAAGATTTACTGAACTAGCAAAAAGAAGGGGATCAGACACATCATCTAAAGACAGTTCAAAGCACAAGGATGATGATGACCATGATAAGTCAAGAAAAGATGCTGATAAGACTACAGTTTTGCAAACAGAAACTCAACCTCAACCTCTAGCAACGCAAACTGTACCACAACAAGAAGAATTGCCAGTTGGAGATCAGACAACTGACAATCAGCAAGCAGCTGATGGAATTGATAATCGGCAACTGATGATTATTGATGATAATACTCAGGTCAAGGATCAAATAGAAGCTACATATGATCTTTCTGACATCCTCACAAAGGATGAATTGGCAAAAGTTCATGAAAACTTGAGAATTGTACTCAGTCAGAGAGATACACAAAATGGCCTATTATCAAACATCTCTGGATACCTTGATTATAGAACTAGAACAGATGTTTCAGTTCATGCAAGATTAGAGATGATCCACAAATCAAGTTCAAGTTCTGCTTCAGAAATTGTGTTACTCAAACAACAACTCGAAGACTCAACCGCAATAGATAGGGAAACTCATGCTCAGGCTCATTGGCATATGAATCAGCATATCTACGGGTTAGAGACTCAGCTTAAAGAAAGACTTTCTTCTCAGCGACAAATCTCAGAAGATCAAATAGCAACCCATACCCTGGTAGATCAGTTATATGATGCCAAAAAGGGGGAAGCTGAAGAAGAAAAGCTGAAGTTACTTGGAGAAATGAAGCGACTTGAAGAAGAATTACAAAAATACAGATCAGATCCTACATTTTCGAAGAAAGAGTTAACTGATGATCAACTTATTGAAAAATATAGTCAACCTGGAGACAGAAGAATTACTCTTACAAAGGATCTATGGATGCAGTTTATCAAAGATTACAATCCCATCAAAGGCAAATACAGGGACAGGCCAACTGAAGAATCCCCGAACTACTTTTTATCTGATTTATTCTCAAAGCAGAAAATTGCACAATATAAGAAGAATCAGAGGATTGATGATAAACTGAAGATTAAAGACAAGACTGAACAGATGAAAGCTGATATAGTAGAATTTGAAAATTACTACTTGAAAGAATCAGGCTTACCCAAGCTAATTCAATGGAAACGATGGAAAGAAGGTAGTCAAGTTGACTACAACAAGACTTTCTCAAAAGAAGACTCCAAGCTAGAAGAAGATTTTCGATCGTATGACAAAGCAAGGAAATATGACTCAGTCATGCAAAAAGCTAAGAAAAAGCTTGGTCTTTAATCACAGTTATTTGAACAAAATGTACTTATCCAGTTTTTGCTCATTCTAATGAAAACCAGTTTTCCAGTTTACAGTGTTGTACATTGTTTTGATCTTTAAGCTTTTCTTTTAGGGAGAGTTTTGGCATCATCAAAAAGGGGGAAATTGTTGGAAATAAAATTTATGTTTTGATGATAATTCATATAATTTGTTTAATGTATTATCTTAACCCCATTGATGAAGTGCTGAAGCCAGCTGTTATAGTGAAAAGCTAAAAGATGTCCAAAACTAAATGTATAAGTTTTACTAGAGTCTGATATTTGTATAGGTTACATCAGACAAGCACTGAAATAGTTAGTGTGTCGTAAAACTGAAAACTGGAAATCATTTAGAAAACTGGAAATCATCAAGACAAGTAAACTGACTCAGAATACACCTACATGGAACTGAAGAAGGTAAGTTCGCTGAGAGTTACAAACTCGGTTGACTTATCTAGAAGAATGGAGAACTGAGGGTTCAAACTCAGTTATTGAAGAATGAAGAACTGAGGGTTCAAACTCAGTTATGATGACCAAGTCGAGACTGTAAAGTTAGACTTCAGGCAAGATTGTGGTAACCTGAACTGACTTTATGGATCTTGTATGAAGACCTAAGAATCATAAGGACAATGATTTCTTAGATGATAATGAGTCATGGTGTACTCTAATTAAGTCAATGATAATCAGATGAAAACTGGAGTACTGATATTTGAAGAAGAGTAAAATCTCAGTTAATGCTCCAAGTCAGCTAGAAAACTGACAAGTGAAAAATTTAGTATAAAACTGATAAGGAAACTTAGTTTTATATGTCAGCCATCCAACAAACTGAAAGTACAGTCGAACGTTGTAAAGGAAGCAATTTCATTGGATGAGTTTCTGACACAGCAGAACGGTCAGAAAATATAGCCGTTACAAGAGAGACGTTAATACAATTCGAATTTGAGCCAGATGAACGTTGGAATTCACACTATAAATAGAAGACTTTGCACCAAGAATAAAAATATATAGAACATACAAGAATCAACAAGCAATCTTGTGCATTAGTCTATTTTACTCGAATTGCTATCATCTCTGAGCTATAACAAGATCAAATCTAGTATTTCTTCAAGTGTTCAAGCTACAACGAATTTATCAAGAATCCAACACATTGAAGAACCACAAACAAGAATCAACTTATTGATTCTCAGCCCAAATTTGATTCTACATCAAAGGTTTTAGACTGTGAAGCAAACCATGAAGGTTTTGCCAAGGACAGTTGTGACAAGCAGTCGGGTAGACTGTGTTTGTGGTGGTAGCTGGTGAAGAGGCAATCCTACTCTCTAAGGACCAGTGGTTCAAGAATTTGAAGAACAGCAATTCTACCTGTTCTACAACTGTTTAGATAGTGACGCTAGGGATTAGCCAAGGACTATTGTTTAGGACTTTTTGTAACAGTTCACCTTAAGAAGTTCTAGTGGAATTTTCCTCCGCACCACAGGGGAAGAGAGGACGTACAGGATTACACCACCTGGAACCTCTATTACATTCGCCTTATTTACTTTACGCATTTACTTATTTACTCAGCATTTACTTACAGCATTTTGATACTTGATTGTTATACTCCTCACAGTTCACAACTAACATTCATCAGAATTCAGTTCACAGCACTCAGCTTTCATAATAAAATAACAAGATCAAGAAAAAGGCTAGAACTATATCCACTGCCGGTTGACTCAGTTTCAGCTTAAGTCAGTTTGACTTAATCTCAGCTTTGTCAGCTTAACTCCACACAAGTTATAACTGAACTTTAAGTTGCTTAAAATCCAGCTTTAGGGTCAAGTTTATTCACCCCCCCCTTTAAACTTGTATTAGCCTTTTCAAAGGACCAACAGTATCTCTGTGTTTGGTCAAACCTCTAATCCTTTTTTTTTATAATGATCTCTTTTGGGCTTATCCATAGTCTGTCCGGTGTAAACTTGTATTTTCCCGTTTCGTGAAAAGATAGTTGTCTACCGAGTTGCTTTCTAAATAGATTCCGTTAATCTCAACTTCTATCATGTTGGCATTCTCGGGTTCTTGGCAATTTGTATCCACATGAAGGTTTTTCAGAAATTTCTTTTGCATCATTTCAAAACTAACCGTATTCTTGATTTTAATCCAAAGAATGTTTTCATAGTAAATACTCTTATCCTTTCCTTTTGCTTCCCTCAAGTTGAACTACCTTTTTGTGTTTTCAACTTTGCTTTTCCAACATTTTTTTGTTAAGCAATCTTTTTCAGGATTCTCATGGATTGAAACTCTTTTGAAAAACTAATCAATAACTAAAGCTTCCAACTAATCATTTTAAGTTCAAACGTTCTCTTTCTCTATTTAGGATGTTCTTAAGTTTGGTGTTTGACACCTTGTTTTGGTTTTAATCCCTGACACTCTTGTAAATGTACTTTGCTTTTCAAGACAACAAGAGTTCTTCCTTAACCACATTGTTTTACAAAATGCCTCTTCTTTTAAAGAATCTCATCTTCAAGGTGTTTTATAATTTTGATACTTATCTTTAGCATTGTGATTCAATGTCCCATATATCAATTTTGAATCAACTTTGAAACCCATCTCTTCCCGAGTGCTAATTGAACAAGTTCTTGTTGATGTGCCAATCACTATAACCTTTTTCAGAGTAAGGAAAGTTTACCCAATCTAGAAAACTTTCTGTTTGGCATTCAGTGACGTCATTCACCTTACTTTAAGTTTACATTTTCCTATTTTTTTTCAAGTCAGACATATTATTTGTTGTAAGAGTTTTATAATATCTTTCTACCTTGCATAGTTGTGTTACTTCACCCCAGTGCACAACTTTTCTTTTTTTTTGTGGCCAAACAACCCTTCTTGTTAATCTTTTCCGAATTGGTTATCTTAAACCCGGTTCATCAAAAGTTTGTTTCGATGTTACCCTTTATTCAAGATCAAGTGTCATTTCTTTCTTTTGATATGAAATCCTTCAAACTCGGTAAATATGTTATCTTTGTGGTTCCTACTTCAAACAGTGCGTGGATGTTGTTTCTTCCTTTCAAACCGGCAAGATATTTTTCATAGAGTATCTCACATTTTCTTTTGTGGTTTTGAAGTAATTTATTTTAAAGCTCTATGTTATAATTGAAGGAAACAAAAGTTGTTTATAGATTCTTGAGTGTTTTCATATCTACGCTTAATTTCAAGTTTTATTCAATAATACCACTTAAAACTTGATGCTTTAGCTTTGATACGAAAGTGTTTTGTGCTTCCCTTGGAGTTTGGACTCGCTTCCTGAAGTTGCCTTTAGTTTCAAAGGAGACCTTTTAAGTCCGTTTGTAATTGTTGTTTCCCCTGGTTAGACGAGTAAGAGTGGTAGGAAGTAATCGGTTGTTAGAATAGTTCTTGGAAGACCAGCGTAAGCGTTAGTATTAGATTGAAGGATGAATGGTGTCATCAGAGGTTGAACTGGGATGTGGTTTTGATGATAACGATTTTGGCGAGTTGTCAAGTTTATTGTTGTCAAGTGTTGTTGAATCATTGAATATCTCTTGGAGAGTAAGGTAAATTGTGTAAGACTAGGATGTTTTTGTCTTAGGTGTGGAAATTTCTTGATGATGGACTAGGTTGAGGAAAACCCTAGTAGGCTCTAAAGCCGATCCTTCTTGTGTGTTGATTCTCTTTGGAGTTGTTCTTTTAAGGAGGTTGGAATAAGATGTGAAGTGCAGAATGACTAAACCGTAAGTGTTTTGTAAGGGATAGTGCAAGCTAAGTTGAACTGTCATGTTAGCTTATGGACATATCTTGAGGTAAGAAAGGGTGTTGGATGAAGAAAATTTTAATCTGGATCTTAGAATCTTTTGAAGATACGAAGGGTGCATCGCTAAGTCTGAAATGTTTTATGGTTCGGTTGAGTAGTAACTAAGTTTGGGTGTGAGTGGGACCTTAGAGATGGACTGTGAGTAGTTCCGAGTTGGTAACTTAAGATTTCATATGCTTTTTAGTTTGAGCGTTGGTTAAGGCGGCCAAGTTTTCGCGAGTTTCGAGGACGAAACTCATATAAGGGGGAAGAATGTGATACCCCGTATCTCCGTAAAGGGTATGATAGGATTTTTACGATTTCATGTGCGTATCGATAATTTTAAATTGGTTATATTTTATTAAATATATAGATTCAATATAATTGTTAAAGGGCATTTATGGTATTTTGAAGGTGTGACTTTTATTAAGGGAAAAACGGGAATTTATTCAACCTCTATTTATACCCCTTCACCCCTAAAACCCTTTTCTTTACCTTTCCCAAATTTCCTACGGCTGAGAGTGAGAGAAATGGAGAGGGAAAAAAAAAATAAAAGGGAGAAAAATGAAGAGAGATTCCGCCTTTCCGGTCAATCCGACCGTCGGAATCACAAACCGTCTTCACCAAAACGCGTCCCTTGTTGAGAGCTTCGTTTTGATACATGTGTTTCTACGATCGGGTATGAATTTAGAAAACCCATTTTCTAGATCTATAAGTGTTCTTGGGTGTGTTTTCTTATCTTTTAATGTTTTAAAGGTTGTAATGATCGTAGAACATTGTTTTGTTTGCGAGCTTTTGAGTTGGAGGTTGAATCTTCAAGCTTTCTTCATGGTGTTCTTGGTGTTCTTGAAGCTCAAGTTTGAAGAATCATCACTTGGTCTAGGGATTTGAGGTAAAGGAGTGTTCAACCGCAATATAAATGTGTTAATTCGTGTTTTAGATCTAGATTTTTGATATGAATAAGTATGATAATTTTTAGTGAATACTCTAGCATGTTTTGGTATGATTTTTGGTGTTGAAAGTGGTGGAAAAATCGCCATGGAAATGAGTTTAAAGTTGTTGTTTCTGATAATTTGCAAGCTCAGGACCACGCATGTAAGAGGCAGGCCCACTCTTGACCTGAAAAGAATGAAACAGGATACTCAGGACCACGCCTGTCAGAGGCAAGCTCACTCCTGACCTGAACAGAATGTAACAGGATACTCAGGACCACGCCTGTAAGAGGCAGGCTCACTCCTGACCTGAACATAATGAAACAGGATGCTTGGGACCACGCCTGTAAGAGGCAGGCCCACTCCTGGCCTGGGCAGAATGCTCAGGAGTATGCATGTCACTTACAAGCCCACTTCTGACCCTGCTTTGTGTGAAAAATGTATTTTTAAGCCCGTTTTGAAGCATTCTTTAGTGTAAAACCTTATGTGGTGTGTTGTAATGTTAGGTGTACGTGTTCTAGTGGCTTTGGCTCCGCACCGTGTTTCACGGGAGCATTGGAATACTCTACACTTAGCCTTATGAGATGTTGAATTGAGTTCAATGTCGTAAATGTAACATGATGAAGTTAAAGGTTCGGTTTCTGGTGTATTCGGCTCAGCACCTTCTGGACACCCTCTGTGGGGAGATACTCGGGATCACCAGAAGCCTTATTTCTTAGCCTCGTGGATATTAGATTAGAATCTAATATATATGTGCAATGTGCTAAGCTATGATCTAAGGTCGTCTAGGGTTTAGAGTCCTTCAGAAGCCTTTTATGTGTAATCTATTGGTGAATGCCTAACCACTTAAATAAGTACTTGATGTGTCTAAAAGCTAAAACGTGAATCTATGGTGAGGTACGTTTCAACCCCGCAACATGGAATCATTGACATACGAAATGGCTCTGAATCCATGTTTTGTGCAATGCTTCCACATGATCTTGACATCATGCCACTTGATGGTGTTGAATGTGTTCGGATGCACGTTCTCATTCCGCTTAGTACCCTTGGTCAACATGTAACAAATGTCTTATGTGGTTGAGTCAACTAGTGAGAGTACTAGTAGAGTGTGGCGAGCGAGTGAAACATATATGTAATCATGACTGTTTGACTTGCCTTGTGATATTACTAGTATTGTTATTAATGTTAATCCTTGTCTTACAGTAGGTGTAGATTCGGTGCTTCTACCCTTTACTAAGAACGTTTGTACTTACCCTTTAGTATGTTGTTTTTTTCCCACCCTGAGAAGGTGGTTTTGTTGTAGGTTGAGTTCGAGATCGCTTAAGAGTGATTCCTAAAGTTCTAGTTGTTGAAGTCTACCTTTCTTTTTGATGTTGTATCATCGGTATAGAATCTTCTCCTTCCTTTTATAATAAATAAGATAGATGTACCTTGGTTTGTAATAAAGAGTTGTAATAGTTGAATGGATATTCAACCTTGTGTTTTTTTCTTGGGATTTTGGTTTTAGTTGCAGCCCCGTGTTACTTGTCGATCATTGTAGTGATCTTTTAAATATTTTCCCGAGTCTTTGTTTTCGTTTCCACTTGTTCTCTGTTATTGATGATGTCAGGCTTACGTATATAATTTTTTTACTTAAATTATATACGTGCCGGGCGTCCTTTTCCGGTTAAGGACTCTGTATCTGGATCAGGGTCGTAACATATGATCTAGTATACTCTTAGATTAACACGTTAATTAAAATAGATCATCCACATAATCAAATTAATTAATCTAAATTGGATAAAATATGTTTATATAAAGTGGTTTTCTACCCATAAAAAATGAAGTGGTTTTCTAAATTTTATTAAGTTGTTTTGTAAGTTTTTGAAACAAGTTTTTATATCTAAAAAAGTTTTCAAAAAACACAAAACACTCTACTCACCCCCTTCTAGAGTGTTTTCTTATGCATTTCGATCCAACAAAATCCACTTTCATATTTACATCAATATGATTGTCCTCTAACAACACCTCATTCTTTGAACCAGGTCATGAGTTTTGGATAACCTATATTCTGAGTATACTAAGTACATTATGAACATTTATGCTACTTGAAAACCAAGAGCATAAAAATAGGCTATCAAACACGAATGCTGGAGAGAAGCAATAAACAAGGAACTAGAAACATTAACCAACACTTGACAAATTGTTACATTAACTCAAGGAAAGAAGCCAATTGGATGCAAATGGGTGTGCAAAGTGAAGTATAATCCTGATAGAACCGTAGAAATGTATAAAGAAAGGCTGGTAGCCAAAGGTTACACACAAACTTATGGAATAGACAATAAAGAAACTTTTCACCAGTGGTCAAGATTACTATTGTCAGGGACTTATTGGAAATATTAGCTTCAAAAACCGGCATCTTCACCAAATGGATGTTAGCAACGCTTTTTCAACATGGTGATTTGGATGAAGAAGTATGCCTCAGGGATTCAAATTCGATAAACCAAAACAGGTCTGCAAACTTGTAAAACTCAAGCAGACAATAGAACTCAAAGTTGACCACTGCCTTACAAAGTCAAGTGTTTGTTGAATCAGAACGTAATCTCAACCTATTTACAGAAGATTCAGGGTAATCTTTCAAAGAACTACTTGTATATGTAGATGGCATCAATGCATTTAGTTCTGATCCAACAAATATTCGGCAAGTCAGTGATTATCTACATGATTTACTGACCATCAAGGACCTAGGAATTGAGGTAGCTAGATCAACTGAGGGAATTTATATCAATCAAAGAAAAAACACATTGAATTGTTACAAGAATGTGATTTCCTATGAGCTAAAACTGCTAAATCGCATGTGGAATCCAAACAATGTCTACAACATAGAGATTCTGATCTACTAGAAGACAATACACAATACAAATCTTTGATTGGGAAACTTATATATTTGGGCTTCACAAGACTAGACAATGCATTTGTTGTTCAACAATTAAGTTAGTTTCTAGATATTCCTACAATCAATCATTTGAAAGCAGCTCAAAGACTTCTCAAGTATCTCAAAGGCATTCAAGCACATGGTACCTTCTTCCCTTCATAGAAATCCCTGCATTTGAAATTACATGCTAACAGTGATTGGGCAGGTTGTCTAAAAAAAAAAAGTCTGTTTCTGGTTACTTAATGTTCTTAGGTAATGCCCCAATCTCTTGGAATGAAAATAAACAAACTCTATTTCTTGGAGCTCTTCAGAGTTTGAGTATAGGTCCTTGGCTAATGCCACCTGTGAAATCCAATGACTCATTTCTTATTACATGATCTGAAGGTCAATGTTGAAGCTCCTACACTACTCTTTAGTGACAATTCTAATGCCATTCACAAAGCACAATCCAGTGTTCTATGAGAGAGCCAAACACATTGAGATTGATTATCATGTAGTAAAAGAAAAGGTAGAAGATGGCATCATCAAGCTAATGTCAATACATACTATGAATCAATTGGTAGATATCATGACTAACACTCTTTATATACCCCAGTCTTCTATACATTACTATATCAATTTGGTCTCTCTAAAATCTTTGATCCTTTGGATGCCAAGCAGGAAGTGCAAGCTGGAAAACTTGCACTATGTACAATATGTACAATGTACTATGCGGCCAAGGAATTATTCAGGATTTATAAAAATAACCAAGTAGGTTACAAAAGACACGAGAATCATGATAACATGCCATATTAAAAATGATTTAAAAATATGTTATGTCATTTATCGTGGAACAACCATTGTGCCTGTGTAATGCCCTGCTCCCGGATACCGAGCCCTTATTCGGAAGAGAACGTTCAGCGCGTATAACATTAAATAAATCAAATATTATACACCAGCCTCTACGTCATTGTATCAAATTTAAAGCAACGGAAGCTCAAAAGGCTCGGGTAAAATCATAAATGTCTCTAAGAATATAATACAAACCGACTAGGGGTAGAAAGGAAAAGCTTACAACAACGATATAAAGCTTACAACGTACGTTGCTCCAAAATAAAGATACAAAACTTGTCTTACAAACTCGGAATAAAAGTACACCAAGTTATTTAAAGAATCTACAACATAATCTAGTACAACCTTTAATAGAAAAGTGAAAGAAAAGCATCAACATGGCATCAACGTCATCAAAATCATCATCGAACTTCTCAACGAGCTCAAGGCTAACCTATTCATCTTCTCACCCCAAAAGCACACAAAACAACATATGCAATTGAGGTAAGTACAAGGTACTTAGCAAGAGGAAGAAGCTAATGTAATTAAGTCTTACAATGAAAAGTTCATATTATTATTATTAAGTTATCTTTGTGTGACCGACACAACACTAGGGTTGTTGGAAATATTATTTATGTTTTGATGATGATTCGTCACGAAATTAGACAAATCACTTACAACCCATGATGATGAAGACGTAACTAACTGTTATAGTGCATAATAAAAGAAGAAGCAAGAAATGGTCTAGTGATAAATGTATAAGTTCCATCTAAAGTCTGAACTTTGTATAGGTTGTTTCAGAAAAGCATTGTAATAGAATAGGAACTAGGCGAACAGCTGAGTTATAACAAGAAAACTGAATATGCACTTGAAGAACTGAGGGTTCAAACTCAGTTATGCAAGAACCGAAGAAGATAAGTTCGCTAAGGGACACCAGACTCAGTTGGCTTATCTAAAGGCGAAGAAGCGAGGAACACAAACTCGGTTACATAAAACCGAAGAAGCGAGGTGGAAAACTCGGTTCTTAGTCGATTAAGTCGTGACTATAAATCGGGATTCACCAAGTACGTGGTGACTCGAAAGCGAGTTATAGATCATGCAAAACTGAATAATCTTAAGGGCAAAGATTATCAGCTACCTGGAAAAGAAGAAACTGAATGGTGTACTCTGACTTAGTCAATTAAGGTCAGATATTAAGTAAACAAGGTACTCAGTTTTGAAGAAGAGTAGAAAACTGAGTTAAGGCCCTGATTGAATTTAAACTGACAATACGACAAAAGATCGTACATACAAACGTTGGCTAAATGACAAGTGTAACGGCTACAAGAGCTAGTGACCGTTACATCACCCCTATAAATACACAAGAGAATCACTCAAGAGAAAGAGAGAGAGGAGAGGATCAGAAAAAGAGCTTTACAAGCATATATTCAAAGATCCAAATCCAGATCTACAAAATCAGATCATATATATCTAGAAAAAGGGGAAGCCAACGAAATTGCCTTGAAGACTTCAAAGAAAGATCCAGTAACCCATTAAGGGGGAAAGAAGGCATCTTGAAGCTACAAAGTCAGATCCAGAAGAATCAGACAGCTCACTGAATTAATCTTGTGATTAATTCTAAACCTAACCTTTGTAAAAAGGGTTGGCTGTGCATAGTTTGAGAAAAGCAATTCTACCTTTTCTCATACGGTGTTGCTACATCAGTTGGTGCAGTCTGAGGACTGTGTATGTTAGTGGTGAGCTGGTGAAGGAGCAATTCCACCTCCGAAAGATCAGTGTGCAGAGTGAAGGGAGCAATCTCACCTTTCTTCATTTTGTGTACACAGTGAAACTAGGGTGTCGTGAAGGTCTGTCATAGTACTAGGATTTTGTAACGGTTATCTCATTATTCTAGTGATACCTCCTACGCCACGGGAGAAGGGGAGACGTACGGGATTACACCACCGAACTTCCATAAACAAATCATGTGTTGATTTACTTTATGCATTTGTGTTTGTTTTATTTATTGCATTATCACTCGGCAAACACCGGACAACGAGTCGACACGAACCGATACATAGAAGGTCTAGTTTTCTATTTACACATCTATTGCACTAAGGGCTAGTTTTATCCGTTGCCGCGTTAACAAGACTAAATATAATTCAAACATTAACTTATATTCGGTTGAGCTAAGCGAACTCCGCACAAGTTAAGGGACGAAACAAAAGCGGGCGAAGATCATTTTGAGTTTCGAGAAACTCAGTTCCTGGGGCTTTTCCAGCTCAGGATTAGTTTTTGGTGACAAGTTTATTCACCCCCCCTAAACTTGTGTTAGCCTTTCCAAGGGACCAACATGGGTTCACTTTATGCTCATCAACATGTCATTACTAACTGTTTTTAGCTTTGTTGGTCCCTTGAAAAGGCTTTGGTTAAGTTTAGAGGGGGGGTGAATAAACTTAACACTTAAAACTTAAAACTTTGGAGTTAAAAAATTCTGCAACTTCGGCCCGCCGATACTTCAGAGTCCGCCGAGACTTCGAGAGTCCGTCTTTGAGACTTCGTAGCCTCGCCGATAAATAGTAGTCTACTGATAGTTGAGTTTGCTGAATTTGTGCAGCGGAATTATATCAAAATTAAGCCTTAATACTTGTTGTTAAATATGATACTAAGTATTAGATACTCAGTAGTGCAATTGTGTGACTTCAGTTGCTAGATTCAGTATATTGATGTGTAAAATAAACTAAGTGCATAAAGTAAATGCTGAAAGTAAGTAGGCAGATTTATAGTGGTTCCAGGTGGTGTAATCCTGTCAGTCCACTCTTCTCCTGTGATGTTGGAGGAAATTCACTAGAGATCTTTGATGTAGCTGTTACAAAGATTCCTAAGTTGCTTGTCCTTCACCAATAACTATGGCTTCACAAGCGAAAAGCGGGAACAGGTAGGATTGCTTTGCTCCCGAGTCTTCCTTGGTCCTTGAAGGGTAGGATTGCCTCTTCACCGGCTCCACCACAAACAACGGTCTTTCACACCAAAGTGCTTCACTTGTCTTCGCGGAGTTCATTATAAAATAAAGATTGAATCAAGTAAATGATTCAGTTGCAGCAACTTGATTAGGATGATATAATCAGTAGCTTGCAGTCTTCAAGTGTGTATGCTTGATGTAGCTTGAATGTAGAAAACACTTGAAGAACTTCTCTGGATCAGTAGCTTTAAATTCAGTAGGTTCAGCAGGGTGTTTTTCAGCTCAGTAATATCTCTTCAAAGTTTGTTAATTTTCATCATCTTGTTTCTGCGTTGAAAGTCCTCTATTTATAGGCAAGAATGCATGTGACTTGTATTTGAAATTCAAATGTAACCGTTCCTTGTTTTTGTCCCATCTGATTTGCATTCTGTCACTATTCATAGGACTGACACTGTCAGAATTCCTTTTTGACAAGGTGCCGTCATCCACCCTTTGACGTATATCCAATGGATAAAAATATGAATCATCCCAACGTTCTTTTAATCTCAGCCTTTGATTTCTTTGATAAGTCAGAGGTAGTTGGCTGTCTTTATCCATGTAATCTTCCAATAATCTTGAATTAATCGAGGTATATTATCAGCAGGTTCATCAGTCTGCTGAGATACCTATCAGTCTGCTGAACTCCAATTTTGCTGTGTATAAAATACAATGCAGCTGACTTCTTTTATCTAACTTTTATTTGTGAAGTTAGATTACACCTTTTTAATTATAACCAAGTTCCAAACATCATCCAACTTATGGAACTTAGACCTTCTACACAAGGTATATGTGATCAGTTTAAGTCATCACAGACTTGCCTAAATTTTAATCCCTGACTTAAATTACTAAGTTTGATCCCTTAGCCTTCTGTAACTGAGTTTGAGCCCTCAGCCTTCAGTCTTCAGTCTTCAGCAGGTTCCTGACTAGTCTACTGACCTATCTACCCCATGCGGCCTAGACCATCTCTTTGAAACAAATCAGCTGACCATTACAGTGCTTGTTTGATCAAACCTATTCATGAATCAAACTCTAATAAACCTATACATTTGATCTAGAAATCTTTTTGCCTTTGCACTATAACAGCTAGTCTGGCACTCATCATCAAAACATAGAAATAAGTCCAACAATTTCCCTCTTTTTGGTGATGATGCCACTACCCTCGCCTAACAGCAAAGCAAAAAGATAAAAAAAAAACAGAACAAATATTCATCTTTCATTAAAATCATTTGTTCAAAGATATTACAGTCTAGAATCAGCAAAAACATAATGCGATTAAAGTATCTTTGATCTCTCGTCTTCTTTCTCTCTCTTGTCTGGCCTTCTCCACTTGTTCTTGGTAGGCCCTGATCTCTTCTATCAAATCCCTCATCCATTCATTTTCAATCAGTGTAAAATCAATGTAGGGATTGACTTGCTTCCACCAGTTCCATGCTTCAGGCAGGATAAGATTAATCTGATTCACTTTGAATCCAAACTTCATGTATAGTTCCTTAAACTCTTCAAGTGAATCCTTTGCTTTTGTGATAGGCAAGTTCCTATCACCTCTGCCACTTCTTCCACCTCTTCCACCTCTGTTGCTTGCCCTTAAGGCTTTAATCCTTGCCTCCCAAAATTTCAATCCCAAGAAAGAGTTCAGACCTTCATGAAACCCTTTGTCTTGATAAGGTTTCCTCCTGTTGTAATACTCTTTCTTGTATTGTCTAAAAAGATCATCAGTAAGTTGCAACCGCAGTGCGAGGTTACTGAAGGCATTGGTATCATCTTGACATCTCTTCTGTGCAAAAAGTCTTGCAGCCTCTTTTGCTGCAGCTGTTTGGCCCTTTTCCCCCTTAGTGACATCATTAACAAAACGGGACAATAGGCCATGAACACTCTCCTGTGAAATAACCAGATTATTCAGTTGCCCTTCCATAATCTCAGTTCTGGTGTCAACTACAGTAATCCTGGATTGCAAAGTCTGTTCCAGTAGATTGATCCTCTCAGTAACCTTAGGATCCAATCCAGCAGGTTGAGATGTTCCAGCAGCCTCAGCAGGCTTAGGTGTAGCAGCAAGGTTGTCAAGTTTCTGATGGATGGAAATGAATTGGTCTTTCAGAAACTTCTCTTTTGCAGTATTTCCAACCTTGATTCCCCTCACATCTAGTATCAGATCATTCACAGCATTTTGAGTATATGTGAAGTTTGAAGCAACTGTGGCAGTAGATTGTCTGTTTTCATTCACCATTTTCATCAGTTCTTCAAATCTTTCTTCCTGTCTATCCAGTTGAGTTCTTAACTATTGCATATCATTTCTAACAGTCCTTAACTCATTCAAAACTTCAACTGGCACTTCACTGGTCATCCTTCCACCAGTAGCTTCATCAGCGGGCTTCTCAACATTGTACTGTGGCCTCTGATTGCTCACAACCATTGCCCAACTCCTATCTAGACCAGCAGGGTTAGGTCCTTGATATTCTTCCAAGATAGGATCAATGGCAGGTTCTTCAAAAACAAGTACAAATGCCTGTTGGGGATCAAATTCAACGTTTTCTTCTTCAGGCATTTGAAATTCCTCATCACTAAAGTCATAGTCCAGCAGCTGCTCATCCTCATTAACAGCAGTCTGCTGACCATCTTTCCCTTCAGTGGTCTTGTCTCCCGTAGGCTCCACTACGCTGCGGCCTCTTCGAAGAACGGGGGTTTCCTCCAAACCCAAAGTTTGTTCCAACCTTTGTCCAGGTGTTGTTTGAGACTCGGCGGACTGTACCTCTGTTCCAACTTTGTGTGCGAGTCTTTGTTTGTAGCCCAGCAACCTGTACCTCCTCTTCAACTCTCTGTGGATTGAATATAGCCTCATTATCCGCTTGGAATCCTTCATCATGACCAATCTTGGTTAGGATAATGGCAGTTTTAGTGAGAGTGCTCTCAAAGTCAAATCCATCTTGATATTCAATAGATGCCTCTGAGCTGGCACTAGGTTCACTGAAATCAGTAACCTTTTCTTCATCCAAATCCTCACTCTGTTCAAGTTCAGTTTGTGCAGTAGGCTCTACAACATGGAATGTAGAAGATTCATCAGCTAGCCTACTAGCACTCAAATTAATTCCTTCATTGATCAATGCTTCCAGATCATCCATGGTGAGATCCTGTAGATCCTCATCCATCTCTCCAGTCTGCGGCCCTCAGCAGACTTACCAATATCAGTGGGACACTGTTGTACAGGTGGTTCTTTCAATAGTGCAGTCCCACTGGTTCCTCCTGGTCCAGAGGGGAAATCTCCTCTAGAATCTGATGATGAGGAAAAGTCATCATTGCCATCTCTTGGATCCCTAAACTTGATACCCTCCTCATTCTGTTGCTCATCAAATAAGTCCATAAATCTGGATTACAGCAGAGTGGTATCAACTAGGTCCAACAAATTTTCTACTCCCAACTTGTTAAAAGCCCATTCCTCAAAGTCTGTCATAGGTTCAGCAGCTGGCTTTTGTCTCTTGTAGAAACCAAACTTCCATTGAAAGTAGTCAGCAATTTGCTGAAGTTTGGGATCTACATACTCTTAAGTTTTCTTCCTTTCTTTCACATGCCTTTCAAAGGGCATGAAAGATCTCATGGGAGCAACTCCAGTACCTTGTTGACCTCCAAAGGTTCCAACAAGTAGGTTCATGGTTTCCTCAACAGATGTTTGAAAGTCATTAGGTTGCTGAGATTGTAAATTTGTGCCTACTACTTCCATCTGTACAATACTTGGTTCCCCCTGACTTACATGCTCATCAGCAGGGTTAGCAGCAGACTGCTCTTCCCCCTGAGTTCTTGCAACAATTGCAGGGTCTTCAACCATTTCTTCAACTACCACAGCAGGTTCAGGTTCAGTGGTTTGCTGTGGGTCTTCAGTAGATACTACGGCGGGCTCGGGGTCGAGGCGTCGTATATCTCCAACAGATTGCTCAACAACAACCTGTCCAGCTTCAGGAGACTTGACAACCTCTTCAGGTGAGGAGTCAGTAATTTCCACAGGCTTGATGATAGTCAAGGGCTCAGCCTCAATAGCCTCTTCGTCCTCTTCTACTGATGCTTCCTCTTGGGCTCTTTGTGCCTCCAAGCTTTTCAGTTCTTTCTATTTTCCATGTTTCTATTTATGGATAATTTCTTTTCTCCTCTTAGAAAGGGGTTCATCATCTTTTTCAGCCACAGTAGACTTCCTCTTTCTACTGGTACCAATTGTTGGTCCCTCAGAATTTCAACAACAGTTCTTCTTGCAAAGCAACAGCAGGGTCAGTAACCTCCACTGAACCCTCAGCAGACTCAGCAGTCTGTGCTGTTTGCTTCCTTGTTCTTTTCGAAGGCTTTAAAACTTCAGTTGTCTTCCTTGTTTCTGTACCCTTTCTTTTCTCAGCAGCTTTCTTTGGTGCAGCAGGTTTAACAGATTTCTTTTTAGGTTACTTGACCTGCTCACCACCAGAATCACCATCATCACCATCACTATCATCACCCAAGAGGTGGTCAAGAATGACTTCATCATCATCTAGACCGGGAATGGCATAATCAATTTCCTTCTTGTATCTAGACTGATTGATCTTCTCAGGTTCAAGATCAGGAACTTCCAAATGATTCAGCAGGGTCGAACCATTAATCCTAAGGGCAGGGCCTTGGATTTCCTGTTTCCTTCTCTTTCCTCCTTGGCTACTTTCTTCATATAATGAATGAAGTAACCAGCCCAGTTAAACTTCATGCTCCTGCAGATGATTATCATCAGCTCTATCTTGGGTCCAGATAGAGTGTCCATACTTCCAACCAATCCAAGTATGTTTTTAGCAATGAGTTTGCTCAGCAGACTGTACTCATTTCCAATATGTCTGCAATTGATGCCTGGAACGGATTTCGTGGCTGCATTTGTTTTAATTTGATCAACAAACGCCATCTTGTCCAATCCCATTGCTTCAGGATTTACTGGACCATTTATTACTTCCTCAAATCCAAATACTTCCCTCAATAGACTAGAGGAAACTACAATCTCCTCAGCATTCACAGTTGTCTTGAATGCTTCAGTCCCTTCTCCACAACCATATTCTTCCAGAAATCAATAACATTGGTGTATGAAATTGTTTCTAATCTGAGATTGAGTATGTTCTCCAAGCCTACAAACCTCCTGATTCTCCTACCAATATTAATGGCCAAATCTGTTTTGTTTGCATCCACAACAAATCCTCTAACACTTTGGCTCGTTTCAATCTGGACATCAATCTTTTCCGCCATTTGTATGAGAAGAATGAGATGGAGAAGATAGATTAAGAATCTGTGTTCACACAGTGTGAAATTTGCAATGATAAAGCAGATATGCAAGTAGAGAATTTGCTGTGTCATAGGCCTGAATAAATAGACAGTGAGTGGTTGCAACTGTCATTGCACGTACATCCATGTCAACCACGATTAATCTGAATAAATGCTGGCTTGACACGTGTTCCATAACTCTTTTATAACATTTGTAACCGTTAGATCGTGTTAACTGTGGTTATAAAGAATAAAATAAATATCCTGCCAATTCTGCTTTTTGACTTTAATAACTTTGATCGTGTAACGTTCCATTCAAACAGGTAGTCCTCGGCGGGGTGGGCTCGGCGGTCGCGATATCGAAGCTTCAGCGAGGCTGGCCGACAAAGTGACTCTGTCGATCCGTAATTTCTCCTTGTTTTGTTCAATTGATAATACAAGATGAAGTTTAATACCAATGAGCGATCCGTCAAGTGAGCTCACCCAACATGACAAAGACCAATCCCCTTGAAAACCTCATTTGCTCAATTGTCCAAACATAAGTACATGGAATTGTTGATACCAATGACTAATCTGCTAAGTGAGCTCACCCAACATAGTAAAGACTAATCCCCTTGGTGAATTCCAGTACATTGCTGAATATCAGTCAACTTTGATAATTCCAAGTTCAGTCCTTAATTTGGCAAATCTTTCACTGTCAAGTGGTTTAGTGAAAATATCAGCAAGTTGATCTTCAGTAGGGATGTATAGAACCACCACATCTTTCTTTTCAACATGATCTCTTATAAAATGATGTCTCACATCAATATGCTTGGTTTTTGAATGTAAAACAAGATTTTATGTGATTGCAATTGCACTTGTGTTGTCACACATAATTGGAATTTCCTTTTCTTCAATTCCATAATCCCTTAATTGTTGCCTTAGCCATAATACTTGTGCACAGCAACTTCCAGCAGCTATGTACTCAGCTTCAGCAGTGGAAGTTGATATAGAATTCTTTTTCTTGCTGAACCAGGAGACCAATCTATTTCCCATTAACTGACAGGTTCCTGAGGTGCTTTTTTATCAATCTTGCATCCAGCATAATCAGAATCTGAGTAGGATATGAATTTGAAGCTTCCTTCCTTGGAATACCATATCCCTACTCCCAAAGTCTCTTTTAGATACTTGAGAACTCTCTTGACTACACCTAAATGACTTTCTTTAGGTTTAGATTGAAATCTTGCACAAACACCTACAGCAAAGGATATATCAGTCCGCATTGGCGAAGGTACGATGATCGCTTATCATCCTTCTGTATAAAGTCTGATCAACATCTTTGCCTTCTTTATCTTCATCCAATCTGATATTTGTACTCATAGGGGTTGAATTTTTAGTGTTGTTTTCCATACCAAACTTCTTCAGCAACTCCTTGGTGTACTTGGTTTGATGAATGAAGATTCCATCTTTCATTTGTTTTACTTGCAATCCCAAGAAGTAATTCATTTCTCCCATCATACTCATTTGAAATTTGCTCTTCATTAGATTTGCAAACTTTTCACAAAGTAAATCATTTTCGAACCAAAGATTATGTCATCAACATAGATCCGTACTGCCAGGGGTCTTTGTCCCATTCAACGATTCGAAAAATGTCTTGTCAATGGTGCCTTTTGTAAAACCATTGTCCACCAAGAATTGAGATAGAGTCGATACCATGCTCTTGGTGCTTGTTTCAATCCATAAAGTGCTTTGTTGAGTCTATACACTTTATCTTCTTGATCTTTAACTTCAAATCCAGGAGGTTCTTGTACATACACTTCCTCCTCTAGAATGCCATTCAAAAATGCACTTTTGACATCCATTTGATATACTTTGAAGTTCTTATATGCGCATGTGCCAAGAATAATCGATAGCTTCCAATCTTGCAACGGGTGCATATGTTTCATCAAAATCTATTCCTTCTGCTTGAGAATAGCCTTTTTCAACTAGTCTGGCCTTATTCCTTACAATGGTACCAGATTCATCAAGTTTATTTCTGTATACCCATTTAGTACCAATGATATTTGCATGACTTGGCCTTTCAACTAGTGTCCAAACTTGATTTCTTTCAAATTCATTCAATTCTTCTTGCATAGCAATTATCCAATCTGGATCTAAAATTGCTTCTTCCACAACTTTAGGTTCCATTTGAGATAGAAAACAAGTAAACATAGCTTCCAGTTGTCTTCTAGTCCTTACACCTTGTTGTACATTGCCAATAACTTGTTCAGCAGGGTGATTCCTTAACCATTGTGGATTTACGGTTATTTTGATTATCGGGAGCCTCATCTTCAGTAGGGTCTGCTGTAGCTTCTTCTACAGGGGGGGTCAGCAGATCCTTGAACTGCTTCAGTTGTTGCATCAGTAACATTACCAGCGGGGTGTTCAGCAGGGGCCGTATCAGAAACTTTCAAGTCATTGAATCTTTCCAAAACTTCAACACAATCTGGATCAGTGACTTGTTGATTCTCAGCAGGTTCACAATCTTCATCTTCCATACCAGTAAACTTAGGTTCATCAAACAAAACATGTATTGTTTCTTCATGTTTCAGTGACCTCTTGTTCAGCACCCTAAATGCCTTGCTGACTGAAGAATATCCTAAGAAAATTCCTTCATCTGATTTTGGTTGGAATGTTTTCAAATGAACTTTGTGATTTAGGATAAAACACTTGCTTCCAAATGGATGGAAATAGGATATGTTAGGTTTCCTTCCATTCCAAACCTCATAAGGTGTCTTCACGGCTTCTTGTTTACCGATGTTTGTTTTGTGTATAGCATCTTTGTATTGATCGCTTCTTGACCCAATATCTTTCGGGTAGCAATGCTTCACGGATCATTGTTCTTCCCGCTTCCTTTAAAGTCCTGTTTCTTCTTTCAAAGCAACCCCATTTTTTGAGGTGTACCAATGAGCAAGTTGATGTAGTACACAATTCATTTCACAGTATTCTCTTATTACTTTGTTGAGAAATTCGGCACTCGATCGATCTTATTTTTATTCTTGTTAAACTTTTCTCATTTTGTAATCTCTTCAAAAGATTAGGCATGCTTTGGAGTGTTTCACTTTTCTTGTTCATAAAAACCACCCAAGTATATCTTGAATAATCATCCACAACCACTAAGGTGTACTTCTTTCCTGTTACACTTGTTGGAGTTATTGGTCCAAAAAGATCCATATGCATCAGCTCCAACACTCTATTAGTTGATTGTTTGGTTTTTGACTTGAAGCTTGACTTTATCTGTTTACCCTGCTGACATGCATCACATATAGCATCCTTTTTGAATGTGATCTCAGGTAAACCAATCACTAGCTTCTTCTTCACCAACTGATTGATATCATCAAAGTTTAAGTGATTCAACTTCTTGCGTCATAACCAATTGAGTTCAGACTTGGTATGCACAATCGAGCAGGTTTCGGAAGGCAAGTAGACCAATCCACAACATACATGTTTTGTTGTCTTCTACCAAACAAGTAAAACTTGATCACCTCTTTCACTAATGACAATACAATTGTTTTTGTCAAAAGTGACTTTGTATCCCATGTCACGAATTGTCCGAAGTGCTCAGCAAGTTGTAGTCCAGTCCTTCCACATATGCAACATTTTTTATTGTAAGTCCATTTCTGACAAGTGTGTCATATCCTCTTGTATATCCAGGTGTATTCTTGTTGCCAAAATTCACCCTTGGACCATCATTTGCCACAAAGTTTGTTAAACAGTGCTTATTCTTTGTCATGTGTCTGGAACATCCACTGTCAAAGTACCAGACACCCTACAAAACAAAGTTAATGCATTTTAGGTACCCAAACCTGTTTGGGTCCATAGTGGTCAGTGGTAAGCATGACTTTTGGTAAGTTTCCATAAGGTCTTCTCCTAAAAGTGTCATACTTTGGTTCATACATGTATTCCACACATCCATAGGTTCTAACAGTAGGTTGTGTAGAACTCACATATGTTTTCTGGCCTTTTGGTTTATAATGCTGTTTGAAGTGATTCTTGGTGTTAGAAGCATTAGTATAACCATTTGTTTGCTATCTTTTAGGAACAGCCTTGTAATATGGAGTCTGCTGAGGTCTTGTGTAAGTCCTCTGCTGATCCCATTGCCTAGGTTTTACCCTAGTAGCATGGTTATACTTACTTGTTTCTTGCATTAGATGCGGGAATATTCCAATCATCATCGGTAGGGAACGGTCTACCTTTCCCCCGAGATAAGTATCCTTGAATGATTAACATTTTTGGGTTTAGGATTCTTATCCTTGGAATATTTCTGTTTCTTACCCTTCTGTGGTCCAACAGACTTGGTAGCAGGTCTGCTATCAGCAGGCTTAGAAGGCACAGCAGTCCTATTTTTAGATTTATTCTTTTTATTAGGAGCTGTTGACTTCTTTGACTTTTGATTTTGCTTCCTTGAAGCATTCTCATTGGGTTTTACTGCCTCAGCAACCTTACTGGGAGTTTGATCTAGTGCAGGTACAAACTTAGGACCAATTCTGGTACTAGGTTCAGTGACCTTACTGGATCCACTCTTGTTAGATTGTTGAGTTCCAAATCCAAGCCCTGTTCTATCCCCATAAGTCTTTCCTGATTTGTATGCAGTAGTGGAACAAGATGGTTCAGCAGATTCAGAGGCTGCTGAATGTTCAGCAGACTTATACTGATTCTGTCCAACATCTTTTTCCTTACCATTGAGAACCCTTAATTCAGCTTTCAATCTTCCAACTTCCAATTCAAGAGCTTCTTTTTTAGCCTTCACAATCTCATAACCAGATTGTATTATCCTCAGTTGATTAAGGATGGCATCCAAAGTCTCATTGTTGTCAGAATTTCTAGGATTTGAACCACAAGTTGATTCACAATCACTTCCAGCAGGAGTATTGATAGATACAGTGTTGTATACCTCCTCAGTTTCATCCATATTGGCCATCAAAGCATAATCTTCCATATCAGCAACCAGTGTTGTGTCATCTGATTCATTTCCCTTTTCAGATTCCACTTCATACCCTGATTCATCTTCAGCAACCATAGCCTTCTTGCCATATCTTCTTTGTTGACTCTTGGTCTTCAGTAGGTCTGGACAATCAGGTCTAAAGTGTCCAGGCTTCTTGTAGTTGAAGCAAAGATAATCAGGTTCCTTACTTTGTTTTAACTCAGGACATTCAGGTTTGAAGTGTCCTGGTTTCTTGCAATGAAAGCACAGATAGTCATTATCTTTCTTTGACTCCTCTTTCTTTCTTTCAGTAGGCCTCTTTGTGAAATTTCTTGCATGGGCCTTTCCAGTCTTCATCATCCTGATTTTCTTGCTCAGTAGGGCAATCTGCTCTTGCATCTCATCCAGAGATCATCTTGTCCTCCTGATGTTTCTTCTTGATGTGAAGCAGCCAATGCAGTGGTCTTTGGCTCTTCTTTTTCAGTCTCAGGTACAAGCTTTTTGCTAAATTCATAAGCCTTGAGATCTGAAAACAACTTGAAGGTGTCTTCTTCATGCAACTTTCTCATTTCTTCTATTGCAGTCACCTTCATTTTCCAAACATCTTTTGCAGGTAAAGCCTCCAAGATTTTGGTGTTTATTTCTTCCTTTGAATAACTTACACTCAGCAGGGTAAGTTCATCCAGGATTGCATTGAATCTTGATTCCATTTGCACAATGGTTTCATTTGGCAGCATCTTAAACTTTTGGAACCTTTTTCTGGCCACACTGATTTTATTCTTCTTTATTGCATCAGTGCCTTCACATATCAAATGTATCTTGTCCCAAAGTTCCTTTGCAGTTTTGCAATCTTTAACCTTCATGTACATATTGCTATCCAAAGTTCTATAAATGATATCAATAGCAATGTTGTTGAGGTTTGCTCTTTTTCTGTCTTCTGCATTCCATTCTCTTTTTGGTTTAGGAATGTACTCAGTTGTATCACCCACTGTTATTGCCTTGGTAATCTCCAGTGGCCCATCAGTTAGTACATCAATCATCTCATCATGAGTTGCAGCAAGGTATGCCCGCATTCGACGTTTATACTCATCAAATCTATCAAGAGAACACATCATCGGCATAGTTCTAGCATCTTGGGTGTTGTCCATGATGCAAGTCTTTGAAAATCGGTAACTTGAAAGAAAGTTTCAAAGAATTTTCACAAGCACAACAAGTAGGATTACTTCAGAACAGAAGCACTGCTCCGATACCAATTGTTGGTCCCTTGAAAACGCTTTGGTTAAGTAAAGAGGGGGGGTGAATAAACTTAACACTTAAAACTTTGGAGTTAACAAATTACGCAACTTCGGCAGTACTCGCCGATACTTCAGAGTCCGTTGAGACTTCGATAAGCCTCGCCGATAAACGTAGTCTACTGATAGTTGAGTTTGTTGAATTTGTGCAGCGGAATTATATCAAAATTAAGCCTTAATACTTGTTGTTAAATATGATACTAAGTATTAGATACTCAGTAGTGCAAGTGTGTGACTTCAGTTTCTAGATTCAGTATATTGATGTGTAAAATAAACTAAGTGCAGAAAGTAAATGCTGAAAGTAAGTAGGCAGATTTATAGTGGTTCCAGGTGGTGTAATCCTGTCAGTCCACTCTTCTCTTGTGATGTTGGAGGAAATTCACTAGAGATCTTTGATGTAGTTGTTACAAAGATTCCTAAGTTGCTTGTCCTTCACCAATAACTATGGCTTCACAACCGAAAACGGCGGGAACGGTAGGATTCTTCGCTCCCGAGTCTTCCTTGGTCCTTGAAGGGTAGGATTGCCTCTTCACCGACTCCACCACAAACAACGAGTCTTTCACACCAAAGTGCTTCACCGTCTTCGACGGGTTCTTTATAAAATAACGATTGAATCAAGTAAATGATTCGGTTGCGGAAAGAACTTGATTAGGATGATATAATCGTAGCTTGCGAGTCTTCAAGTGTGTATGCTTGAATGTAGAAAACACTTGAAGAACTTCTCTGGATCAGTAGCTTTAAGTTCAGTAGGTTCAGCAGGGTGTTTTTCAGCTCAGTAATAACTCTTCAAAGTTTGTTAATTTTCATCATCTTGTTTCTGCGTTGAAAGTCCTCTATTTATAGGCAAGAATCCATGTGACTTGTATTTGAAATTCAAATGTAACCGTTCCTTGTTTTTGTCCCATCTGATTTGCATTCTGTCACTATTCATAGGACTGACACTGTCAGAATTCCTTTTTGACAGTGCAATCTGTCCACCCATTGACTTATATCCAATGGATAAAAATATGAATCATCCCAACGTTCTTTTAATCTCAGCCTTTGATTTCTTTGATAAGTCAAAGGTAGTTGGCTGTCCTTATCCATGTAATCTTCCAATAATCTTGAATTAATCGAGGTATATTATCAGCAGGTTCATCAGTCTGCTGAGATACCTATCAGTCTGCTGAACTCCAATTTTGCTGTGTATAAAATACAATGCAGCTGACTTCTTTTATCTAACTTTTATTTGTGAAGTTAGATTACACCTTTTTAATTATAACCAAGTTCTAAACATCATCCAACTTATGGAACTTAGACCTTCTACACAAGGTATATGTGATCAGTTTAGGTCATCACAGACTTGCCTAAATTCGATCCCATATCCTTGACTTAAATTACTAAGTTTGATCCCTTAGCTTTTCAATCGAGTTTGAGCCCTCAGCCTTCAGTCTTCAGCAGGTTCCTGACTAGCCTACTGACCTATCTACCCTACTGACCTAGACCGGTCCGTCGAAACAAATCGGTGACCATTACGATGCTTGTTTGATCAAACATATTCATGAATCAAACTCTAATAAACCTATACATTTGATCTAGACATCTTTTTGCCTTTGCACTATAACAGCTAGTCTGGCACTCATCATCAAAACATAGAAATAAGTCCAACAAGCTTAACTTATCTTTGTTACATCGGCACTCAAGGGCACAATGCATGGTGCTACCCACCACGAGGTATCGTTTGCAACCTATCAGTGGATCACACCAATAGCCATGGGTTAAGAACCGATAGTGTACACGTTCGGGGAACTCCCCTACCATTTAGCCATTTATAGGCCAGGAGAGTTATTCACTTTATCTGACCGCCCACACATCACGATATAGCCAAGTGCCTTACCAAGAGTGTTACGATGTTTATTCTTTTAACTACACTCGTAAGTTTATTATTAATTGTTAACTCGACACCTAAGTATTTTCATGTAAGCTCCCTCACTTCTACTACTCTCTTTCCTAGACCACTAGACACGGACATGGCCTAGAACATACACATACATTGATGAATACTAATTCACCAAAGCACAAGCCAATCATACTCTTCCGACGGTCCCGAACTTCAACTCCCTTGAAGAGTACATTCGGTGCCGGAACTAAACACATCAGAAGCTTAACCAAGGCTTGTTCATGTTCATTTAGGGTTATTAGATCAAGAGATAACATTTAGAACCCATCACGTAGCTTAAAGCACTCAAAACAACATTTAGAATGTGTTGGGGGCGCCAACACCTTTGGCATGCGCCAAAATGCATCAGAGACTCCTCTAAACTCTCTGTTCAGGTTTGGGGGGCGCCAAAACCTTTGGGGCATGCTAAAATGCTTCAGAGAGTTCACAGAACTCTATGAACAGGTCAGGGGGCCGCGAAAAGGGTGGGGGCGCCAAAACTGGGCAAAAACTGCACTACATGCAGTTTTCTACACTTCTACTCAAAACCAACCAAGTCTAACACCAAAATATACATCCAAATAGCATCAAAAAGGTTCTAAACATGATTTCTATAACACCTCGTATTACAAAAACAACAACTAGTATGATTTCTAACCACAAATCATGTCCAAAACATAACCTTAACACCATAAAACCTTAATTAAACATTAGAAAGAGCCTCTTACCTTAAAATCAAGAAAAACCAAGCAACACCACAAGAAGGACTGCATCACTCTTCAGCAAACTTTAACTAAAACCTAATTGATCAACAATTAAACCTAAATTAATTGTGATCAAAGGTTTCTAAACAATCTAAAATACGAATTGATCATTTAGAACACCAAAATAAGATCTAATCTTCAAGATTCTAGATTTAGAGCCAAAACCATACCTTTACAAAACTCTGAAACCTTACTACCAAAACGATCCTCTCTTCCTGCTGATTTTGAATCTTTAAACGATTCTGAAAACCGACCAAGAACTATAGAGAAATTGGAAGAATTCTTCTTTTCTTTTCATTTTCTATTTTTCTTCAGCTAGAGTTTAAACGTTCTTCTTAAAACACATTCTCATAACTCCCTCAATTAAGTTGGATGTTTACTTGTAGAAAATAATTCCCCAAGAAGTTATTACCACTTAAGTCCTCATCAATTCTTCTAATTACCAATTAATCCCATTAAACCCTTTTAAATATATATATTACAAATATTTATATATATATTTACTTTAAATCATTTAATTAAATAAAACAAAAATCTAAATTTTTGTTAAAAGACTCTTTTGCCATTTTCTGAAAAGTCGGGATGTTACATTCTTCCCCTATTAAAGAAGTTTCGCCCTCGAAACTTGCCAGAACCAACTCCACATTCATCTTAGATACCAGATTGCCTTCTTCTAGTTCCCTTAAAAAAAACGTTTTCTCCAAATGATTTGAACCTTAGTATTTTCATCATCAAGACTTCAATGCGTCCATCACAACTAATCTTGTACTTCAGACCCAAGCACTACTCTAGCTTATTCACACATTTCATCTACCTTATACTCAACTCTACTAACCTAACTTCTTAACCTTCTCGTATAACACTTTGTCCCAAAAGTCATATGTCAATCCACTAATTAACAAGTAGTATTCTTCTAGGTTCTTTATCCATTTGTCACCGTTACAGCTATTTCTATACTTATACGAGGGTTACTTCGACCTATACATTCGCCTTACCTTCAAGAAACTAGATATTAACTTAAGGATCTTCAACTCCGTCATGTTATCAATCCAGCACTAATCCATCTATAGCACACCCAAACCATAGACATACTTCAATCTTTACTAGTCTTCAAAGAAAGAAACCATAAACATCTTCTACCAAACTTATAAGGCTTTCCTATTGACAAGATGCAACTTTTGACAGTGAGTTTATCAGCAACCACAATTTTGTAGTCCAATAGAAGGCTAGGAGTTGTAAAAGAATTTTTTTTTTGCAAAATACATACAAGAAATAAATGTTTATACATACCCTCACCCTGATATCAGAAGGAAGGTAAGAATGGTTATAAAAGTCTCTTGAGGGACTGAAACTACTCAAGAAGATAGCAATAGGAAATCTTGAGACATGTATTACAAAAATGAAGGATGGTTTGAACTCGGTTCTCATGCATATAGTACAAAATTTGTTTAGATAATACAAAATGGATGACATAGAAGATTTACCAAGATGAGGCCACTTGTGATAAAATCAATAAAACACAAGTCTCCGGCTAAGACATTTATCGTAACAGAAAGATCATGTTGTATGAATCCAACTTGAAAGCAAATTTTTTTTTACCTTGGAAGATGTATGATTAGATTCTTTTGATAAACTTTTGTCCTTCACAAAGCTAAAATTCAAATGGAAGGGATTTAAGAGTGGAAGAAGTTTCAAATCTTATCCAACATAAATTATTAATATCTTTTTTTTTGAAAACATAGAACATCTTCTCCAAAGGTTCAACGATAAAGTCCAAGTAAATTGGAGAAGTGCTTTATGAAGAAATCATAAGTGACTACTGAGTAAAGAAGACAAGAGTTTCCAATTAATGCATGTTCTCGTGTCGTTCAAAGACTAACACAAGTTGTTGTTTTTTTTTTTTTCAAGGACTATTGTGGAATTGTCAAAATGTTTGTATCGAGGGTGAAAATGTTCAAAGGGATGAGGATAACCCTTTGTTTTAAGAAATCAGAAGCCATTTCTTCCAATTTCAAGAAGGATGATTTAAAACAAGACAAAAAAAACTTATCTCTTGTAGCATAATTTTGTCAAGGTATACTCTTAACAAAATGAGTTGCAGGCTGATTTTTTGTCAAAGCATAACTTTAAAAGACTTGCATGAGATATAAAAAGAAGTTTGACTGCTCGCTTCTTTGAAAATTTGTAAGAAATGAGAATGCAGTAGTTTGAAAGTATATATCGATAGGACTTTTGAGTATATGTGTATATATGTATATTTTTCTAAAATAGTCTGAACTATTAAATGACACTTGGGTAACATATTCTTACTAGAAGACAAGAAGATATGTAATCAAAATGGGTGTTTTGAGAAAGTTTGATTTTTTCAACCGGTTATCAAAATGGTATAAAATTCTTATAAAAAGTTGAGTCTTTAAACAAAAGTTGTGTGCACTAAAACATCTTGTAGGGGATGCATTTAAAGTAAACACTAGGATGCAAAAGTATGTTGCCCCGAAATAGCTAAACCTGGTACAGTTGAAATGATATGCAGTTGTCAGTTCAAATAGTTCAAAGGATGAGAAACTCATCTTCCTTAAATCAAGCATTTGACACTATAAAAACATCTTCATACCAATAGAATAAAATAATAAGACACATCAAAGAATGTACACACTTGAAAAACAAAACTTCTCAATAAGAGAACATTTACCGAGTTTCAAAAAGTTTTAAATGGACGATTTAACTAGAACACGGGTTACAAATAGTATGGACGGGGAAACATTTGAGAATAGGGGTAGCCAATTATGAAACCAAATGATTATAAAAGAGCGCATCATCAAAAAAATGTGGGATTGGAAAGTCACCATGTAATTGTTTCTCGTTACAGAAGGGTATTAAATCTACAACGCTTCATACCTACCTACAAAACTTCTTATTTTGGATAACAACTAAGTTAAAAGTCTTATTCTTCAAAGCCTTCCCCACACTAAACTTCCAAGGTGAAAGAATGTTGTCTAGCCTTTCATGAACAAGTACTTCAATGGTTTTAAAAGTTTAGGTACATACATCAACCATGAAATGATTGACTTGCACAAAACAAACCAAACTGATTTTGAACATGATACATAAAGATTGTAGGAATATAATTTTTACACATGCTGCTCAAAAATCAAAATCTTTGAAAAGCATAGGTTGGTTAAAATGATTATTTTCGTCGACTGCTGCAAGCTGTCAAAAATTTCAGAAATTTCTAATCTGCATTGTGTTGCAGATTGTAGTCCAACCAGAAAGAATTGGCACTTGGATCCAAACAAAACTTGCAAAGAAGAAAGTTTTCTACAACATATCAAAAATACAACTCATTTGGAGATGTTTAGCTTATTCAAAACAGATTCCTAAGTAAGAGTACCGCTGCAGAATTTTCTGAATAGAGTACTCATCCTTGTCAAGCAATTTATGAACAATCCAATTTGAAAACTGAGTTGATGTAAAGAGAGAAATTGTAGATAAGAAAACTTTCTAAGTGGCTGAAAATTTACAGAATTTTTGGAACATCCGAAATGATATTACAAGACATATAGAAATGTAAACAAAATCGTTTACTCGTTTTGCATAACCCAAATTATAAAATAAAGAAATGATTAAATCAAAATGTCACAATAAGAAAACATTAAATCCACCAATAGAAAGAGCAATGAGAGAAAAGTCTGAAAGCTCCAAAAGGATATTGGGATTCTATTAAGGATCTGAGAAGGAACAAACTTTAGGGCATCACATAAAATATGTGAGCTTAGAACTCAACCTAACCTTCGCATAAGAGACTCTTCACTTGGCCCTAGTGAAACCTAACCACGGTTTAAGGATCTTAGCCTTACGAAATTTACCACCAAGAACAAGAGATATCAGAAAGGTTCTAAAAGATCTAAGACACCTTATCTTAAGTACAGAAGCTTAGGTTAGCAAGGAAACTTCTACGGGTTCCTTCCATTCTAAAAGATCAAGGAAGGATCAGAACGGTTCTAAGTGGTCTAAAGAGATCTTATCTTAAGAAAGGGAAGCCTAGAAAAGCAAGAAACGCTTCGCTCTGATACCAACTGTAACGCCCCGCTCCCGGACACCGAGCCCTTATCCGGAAGAGAACGTTGGCGCATATAACATTAAATTAATCTAATATTATACGTCAGCCTCTACGTCATTGTATCAAATTTAATGCAACGGAAGCTCAAAAGTCTCGGGTAAAATCATAAATGTCTCTAAGATTAGAATACAAACCGACTAGGGGTAGAAAGGAAAAGCTTACAACAACGATATAAAGGCTTACAACGTACGATGCTCCAAAAGAAAGATACAAAACTTGTCTTACAAACTTGGAATAAAAGTACAACAAGTTATTTAAAGAATCTACAACATAATCTAGTACAATCTTTAATAGAAAAGTGAAAGAAAGCATCAACATGGCATCAACGTCATCAAAATCATCATCGAACTTCTCAATGAGCTCAAGGCTAACCTGTTCGTCTTCTCACCCCAAAAGCACAAAAACAATGTATGCAATTGAGGTAAGTACAAGGTACTTAGCAAGAGGAAGAAGCTCATGTATAATTAAGTCTTACAACGAAAGGTTCATATTATTATTATTAAGTAATCTTTGTGTGACCGACACAACTCTAGGGTTCACTTCATGCTCATCAACATGTCATTACTAACTGTTTCTAGCTTAACTTATCTTTGTTACATCGGCACTCAAGGGCACAACGCATGGTGCTACCCACCCCGAGGTATCGTTTGCAACCTATCAGTGGATCACACCGATAGCCACGGGTTAAGAACCGATAGTGTACACGTTTGGCAAAGTCCCCTACAATTTAGCCATTTGTAGGCCAGCAGAGTTATTCACTTTATCTGACCGCCCACACATCGCGATATAGCCAAGTGCCTTACCAAAAGTGTTACGATGTTTAATCTTTTAACTACACTCATACGTTTATTATTAATTGTTAACTAGACGCCTAAGTATTTTCAAGTAAGCTCCCTCACTTCTACTACTCTCTTTCCTAGACCACTAGACACGAACAAGGCCTAGCACATACACAGACATTGATGAATACTAATTCACCAAAACACAAGCCAATCATACTCTTCCGACGGTCCCGAACTTTAACTCCTTTGAAGAGTACATTCGGTGCCGGAACTAAACGCATCAGAAACTTAATCAATGCTTCTTCATGTTCATTTAGTGTTATAAGATCAAGAGATAACATTTAGAACCCATTTCGTAGCTTAAAGAACTCAAAACAACATTTAGATTGTGTTCCGGGGCGCCAACACCTTTGGCGTGCGTCAAAATGCATCAGAGACTCCTCTAAACTCTCTAGTTCAGGTTTGGGGGGTGCCAAAGCCTTTGGGGCACGCCTAAATTGCTTCAGAGAGTTCACAGAACTCTCTGAACAAGTCAGGGGGCGCCAAAAGGGTTGGGGGCACCAAAACTGGGCAAAAACTGCACTACATGCAGTTTTCTACACTTCTACTCAAAACCAACCAAGTCTAACTTTGGGGCATGCCAAAATTGCTTCAGAGAGTTCACAGAACTCTCTGAACAAGTCAAGGGGCGCCAAAAGGGTTGGGGGCACCAAAACTGGGCAAAAACTGCACTATATGCAGTTTTCTGCACTTCTACTCAAAACCAACCAAGTCTAACACCAAAATATACATCCAAATAGCATCAAAACATGTTCAAAACATGCTATTGTTAGGTGTAATGCCCGAAAGACAATTTTTGTAATTGTTTTATTTAATAAATGAATTGACATTATTATTCATATTTATTATTCTCATATTCACCGATGTGACAATAGTATTTACACTACAGAAAACCTTAAAGTATATCGTTTATGTAATCACTTAACTCAGTGTATGGTATATACACGGGAGGATTGAGTTAGTGAAGATGTACTTAAAATACAATTAGCCCGTAGTGAAGTTAATCGAGAGTATCGGGTCTCTCCTTTAACGTGCTATTAATGCACCCATAACACAATAGGTGTGATTGTCTTATCCGGACTTTCGGTTAAGAGAACCTAATGGGGCATTTATATATGATAGATATATCATATAGGGCTGGACCGATTTGATTAGAGTTCACGATATAATTCCGTAATCGAGAATTCTTATCGAATCAATGGATGATCATATTTATGGATATATCTTAATCCCGAGGTGATCGTCTCAACCGCTTGAATCGGTATGAAGTTTGACTTGACGGTTAAGGATTACACCGAGTCCGTGGTCCGAATTACCCCATCTTGGCATTGTACTCGGATTGAGTGAGTAGTCCGTGTTATCACGGATACGGAATCCATTCCTTCCATTTCGGAAGTAGATAGACAGCTTTCCTTGTTTGTTAATCCTAGAAACCGATCGATCCATGGAGTTCATATTACACCGATTAGCTACCGTTGAGTTGTATGAATTAATTGATCACTAGGGGTTAATGGTAAATAAGGATAAGAGGTTCTAAAAAGGGTTAACGGTAACTTCCCGATTTAGAATGAACAGTCTATGGAGGATTAATTCATATGTAATGATTATATCAATGGACGCTTATTATTATTCTCGTGAGGAGATAAATATAATCTTATAATCGGAGGAGTGCAATCACGGGATTATGGTTGCATATTCCCGTGATTGATTTATCGAATATAATTATTATTCGTTCGTAAGATAATTATTTATTTGATTTATCGAGCCGCCGATTATTAGTCCATGGTCCCCGACGTGCCTCCTAATATAGCATAGCTATTCTCGGACGTCGAATCCTAATAATATTAATTTAGTTCTTGTTGGACTTTATTAAAACGATATGTGAATTAATTGTTTAGTGGACTATTAAATTAGTTGGGCTAAGTAATTAAATATGTGGAAAAGACATTTTCCATAATCTTGGCCCAATTGTTGTGTAATGGCAAAATTAATATTGACTAGGTCAACATATAATTTTCGCCCCATGCTTATTTTTTGGAACACGAAATTGTTTTCTTGTGTATTAATGAGACATGTGCATAAAATATTTATTGGATAAATATTTATGGAAAGAAATAAAGATAAATATTATTCTAGATTTGTTCTAGAATATTATGGGATTATCTTTTTATTTAATAGGATTATTATAATTGATTTTGTATTAATTATTAAATCCTTGGAGGCTAAGTTTTACTCTCCTATATAAAGAGAGTTCTCCCAAGCCTTACGACAACACAATAAATTTCGACTTCTCCTCTTAGAGAGAAGAAGTGATAATTTCGGCCAAGGGGAGACTAAGGGAAAATCTTGGAGGTTTTTCCGGGTAGCATATCGGAAGGATTCGAGACGAGAATTTCCTTCCACCGGGAGTTGCTTGGATCACACGTACGGAAGATCGTGGTGCTCTTCACATCTCCTTGCAATCTTTCTTTTGCGGTTCTTCAACTTGGATTTTGAGATCCAAGAGGTATGTTCTACAACCCCCTTGTAGAGTAGATCTAGTTATTTTATTACGTGTATTTTATAGATCTAGATCCTTAAATCGCTTCCGTTGCGGATGATATAACTAACAGCTATAACACCTCGTATTACAAAAACAACAACTAGTATGATTTCTAACCACAAATCATATCCAAAACATAACCTTAACACCATAAAACCTTAATTAAACATTAGGAAGAGCCTTTCACCTTAAAAGCAAGCAAAACCAAGCAACACCACAAGAAGGACTGCAGCACTCTTCAGCAAATTTGAACTAAAACTTAATTGATCAACAATTAAACCTAAATTAATTGTGATCAAATGTTTCTAAACAATCTAAACTACGAATTGATCAACTAGAACACCAAAACAAGATCTAATCTTCAAGATTCAAGATTTAGAGCCAAAACCATACGTTTACGAAACTCTGAAACCTTACTACCAAAACGATCCTCTCTTCTCGCTAATTCTGAATCTTCAAAGGATTCTGAAAACCGACCAACAACTTGAGAGAAATTGGAAGAATTCTTCTTTGCTTTTCCTTTTGTATTTTTCTTCAGAGGAGTTTAAACGTTCTTCTTAAAACACATTCTCATAACTCCCTCAATTAAGTGGGAGGTTTACTTGAAGAAAATAATTCCCCAAGAAGTTATTACCACTTAAGTCCTCATCAATTCTTCTAATTACCAATTAATTCCATTAAATTCTTTTAAATATATATATTTCGAATATATATATATATACTTTAAATCATTTAATTAAATAAAACAAAAATATGAATTTTTGTTAAAAGATTTTTTTGTCTTTTTCTGAAAAGACGGGATGTTACGGCCCGTAGCATCAATATAACTAGATTTAGTCTAAAAGATCGACATGTTGAGCCATAATATTGACAGGAACTATTAAGTCAATAAGTAATTTGACATTTTGACGTGAACATATAAGAGGCATCGAATATGCTATATATATCCTATATAAGCTAACATCTTTAGTAGAGTATTGGTTAGAATAATGGGAAAACGTTATTGCACAGAAAATATTTGGCCGGCAAAGTTATGACCATGATATTTTTGGACTCTTTTACTCTATCGTTTTGTTCTTGTCCACTTGTCTTTTGATCATTTTCAAGCTTCCTTGTAATACATTACCAATTGACAAATACTTATTCAACTTGCTCATGAATGAGGCCATCAAAATTAATTCAAAAGTTGTACTTAATGGAAAACTCAAAGCAGCAATCAAAATTTGGGCAGCTAATTCTATCAATCTTTTTACTTGTAATAATTCTAGAAATTTCTTGTGGGGATGCAGCAGATAATAAAACATGTATCGCCACTTGTTTGGGTGGGAACAACATTGCCAATTTCACTATGCTCCCTGCAAACTCTGATAACTACGATTTTATGTACTACAACCTGCTTGATTTCTCCATACAGAATCTTCGGTTTGCGAAAACCTCCCTACCAAAACCAGCAGCCATAATAATGCCGGACAACAAAGATCAGGTGGTGAAGGCCGTTCAATGCTGTCGAAAATGCTCTCTGGAAATAAGAGTGAGGTGTGGTGGACATAGTTATGAGGCCACTTCTTCTGTCGCCGGTTCGCCTTTTGTGATAATCGATCTCATGAATATGGACAACGTGTCCGTGGATTTGGAATCACAGGTGGCTTGGGTGGAAGGAGGTGCAACTTTAGGACAAACATATTACGTCATTTCCGAGGCAAGCAAAGTCCTTGGTTTCTCCGCGGGTTCTTGTCCTACTGTTGGAATCGGCGGCCATATCTCCGGCGGTGGTTTCGGTTTGTTATCCCGGAAGTATGGGTTAGCTGCTGATAATGTTGTCGACGCGATTCTTATTGATGCGGAAGGACGCATCATGGACCGGAAGGCCATGGGAGAGGAAGTTTTTTGGGCTATTCGAGGGGGAGGTGGCGGCGTATGGGGAATTGTTTATGCATGGAAGATTAAACTCGTGGAAGTGCCTCAAGTGGTGACGGCATTTGTGGTGTCAAGACCGGCGGTTAAGGTCCCCGGTTTGGTCTACAAGTGGCAGCACATAGCACCCGTGCTGCCGGAAAGCTTCTATTTATCATGTTTTGTAGGTGCCGGTTTGCCCGGAGCAACGACTCCCGGAATATCAGCCACATTCAAGGGGTTCTACCTTGGTACTAAAAAAGAAGCCATGTCTATATTAAGCTCTGTATTTCCACAGCTAAAACTCAGAGAAAACGAGTGCAAGGAAATGAGCTGGATCGAATCCGTGGTTTATTTTTCTGGATTCGATCCAACTGGACGGACGGTCTCAAATCTACTGACCGATCGATTCAATCCTATTAAAAACTTTTTTAAAGCTAAATCGGATTACGTTAAATCTACCCTTCCAAAAACAGGAATAATCTCCGCCATTAAAACACTAGAGAAAGAGCCAAAAGGGTATGTAATCTTGGATCCATACGGCGGGATCATGCAAAATATCAGCAGTGAATCCATCCCTTTTCCACACAGAACAGGAAACCTATTTACTATCCAGTATCTGGTGGAATGGCAAGAGGAAGACGATGATAAAAGCAAAGAATACATAGACTGGATTAGAGGATTCTACGATTTGATGACACCTTACGTTTCGGGATCACCGAGGTTGGCCTACATAAACTACATAGATTTCGACCTGGGACAAATGGACAACTTAGTTATGCCGGGAAAGAATCCCTCTGAAGATGCTGTAGAGAAGGCTAGAGCTTGGGGTGAAAAGTATTTCTTGAGTAATTATGATAGATTAGTTCATGTTAAAACTCTAATCGATCCACTAAATATCTTTAAGCATCAACAAGGCATTCCCCCTTTGCCTATTGGCAAACAAAATTTTCCAATGTGATGGAACGATTTAGCATGCGGCCAGTTTTACAAAAGGTTTTTTTTTTTTTTTTTTTTTTTTTTTTTTGGGCAATACAAAAGAAAGAAGTCTTTGGATTGTAATGGTTTTCAAAAGATTATTAGGTACATGTAACTTCTACCCTAGAAATGTAGTGATCAATCAATGAGATCCACTACGATTAACGATTGAATTGTTTTAAGAGTTTGTGGTCGACAATTATAGAGTATTCAAATGAAATGAAGTGTATCTAATTTTTTTTTTTATCACAAATTTTGAATCCTGTTTCAAAATATATTTGTTCATTCAAATATTACATTCCTCCACTAATGGCCTTGCTGGAGTTATAGAAGTAGACTTGACATTTGTTGTAAATTTGAGGGTGTGAAGATTGATCACCAATGTCTTGAATTCCTGCAAATGAAATGATTTGGATCCTCGTAGTTTCACGAATGAATCGTTGTCCTTCTTAAATTATTCGACCCTATACTTTGTCCCGGGTATCACGATATTTAAGTGAGATATAAACTGAGAGACAACCTTTAAACTTTGGACCAAAGATTAAAGAACACTTTGAAGTTTTGAATTATATAGAATAATTAACAAGGATGCTTACATATGTTGTTCTTTTGTTTAACAATGTAAACTTGCTTATATATGGCACTTGGATCTGAAAAAGAGCAAAGGAATACGTCCTTTAAGTGATTGATACCAAAAGAAAAGGTACCACTTGGTTGTACCCACTCACCAAAAATCAGTTTTCGGCCACAGGTACTCATCCGTACGGATGCAGTTATCATCCGTACGGATAAATCACAGTATCAAAATTTTACATTTTCAGCCTTTCATCCGTACGGATAGATTCTTATCCGTACGGATAACTCTCATCCGTACGGATAGCTCTTAATCAGAAAATTTGGATTTTCATTTCACATCCGTACACTCGTAAACACTTATATAAGTGTGCACTCCGCACCTCCATACTTATATTATAGCTTTACGAGCATAACCACCCTTGTACTAAACCCCGATAACCTCAATGGCTTGTGATTATACTTAAATCACCAACATTCCTCCCCCATTTAAGTGTAATCCTTGGTTTAGTATAAACAACAATCATAATATAAACCAACTCATGCTTCAATGAAAATATCACGAAGATTGAATTTCCACCTAGTATTATTACACGCAAATATTCGAGTATTGGGGTGTGACTAAGCATTGAACCCCTTAATACATGTACATAACAATACACATGAATTGAGACTACTCAAAAGTATTATTCTTGACACCATTTATTGAAATCCGGTCTTGTGTCCATATCCTTTCTTGAGCATATAGAAAGTCAACCCAACTTTCCTTGAAGTTGTCATACCTCATACTCATATAGGTGAATCTTTAATTTACCGTGCACCTGCATTAGCACTTTCAAAAGACTCATTAAGAAGAAAACTTCAACCTAACCTCACAGGTTTATAGCACATACTTTCGGGATTAATACATGTGCTCAAGTTCTCAATAACAGGTTACCACATTGAATTTAGCCTAAGGCATTGTAACAAAGGGAAATTGGGCGTCCTATTATCAGAAACTTATACAGGTTGTAGACCCATCCCGACAACCGACTTTTGTAATAAGTCCTTAGCTAATCCTTTCGTCAAATGATCAGCTAAATTCCTTTGAGATCTCACATAAACAACTAATATCACCCCGTGAGAGATCAACTCACGTACCGCGCTATGTCTAACACCTAAGTGTCGCGACTTTCCATTATACACTTGACTATATGCTTTAGACAGTGTAGATGAGCTATCACAATGGATAGATATTGGTGATATTGGTTTAGGCCATAAAGGAATTCCATGAATCAAATTCCTAAGCCATTCTGCCTCTTTACCGGGTGCTGCCAAGGCAATGAACTCCGACTCCATATATAGTCGAGCTAGATATACATGTCTGTTTCTTAGAAGCCCAAGAAATGGCACCTCCACCTAAAACAAACACCCATCCACTAGTAGAAGAATGATCTTCTACATTAGATATCCAACTAGCATCCGAATATCCTTCAATCACCGAAGGATATGCAACATAAGTCAAACCAAAGTCTTTGGTAGACTTAAGATATCTCAATACACGAACAACCGCTCTCCAATGACAGTTACCTGGGTTACTAGTATATCTACTTAGTTTCCCAACTGCATAGGCAATATCCGGTCGTGTACTAGTCATTGCATACATCAAACAACCAATGACTCGTGAATATTCAAGTTGATTCACTGTTTCACCTTTATTAGGTCCAAGTTTCTCATGAGGTGAACCATTACAAGGAGTTTATATAGCTAGCCACAAGGATATAAACGTAAATACAAAATAATTAAAATAAACAAAATAATTAAAATAACTATTGTCTAATACGCTCCCTGAAGCTGACGGCGATGTGCGAAGGCCAAGCTTGGAAACGAAAGTAGAAAAAGATAAACGTGGCAGTGGCTTGGTGAGAACATCAGCCAACTGATCAGCAGTAGCTACACGAGCAACGCGAACAAGTCCTCTCTCAACATGCTCACAAATGAAGTGATAATCGATAGCAACATGCTTCATGCGCGAGTGAAACAATGGATTGGCACTTAGTCGAAAAGGACCTAAATTATCACAAAAAATCACTGGTGTAGTCTGAACCGAAAAACCAAGATCTGCAAGCAGATAGGTCAGCCAAGCAATCTCTGCCGCAGTATCAGCAACACATCTGTATTCAGCTTCGGTGGACGAACGAGAGACTGAGGTTTGCTTCTTGGAGCTCCAGGAAATCGCATTCCAACCCAAGAAGACTATATACGCGAGAGGTAGAAGTATAACCGGCCTTCCCTATTCCCCCCCCCCCCCCCAATCAGAATCAGAGAAAGCATGCAGAGCCAACGGCGAATCCTGATATAACTGCAGACCCATAGTGGCGGTGCCGCACAAGTAACGCAACACACGTTTGACTAACATCCAATGGTACTCGTCGGCGCATGCATAACTGAGATAGCTTATTAACGGCAAACTGAATATCAACCCGTGTAAAGCATAAATACTGTAAAGCCCCCAAGATTTGACGGTACTGAGTAGGGTTTGAAAAAATGGGAGAGACAACAGGATCACCAGAAAAGGCATCAGCAGGCATAGGCGTGGAGACCGGCTTGGATTCCACCATATGAACCTTAGATAATAACTCACGAGTATACCTGGTTTGCGTGAGGAGCATGCACAGGGCAGAATGTGTGACCTCAACCCCCAAGAAATACGATAAGAGACCGAGATCCTTAATAGAGAACCTAGAGCCAAGCTGATCAATAATACCCTGAACCTGCTCAGCAGAGCTACCTGTAACAATAATGTCATCGACATATACCAAGAGCATAGTAATACTGGTGGACGTGCGACAAACAAACAGCGACGAATCAGCAACCGAATTAACAAAACCCATAGTTAGAAGAAAATTTTTAAGCTCATGGTACCAGGCACGAGGTGCCTGCTTAAGGCCATAAATTGCCTTACGAAGCTTACACACAAATGTGGGTTTTGTAGCATCCTCAAACCCAGGCGGTTGACTCATATAGACATCTTCAGCTAGTGTCCCCTGCAGGAAGGCATTATTGACATCGAGTTGGCGAAGGCACCAACCCATGGAAACCGTAATACTAAGGACAAGGCGAATCGTAACGGGCTTAACGACAGGACTAAAGGTCTCAAAGTAATCCAAACCAGGCCGTTGTGTAAACCCCTTGGCAACCAGTCGAGCCTTGTACTTGTCAATCGAGCCATCCGGTTTCCGCTTAATTCTGAACACCCACTTACAGCCAACAATATTCAAATCAGACGACGGGGGAACTAAGGACCACGTATCATTGAGAAGAAGCACACTATACTCGTCAGACATCGCAACACACCACTGCGGACACTGCAAGGCCTGCTTAAGAGTAGATGATACGAATCGAGAACGGGATTTGCCGAACCTCGTCATCAAGTTTACCAATGTTAAATGCTACCAAGGCCTGTTTGGTCACTCGAACCTCACCAACATCATTGAGCCACTGAAGCTTATAGGGTTGCGGATGGGGAAAAGTGGGAATAGATAAGCGGCTGGTCACATCCATACTAACCACATTGGTACAACTCCCGGGGTCAATAATCATCGAACACACCTTTCCACTAATCATGCAACGTGTGTGGAAAATGTTCTCCCTTTGCAAGTCATCCGCTACCTTCACCGTACTACTTAAAGCCCTCTTTATCACCATAACAAGACACCATTCGGGGGTGGTCGCTCATAGTCATCATCCTCCTCTTCGTCATCTCTCTCTCTTCCTCGAGTCGGTCCTATACATTCGACACCCTCGGATTCTCCTACAAAAAGCATCCGTCGCTTGGTGGGACATTGGGAAGCAATATGACCCACTCCATGACATTGGAAGCACTTAATGTCATGTGATGGCTTGGGCTTTGTTGCCACGCCCTTGCCTTTATCAATCCCCTTACCAAATGATACGAATCGAGAGCGGGATTTTCCCTAAGATCTTCTAAAGGAAACCAATAGACGAGCACGAAACAACGAACTTAGATAATCCAACCTAAGAACGTTAGCAAGAACGCCACAACGCTTGCTCAAGGCGCTCATAAGTTCTTTAAGGGGTGGAACTCTACAACGAAGAGATCCTCACTCGCAAGTGATAACAAGTCAAAAGACTTAATCAAATTTTCACTCAAAATTGAACTGTTTGTAAAAGAACAACCTAGATGCCTTATATAGGCTACAATATTCATGAAACTAATGTAGCTAACCAATGTGGGATAAATTACATTGTAATTTTCGCCACTTTATTTTCTAGTGGACATAACTTGACCCTAATAAGCCCAAATGGCCTTTATTTTCTAAAAACAAACACTTGACTCAATATACTAGCATATAGACAACTTTTATGATGGGTCATACTCGCATCTAGGCCCAATAATGCCTTCGTCAAGTCCAATAGCATAAATGGTGCACTTAGTGGGCTGATCTTCGGTCTTCTCGTGTGGTTCTTGCTCTAAATGGGCTTCTAAGGCCAAAGTATTCAAGGCCTCTCTAACTTTCTTCTTTTGGAGCCTCGTCATCGGCCCATCTCGAATCACAAGCGGGTCAACGGTCTTCATAGGAGCTAACGGGTCCGGAATATCATCATGGATCACACCAGTAGAGGGCTCGGTTTCAAGGTAGCGGTTTTGTAACTGAGCTTGGAGGTTGAAGATGGTACGAGGTTTGTATATTTGGTTTCGAGAGCGAGTTGTCATAGAGTGTTGCGGTGGTGGGGGAGGAGGCGGAGAAGCGGAGGTGGAAGCACTGCTAGAGGCATGGGAAGGGGGAACAGGAGATGGAGACAAAGAAGGGCTAGCGGATGGAGGGGTAGAGCTCTCGGGTTGGGCACTGATGCTCTCGGCTGGGGGGGTTGCCGTGGGGGGAGGGTGATGAACCGGAACAACAGCGGGTTCATAGGACTCAGGAGGTAATAAGGCAGATAGAGGAGGTACGGAAGAGTCCATAGGAATGGTAGCAAAGGGAAATATATCCTCCACAAAGCGAACATCGCGAGATGTATACATACGGGACGCAGATAGATCATAGCACAGGTAGGCACTTTGAGTGAGGGAGTAGCCAAGGAAGACGCAAGGTTTAGAAGGAGAGTCAAGTTTGTGATTATTGTAGGGTTTAATCCATGGATAACACAGACACCCAAAGACTCGAAGTTTGGAATAATTAGGAGGATCCGAGAAGAGTTTGAGATGAGGGGAGAGCATGTCAAGATTTTTGGTAGGCATGCGATTGATGATATAGACAGCTGCACTGACAGCATATGACCAATAGGTGATCGGCATGGAGGCATGAGAAAGGAGAGTTAAGGCAGTTTCAGTGATGTGCAGATGACGTCGTTCAGAGATACCATTATGCCGAGGTGTGTAGGTGGGGGACGTGAGGTGTGAGATGCCGTGGGCAGCAAGGAAGGGGCACAGTTTTATGTACTCGGTTCCATTGTCAGAGTAAAGAGTTTTGATAGGGGTGTCTAACAATTTTTCGACATATGTTTTGAATTTGACAAAGGTGGAATAAACATCAGATTTATGGGCTAACGGATATATCCACATGAAGCGAGTAAAATGATCAACAAATAAAACATAATACTTGAAACCATCAACTGAATAAACTGGGGATGTCCAAACATCGGAATAAATGACCTCCAAGGGTTTAACGATACATAACGTCGAATCAGAAAAAGGGAGCCGGTGGCTCTTATTACAAAGACCTGAATCACAATAAGTAGAAGAGACAGAAGATAATTTTAAAAAATTATTCTTTGCAAGATTTTGAATGACATGAAAAGCTGGATGGCTGCAGCGACAATGCTAGGTAGCAGCACAGGCTTTGGACGCAGAGAAGGCGAAGAGAGCTTTTGAAGACCACAGATAGGCCCCATCACTGACTTGGCCCTGGTGGAGGCATTTGCCCGTCTTCAAATCCTTCACCAAAAACGAGTCAGGTAAGAATTCAATAGATACAGAATTATCACAACAAAACTTTTGGACCGAAAGCAGATTGCGAGAAAGAGAAGGGACACAAAGAACATGATTTAATTTAAAGGAAGAGAGAGAGGTAGAGCCAATATGAGTGATAGCCAAGGAGCTACCATCACCAATGACTATACGATCCGTACCTTGATAAGGGGAGTGAAGAGAGAGTAGGCTGAGCTCCTGTGTCATGTGGTGAGAAGAACCACTATCAAGCATCCAAGGAGTAGAAGGATCAGAGTATTGCACAGGATAACTGGAAGAAGCATGCTGAGCAACATGGGTGTGGGGAGGCTGAGGAGGCCGTGAGTTGACTGGATTGCGGGGTGGACGGGGAAGATTGTTGTAGAGGGGATAAGTGGTGCAGCGAGTAGCAACATGACCTTGAACACCACAGAGTTGACAGAAGCCTTGATAGCCTTTGGAATTACGAGCAGGGGTACTCTTGAAGGAGTGAGTGGGGGAAGGGGAGGGTTGTTGGGGTCTCGGGTAGGGAGGTGGGGTGTGCGGCATGAGGGGTTTTGGGGGCCGAGGTGGTTGGGGTTGAGGGTAATAGGATGTATTGGAAGAAACATGCATAGGACGGGTCTGATGGTAAGCAGGGAAAGCAGTATATGCAGGGGGTGTTACGGACTGACCTTGGGCAAGCGACACTTCATGCATTAACAATTTTTCATGTAACAAAGGCATAGCAATAGTATCATCACGAGCCTGAATGGCACTCACAAGATCCTTATATTCACTACCAAGATTTTTTAAAATAATCTCAACTAATTCATCATCATGTACCTTAGCATCCAGAGACGTGAGATCATCCGCAATAGTTTTAATGGCAGTGAAATATTGAGAGATTGACATTGTACCTTTAACAATAGAGTTTAAACGTAGTCTGAGATGTCGAATACGACCCTTACTCTGTTTCCCATAGGTATCAAGGAGAGTGTCCCAAGCTTGTTTCGAATCGGTTGTGTGTTGAATCGTAGCCATGCATTCCTTGTCGACCGAACCCAAAATCAAATTGTGTATCAAGGCATCTTGTTGTATCCAGTGCAAGTAGGCCGGATTTGTTGCTACATCACCGGCTGCAGAAGTAAGAGTTGGTGGCGACTTAGCCGTAGCACCAGTCACATAACCCATAAGACCATGACCTACAAGAAAGGTGGTCAATTGAAGCTTCCAGGCCGTAAAATTTTTGCCATCCAGTTTCGTAGGGGCATTGCCTGCCGGGTTGAGAGAAATAGCAGCGACAGGGGCTGAAGAGGGAGCCGCCGCAGTAGCGCCTGATGTGGCGGTAGAGGATGAGAGGGTGGCGGAGGTTGCCATAGCGGCTGGTTAGTGGCCGGGGGCGAGAAAGAAAAAAAGAAAGGAACTAGCGGCGGCTAGAAGGAAAAATTTTTAGGGATCAATGGCTCTGATACCATGATAGATTATGTTGAACAACAAACTGATTGTTATTGAGTAAACACGAACCATTACAAGGAGTTTATATAGCTAGCCACAAGGATATAAACGTAAATACAAAATAATTAAAATAAACAAAATAATTAAAATAACTATTGTCTAATATGAGGCTCCATGGGAGAATTTTCCGGAATACAATTTCCACAATTAAACTTTTTCAACACTTTCTCAATATAATGAGACTGTGTTAGTGAAAACCCTCCTTGATTTCTCTTGATTTTAATACCAAGAATAACATCTGCCTCCCCCATGTCTTTCATAGAGAATCTAGAAGATAAGAGTTCTTTACACTTATCAACCTGATTTTGGTTTGTACCAAAAATCAACATGTCATCAACATATAGACAAATTATCACACCGTTGCCGGTATCATCAAATCTGCTATAAATACACTTATCCGACTGATTGAGTTTAAACCCACTAGCCAAGACAACCTCATCAAACTTTTGATGCCATTGTTTAGGAGCTTGTTTAAGTCCATACAACGATTTTACAAGTTTACATACCTTATGCTCGTTACCGGGCATAACAAATCCTTCCGGTTGCTTCATGTATATTTCCTCATCCAAATATCCATTTAGAAACGCTGTTTTAACATCCATTTGATGGATCACCAAGTTATGAATTGTGGCTAAGGCAATCAATAACCTGATTGCGGAGATTCTAGCAACGGGAGCATAAGTATCGAAATAATCGATACCTTCCTTTTGCCTAAAGCCTTGTATAACTAACCGGGCTTTATATCGATCAACAGTACCGTCGACTCTCATTTTCCTTTTGAAAATCCACTTGCAACCTAACGGTTTGCAACCACGTGGTAAATCTGAAAGAGTCCACGTATTGTTACCCATTATGGAATCCATCTCGTCATTGATGGCTTCTTTCCAAAATGATACATCCTGATATCCCATCGCCTCAGAAAATGTTCTTGGATCATCCTCAATAATGTAACAATATGAGTATTGATATCCAACTTCATTTCTCGAACCTTCCACCAAATAAGTGACAAAATCCAGTGGAAATGATTTTGCTATTCTAGCCCTCTTACTTCTTCGAAGTTCAGAAGGCTCAACTTGAGAATCATTATTCTCCACATTCTCCACTCCAACTATCGTAGGAGCAATATCCTTTAGTCTAGGAATAGATGTAAATCTATTCTCATCAAATATGGCATCACGTGATTCTATAACCGAATGTGTAGCCATAGAATCACTAGGTTCTATAACATAAAACCTATAAGCCTTGGAATGAATAGCATATCCAATGAAAATGCAATCGATGCCTCTTTCTCCTAAAGTTTTAATTTTAGGATCGGGAAGTCTAACAACCGCCCTGCAGCCCCAAACTTTTAAGTAATTCAAGTTTGGTTTCTTTTTGAACCAAAGTTCATACGGGGTAGCAGAATTCCTTTTATTAGGAATTCTGTTTAGTAGATAACAGGCCGTTAACATGGACTAACCCCAAAATCCACTGCTCAATCCCGAGTAGGATAACATGGAATTTACCATCTCTTTTAGAGTACGGTTCTTCCTCTCCGCAATGCCATTTTGTTGTGGCGTATACGGTGCAGTAACCTCGTGTATAATACCACACGACCCGAAGTAGGTTGGATCATAGTATTCTCCACCTCTATCGGTACGAAAACGATTAATACTAGAATTCAATTGTAATTCTACTTCACTTTTATAAATCTTGAATTTATCAAGTGCCTCATCTTTAGTGTTAAGTAAATACACATAACAAAAATGAGTATTATCATCTATCAAAGTAATCATATATTTCTTATTTCCCAAAGATGGTGATGCATTAAAATCACACAAATCACTATGGATAAGTTCTAAAATTGTAGACGATCTTTCAACACCACGAAATGGTTGTCTTACAATTTTATTAAGCATACAAGTAGTACACTTATCCATATTGATATCAAACGGGGGAATTAAAGCATTCTTAGACATAACATGCATACGTTTATAATACACGTGTCCTAACCGAGCATGCCATAACTTTGAGATATTAACATCAAAAATATGCATAACTTGATTAACTTTATTATTAACAATATTAAGCATAAACATATTATTACACAAATATCCGAAACCAACAAATACACCATGAATTGACAAAATAAACCTATCGGACTCATAAACTTGTTTGTAGCCCGATTTACATAATAGTGCACCGGATACAAGGTTCTTCCGGATGCACGGAACAAATAAAACATCAAATAGTTTTACAAACTTTCCAGAATTGAAATTTAAAATAACATTTCCAACGCCTTTTACAACAGCCATCGACTCGTTTCCCATCTTTAGTATGGAACCATCATTCACCGGTTCAAAGTCTTCAAACCAGCGTTGATCTTTGCATACATGTCTTGTTGCTCCCGAGTCAATCCACCACGATACATCATCATCCTGCATGTAAAATGCTTCAGAAATAAATGGCACATAATTCATAACCGAATTAATACCAAAGTTAACATTCTGACCTTGATGTTTGGGTGGTCCTTGGTCTTTCGACCCCTGTTCTGGACCTTTGTTCTTTCCGTTCTTCCGCACTCGGCAATGAGCCTTGTAGTGCCCTATTTTGCCACAAATCCAACAGGCACCTTTTGGCCTTTTTTCCGGATTCTTTGTTGCCAGCATTGAAAGGTTTCTTTTTCTTACCATTACCTTTTCCCTTGTTAGTTTTAGAACACTCCCCGGCCTCCATTACATGAATGGTTGTCGATTCATCAATTTCCTTTCCCTTGGTTTTCACACCCTCCTGCGCCCTGAGGGATTCCTCAATACGCTGGTGGCTACCAAGTTCAACCAAGGAGAGTTATTCATTTTTGTGTTTTAACATATGCTTAAAATCTTTCCATGATGGTGGTAGTTTATCAATGATACTAGAAACAGAAATGGATTCATCCATTTCCATTTTGTGTTGTGCAAATTGGCCTAAAATGCGTTGAAGTTCATTGAATTGTTCAATTACAGACCGTGTATCTACCATCATGTATTTCATGAAATTACCAACTAGAAACTTTTTAGCCGATGCATCTTCATTTAAGTACTTAGTTTCTAGTGCATCCCATAACTCTTTTGCAGATGCAAAGTTTTGATAAATATCAAACAACGAATCAGACATACCGTTTACAATGTGACCACGGCAGATGTAGTCATCATTTTCCCATTTGTTTCATCTTCGCAATTCCTCCAACGGTGCATCATCATCAACTTCTGGTATCTCAGTGCTAAGAACATATACCACTTTCAAAGTTGTGAGAAGGAAATGCATCTTCCTTTGCCACCTCCGGAAATCAACGCCTTCAAACTTGTCAAGTTTCCCGAAATTCATCATCAAATACTTTGCATTCACCATTGTGATCAAAAAAATAATTTAAGAAGAATGTTGGAAATTTGAGGGTGTGAAGATTGATCACCAATGTCTTGAATTCCTGCAAATGAAATGATTTGGATCCTCGCAGTTTCACGAATGAATCGTTGTCCTTCTTAAATTATTCGACCCTATACTTTGTCCCGGGTATCACGAATATTTAAGTGAGATATAAACTGAGAGACAACCTTTAAACTTTGGACCAAAGATTAAAGAACACTTTGAAGTTTTGAATTATATAGAATAATTAACAAGGATGCTTACATATGTTGTTCTTTTGTTTAACAATGTAAACTTGCTTATATATGGCACTTGGATCTGAAAAAGAGCAAAGGAATACGTCCTTTAAGTGATTGATACCAAAAGAAAAGGTACCACTTGGTTGTACCCACTCACCAAAAATCAGTTTTCGGCCACAGGTACTCATCCGTACGGATGCAGTTATCATCCGTACGGATAAATCACAGTATCAAAATTTTACATTTTCATCCTTTCATCCGTACGGATAGATTCTTATCCGTACGGATAGCTCTTAATCAAAAATTTTGGATTTTTATTTCACATCCGTACACTCGTAAACACTTATATAAGTGTGCACTCCGCACCTCCATACTTATATTATAGCTTTACGAGCATAACCACCCTTGTACTAAACCCCGATAACCTCAATGGCTTGTGATTATACTTAAATCACCAACAACATTTATGTTTGATCATCTTATTAAACCTTTCAGATAGGATAATACAAGCAACTAAACTTGTACTTTCAGAAGTGAAAATGATTAAAGAGATCGAGTCTTTTAATCATTAAGGAAACCAATCCAGATGTTCTTAGAAGTGGTATAAGGACTATGGTGACATTAAGGAATTTTGTAATTAAGGGAGTTGAGCAATGTTCGTCAAGAGAAAGGCAAGGTAGACTTTGTCCTGTCTAAGCTAGACTTTATAAGATATATATTAGGGCTAATGAAACATAAGGGGGCACATTCTAAAAATGGATCATCGGATTTCCGAAATTTCAGGTATTTGATTTAAATATCAGTGATAGCCTTGTAGTGCATTTTGTCTTTCTTTCTCTTCCTCCAAAGTATGGTAAATGGTAAATTAAATGTGAATTATAATTGACATAAGGAAATGGGAGACTTGAACTAATTTATTTGTCATCGTGTGCAACAAGTGGAAGGATTGAAATTTGAGCAATTAGAAAGTGTTACACATAGTCATTATTAAAGGTAATGGCACATTAAAGTTTAAGGCTATTAAAGCTGCTGGTTTTCCACAATAAGTGCCAAGAAACAACGTAAGGATGTTAGTTGTTTCTTTTTCACTTATTGGAGGACACACAGTGAAGGGTTGCTCCATGTATAATGCGTAGTGAGCAAGTAAAGTAAAGCTTCTCACTTTGATTTGTTCAAGAGTTAAGTTGATTTATGTGCCTCAACACACTTGGCGGACAGATTCTGGTGTTGCTATTTACTTAAGTGAGTCTATACGTAGTTGTTAGCATTACAGATCACCTGTTGATATTGAAAGATACATTTTTTGCGGGTGATGGTACTACATTAAAATTTAAGGCTATTCAGACATTTAGATTGTTACTAAAGATTGTACACCTTCTGAATTTGGAAGAGAGTACTTATCAGACTGTCTATATGGTGGAATTCAGTTTTTCATTTTGTTACTGGACAAATCTCGATATTAATGATATCTTTAGTCTTTTCCAGTATTCGGTATTAATCAGTTCTAATCATTTGGATTTCAGTGATAATCTGTATTTGATGGACACCATTGTACCATTAATGAAACTCTGCATTTAGTTTCCAAGACACAAATCAAAGTTAACTAATAATGGTTTTTATATGATATGACATAAGAATTTAAGGAAAATTTCTCGAAAAGGAAGATAAAGCTTGTTCCAGATGGAACTTTTAGTCCCCTTGATATGTCAGATGATTTTGTCTATGCAGGTTGTGTTAAGGGGTAACAAACCAACACAAGGGTATTATGTATTGATTACTCTCAGTACATCTTAGAATCGATGCATATGATCACTTGTTGTCTATTCCCTACGGTATGTTGGAATGTTCAGCAATATAGTGTCACGTTCATAGACGATTATCTGCTTTCAATTGCCTATATCTAATACATGAGATGTCAGTCATTATTTAAGCTTAATTAAGTTAGCAGCTTACACACTAAATTCAATACCCACTATAGTAGCAACTGAACCCCTATATGAATTATGGATGAGAAAAACCCAGTATTCGGTGTAATCATATTAAAGATGTTCCAACTAAGGTTAGGACTTATAAGCCATGAAAGAGAATTGGATTCAAGACTGGTTAATTGCTATGTTTTGGGGTATTTTAAAAGATACAGGGTTTTCAGTCTACTATCCTACTACCACGTCACTTTTTTTTTGTAAGACGGGAATCACAAAGTTCTTTCAAGATATTGAGCTTGAGAGGAAGATAATGCACGGAATATTGTCTTTAAATAAGAGCCCTCCAGGACTCTTCCTACAATGGCAGTGGGTTTAGTTTCCCAATGGGATGTATACCATTTCATAAACACAGTTTATGATAATATTATCAAACTTTCTATTAGGCAACCTCAACATCCTCCAGAACCTTTGTAGGAGAAATATGAGCATATGAGATACCACACGAGGAATCAGTAGCACTACAACTCAAATAGTACTCCACAGAGAGTGAAGATCAACAATTTAGGATGATATTGTATGTCTCATTGAGCATAAAGATCCTGGAATTAGGGAGGATCACTCCATTAGAGTGTGTGGTTGACAATTATAGAATACTCAAAAGAAATGTAGAATTATTATAGTATAAATTACAAGAAAACTAGGCTATTATATCATGCTATTAGCTACATATCGTAAATCTTCCACTATAAATAATTCTTTGCAACTGTTTTACATTGTAGCCCACAATAGCTTTAAATGTCTTCGAAACGGTATATGTTTTTTTAGTTGTTGAGTGGGTTCAAAAGGACTAAATAAATATAGAAATGAGAGAATAGGACAACATCAACTTTACAGGGTTAATAAGGGCAAGAATCTATTGTAATGTACCGAATTATCCTTTGACACTCCGATGATGTAACATCCCGATTTTTAAAAGGGTAAAATGATAAATGACCTAATTATTATTTAACCTATTTATTAAATTAAAAAGGATTTAGTTATTTATTTTAATAGATTTTAAATAATGGATATAAAAGGGAACCATTACCTAAATTACTATTAGTTTTGTACACGGCAATTCTTTATGCAAAATTGGACGAGAGGCTGTAAAAAGGAGAAAAAAAAAAGGTCGGACGATGTTTTTCAAATTTGGGGTTTAACAGTTGATTTTCGGTGCAGGCCATAGTACAAGAAATTGATCACCATGAGGAGGCGATCGTTTCGATACTAGCCGTTATTTTTTCGTTAAATTTTCCTTCGTAGCCCTAATTATCGATCCGTTCGTTCTTGACAAAATTTGAGATTTCGGTGAATTACAGGATTGGCTAATCGTAGTTTGTCGTTTAATTATCGTAGGATATTTGTAGAGGTGTTGGTTCGAGGATTCAAAACTTTTCATTCAAGGTTTTGCTTTCGAATTCGCTTTTGAAATACCAAAGGTAATAGGGTATTTTTCAATCGGTGTTTTGTTATATTATTATTGATTGATATAGCAAATTGTTAATGTCAATTTAAGTGATAGTATGCGTGCCTAATATTATATGTTCGGCCGGCGTGTTGAATCTGTTCCACTTTTGTTTGAAACAACTACATGAATTAATGCCCACATTATTATTATATTATTATCATTATATTCGGATTGGTCCTGGGATGAATTCCCAGGCATGTGTGCACGACGGCACTCAACAGGAAAAAGGGTATGCTATTAGCAGGCTATTTTGTTTATATTACATTATATTATATTATATTTATTATATATATTAGTGGTATTAAACTGTGCAAGGCACAGTCTATGCCTGCTGCAGCTATATATTGATCTATTTGTGAATGTATATATATGAATTTAGATGGTGAGAATATTTGTAAATGGACAGCCATTAAACACATTTGATTATTACGTAAACATGGTGTAAAAGGTAAAAGCATAAGTGAATAAGTAGTACAAAGCATACGATAATTTACAATAGAAATCCATGTTGGTGTTCTTACAAGCTTATTCCATAATACTAAACATACAACAAAAGATCATGTACGTCACGGTAATACTAGAGACGCATGATACATGTTCTAGGTAGACCATAGCATGGTTTCTTATTTCTTATTGGAAATACAAAAGAAACAACATATTATGAATCATTAATTTTCATTACTGAGAGAAAATTAATAATCTAATATGTTGATGTTAGTTAGTAGAAGACAGACCATACATAGGATTTCGGCAAAAGCATAAGCTAGGTAAACCTGATCAAAACAGATTTTAGGACTGTTCAGCGTTTCCTTTATTCCTTTTTGATGGGTGGTTTGTGTTGGAGTTTCAGATGGTAAGACGGCTTCAGCAGTACCAGCATGTACAAGGGATAAGCAAGTGGAACTTTGGTCAATGACTGGATTGATTGTTGTAGCTAGTGGAATTTCTTGGAAGGATAATATTCTCTTAGTAGTAGAAGTTTGATTAGGTTCAAGTTGTTTAAGGGAAGGATGATCAGATATTTCTTGCAGGACAGCTTTTGTGGAAGGAGTAAAGAGTTGTTTCTCAGGCTCTTCTTGTGTAGCAAACGATGAAGATCCAATGTGTTCCAAAGGGGTTGCAGTGTCTAAAGCAGGATCGGTTATTGCAGCTTGTTGGGTAGTTTGAGAATATTCTTCAACTTCAGATGCAGTGTAGACCTTAAGTACCGGGTAATGACGAACTATGATACTTCTTCGGGTGCGATCATAGTATTTTAGAAAACAAATCACATGTTTTTTCAACAGCAGCTTCAACCTCTTTTGTCAGTGGAGTATTATGTTATTTAAAAGTAAAGGATATTAGTCAATTATTCTATAAGTTCTAACTGATAGAATTAAATGTTTTAATAATTGGGAAGTTTAAACCTTTTGAGCAGCAAGTCTGATCTCACTTGGCGTGAAAGGGATAATTTTTTCAAAGTCAGGAGATTCAAGGTTGCCTCAATAATAGTAGGCCCATCACTGAGGAAAACATCTATAGTTCCACTGAATTTGTGCAGTATAATGCATAAGTGAAATTATTAGTATCATTCTGACAAAGGTAAGTAAAATGAGCTAAGGTTGACATAATAAAGTATAATCATTACCGGACAATCACATTAGTTAGTGTCTGACAAACTGAGCACCAAATTTTCCATTCTGTATCCACGTCCAAGGCAGTTAAACATTTTTCACATGCTTCGAACCAAATTTTGTCTTGAGCAGGAAAATAAGTAATTTCCCTTCAGTCCAAACAACTTTAACCTGTAATTTATAGCTTGTAAGAATGCATGAATGACTTCTAAGAAGTTCAAATTAGAACATGATGAGTGATAGTTACATTTTCAATTGTTGCAAGTGCATGGTCGAGAGGTATGATTTAAGTAATAGTTGGTGGGTGGAAAAGCTTGCGTGTATCTCGGTAAGCACGACCGTCAAGTAATGCTTTGATTTATGTTGCATGAGCAGAATACCTAGAAGAAAGCAGAATACAGTTTAATACGACTAAGTAAGATAGTACTTTCAATGAATATGCTGATATGGCCATACCAGTCTCTTAAAGGGTATTTCTCTTTGAGCGGTGGGTTGTGTAGAATGTAAGCATTGGTCTTTGTTGCAAGTGAGATACCTGTGTTTCAATTTATATTATTAGTGTAATTGATTCAGTAAAAGGTGCTTTTCTGACTAACAATTATGTATAGTATAAAGTATTAAAGTAAACATCGTGAACAAAATATTCTAGATGGTAAGTGTGAAAGGTGCTCTATACATCAGAATGATAGCATTGAGTGTTCTTATTTATAAAGGTAAAGTACTATAATTTGACATTAATTTTAAAAAAAATTGTTACATAGAAGTGGCAGGAAGATATAAGTTAGTGTGTCTTTGTTGTATCAGTGCAAGTGTTTACAAGAAGGTCTATATTGGTTATCATGTACTATAGGTGTAGCAAATGCTAAGGAAAAGCATACCGTTATGTGTAGTAACTTTCAAGCCATAAGCAATTATTAAAGCTGGTATGTTGTATCTTGCGGTGATATTCACATCAGTATCAATTAAAAGGTCATCCCAAACTCTCATCAACATAGGAATCATTCTGCGGAAACATTGAAGGAGTAAACATTGGACAGCAAAAGAAGGGAGCTATGGAGAATAACATAAAGAAATAAATAAAAATAGAGAAAAAAAAAAGATAACTTACTCTTCATTTAGCACAACGAAGTCCCTGACTAATGTGGATTCATCAGTGTCTCTAATTGGTAAAGCATGGATAACCATTGCTTTGATACCTAGTGGATAAGGTAGACTGTGATGTTAGCTACAAACATATTTTTGAAGTGTACAATACATGTATAAACAATTTGTGATAGGTAAGGTAATAAATGCTTACAGACAGAACGGTCTTGGTCAGCAAAGCGGTGGAAATCTGAAAAAGTATCAAATGGAAATGTGCACGGTAAAGGAGGGGGGATGGTTTCATGGTGTGGCTCAACAAGATTCATGCGATGAAGAGTCCATATGTATGGGTATTAACAGTTCTGAATGATGCTTGTGTTTCCCTCACAACTACGTTCGATATGTAGTATCTTTTGAACGGTGCAAGTGTAGATGCAAAGAAGTTAACATTTCCATCAAACATCATCAGAGGAACATTTGTACCCTTTTAAATTCCAGGAACATACAAGAAGATTTGTTAAGACAAAAAATATTCAAAAGGGATAGTAAAGGGAAAAATGAGAATAAGTAAATAGTATTAAAGAATATGTTACCTTCATGTGTGTAATCATGTAGTTTCTATAAAGAGGTCCATAGTCTTTTTTTTCGGTTTGCGACGTTCAAAAACTTGAATCAAGACGGTCCATTTAGTTTTCGAAGGTGTGATTTCATTCGCATCATAAAGTTTTCTGTCCATTTCTGTGTAAAACACGGGTGTAATCTCAGAGAGAATGCTATTAAACGTAAAACAGATTGGCTGATGATTGATGTATGTTTGCAATTAGTATATATGGTGTTGGTAAAACAGAAAGTATAATATGTTTATGAAGACACATTAGTTAGTAAAGTATTTTTGTAGTAGGTATGTTTGTATTTACAAGCTGACCATTAGTAAGACAGATGAGAATAATAGTCAAACATAATTAATTAACTTTCAATAAAAAGTAATTTTGATACGTCAAAAACACAAAACAATTTGCAAAAAGTAAAAAATACATACACTGTAAAAGAATTTGTAGTTATATGTAATTATAATTGTAAGACTTCTTTATAAACAACATTGCGCGTGGTAGTATTTGCAGGTTCATCAGAAGATGTGTTGTTAATAAAAACCTTAACAAGTGAAGAAGTTCTTGCAAGGGATAAGGCTACGTATAACTGACCGTGTGAGAATACATGTTCTTTTAGATAAATGCCAACAAAGTCTAAGGTCTGTCCTTGAGATTTATTGATTGTCATTGCAAAGCATAGACGAATTGGGAACTGGAGTCTTTTGTAAGGAACTGGGCAAAACTCACCTTTGGTTGGTTGTAAAGGGATTCTAGGTATGAATACTTGCTTACCTGCAAAATCTCCAATCATAATTTCAGCACGTATAATATTTTTGGAAAAAGATCTACATACTAAACGCGTGCCATTGCACAACCCCTCGCCGGATCAATGTTTCTTAACAGAATTATTGGTGCATTTTTTTTTCAGAACAAGCCTGTGTGGAGGCAGGCCATTTGGTGATAAACTATGTAACATGTCCTCATATATTCCTTGGTCGGATGGATTAACAGTTTCATCAGAGCCAATGTACTCAACCTGTGGGCCAGGGAACTTTTGTATAATTTCTTCATTTATTTCATCGACAAATAAGTTTTTTGTTGTTAAAATATCTCTATTTACAAAAGTGTTTGCTGAAGATTCTGGACAAAGATTGTATTGGGTAATATTTTTACCCATGCCAGTTAAGAAGGAACTGATATAGTGCAAAACTTTTTTCCTAATTGAACAGGCTGGTAAGTTTGATTGATGAGCAAAGTCAACAGACATGCTACTTTCAAACGTAAACCATAATGCAGAAGGATTGTTGGGGCATGAGTGCATGAGTAGATCAGCAAATAGCTTTCAAAGTGCATAAGGCATGTTGTATAAAGCTGCCTCTGACATGCATTGTTCTTGGCTGTTGTATTGTGCTAACAAACCAAGCTCTAAGGCTGCTTCACGGTAAGTGGATAGCACTTGACCATTGATGGTTCTAAGTTGGGCATATGATGTTGGGCAACAAATATGGCTTAAATGCTAGCATAGAAAGTAGCGCTCCCCTTCACTTGGTTGGACAGTGACTACCCTACCCACTGAGTTTCCCCTTGCCCGAAGTTTCCATTTTTTTATCTGTTAGCCAGACAAAGTAATCCGGAAATTCTGAGTAAACACAATTTTTTTCTTTGGCATTAGAATATGTAGTGTTCATCATGAAATATTCAGTAAGCATGGTTTTCTTATTCATGGGATTTTGAAGTACGTTTGACAAAAGCTGTTTTTGTTTAAAGGTCACTGGCTGGTAGTTTTCCAGATGCAAGTGCACCTGGATTACTGGTGGTTTCATTTCAGTAAGTGGGAACCTAAAAATGCGCCACAAAGATTCGGGCGGAGATATCCAACGACCGCTCCTATATTGTTCTATCTCGTTTATTTGATTAGGGACATTAGAATCTGATTCAATTTGGTTTTGATTGGAGACACTAAACAATATACGATCACTGCCCTTACAAATGTACTTATAAATATACTTGACAGCATCAATGGTAGAACACACCTCAACATTTATATGACAATCAAGTTTTTCAAGAAGATAAGGGTTGTATGGTACAATCCAGTGATTGTCTAACCAAACACCCCTGATCTTTACTCAAGTATTGTCATTTCGCCTACGATAATTTGGATAGGCATCATCAGTAACGTTTGTCTCAGCATAAAAAAGCTTAGGGTAGAAGTTTTTACATGTGCCATTTTTTTCATGCACACATTGGATGGATTCTGTTTACCACAAGGGTCGTGTACCATGTGCTTTATTACTAACTTATGTAAGTGAGGATGACTATCTTTGTTAGGAATTTATGCACAAACAAACTTATCAAATTCTTCAGGACGATAAACTTTAAATTGTGGTTTAAGTATGAGAAGAAAATGGCCATGAGGTAGACCTCTCTTTTGAAATTCAATGACATATGTGTATGCTGCAACTGATCCAAAGAGATTTTTTTGAACAATTCATTTTCTAGCTCCTCTAATTTAGATCTAAAGATTCTACAAACGAGATCAGGCCTATCCTGAGAAAGTGCACCATGTTTTAAATGTTCCTTAATCTCCGGCCAATTTGGGTTACATGTCATGGTTAAAAAAAGATCAGGCTTCCCAAACTTCCTAACCAAAGACATAGCATCTAGGTACTTTTTCCTCATATGCCTAGGACCGCCTATGAATATAGCAGGTAAGACAACACGTTGTCCTATCTGTCCACAACTTCTTTCACCTGATTCTAACGCATCAGCAACCCCTTGTAAAAATTCATGCCTAATGTTTTCTTGCTGGGATTTAAAGTAATCTAATCTCTGGGTTTCTAATTTGACAAACATATCCACAGCATATTGCTGGAACAATCGGCCAAAATGTAGCAGGTATGATTGGTCGGAAGGTCTAATTTGGAATCTGTAGCAATAGTACTCGCGTACGGAAACAGTGTTAGGGTTATCTATGGATGCATTCATTGTTTGTTCCTCATGTTCAAGTAAATTCTCGGCATTGTATGCATTTAAAGGATTCAATTCCCTATTTAGAAGGTCTGTTCTACCTCTTTTAGTACGTCTTGTTTTCAAACTTTTCTTAAGGATGCCCTGATGCCACCTTAATTGGCCATAAGGAAATAACAAAGGATATTGAAGGGGATCATAACATACGTAGTAATATTTAATGCTGTGAGAATGGCCATTATGTGTGAATATTTTGATGCTTCTATGATGATTTTCTGTGCCATCCACTAAGATACCAGCAACTTTATCAACTGAAGGTTGATTATAAACACGTTGGTCTATGTTTGGGTTACAATACAGCAGAATATCATGTTCTTGAAGTCCTGGATCATTCCTTTGACTCCTAAAGAATTTTTCGCAGGGATTTTCTTCTAGAACAAATAGAATTTTTTGAAGAGATAATTCATACAACCTAGGACAGTTGAGTAATCTGTTTGTGACTTCATGTTCTGTGTCATGGAGGTAAAATTGTAAGTTCTTAGCAGACTCGCCTACACCTAACAAATCAGGTATGAAGTGGTATACTTGTCCTTGGACTCTAAAAGTGTAAATACCTTTGTTTCTTCTTGATAAGTCCTTATCATATATTGCACCTAGAGAAGTGAAAGCTAAATGGTTGTTATATGTCCTAATGCATGATATGAAATTCCTAGATTCTTCAGAACCAGAAGTAATTAGGCCGACTAAAATGCTAGGTAAAGGAGTGGTAATCAGAACAACAGTACCAGAATTGCAACAAAAGTTGGCAGATTCATGGGCAAATCTAACAGCTCCGCATGAATCGCACGGACTTACAACATGTAAAATAAAAGGAGTAGATGGAATGTTATCAAGAGAGGCATGGTCACGTAATACATCGCTTGATTGTTTAATTTTTTTTTTTAATGGTTTTTTTTGTGGAGAAGGTTGGCAGCATGAGGAAGTTCAAGTGAGGAAGAAATGGGAATAAGATTGTGAGGAATGTAAAGAGGTGAAGTATGAAAGGGTTTTGAATGATTGCACGGACGTGTTACTAGAATAAAATATGTTGGCTAGAATATGGTGCACACGTGTTACACTGTTGGTTAATTATTGATGCCACCTAATGCTTTGTAATAATAATTATATTTTAAAGTAGTATACAAAAAAAGTAAAATTTTAAAAATTGCGTATGGTTTTTTTTGTTTTTTAAATTTAAAGTCATTATTATTCAAAATTAACTGGTTCGATTAATCTTGTATTGATTTTTATTTCGTAATTTCAAATAGCGCATGATTTTTATTTTCATATGCTTTCGATTGTGATTTTAAACTTGTAGTGTCCATGAAAAAACCAATCGGTATTACAATACTGGGTGTCTTTTGTCCAGAAACTGAAGTTGTTTTTAAGTGGAAAAGAACAATGGGGAAAAACTCATTTTGAAAAATCGAATCAAAAAAAGCATACGCAACAATCGAAATAGATAATAACTTTATTTTGAAAATAACAACAATTACACAGGAAATTTGTTAAAAAACTAAATATATAAGCAAAAAGAAAAGAAAAGTTAAAAAGGAAAACAAAACAAACTAAGAAAAAAAAGATACGTGGCATTTTCTATTTAAAACAACAAAACAAAAGAAGAAAATAAATTAAACAAAATAATGTATATATACTTTGTAAGTAAAGTAAAAGAATTGCAGGATAAGTAAAAAATAAATACATGCCTAAATAAAAATAACAATTAATTGACGTTGTTTAGATGACAAGAAAATAAAGACTTTGGTCAAGTAACCTGTACATGTTGTCTAATCTTGTAGTACGGCTTTTGACCGTGTTGTTGTGGACATTTAGTAAATCATGTGTATGAATAAAGAAATTTATAAAATTAAAATCAATGTGAAATTACGCACGACTTCAACGTAAACGAAACAAAATACCTGGGGAAAAAAACAATCGCGAAAAAAACACACAAATAAAATAATAAAATATAACAAAAAAGCTACAAAGAAAACTGCAAGATTGAAAAAAAAAAAAAACCAAAGGCGAGAAAGAAGATTAAAAATATAGTATGATTTAGTAAACTAAGGAAACTAAATAAACAACAATAACGATCAGTAAAAACGATCATGGAGCAAAAACGTTATACTGTGGCTATATAAAAATAAACAGTGAGCCAAAATTTTAGCATTCATTAAGTAAGAAAGCGCAAAAGCCTAAAAAAGGAAAAATAGCAAAAATAAAATATGCAAATGAATGCCAAAGTTCACAACCGATGACTAATAAAAAAACGACTATGGAGCGAAAACGGCAAACCTACGTAAATAAATTAATAAAATATAACAAAAAAGCTACAAAGAAAACTGCAAGAATGAAAAAAACCCAAAGGTGAGAAGGAAGATTACAAATATAGTATGATTTAGTAAACTAAGGAAACCAAATAAACAACAACAACGATCAGTAAAAACGATCATGGAACAAAAGCGTCATACTGTGCGTACATAAAAGAAAATAGTGAGCTGGAATTTTAGTATTCATTAAGTAAAAAATCGCAAAAGACTAAAAAAAGGGAAAATAGGAAAAGTAAAATACGTAAATAAATGCCAAGGTTCACAATCGATGACCAATAAAAAAACGATTACGGAGCAAAAACGTCAAACCTACACGATATGTTAAAAGGAAAAAGCGTCAAAAACAATTACTATTGTCCTTCCCCAAAATTTATTTTAAAAAAAAAGAAAGGAAAAAAAAAAAAAAAAAAAAAACCTTCCCCAAGGGAAAAAAAAAATAAAACACCCAAAATCTGCCACGTGTCATCACCCCTTCTAAAAAAAAAATAAAACACCCAAAATCTGCCACGTGTCATCACCCCCTTCTCCCCCCCTTGTCTTTTTATTAGGTAGTACTAGTGGCTGTACACCGTGTAAGACACGGTGCGTACGCCCACCGCAAGATACTTTGATAGCATTTTTGCGTGTTCGGTGTTTCCAAATATGATGGAGCGAAAAGGTATGAAGGTTGTTTGAAAGAATATCAAAGAAATAATGGGCATACAATAACAAAAGTAACAAATTATGTAATCAGCGTTTTGGCTAATAATACACTCCAGATTTTACTACAAATGTGTTGATGGTACATTGGTACATGATATACATCCATGTGAACATTGTCTAAGGATGTTTTCTATTACAGAAGAGTAGTCAAAAGAGCACACACACTACGGTAACAACCGAGATGTATGGTACATGCTTGGCAACCATGTCAACATTGTTTAGGTATGTTGTCTATTACAAAAGGGGAGACAAAAGAGTATATAGGCTGTGGCAGCACCAGATGTGTATGTTTAATGGTTGATCATGGTTGTTGCATCAGTCTAATACTCAAATTTTAACAAGTCAGTTAAGATACAAAATAAGCGACATATTTTCAATCATTAATATTCCATAGAGACAGAATGTTAATGGTGCAACATGTTGCTGTTACTTAGATAGAAGTAGATCAGAAGTGGTCAATGATGATTAATCAACGAATATTTAGTTCGTTGAGAGTGAATCGCATCATACATTTAGTTAAATAGATCGAATTATCCAACTATTTAACAGGGGCCACTAATTAATTGTGAATATAACCTGTTATGTCTTTATGACACGGTTATCTCTTAATATATATAACTCAATGAGTATATGAAAAGATAAAGAAAATAAAAACCCAACTAAATCCTGCTTAGTTCTTAATAAATTCTAAATATTTGAAACCAGACAATATACACTTACATTTGGGTGAAACGCAATAGCATTGACGGGGTAGACGATATCCCTTCCAGTTTCAGATTTTCGGTTATATTTAAATGAGTATCTACACATGTAACAGTCAGAAAGATTCAAATACATGGCACGTAAAATTTGAGGGATCAAAAAAGATACAACACAATAACATGTTAGGAAGGGAAAAATCACGCCATTGAACATACTTGAGGTTATTATTTCACTTTTAACTCTTTATAGCCACGTCCGCAAGTTCACTATGTTCCACCCGCAAAGTGATCATTAGCATTATTGTGAGTATCGAAACTTGTATTCGCAAGCGAAACATGTACAGAAGCCTACATCAAAATATTCATTAGATAAAATTAACATTCCCCGTTACCTCCTTAGAGATAGATTTCAGCTGAACAACCAGAGCTTCAAGTAGCTTTTCTTGATCCACGAGTGATAAGGACGGGGTTGGCACCAAATTTGCAACCACCGACATTTATGATGTTCGGTATTTTGTCTTGTAAGTTACAGTCAAGAAATGAAGAAAAGGAATGGATGTATGAAAACAAAGAATTTGGTGAAACAGACCTTGACTCCTTCATTTATAAGACCTTGTCCAAGAACAGCAGATGTTGTTGTCCTATCCCCAGCCAAGTCATTGGTTTTTGAAGGTGTTTGTGTAACTAATTTTTAGCACCAATATTTTCAACTGGGTCCTCCAACTTAACCTAAGGGAAAACCAAAGGTAATAACATTCATGGTTAATATCTATTACCTATGAATATATAGGGTCTCAATTCTCATTTAAGAATGACGCGGAAAGAATGCTACATAGGCATATCAACTTTACATAACAACAGAAAAAGCTCATGGACTACAACATCATAAAACAAATACATCTATCATTCTATTTTATAGACATAGAAAGCAAAACGCCGCTTACCTGTTTGAAGCAGTCACAGTATCATGTATGATTTCAGGAGCGCCATATTTACTCTGAAGAACTACATTTCTTCCCTTTGGACCTAAAGTAACCCTAACTGAATCTGCAAGATTATTCACACCAATCTGCAACAATTATGAAAAATATAGAATGCATTAAAAACACCAACAATCCACAAGAACATTATAAGAAGCAGGGCAACAGATGTTTAGATTCCAATAGAGTACATACCTACAACTTCTTAACAGCAGAACCATCTTCATTGAAATACAACTCCTAGCTGCAGCACTGATCTGTAAAGATGACACGGAACGTTCTTTCTGCTTGAGAAGGAGCCCGTAGATATTGAAGCCAAATTAGCCAACTTATTATGTGTTACACAATATCCGGAAGTTGCCGTCGAACCAATTGAGAAGATTCCAGCAAAGGTAGACGCCATTTGCTACTTGAAGTCCCTATTCAAACTATATCAGCAGAATGAAAGTAGTAAACAAACTTACCGGATAATTTGAGTTGACTGGGTCTCTGATACCGGTTCTATAAACTGGAGAAAGTGAACAAAAGCTTATAATGTAAAGGAAGAGGAAGTAGTAGTATTATATCATATTATAACATAAATGAAGAGAAAACAGTAGTAGTGATCTTAAACACGTTTACATGCGGTGTAAGGTTTTTTTCTTTTGTACAACAGGCAATCGGACATACATGGCTGTTTCCAGGTGGCTTTTAAGGCAATAAAACCAAAATAAAAAGTTCCCCAAATTTAACCCTTCAAGACAGGGAAATGAGTTAATCCACAAAAACCAAAAATAACAAAAACAGCAAAACAATAACAAGAAGAAGTAAAAGCAGAATTCTTGAGAAGTACATGAGGAAGAACAGCATCAACAAGAACAGAATAAAGGAAAAAGGGAAAAAATTCGTAAAGACACGAACCCATTAAAATTTGCTTGAAAAAGTATCTAACTTGATCACCCAAAACAGGAAAAAGCAAATTTAAATTAAAACAAACCTTTTTTGTTTTCAATTTCTAACCTTGGTTAGCTCTCAATAGAAATCATCAATTTGCAGATATGAACCTAAAAGGAAGCAGAGAATAATCAAACACATACCCAAAACCACCTCAGCAAATTGAAGAAGTTAATGCACTGCAGAGTTGTTTTTTTCTTGGTAAATTATAGTAAGAAACACTGTGGTTGAAACTGAAAGCAAAAAGTGTGTTATAAGAAGTCAAACTGTAGCTTTACCTGGTGTAGAAATCAGCAGGTCGGTTATAGAGAGCCTTTTCCTATTAATCGAGTAGAAATCCATTGGATAAATGAAGCAAACCTGCCCTATAGTTTCAGATATCACAGATGGTTCCATCTTACATCAAACCCTGCTAATACCCAAAGGAAAACAAGTAGCTGGCGGATCTTCAACATTGAAGCCTCATGGATAAACCTTAGATTGATGAAAAACACAGATAGTGAACGCACTTACTCACTGGAAATTGGAGGGGTTGAATCTTGAACAGCAAAAAACGCGTACAGTAAGGTACAACTATTATAAGAGATATAATTAGAAGAGAAGCTGTTACAAATGGATAGCTGAGGGGGAAAAAAGGTGGGGAAAAAGGGTTTTAAAAAAAATAAGCCCGGACCAATAAGGGCATGACAAGTGGCAGGCTCATAATGATCCCTCCCTCCTCTTTGTATTAGGTATTAGGAAATGGCTAATATACAATAAATGAATAAAAAATAAGAAATAGTTAAATATTCAGCTTCTCTTTGATTTGTGATTGCAGTTGTTTATCATTAGTGTTTATCTATCATTGCACGTTCTCTGCTATCCCAATTAATATCACTACAATAAAGCATTGATATATGTAATAAAACCAAATCACAAAACCTACCGAAGCATTATCCACTGAAACGCCAATAATAACTTAATCAGCCTTGTGAAGCTAGTGTTTTCACTCTTCCAATCACAACTCAAAGAGTGTGTCATGTAGGAAAACGTCTAATAAAGCACAGTTACCAAAGAGAATGGCATCATCACATATAAGGAATACGCACATAACGCAAGTTGAAAGTAGCTTGCTACCGTTCAAGGGGGAAAAAAGAAACTGGTATGCATAATATATTATGTCACAGCATATTCATCACCATTGATCAACAAATGAGAGCTTTACTAATTGTTTGCATGATTATAATGAATGTCAATGGATCCCACCATGATAAATGATTTAAAAGTGTGCAGTGACATAATTAATGATGTGGAAGAGTAATTTTTGTTCAAGATATAAATCTTGTTAAATCTAGTGACTAATCTCAAATCATTTTCCATTCCTAGAAAATACATGTTCACAGTTCTTGTTCTTTTGTTGACTAAAGTAAACTCACTATACTGACCACTCTTTTCTGATTTTCTTCTCTGGGTCATTTTTAAAAACAAAAATATGGAAAAGTGGATCAAACAAGAATACTTTGTATAGCATATCATCTCACTTAGAACAGAAGATAAATAGTTATGGAAAATATATGTAAGATGTAATTAAACAGTGTGATGCATTTGCAACAGCAAACTATGCAAAACGAAAAAAATTATAAATATGTACAGTGTCACTGGCATCTTTTATATTTTCGTATCAAGTTGGTTTATACGCAAGTTTGAATGAAAAAAAAAAACAAATACGGGTACATATATGAAACTAAAAGAACTATATACTCAGATGTCATACCTTTGTTAAGCAGAAGCAATCTTGTGACAATATAATGAATAATTGTTGGAATATCGCTAAGCCATTAGTCAACATCCAGAAAAAATAAACCAATCAATTAACAAAATAATTGTGTGTTTACAGAAGTGTTTTAATTCTCTATTGCTGACCCAAGTCAACTCCTTATGATCAATAGATTCCTGCCATAACTCCATGTGAAGCACAATTAAATGCTAAATATTACATCTTTAAATATTACATTTTCGTCATCTTCAATTTAGAAAAAATATGTGCTGGTTCAAAACCACATTCCACCAAGAGAAAGAAAAAGAACAAAAAAAAACTTTGAAAAATTCATAGTCTAACACTCTAAAGAACCATCAAATACATTTTCATATTCAAAAGAACCATAACAAATCACAAATATGCTATTTTTTGCTAGATGCTGGTAGGTGGATTTACTCAAACAAGTATTAGACGTGCAAACCCATTTTCTTTCACAATAAATAAAGCAAAGTAATGGTAGAAAACAATGAAACATAAAGGGATTCAAACGACTTTTCTTTCATACGAGCTATTATTGCTGACAAATCAAGGCTCTGATTCATACAGGGATCCTTCTCGTTCTGGCAGCTTAACCCAGGAAAGGTCGTTTGAATCAGAGCCTTAATAGCTCGTTTGAATCAGAGCCTTAATAGCTCGTATGAGGGAAAGGTCAATCCTGTCATATCCTAACCTGCACAAATGACAATGAACAACAGAACAAGAAATCAAGGCAGAGATTAGGTTCGAATCAGCAATAAATGATACCAATACGATATACGAAAGGAAAGAATTCACCTTGTCAAATCCTTGACTGCAAATCCAGAGCTTTGAATGCTGAAATCAAGCCATCGTGATAAACTGCGTTGCTTGACATCGAATCGACAGTAAATCAGCATAAAATCGGGTAAAGACTGCAGCTTTACAACATCAAACCTTCCAAATGTGGATTGCGCACATGGTGGCTTGAAATCGGCGAAGACAGCTTTTGGGTTTTTTTCATAACAGGAATCGACCCGTGGAGAGGAGGTAGAACAAAGGAGGGTAATCTGCAAATGTAATTGCAGATAATCGGGAGTAAATGTGAGATCTTTCAAGGTGGGATGGTTCAAGAGAAACGCTTCAATTTCAAAGAATAACGGAGCTGGCTTGTAGCTGATTAATAGTTAGGGAAATTTAGGTTAATAGTGTATAGGAAAAGGGGAAGAAGGGGAAAAAAATACCCAAAATGTATGCCAGTATAAAAATTGAACCCTCACGAGGCTATGAAATGCTTACTGAAAATACCATAAAGGAAAAGTAGTCATTGTTGCACTTACGGGTTCTAACACAAACGAGCTTAAAGACAAAGCAAGCACAAATAAACATAGTAAAGCACCTTTTTATCATCTAAAAGGAAAACATACAAATAAATGTTCAGCATGCTCATCAATGCACAATCTAAACCACTATCGATTGAATCTATGACAAAGTAAATGTAAACAACCGCATGCTTAGTAAATATGATAGAGAAAAGTACAAAACCTTGTTGAATGGAAAGCTGAGCAGTGAAAATGCAGTGGGAAAACCTTTAGTGAGACCTTTGAACTGCACAAACAGACCAAACAAACGCCAAAACATTATTTCTCTTCAAATAGTGATTGTATAACTACAAAGAATAAACCTTGAGGTAATCTACACTTTACTTGCATAAAGTTGCAAACCTAATGGGTAATTACATTTTCCTTGTAATCGATTACGTATCTACCGGATTCCATCTTTAAATATGGGCGGCTGTTCGGTGTGACCGATTTGCATGTTAAGCAACAATTTTTCATCTATGAAACCACAAATGCTCTGTAAGCTGAAGGATAATGGAGATATTTACATGGATTACATCGATTTGGCTACATCTAAAAGATGAATCAACAATCAATTATATATGTATGACAACTTAAGTAACATGAAAGGACACAACCTACCATTACTCGGAAGAAATTTTCAACTACATGGTGGATAATGGAGAGATTAACGAATGGACGGTTGGTTCGCCGAAACAGATCGAAAATATCCAAGACAACATCCAAAAAGGCAAATATGTAAAATGTACATCGACATGAAAGCTTAACATGAGCGGGAAATTAATATTCACCAACCGTAAACACTTGTGAGAGCCGCAAAACGTAAAGGAAAACACAACACAAAATGGCAAAAAGTAGAAACAGAATATTTACATTAGACATGAAAGCTTAACATGAGAGGAAAATCAATATTCACCAACCTTAACACTTGCAAGGACCGCAAAATAGAAAGTAAAAGAGCACCGGTCATATACGCATAATTATTTCATAAAAAAAGCCGGGATGGGAGGAAGAAATACATCATTGTGCCAATCGAAGGGTAGAAAATAGCAAGAACCCTCACTTCGATCCGCAAAATTCACATCGAAAAGCAAGGAAAAAACACCGAACCAAAGCAAAAATCGCTAATCTATCCCCGAACGTAATACCAATTTTCCGAATTAATGATGAAAAATTACGCTTTTTGATCGCACACTATCTATCGATATTGAAACCAAAGTCGTCGCTCTCCTTCCAAATAAGAACTCAATCCCTTTTGAAGCATCCAAAATTCTTCTAACCACAACAACACATAACATGCTAGTTAATGTCCAACTCTAACAAGTAAATACATGAAGAATGGCAAACAAAGTAAAAACAACCGAAGGGCGAAGTCGTAAAGACACAACAACTCTTACCGGACATGACCGAAAATGGATGAAGCACACAAATTATTCTTTTTCAAAGCAGCCGAAATGAATAAATTCACCTTTTTCCAAAGCACCAGGAAATCACGAGACCCGATTGAAACAAGACATTCGAAGCTATAATGTTTTTAAACGCCCGTAATGCCAAACAGAATCGAAACAAGTAGTAAAAATTTCCAAGATAGGTGATTTATGAATGCTCGAACGCATACTCGGCAAGAACTCACCTGAGTATGCAAGAACTCACCTGAGATTTTCAAGTATCGGATCCGAGGATGAAGAAATGACAAAATCATATCATATCACCACAAACCACCACCTGATTATTTTATTTTTTATTTAACTTTTTTTTTTGTTGAAAATCACCACACAAATTTATTGTCTTTAATCGCATAAAAGCTTCAAAAGAATAAAATGAAATCAAACAAAAAATAAAGAGGAAGAGGACTTACCTGGTAACTGTGATTAATCAACGAAATTACCTGGAAAGTAGAATATGGAAGTTGGGCATGGCGGTGGACAGATATAGTCGAGACGTGAGCACCGCCGGCACCGCCTTGAGTGACCTACTTGCTTGGCGGCAATTGGGATCGTCTTCATCGACCCGGTTGCCTGGCCGGGTAGACGTGTTGGTTTGCACCAAAATGATCAACGTGGTGCACCCTCATCCTTTCTCTTAGTAGGTGGAAATAAGCAGGTGGAGATATAGGAGAAAGGAAAAAGAAAAAAGGAAAAAAATAAAAAGGTAAAAGCAACACAAAAAATAAAAATAATATATAAGGTGGTGTTTATTGACGATACAGGGTTTCACCCCTCCACGTGTCGTCTTCCAGTTGGTCCTCACGGTAGGGGTAAGAATCAAGGTGTGTATGTCGATGCCCGGACTCGGGGCTACGACGATCGACAAATTATGTCACCTAATTAATCCGGGCCTGAATGAATCTAATGAGGAATACTCAAAACCCTAATGCCTTAAGAACGTGTTGGTTTCGACGTTGTATGCTAGAACTCGAGGAGAGGGAATACCGATCTCCGCGGGAATTACCGCCTCGCATCCGTAGACCAGAGATAAAGGTGTTTCCCCTGTCGAGGAATTTGGAAATGTCATATACGACAATAGGATGCTCGGAAGTTGTGCTTCCCAGTCTCGACCTTCGGCTTCTAGTCTCGTTTTCAACCCTATCTTGATCTATCGATTTGTCTGTTCGACTTGACCATTTGCTTGTGGGTGAGCTACCGAGGTGAAGTGCCGACTGATATGATATTCGTTGCACCATTCTCTAACTTTTCGGTCTTCGAACTGAGTGCCATTATCTGAGATCAGAGCCTTGGGAATTCCATACCTGCATAAAATATCTGAGATCAGAGCCTTGGGAATTTTTTGATGGTCGAAGCTCTGATGTCGGTCAAAGCCTTGGCCTCGACCCATTTCGTGAAGTAGTCCACTGCGACGACCACGTATCTATTGTTACTCGGAGCTCGGGGTAGAGGTCTGACTATGTCGACGCCCCATTGATCAAAAGGCCAGGCTGACGAGATGACGTTCATTTCTTGGGCCTGTTGATGAGTGATATTGTCATGAATTTGTCAAGTTCTACACTTCTAGACCAGGTTGTTCGCATCTTGTTGCATCGACGGCCAAAAATACCTAGCCAGCTTGCATTTTTGGGCAAGCATCCTAGCCCCGCAATGATTTCCACAAGCTCCTCTGTGAATTTCTTCGAGAATAAATTCACCCTCTTCTTCTGATGCACATCTTAACCATGGCACTACAAAAGATGTTCGATAAAGGACGGAATCGAAGAACGCATACCGTGCTGATTGAAGTCGGATTTTTCATGCTTGTACCTTGTCGGATGGTAGAATTCCGTCCTTAAGGTAAAGAGCGATTGGATTCATCCATGTTGTCTGTTGAGTGATCGGCTGCATTCCTGATTCCTTGTAGCTTCTATCGGCCAATAGTTCGACCAGAACTTTCTTGTTCGAGACAAAGTTCGAAGCGAGTTTAGATAATGCATCGACTCTTTTATTCTGACTTCGGGGGACCTGCTCGATCTGAACTTACTTGAACTTTGATATGAGGCCTTGCACCACTGTTAAGTAATTTTTCATGGTTTCTTCCTTGGCTTCATACTCCTCCCTGATATGATTTACCACCAATTGCGAGTCGCTGTAAACTAGTAGATTCTCGACTCCCAATTTCAAAGCAAGTTTTAGGCCTGTGATCATAGCCTCATATTTAGCCTCGTTGTTCATCGCTTTGAAGATGAATCAAAGAGCGCAAGGGAATTCTTCGCCTTTCGGGCTGATTAGAAGGAGTCCGGCTCCTGCCCCCACTTTTCTTGATGCCCCATCGACTTGGAGAGTCCACTGTTCTTCTGTGGTTTGCTTCTCTTGCTCGAGTTGGATGGAAATTCCTTCAGCTAAAAAATCTGCCAAGGCTTGGGTCTTAACCGTAGTCTGATGCACGAACTCGATGTCGTATTCGGTCATCTCCACTACCCATTTTTCCAGTCGACCCGACATGTCGGGCTTTGCTAAGATCTGCTTCAGCGGTTGGTCAGTAACCACCGTAATGGGATGAGCTTGGAAATAAGGCCTCAGTTATCTTGAGGCATGTACCAAACACAATGCTAGTTTTTCTGCTGGTGAGTATCGGATCTCGGGTCCATGCAATGCTTTACTGACAAAATAAATCGGCACTTGGCCGTGGACCCCTTCCCGAATCAGGACCACACTCACTACTTCTTCACATATTGCCAGATAGACCAACAATTTCTCTCCTTCCCGAGGTGAAGTGAGAGTGGGTAACTCCGACAAATATGCTTTTTAATCCTCGAAGGCTTTCTGACACTCTTCGTCCCAATGGAAAGGACTAGCTTTACGGAGAATCTTAAAAAACGGTAGAGCTCGTTGGGCGGATCTTGATAAAAACCTATTGAGGGCGGCCATTCGATCAGTGAGTATCTATACTTTCTTTATATTCCGAGGCGCTGGCATGTTTTTCAGAGTGTCAATTTTATCCGGGTTCGCTCGAATTCCGTCTTTCGAGATCATGTATCCCAAAAACTTCCCCGACCTGACCCCAAAGGTGCACTTCTTCGGATTCAACTTCATATTTGTTTCCCTCAAAACCTCAAATACTTCCCGAGCATCTACCAAGTACTGATTCATCGATCGACTCTTGATAAGCAAGTCGTCGACGTACACTTCTATACACCTACCGATCTGTTTGGCGAAAATCTTATTGACTGCTCTCTGATATGTAGCCCTAACATTTTTCAACCCGAATGGCATGGTTACATAGCATAAAGTGCCGAATTCCGTGATGAAAGCTGTCTTATCAGCGTCTCGGGGATCCATTACGATCTGATGGTATCCCTTATACACATCTAAAAAACCAAACACTTCGAAGTCAATGGTAGAGTCTACTAACCTGTCGATTTTCGGCAACGGGTAGGAGTCTTTCGGACATGCTTTATTCAAGTCGGTGAAGTCCACGCACAGACGCCAGCTACCGTCGGGCGGGATTTTTTCCAGGTTACCACAGATTCTATGGTAAAATGTGGAAATACCACCCAAGTGCAATTTTCACAATTTTGGGACACGATTTTCTCCTATTTTTTCATAAATGTGCACGATCTTAAGGTACACAAATACCCTATTGGGGTTCCCCTTCCCAATTAGGGTTTAGTTTGATTCCAAAAACACCTAAAACGCGAAAAACGGAGTGGTATTTCGACAACGGAGTGGTAGTCCAGAAAGTGTCTTGCCTCAATAGTGGTATTTCGGCAAAGGTCCCCCGTCGGGCTTCCTGACTAACACTGGGTTAGCCAACCATTCCGGGTAGAGCACTTCTCTCACTATCTTGGCCGTTAACAGTTTCCCGACTTTCTTCTCTATAGCTTGGTTTCGTTCAGGTGCGAAAATCCTTTTTTTTCTCTGTCTGACTGGCTTCCGGCCTTGATCTATTTCGAGCTTGTGGACCGCTATATCTGTGGATAGTCCCGGCATGTCGTCAGCCTTCCATGCAAAGACATCTCTGAACTCGATTAGTAGCTCGACAAGTAATTGCTTTTCTTTAGATGGGATCCAGATTCCGACTTGCACACACTGATCTGTTTCGTCTTCCCATAGACGAACATCTTCGACGGGATCAACCGAAACCCAACTCTTCTCCTCTTCTTCCTTTGGGATCAACTCTTCAATCAGGACTTGCTGCACAGTCATTTTTCCATCCATGACGATGGAGTTGCAGCTCCGAGCAGCTTGAATGTCTCCTCTTACTTCATGCGAGCCGTCCATGGTAGGGAATTTCATGCTGTTATGGACAGTGGAGATGATGGCGCGTAGGTCGAAAAGAGCAGGTCGACCTAAAATGACATTGTATGTTGAAGGGGCCTTGACTACTACGTAGTTTAGTTCAAGGGTCCTTCTTCTTTCACCATCGCCGACCGTCGTTAGCAACCTTTTCGAACCCATGGGATGGACCGCTTGTCCTGTGAATATAAACAAAAGAGATGCTAAAGGAGCTATGTCCTCATCTTTCAGTTTCATCGCCTTAAAAGCTGAGTAATACAAGATATTCATTGCCCTGCCATTATCGACGCAGACTCTCGATACCCGAGCTCGGCTAATCACCGCCTCAATTGCCAGCTCTTCACTGTGACTTCGAGAATTAGGTATGTAATCTTTGGATCCATACCCCACTTCTGTTGTAAATCTCAGTCTCTTCTTCTCCCTCGAGCTGTTAGTTGGCTCTCGACTGGCTCGGTCTTTATCATTTTCAGATGGCCCAAAGATCGTATTAATGTAGTTATTGGGTCGGTTATCGTCATACCTGTCTCGATCATGGTCACCTCTGCTGTTTCTTTCTCGATCAGCATCGCTCGTGACGTGGTGATCGGTCTCTGTGTCTCTGAGCACCAATGCCCCTGATCTTCGACACGAAAAAGATAATGTTGAGGAGCGAAGGGAAATAGCTTCAGCTCGAATGGCGAGGTACAAACAAAAGATCTCGCAGTATTACAACTTAAGGGTCAAGTACAAATACTTCAAAGTCGGAGATCTGGTCCTCAGGAAAAATGAAGCAAGCCGACAAGAAACGACTGGTAAGTTAGACCCGAATCGGGAAGGCCCGTCTCAGATCCTGAAGGTTCATCCCAAAGGGTCCTACCAACTCAGGCGAGCAGATGGGACCACGGTTCCCTGACAGTGGCACGCCAACAATCTGAGGAAGTACTACGTTTAAGTAAACTTTATCTCAAGTTATCCATATTTTTGCTCTTTGTAATAAGTCTGTGTGACAATTTTCTGAATACTCTAATAAACATGTGTTCTCTGGAGATGCCTTTGTGTTTTTATTTTAGGATCTACAGCCTTCACATTATAAGTCTAATATGATACAAAATGTCCAAGGCAACGCAATCGACTACGAAGAGGGAAAATCCGAAAGTCGGACCCCATCAATATAGCCTAAAGCAAAACGAGCCTTTAAGGCAAAAAATGCTAAGGCAAAGGGAGAGTTCGCAAAGTCGGACCAAGCGCCCATACAATCGACCAGTCAAAAGCAAAACGAGCCTAATAGGAAAAAAAATGCCAAGGCAGAGGGACGGTTCACAAAGTCGGACCAAACGCCCAGAGCATCGACCTGCCCATAGAAAAAATAGTCCGAGAGACAAAAAATGCTAAAACAACTTGGTCGATCTCAACTAGACTAGACTCACAAGTGCCATAAGAACCAAAGGTTCATAATACACTTGGGGGTAACACGACATCGATAAAGCAAACAGCAAATAGGGCCAAAGGCCCGACAAGCGAAAAGCTAAAAGACATCGAGATATGAAAGATAAATAAGAAGAGGAAACAAAATACTACAAAAATTAAAGCAAATTCAATACAAAGTGAGGTCAGCCAAAACAAGTCAAAGTATGATATGAAGAATTATACAGATCCAAATCCAAAAGTCGAATGAAAGTACAAATAAAGTAAAATTCAAAGGAAAACAATTAAGAGGTAGTGTCGAGGGTCGGCTCGGCACCGGAGGTCGACGGACCATACTTCTGGGCGAGGGATTCCCCTCTTTGGAACTCCTCACCGTATTGGTCGTACTGCCTCTCCGCCTCAGCGTTATAGAATTGTGGCGCGGCAAGCTTGGATACGTCGAACTCTGGATAAACCTCCGTATCCTGATTCACCGCCAGTGTAAAGTCTCCCATCATGGCCATGCGCATCATCACGGTCAGGTCATCATCAAGCTCCTTCGACTGGCGGTACTCGATGACTGCATCTTTCTTGGCCGTCTCGACCTGGGAAGGAACCTCCCCCAGCTCGACCCTCAGAGCATCCCTCTCCTCTCGAGCTTGGGTAACCTCGGACAAAGAAGTGTTATGCGCTGCCTGCATCTTCTCAAACTCCACAGCCAGATCGTTAAACTTTTTATCCAAGACTTGACAGTCATTGGCAGATGCAGACAGCTCATACTTCAACTTCTTAATCTCGGCGCCCGCCTCTCTCGGATGAGCCTTCAGCTGGGATTCCAATCCGTCTATGGTGGCGGCACCTTTCTTGGTGATTTCATCGAGCAAACGCACGAATCTTCCTTTTCAAGTCCTCTTCTACCTCGACTAGCGTGGCCAACCTCTTAGCAGCCTCCTTTCCGAGGTGATTGGTCTAAAACAAAAGAAAAAGGACAAAGCAAAAGGCGTCATCTGGCAAAAATAAGGGACAGACCACGATAAAAGTAGGAGGAGGGGAGCGACTTACTAGGTGACACAACTTCCGAAGTGCGGAAGATAGAGCCTTGTTCTCCATAGTTGCGCTATCGTCAGCAGCCCGGTTCATATCGACGTCGTGTTGGAAGGGGCATCACCGACTTTAGCCTTCTTTGACTGTCTGTGCTGGTCCCTCACCAAGTCAGACAAAGTGGGTCTCTTCTTCAACTGTCGCGAGACGCTCTCGACATTCTGACCGGCAGAGGGCGTTATCTCGACTATGGTTTCGTCATCTTCGTCTCGTAGTGAGCCATAGCGTGTAAGTGAGAAATCATCATATTGAGGCCGGGTGGGGGAGCGAGCGGGAATCGTCGACCCGACATCCGCAGGACGTCCTTCGACGGTTGCGCAGGAGCAGCCTCGAGTCGGGAAGAGCTCCCTTCTCTCAGCAGGGGGAGTCGCCTGACCCTCGAGAGGCGGAGCTAGTTTACCCTTCGGCTTGGGGACCTGAGTCGGATCAATGATAAGTGAGAACTTCCCAACTGCAGAATGAAATGGCAAGGTTAATATCATCAATAATGCCAAGTTATAGATCTCGAAAAAAAAAACAACAACAGAAAAATATCCTACAGTTCTTTTGGTCTATTGAATGGAGTGTCGAGTAGGGCATCGGGACCGCATTCTCCAATTTAGCCAACTCGTACAGAAGGCTCAGATCTCGGGCCGACACCTCGAAGGCGAAGTTATCCATCGTACGGGCCTCTCGAGGGGCAGGCTCACCAACCTAGTTTATCCGATTCTTTCCTCTCGACCTCCATTGCCCTATATATGGGTTGTCCGAGCCGTGATGAAGGAAGAAAAATCACGGTTTCCAGTCACCGCGTGATGAGGGCCCCTTGGACACAAACTCGTGTCCGATTGTCCTCCCTTGAAAGGTATACCACAGTTTATCTGGCATAACCGTAATCTTATAGTAGTGGCGGAAGAGGGGGATCGAAAAGAAACACCTGCTACACTACAGGCTATTACAAACCCCATTAGAATCCTAATAGCGTTGGGGGCTAACTGTGAAACGCGTATCTCATAGTGACTTAGAATCACTGTGACAGCCGGGAACAGTGGAAACCTCAACCCGCATGAAAGTTGGGCTTCGTAGATGGAGAAGAACCCTTCTGGGGGCTCATCAACGTATTGGTGTTGCCTCAATGGAAGTCGAGTTTCAAATTGAGGACCTACCAAACCAAATTTCTAGCAATTTTATTGACATCATCTAAGGAAAGGGCAGTGAGACAACCTTTTGGACCCTTTCCGTCCATCCTAGTGACTAATTTCTTATGTTTACTGGGGACAGAAGGAGATGGGCTTAGGGGCTCACCGGGAACTAACTGGAGAGGACGATCGGAGTGGGTAGCTGACGAATTGTGACTATGTGAAGATGATTCACTACCCCTATCAGATTTAGTAGCACTACTGGACATTGGTAAATGCAGAAAAGAGAGGGAGAACACAAGAAAAATGCTTACTTGGTGTTTGGAGGTTATGCAGAGGAAATGGAAAAATGAACTCTTCTCCGACCATCTTTCCCTTTTTATGCTTGAAAAGATTTTGAAATGATTTGAAGAGATGTGATTTGAGGGGGTTATAACCCTCCCATAAATCACGAGAATCAAGGTAATGGCGTTACGGTTAACGCGAAAGGACGCCTCGTTCCTTGTGCTGGAGATACGGCGTTAGTGCGCCATGACGACATGCTATGATACTAAGATTGGTTAGGGTTGCAGGTGGCAGTACAGTTGTTTCCCGCCCAAACAACAACCCAACTTGAAGACGATTCAAATGGCAGATTTGACCTCGGACGACGGGAGTCGCCTCTCTCAAGTCTGGGGGGATTATGACGATACAGGGTTTCACCCATCCACATGTCGTCTTCCAGTTGGTCCTCACGGTAGGGGTAAGAATCAAGGTGTGTATATCGATGCCCGGACTCGGGGCTACGACGATCGACTCTAAGCAGTGTAGGACAAGGGTCCCAGATCGACCACCTTAAGTCGGTTAAGTCGGCGTAGATGATAGAGTCCGCACCAGCTACGAAGGCCCATTATTAGCATGGTAACTTGGGCAAGAGGCAAGGCACATGAAGGTTAAATATGACAATAGCCTAGACCGACATAATATTAGGGTTAGGGCATGCATTATCATTATAAATACCACGTTCCAGGAACTACGTAAGGCTTGATTCCTGGAAAAATACAGATACGTAGGCAACCTAAGACAAGCTCTTAGACTCAGCCGCAAATCTTAAAAACTACCAACATGTTCTTAAGGAATTAGGGTTTTGAGTATTCCTCATTAGATTCATTCAGGCCCGGATTAATTAGGTGACATAATTTGAAATCGTCATTTATGTTCCCAAATATTATTCAATGTGATAATATTCATCTTGTTTGGATATTATTTGTGTACAATGTGTTATGGTTTGATATGCATGTCAATTGTGGGACATTATATGTTAATTTGTAATGTCTAACTACGTCTTCTGGTTGCCTTGGCTCAGCACCACAACTGAGACCCTCTGCGGGGAGAAGGTGGGAGCACCGGAAGACATTGTTAAGGCTTTGTGGGACAGTGACTTAGTAGTTATTGATCCTTTTACAATGTGCTAGGAAGTGTAATTAGTTATCTAAGGCTAGATGTCCTTAGGAAGCCTTTTATGTGAATGAATCAGGTAGTTAGATTTAAACTCGTAAATTTACATATGTACGTATCTAAAAGGTAAAGCGTCGATATCAATGGTGAGGCATGACTATTCTTCTTAGGATGGGATTTTTGCACCTATCTACTTGGTCTGATGCCAAGGGACGCATGTGACTCCCTCACGGGGACCTAAGCCCGTGCCCTCGAAGTGCTTACCGTGTTGCGGTGCAGTTGTTCACCGTGCGTAGTGTCCTTTGGTATTGATGTAACAAACCTTACTTGTGCAAGGATGTACTACGGAGCTCTACTGTTACAACCTATGTGGTAGTGATTGTAGAAGATTTTCATGTTATATATATGTATGTATTGCCTTTAACTGTAACTGTTTCTTCTACCCCTTACTAAGTACGTATGTACCTACCCCCTCTTCTCTCTTGTCCGCACCCCGAGAAGGAGGTGTGTTTGTAGGTCATTTTTTGAGGCCACTAAGGAGTGACCCGGAGATGATGCAGATGGATTTTATTATTCTTTATTGCATTGTAGTTTTGTTATAGATTCTTTTATGCCTTGTAATGATAGAAATCATTGGTTTGAGTTTATGGTTAACGTTTTGTAACGGATACATTTGTATTTGATGATTATAATAAGTCTTTGATGATGTAATAGATGCAACCTATGTTACTTTCGATCGTTTTAGTAGTTATTTTAAGTATCCGAGTCAGTGGTTTTACCTTCCGCTTGTTCTTTGATGTCTGCTTACATAAGGCTTACGTGTTAATTAGAATAAAATTTAATTATATGCGTGCCGGGCGTTCTTTTCCGGGTAGGGACTCAGTATCCGGGACATGGGCGTCACAGTTGGTATCAGAGAGGCAAGTAACACCATATGACTTAAACTCTTGAGAAGTGGTCTAGTTGTGTTTAGAAACATAAGACGGGAATCTTGGAGTTAGATCTTTTTGGTGTAGACCCTCTTAAGTTAGCTTCTAAGCACTGAACCCTATAAGGTTGAAGTCTCTAAACCAAACCATGTCACCTAGGACTAAGTGAAACCCCTTAAGTAAAGCTTTGGGATCGGTGTCTTATGCCTACACCCTCAAGTTGAGACACTCTTGGTTGAATTTTCCTTACAGTCCCTATCATGATCTTTCCATTTTCATTTACACACCAATATCAAAGTCCACTGTTGACTTGGCCAACCTTTGTAGAGTACGATATCTGATTCGACTCTACAAATCCTCCAATTTCTCCTTCCACTTTTACTTGCTTTGTTGCTTATCAAAATTCTTTCACCCTGCTTTGCTCGATATGGGTTCCACACAAACTCCATATACAATTCTATCTTTTCCAAGTGCTTCTTATTCAATTCAACCAATGGTGTTAAAGGTTTCTTGCTTCAATACATGGTTTTTATCGTCCTTGGAGTTAACTTAATCCAACACGGGCGAATGCTTTTGTTTCTGTGTTTGCCTTTCATGTAAAACAGTTTTCCTTGCTCTAAAAATTCTGAAAATTTTCAGCATAGTATATCACTGTTTTTTCTACAATTTCTCCTTTTACATCAACTCATAATCATTGTGGATGGTTCATAAAATCCATGTTGATGCCGGACACTCTGTCCAGAAAATCTGCAGCAGCACTTTCACTTATTCTTCTGTTTTGAACAGGTTAAATGCTTTCAATTGACCTGAATTTTTCATATGTTTCAGACAACACTTTTATCTACAACTTTCTTTTTGGAATCAAGTTTGAATTACTTTTCGTTTGAGCACAATATGCAATTTAAGTCAGTGTTTACCAATCTGGAAATTCTGACAGCTTGTGCAATCGGTAAAAATAATTGTTTTTGCCTGACTTTTTATCATCTAAAAATTCTAATATTTCGATATCACCTGGGAAACTCCAATGTCTGAAACTCTTCTCTTTGGATCGTACTCAAACTCCTTTTCGTTTGAGCTACACAAGTCAAAAATGATAGGTCTGGGGTAAATATCTTACACAACGACCTAAATGGAATCCTCACCTCTTGACATAGGGTTAGATCTAAGAGAGTAGTAAGTTATCATTTCTATGTTATAGAAGTTTCCCCAAAGTTTGATCTTCTTCTGGTTTAAGGCTTTTAGTAGGATGTTTGTAAGGCTAACGTTATGGTTTCTTTTACAGGTATAAACAAGCACCAAGACGTTACCTTCCGGTATGCCATGCTTGAAGTCCAAATCATTTTTATGCCTTTCTTCAATCATGCATTTTCTAGTAATTTGCTTCCCATTTGATTACTACTCGAGATCCTTGAATTCAGCAACTACTCACCATCTTGTGCCATGAGTTACCTCAGAAGCATATCTCTTTAAGTTTTCTTTTGAGCAAGTTCACACCTTTTTACTTTAAATTAATGAAGCAAGTCCCCTCTGAATTTGCATTGTTGCACTCCTACCCTTCCTTTCAAATCCATAATTGATTAAACTTTATAATGACAAAACATCCTTCTTACTTGTGTTCATTCTCAGCTTCCCTTCTAATGGTAGTGTTCATATTGTAAGCTTTTCATCTAATGTTGCCTACTCTTTCAAGGTATGCATCTCACCTTTTTGCCAGTCAGGTCTTTAAAGCCTACTATGACATACATTTTCAATTACTTACCCTTAACCTTTTGGCAATCTGCGCTAAACCAGTTTAAGCAGAAGGTAGTCTTTGCCGAGATGCCTTTCGAACCTATCTTGCCAACCAACATTTGAACTCCAAAATTGTATTAATTCCAACCTAGATTAATGCACCTTGTACCTTCTCATTTTTACATCTCTTTCAGGCCATTTAGAGCCATGAACCACCAGACACACCTTTTGACATTCCCTCTTCTGTCTTGGTATTTCTATTACAATTTTGTTACACCGGTTGAAATGACTGTTTTGTTTTAACCTTTTCATGCCCTCATAAGGAATAACCTTGACCATTTTATCTGACATTTCTTAAGTGTTTTATCTCCTTTACTTCAAATATTGTTCGTTGCGGACCCTTTTTCAAACATTTTGATTCTTCCCTTACTTTACCTTGAGGAAAATTCTATCTCGTTTCAATCTTGAAATAACCATGCTTTGATGCAAACTCGGACACTTCGTGACAAGTATCACCCCTTCCTAAGACCTTTTGGTATGCTCGTATTGGCCCTATAACCTCTTCATGTTGGGATTTTCACCTTCTCTTTTGGAATCTCAATTGTTTAGCCCTTCAGGTGCTCGACCTTGCACTTTTGATTTGTTCTTCTATTGAGGAGGGATTACTTTACAACATTCATACGAATTGAGAACCCTCTTAATTCGCCAACACCCATTTTGTTGATCAAAACAATTAATAGTTAAGGTCACTTGCCTAATGTTCTTGAGATAGATATCATTTTCCATTGTGTTAAATGTTTCCAAGTTCAACCTTCTTTTCCTTTTTGTATTAGATGTTTCCAAGATCATCATGTGATGTTTATCCTAACTTCTCCACTTTCTACGGGCTTATGTGAAAAGCTCAATTACCTTCCTTCCAAGCGATCCGAGTTCTTTTGCAGACCACCGTATCTTGCATAATTCCACTCTCTCAAAAGAATCTTATCTGCAAGATGTTCCATTGTTTTTCCTTCTTGTGGCTACTTTTTGTATTATGACACAATTCCTAATCCTTCGATTTTGAACCAATCGTGTTTCGTGTGCTTTATTCTTTCTTGGCTTACCAAGTTGACTCACCACCCCGGTGCTCAACATGTCGCTTCTTAATATCTTTGGTCTTTCCAAGAAAACACATAAAAAAATTCAAAAATCCAAACGCTCAGCTCTCTTTGTGTTGTTTGTACCACATTTCGGCCTTTACTATTTCCACATCGGTTTCACCCTCGGATCTTTTGCGAAGTATTTTATATCTTCCTCACTATGGCATAGGGATTGGGTCAGATCGTTAGGGAGAAAGTATGAAGAATGCATGCTCCCTTCCTTCTGAAAAGTTTATGAAGCCCTTCAGCTGGGATCATTGCAGTTCTCCAGCAAACTTGTGTTGCAGTGATGGAGGTTGAGATTAATAGAAGTCAAGTATGCCAATAGCTGTGGGTAAGTTGGGAAGCTCACGCATTCAGGACATAGGTCAGCAAGAGCAAGTAAAGTGTGTTATACTGTTGGTTGCAAGATTTGAGGCAGTTGATGAGATCGCGAAGGTTCTTGTCAGTTACAAGCGAGTGGTCGGGATCAAACCAGCCAGTGGTTGTGAGTTAGATGAAGAGGGCAACCTTCAGCGTAAAAAAAAGATCGGCTTCATGTTCCGGATATGGAAGATTTGAAGAAGAAAATGACGGATGAAGCCCACAAGATAGCAATTGCAGTTCACCCCGGAGCAACCGGGACATGTAGAGAGTTGAAACATCAATGTTGGAGGCCTTCTATGAAGAAAGAGAAAGTAGATTTGGTTATGACACCAGTTACCACGCCAACATCTAGATGTCACTATTTGAAGCTCTGAGCTAAAGTGGAACAATGACAGATTACAAGACCAGAGTTGATACAGCAAGCCAGATAGGAGATTGAAGTGGACCGTCGCAACCTCGAGATGGCTCAAGACAGGTAGAAGAGTGGGGGAGATGGAAAAGAAGACTGTTAGAGTTTGAAGATGAAGATAAAGTGCATCAAAATGGTGTCCTCAATGAGAGAGGTAAGACGGTTTGGGCAGACATGCAAGATAAGACCTAGATATGAAGGCTCTAACGTGATATTGGCAAAATTCGGACCTTTAGCTTATCCTTTTGGAGTTACCAAAACCCCTTTCATGGGTGTATGTCGTTCTTCATGTATCAATGATAAGGAAACGGTTAACCGACGTTGATGTGGAAGAAAGCTTGGACCTTAAAATGGTTGAGGAGATCTTGACCTACATGTAAGAATCAGTTGCACTTCAGAGCAGAAGAAGAAGAAGGCTAAGAAGGAAGACGTACAACTAGCCTTGGGTCATTGAAGCAGTCACACCGACAGAGGCAACATGAGTTATAGAAGACGAGGCGTTTGTGAAGTTCCATATTTTAAGTACCTTTCAGTTATGTTCAGTTTCGAGGACGAAACTTGTTTTAAGTGGGAAGGGATGTAACACCCCGAATTTCTGAAAGGGTAAAATGTTATTTGGGTATGTGTACTATGACCTAATTATTATTTAACCTATTTATTTAATTAAAAAGGATTTAATTAAAAGGATTTAGTTATTTATTTTAATGGATTTTAAATAATGGGTATAAAAGGGAACCATTACCTAAATTACTAATAGTTTTGTACACGGCAATTCTTTCTGCAAAATTGGACGAGATGCCGTACAATGGAAAAAAAAAGGTCGGACGTTGTTTTCCAAATTCGGGGTTTATTGGTTGATTTTCGGTGTAGACCATAGTAGAAGAAATTGATCACCGCGAGGAGGCGATCGTTTCGATACTAGCCCTTATTTTTTCCGATAAATTTTCCTTCCTAACCCTAATTGTAGATCCGTTCGTTCTTGAGAAAATCTGAGATTTTGGTGAATTAGAGGATTGGCTAATCGTAGCTTGTCGTTTAATTATCGTAGGATATTTGTAGAGGTGTTGGTTCGAGGATTCAAAACTTTTCTTTCAAGTTTTTACTTTTGAATTCGTTTTTGAAATACCAAAGGTAGAGGGGTGTTTTTCAATCGATATTTTGTTGTGTTATTATTTATTGATATAACAAATTGTTCATGTCAATTTAAGTGATAGTATGCGTACCTAATATTATGTTCGGCCACCGTGTTGAATCTGTTCCACTTTTGTTTGAAACAACTATATGAATTAATGTCCACATTATTATTATAGGGGTTCTATCGGCACCCTCCCTATTTACTACCGGCACCCCTATTACTCCCGGCACCACAAAAAATACTTCGTGCATTCGGTGATTTTTTACAAAAGGAACGTCAGTGCCACTGGTGTTCCTTGTGGAGCACCAACATCGTCACTGACGTTGGTGCTCCATAAAGAACATCAGTACCACCGACATTCCCTTTGTAAAAGTGTTAAAACTCAGAAAAGGTCAGTCCATGATTTTCAACCGGCGTTCCTTGTTGCACACCAACGTCAGTGTGCAACAAGAAACGCCGGTGGAACTGATGTTTTTTTCGTCCAAAAAAATATTCAATAAATGGGTGCAAAAATAAAAATGGAGGTGCCGATAGAACTCACCGTATTATATTATTATCATTATATTCGGATTGGTCCTGGGATGAATTCCCAGGCATGTGTGCACGACGGCCCTCAACGCTATTTTGTTTATATTAAATTATATTATTAAATTATATTTATTATATATATACACGTATTTGTATAGAAAGAAAACAAAAGTACAGGATTACCTATTGGTGTCCTTCCATATTGTAATAATAATAATTATTATAAAAATAATATATAAGGTGGTGTTTATGTTCCCAAATATTATTCAATGTGATAATATTCATCTTATTTGGATATTATTTGTGTACAATGTGTTATTGTTTGCTATGAATGTCAATTGTGGGATATTAAATGTTAATTTGCAATGTTTAACTACGTCTTCTGGTAGCCTTGGCTCAGCACCACAACTGAGATCCTCTGCGGGGAGAATGTGGGAGCACCGGAAGACGTTGTTTAGGCCTTGTGGGACATTGACTTAGTAGTCATTGATCATTTTACAACGTGCTAGGTAGTGTAACTAGTTGTCTAGGGCTAGATGTCCCTAGGAAGCCTTTTATGTGAATGAATCAGGTGGTTAGATTTAAACTCGTAAATTTACATATGTGCGTGTCTAAAAGCTAAAGCGTCGATATCATTGGTGAGACACGTCTATTCTTCTTAGCATGGGATTTTTGCACCCCTCTACTTGGTCTGATGCCAAGGGACGCATGTGAATCCCTCACGGGGACCTAAGCCCGTGCCCTCGAGGTGCTTACCGTGTTGCGGTGCAGTTGTTCACCGTGCGTAGTGTCATTTGGTATTGATGTAACAAACCTTACTTGTGCAAGGATGTACTTGCTAGAAGTAGTAGCACCGATCGAGACACTCGATCTTAGCACAACGGAAGCTTATGCGATTTAGGATATGAGACATAACTAATTGACCCTACGAGAAGGTTGAAGATTTACCTTATTGGAGAGGAAGAGATATTTGACCAAAGGGAGATGCCGTAGCCTTCCGGATTGTATCTCCAAGCAACGACTGGTGGGCGTCGATCCTCGCGATAGAACCTCCTCGAATATGCACACGAAAAATCCTAGATTTTTCTCCTCTTAATAACTAGAACGAGAAACTAATTTTTCTCTCCTTTATTTGATAAGTGGCGCATATTGTGTGTCAATTGTGTTAGGAGAAACTCTCTTTATATAGGAAAATAACTAGTCAAGAGATTTATCTTTTTCACACCACAAAAACCTATTCCCATAAGGAAAAGATATTTTTGCTACAAAATAAGAGATAATTCCCAAAAATCATTCTCTTAATTTTTCCATTAATTATCCAACAAATAGATAATTAATTAATTACACATGTGACATAATCTAGGAAAATTTCTTCTCCTGAATTATCCACTATGTATGGCGCCACTTTAGTCATTTTTTAATAGAAAATGTCTTTTCTATTTACATATTATTTACCAAATAAATAGTATTGCATATTCATTAAATAGACCAACTATTTAATTTATTCTCGAGGTTCCATAAAACGAGAAAACACTCGCGTGTTAGGAGCCAACCCGGGGACCATGGACCTATAACCGGTAGCTACAATAAATTGAATAAAATATTTATCGAACAGAATATTTCTACTCAACTTATTAATTCCGGAATTACGCCACCATAAATCCGAAACTGAACTCTATCGATTATAGATATAACTTATTCTCAAAACGTCGAGTCGAGTCGATAAGTGTCCATTGATATAATCATTTCATATAAACTAACCCTCCATAGACTATCCGTACTGAAGTATGATTATTTCCGTAAACCTTCTTCAATTCATCTTATCCTTATTACCATTAATCCACTAGTGATCAATTAGCTCATAACCAATACGAACTCCCGGGATTGATCAGTTTCTAGGATCAACAAATAAGGGGATTGTCTTTTTACTTCCCGCAAGAAGGAATGGATTCCATATCTGTGAGACACACACTTCTCACTCATTCCAGAATAGTGCCAACGTGAAAGTGATTCGGACCGCGCCTCTTAGCGATGCTTAACGAACACATCAAACCTTATCCTGAAACAAGCAGGAGTCTGTAATCACTTTTAATCCATGTATGATCATCTTGTGATTTAATAAGATTTCTCAGTCACGGAATTATATGAGAAATGCAGATTAAATCGGTCCAGTCCTATATGACTACATCATATATAAATGCCCCGTTTAGACAACCAATGTCGACGGTCCGGATATGACGGTCACACCATAAAGCGTTCTGGGCGCATTAATGGTGGTTTAATCAATAGACCCCATACTTTGATTAAGTTCACCACGGACTAATAGTTCAAGTGTATCACCATAAACTCAATCCTCATGTGTGACACACACTAAGTTATATGACTACATATGATACGACTTAGGGTTTTCAGTAGTATATTTCTTAAAGCACGAAACAAGTAATAAGATGAGAATAAATCTGTCATTTATTAATTCTAAAAACAATTACATAAATTGTCTTTCGGGCGCTACTTCCAAAAGTACTATGGAGCTAGTAGAGGGTGAGTGAGCTCACTGTTACAACCTATATGGTAGTGATTGTAGAAGATTTTCATGTTATATATCTGTATAACCGTTTCTTCTACCTCTTACTAAGTACATATGTACTTACCCCCCCCCCCCCCCCCCCCCTCTTTCTTGTCCCTGAGAAGGTGGTGTTTTTGTAGGTCATTTTTTAGGCCACCGAGGAGTGACCCGGAGATGATGCAGATATAGTTTATTATTCCTTACTGAATTGTAGTTTTGGTATAGATTCTTTTATCCTTTGTAATGATAGAAATCAATGGTTTGAGTTTATGGTTAACGTTTTGTTACGGATACATTTGTATTATAATAAGTCTTTGATGATGTAATAGATGCAGCATGTGTTACTTTTGATTGTTTTGTAGTTATTTTAAGTATCCGAGTCAGTCGTTTTACCTTCCGCTTGTTCTCTGTTGTCGGTTTACGTAAGACTTACATGTATAATTAGATTAAAATTTAAGTATATGCGTGCTGGGCGTTCTTTTCTGGATAGAGACTCGGTATCCGGGACAGGGGGTCACAGACAGGGGCGGATCTACGTGTATGATAGGGGGGTCCACGGACCCCGTTAAAAATAAAAATACTCTATATTTTACTTTAGAAAAATATTTCGGATCCCGTGAAAAAAATTATTTAATGTGTTAAATATTTACAGACCCGTTGAAAAAATATTCTGAGTCCGCCACTGATCATAGATGACCCAAAATAATATTAACCAAAAGTTGGGGAAGTAGCACGCATTATTAGGACCTTTAGTTACTACGCCATTTACTGCAATTCAACAGGATGTTAAAAAAATCAAACAAAATCCATCAAATCCTAACCAACGAGACAATATCCCCGAAATTTTCCAACAGTAAAATAGTGACTGATGTTATCAAATAGCTCACGCAACATAATAACCCACTAGACAATCCTAAGATTTTGCGGTAGTGCTACATCCACTACAAATACCTCCACAACATCAGCCACAACATCATCCACACCACACATTTAGTCAGGACCAAAAAAAAAAAAAAAAAAAAAAAATTTCTCTCTTGCGTAAGTGACACATATGATGCGGAAATAGAGATGAATACTGAGAACAACGACAAAAAATGAAAACTGTCAAATTACAATGTCCTTGTTACCGGTGTCACCAGTACACTACGTCACTACAATATCATTGATACAAATTTTACATCAAAATAGCACACGAACAAGTATCGTTTCTGTTGGAGATATCTCATGAAATTAAATGAGGTTAAAATGGTCAATTTTAGCGTGAATTTCGGATACGTTCCGGTGAGATTCATCGGGAGCTTATTACGTCTAAATATTCTACTCACGGAGTAGATAATGTTTGGCTTTGAAATCACTCGATTCGGATATCGGGTGTGATGATACGGAACCTGACACGGTCCCATTATCCTCGGTCAACTCGTCTGAGGACATAAGTCAAACTCTTTCCCTGAGCCTAAGCGCGCGACGTCGCCAACTTGATGGCCATCCCGCCATCCTCATAAGCATAAGGGGCCGCCCCGCAAAGACCGCGGGCCCATTCCTACGAGAATATCGCTAATGGAAAGTTCATAAGCTTAGATAGAATGCGAGGCCAACCGCCATCCGTCGGGCATCGGCGCCGCTAGCACGAGTAGTCTTTTACGCCTTTATCCTTTCCCTATAAATACCCCCACTGTGACATTAATGAAGAGAGAGAAATATAGAACAACTTTTGCACATTTATTTCTATCAAGATCGTTCTCTCTCTCATATTTATTTCATATTACCACCGCGGGCTCATCACCGACGTCGATAAACGCCACCGTCCGACGGCGATAACCTCACCGACCGGAGCACCACGAAGAGGCCGATATCCCACGTCCAAGTCTTCCTTTCAAACTACCCGACGGAAACGGATCACGTCAATTGGCTCCGTTACCGGGAACGTTTTCTTCAAAGGATTCAACACCTTCGTGGACTCCATAGTTGCTCGCCTTGTACCGATCTCCGTCTCCCTTGTATAAAAGGTTTGTTATTCCGCTTATCATCATCAAATCGGTTATCTTTGTCTTCACAGTCCGTTGAAAGATAGCTCATGTGTTTATGTAGACTATCCCAATCTTGCGTTTGAAGATTCACCACTATTGGGATAATCTTATATGAACCGCTAAGAAACGGCTGTGGTTAGCGTTTTTCCGATTTGTATGTTGATCGGGACGGTGTGAACGCCATAAAATTCGACTTGTAGCATCTCTGTGTTGGGATCGATTGCTTGTAGGAGGGTAAAAGGTTCATCGGATGTTGCGTACATAAAATCTGACAGCAGATCACATCACATCACATCACATCAACTACCTTTTGAAAAGGATACTAGAGTCGGCTTGTGTCAGAGGCAATAATCCCACTTGCTACCTTGGAAAGCTTGTTGTCAGACTGGCATCGGACCTCCCATCATGGCTAACCCTTCGCCTAACCCCGTCACACCCAACCCGGCGTGTGCGCATCGCCCCAACGAGGTCTCACGAGAGTGACCCCGCCCGTACAACCGTCGATTACCGCGAGTTCTTGGAGTTAAGAAAGAAAAACACTCGCCAGAGAGCGCAGAGCTCGCCCGAAGACAGATTAACACCGAGGGCCCAGACAAAGAGGCCCCCGCCCCGCTGGTTCCTAGCGAGGTTGATCTGGCAAGAATGAAGAGTTATGGTGAATACGCGGCGAAAATGAAGGCAGCCAACGAGATCTTAATCTCCGCCGGCCGCCCGCGCTAGCAATTGATCCTCCCCCAACCGCAGGGCATGAACGCCGGACCTAACGTCATCGCCCTCCGTGGAAAGTGGCCAAACATGGGGGAAACAACGCGAGCTCGCCGTCACGAGCATCGAGGGAAAGCGTATCCTCCTCTCGGCACGGTGAAACAGCCAAACTAGAATATCGGCGCACGACCGCCCGGGAAAACGTAGAGCTTTACCATCACCACCGAGGGATGAAGATAAAGGAACGCGAGGCAACGTCGACGGAGACCGGGTCCCCTCGCCGAAAATCCCCGGAACATTATCCCGAGAAGAAGAGCACGGGCCGAAACAAAAAGGCACAAAGAAGTTGACGAGGACGACGCCCACTCTCGTGGCGCACCTCGAGCCCGGACCAACCGCCGATTTGAAGATCCGAGGCCGATGGTTCCGGAAATGAAAAAGAACAAACGAGAAGAGGATAAGGAACCTAGCGCCGCTATGGACGCACTTTCGTACTCGCTCATAGCGAGCCTCCCTCGACGCCGAGTCTCCAACATCAACATAACAGATTATCGTGGTAAGTCGACCCATACGAATGGATAGCCTCGTTCGAGAGCAAAATGATGCTCGCTACGCGCCATAGCGCGGCCCGGTGCGTGGCTATGGTGGGTTGCATGAAAGATGAGCCTCTACATGGCTTCGCAAATTGCCGCCCGCATCGTTAACATCACCGGGAGGATATGCGGACAAAGTTCCTAACGTAATTCAAGACAGCCGCATAGACCTCGCAAGACCACAACCGATCCGTTTTTGATAAAGCAGACACCTGGGAGTCCGCCCGGTCGTATTACGAGAAATTCGTCCAAGTTTACGATCAAACACGGGACGAGCCCGAACCCACGGTCATGATGGCATTCTTAATCGGACCGGTGGGCGGCGAACTTAAGACACACTTAACGATGCACGCTCCGACCAACTTCGAGGGACATGTTGGAGCAGCCCGGAAGTTTACTACCGTCGAGGTCATCCCCGCCGTAAACCGGGGCCTTCAATTCGATCCCACGGCCCCGTCCAATAGTACTCGAGGCCGATCCCCAAAGAAAGGAGGAGGCCGTCAATCCGGCGAAAGAACGGACGACCGTGATTTCAAAAGGCCGCAAAAGTTCGACGTAAAAGATTACATTCCGCTGAATGCCCGACCGTCGGCGATCCTGAACGAAATTTCGGAACACATCCGGAAGCCCCGCGACAATCGTAGCGAAGACACCGTTCGTAAAGCGGACACAAGCAAATTCTGTGAGTTTCATAATTATCACGGCCATAACACGGATGATTGTTTTTCCCTGATAAGGATCCTAGACAAAATGGCCCGGGAGGGAAAGTTAGATCGATTCAAATTGGCAGGCGGTGCCAACCAGAGACTCGTCGCAGCCCCCGCATGAGCGCGAGCTTAATGTCATCCACGAAAGCCCGCCTAGCAAAGCAGTGATAAAAGAACGATCAACTCGATCAAAGAATTTGGACGAGAGCGGCCTAGAACTCTGCGGCCAGATGAAGAGGCCTTGACTTTCACAAAGAGCGAGCTTAGCTTTGTTACGGGAGCAATGGAGATGCCCCTCATAATCAAAATCGGGATCGGCAAGTGCGGGGTTAACAGAGTCCTGGTGGATACAGGTGCCGCCAGAGACATCATCTATCTTGACTGCCTCAAAGGTTTGAATTTCACCGAGGCCAATCTGAAACCGTACTCCGGGCTCGCTAGAGGGTTTTACCAACCACGAGGTAAAAGTTAAAGGAATGATTGACCCGGAGGTCCGCATCGGAGACTTCGAGCCCTTCCGGATCGAAAAAATAGAATTTCGGTGGTCGATCCGCGCCTCGCTACCACATGATCCCGGGCATACCGCGATGCGCAAATTTCGACGGTGTCTTCCATTCCGCATCGAGGGTCAAGTTTTATACGTAAAATGGCAAGATAGGCCGGCGATTAGCCGACCACGTACTTATCTTGACCACTTGGCAAAATCAAAGCGTGTGGTTGAAAAGGGCACGGGAGCCCGAAGTCCAAGGTGTGCTAGGACAAGCTCATGCTACACCTCCCGTCGCACCAAACAGGACTAACCCCATCACGAATTCAATAAATCCGTTGGGAGAAGCTCTAGCGATAATCGATACACCGAGATCCCAAGTACCGCCGGACGACTCAACCCCCGGACAGTGAGTCCATGGCCGAGTTAGAGGCGAGCGCTAAGGAAAGAGCGCCGGAAGCCCATATCGAGCGGGGACAAGACACGAACAGCCCTCCGCCGCTTAAGAAACAACAAAAGAAATCGTATGCGACACATTGCGTATACGAGATGATCCAAGCATTGAAGCAGAGGGGAGCTCGTCGAGGTAATCATCAATGAGAGATACCCCGACCAAAAGATCAAAGTCGGGGCGCACCTCGCCAAGGCCGATATGTCCGCGCCGATCAACGTACCGAAAGAGAACCCGGAGGCCTTTGCTTGGGAGGTCACCGACATGCGAGGCGTCGACCCCGAGGTCGCACTCCACCGTCTCAACGTGAATCCCCACTTCAAGCCAATTCAAAGCGGCAGCCGGGCTCGTCAATTTTCAACCGCAAAGGAAGAGGTCGTAAAAATTGAGATCGCCAAACTACTTGCGGCGGATATCATTGAAGAACTACAATATCCTACTTGGCTAGCCAACGTCGTTATGGTTTTGAAGCACAACGGCAAGTGGCGAATGTGCGTAGATTTCACCGACTTGAACAAAGCCTCGCCCCAAGGATCCCTATGAGCTACCCCGCATGTACGTAATGGTAGATCGGATAGCGGGTTTTGAAATCCTCGCTCGTCGACGCCTATTCTCGGATACCATCAGTCCGTATGGCCGGGGACGAAGGACAACTTATCGCTTTCGTAGCCGGAGGCGGCATGTATTATTACAAAATGATGCCCTTCGGCTCGAAGAATGCGGGTTCAACATTCCAGAGGATGATCAACCGGGTCTTCCACACTCAAATCGGCCGCAACATGGAAGCTTACATAGATGACATGGTCATCAAATCCAGCAGATGCGACTTCATAGCAGATTTGAGGGAAACTTTCGCGAACGTACGAAAAAACAACATGAAGCTAAACCCACTCAAATGCACGTTTGGGGTTAAAGCTGGAAAATTCTTAGGCTTCATGGTCACACAGCGCGGCATCGAAGCAAATCCTGAGAAAATCAGAGCCATTCTGGACATGGCACCTCCCACAACTGTGAAAGAGGTTCGAGGTTGAATGGAAGGATAACCGATCCGGGGCGTTTCATTTCGAAATCGGCATGACAGTGCCTTCCTTTTTATAAAATTTTGAAAGGCGGCGCAAGGGGTTTGAATGGACCGAAGAATGCACCGAAGCCTTTGAAGAGCTCAAGCAATACTCGGTCGCCCGCCTCTTTTAGTAAGTCCTATCATAGGCGACCGCCTTTATTTATATTTGGCGGCCTCGCATAGTAGGCCGTCGCCGCAGTTCTTGTAAAGGAAGAGGGGACTCCTGAGAAGCCCGTTCAAAAGCCCATTTACTATGTTTCGAAGGCTCTCAGTCCTGTGGAAGGTCGATATTTTAATGCAGAGAAATTGGCTTACTCTCTTGTTATAGCAAAGCCTAGAAAGCTCCGTGCATATTTTTCATCACATACGATCATTGTACTATCGGATAGTCCGCCGCGTCAGTTTTACATAAGCCGGACCTCGCCGGTCGTCTCCGAAATGGGCAATTGAGCTCACCGAATTCGACATCAAGTACGAGCCTCGAAGGGCAATCAAGGCACAGTGCCCCGGCCGAGTTCATTCTTGAAGCAAGCTTCCGAGATCCCTCGACAACACAACCCACTTCCCCTTCGACCAACTCGCCCGACAAACCGGCTCCTAGCGGCCCCACGAGGCCCGCCACCGTTGGCGCTTGTTCGTTGACGGCGCTAGTGGAATTGGAGCTTGCGGGGCCGGCATCGTCTTGCTCGAGCCGGGAACGTCCGAAGAAATTGAGAAAGCGCTTCGCTTCGATTTCACGGCGTCAAACAACCAAGCCGAATACGAGGCGCTCATCGCAGCCTTGAGCTCGCCCTCGCAATGAGAGTTGAGAACATACACGTCTTTTGCGACTCACAACCGGTTGTCAATCAAGTGAATGGAGGTTATAAGATTTATTGTTCGAAACCGCAGCAGACATCGACCCGGTCCGAAGTTACGTCGTCGCCCGGATATTGCGAGCTCTCTTATATACCACGCACTCGAATTTGAGGGCGTACTATTTATCCAAGTTATCCGACGCCGACGCGGCGCTCGCTCCCGACATCCCTTTGGAATACCTCGGGGAACCTTCTATCACCGATGCGAGGTCATGGATATTCAACCCTCCTCGCGCTCGCCGGATCGATGAGGTCAAAGATTATATTGAGCATGGAGTTTTGCCTTCGACAAGATAGAGGCGAGAACCTTGGCTCGCCGAGCAAAGCAAGATATGTCGTACAAAATGGGATACTTTACTGTGCGCTCTTTCTCCAAACCTCTCGCTCGCTCCGCCGCGTCGAGGCCGGGAGCAAGTAGAGGTATCCTCCATGAGCTTCATCAAGTCGAGTGTGCGGCGGGCATCCGCTCCCGCACGTCGAACCCTCGCACAAAGAGGCGATCACCGCACCGCGGATACTACCGGCCTACCTTGTTGAGGGATGCGGATATATTCGTTAGGGAATGCGACCCCCGTCAAAGGTACGCATATATACCCTGTGTTACCCTCCGTAGAGCGAGCATCGTCACCGCTTCATGGCCTTTCGAAATGTGGGGCATCGACCTCGTCGGTCCAATGCCTAAAGTGGCGCGGAGGATGTGAATACATAGTAGTAGCGATCGATTATTACACCAAATGGACAGAGGCGAAGCCCCTCGCAGAGAGATTGCCACCACCCAGGTCATCTATTTTTTAATGGATCAAGTGTGGACTCGTTTCGGGGTACCTCGCATCATCATATCCGACCATGGACCGCAGCTCGTAACGGAATTCGACGAGTTTTGTAAAGAGCATGGCGTCATTCATGCGACGTCTTCGGTCGCCTATCCTCAAAGTAATGGTCGCGCAGAATGCAAACAAACAAGTGCTCGAGGCCCGAAACGCACTCTATGCGGAAAGAAAGGCAGGTGGGTAGACGAGCCGCCCGCGATCTTATGGTCGCTCCGGACCGCCAAAAAGTCCACCACAGGAGAAACCCCATTCTCCCCGACTTATGGTTCGGAGGAGATGACACCAAAGTGGAGATGTCTCTACCTAGCATCGAGTGTCGCATTTCAACGAGGACACCAACGAACGATCGCGTGAGTTTGAGCTCGACATGCTCGAAGAAAAAAGACCGCAAGCGGCGACCCGTTTGGCTAACTTCAAGATGGCCGCTAAGCGACACCACGATAAGAAGGTACGCCACCATTTTTTCAAGGCAGGAGATTTCGTATTAATTAAATGTGAAGCCGCCGGCCGCAAACCCAAAAAGTTAGACAAAGAATTGGGAGGGACCCCTTCGTATCTCTCGCGAGCTAAAGAAGGGGACATATTATCTCAAAGACAGAATGGCCGTGAATATGAGAATACTTGGCACGCCGACAACCTCAAGAGATATTACATGTAGTCCTCTCGTTTTTTGGAAGTTTTTGTTCCTTGTGTATATATTTTTCTTCCTTTTTGCGCAAAAAAAAAAAAAAAAAAAAAAAAAAAAAAAAAAAAAGGGGAGTAGGGGGACTGTGCCAGCGCCGCCCCGACCCCGCGCACAGGCTTGCGTATTTTTGGGTTAGCAAAAACAAAAACAACTCAAAATACCAAAGCAGAGAGCAAAGGCATAAAACGAAATGGCCATGCAGCGGCCCCAATGTGCACAGAAGGAAAAGGATCAAAGTTAACAGGGTGGCGAGCCCCACATCGCCCGGAAACAAAAGTTAATATTACAAACCAATAACAAAGTTTCGTCAATAACAAAAGGAGAATCAAACGCTTCGCAAAATGAAGAGAGGTGGATCACCGGCGGTCTTAGAAACTGGGGAGCTTCGTTCGAGTGCCCCTCGTTATAGCCTTTGGGCCTCGTCGGCGCAGTCCTCTTCGTCGTAACGGGAAGGTGAAACCTCGCCCCCCCCATTTCCGCGCAAGCCAAAGAGAGGTGGATCAACGCTTCGGTCGACACCCCCCCCCCCCCATTTCCGGCAACGGGGTCATAAAGAAATACTACACGGAAAAATTGAAAATTGCACCCTAATCCCTGAGGGCTTCAAATTCACAAAAGAAGGGTTTAGACATACGGATTCTATCACCGGTTAGAAAACCTCAAAAATCCGAATATCTACGGGACAAAAAGCATACTTATGATCTATACAAAGCCAAGAATCAACCACAAAAAGACGATCAACAAAGAAAAACCCAAGTGTTAGATCGGATAAAGATGGTACCTTTATGATCTGGATGGCAGAAAATTGGGAAGACAAGGATGATCGCTCCGATCGCTGAAAAAGGCTCACTCCGATGAAGTTCAAACACAACCTCAGCCTCAGAATTCTGGAAACTTGGTTCTGAATCACCACAGGATGCTCTTGATTTCTGGCTTGATCAGCCTGGGAATTTTGGAGGAGGTTTTCGAAAAAGTGGCAAAAAGAGGGGCAACACCCCCTTAAATAGACAGGCATTCAACCAACCAGCGGCTGTGATTGTCCACATCCAACGGTTCGGGTTTACGCGGGAAAGCGAAAAGTTTCAGAATCCGACACGACGCTTTGAAATTTGAAGTTTGCGTAAAAAAACGAAAAGCCATCATCACCAGCCGTCACGTCCTGCGGCGAAACGTCACCTTGTCAGAACTGAAAGGACGCCACATTTAATGATACGCAGCGTTTTGCAGCCCATTTATATTGCTCCACGTGGCACGCCACCTGTAATAGCTCGCTTGTACAGTTTTCGCTCTCGCCAACACAAACGACTTCGCCATCTCGCCTGGGATCGCAGAAAATGATAACTCCCAGAAACTCAACATGTCGACCCCGGTCAGACCAAAGAGCACGGACGATTTCCATCGCAAGCTCTCAAGCCGCAGTCGCGGCGACCAGAACAGCTCCTCGCGGCATATCTGGATCGCTCTATGCTGTGCACCTCAACATGTCGACCTCGGTCAGACCAAAGAGCACGGACGATTTCCATCGCAAGCTCTCAAGCCGCAGTCGCGGCGACCGAACGCCTCCTCGCGGCATATCCGGATCGCTCTAGCGCCGTGCACCTCAACATGTCGACCTCGGTCGACCAAAGAGCACGGACGATTTCCATCGCAAGCTCTCAAGCCGCGCCGCGGCGACGTAACAGCTCCTCGCGGCATATCCGGATCGCTCACGTCGTGCACATCAACATGTCGACCTCGGTCGACCAAAGAGCACGGACGATTTCCATCGCAAGCTCTCAAGCCGCGCCGCGGCGACCAGAACAGCTCCTCGCGGCATATCTGGATCGCTCTATGCTGTGCACCTCAACATGTCGACCTCGGTCAGACCAACGAGCACGGACGATTTCCATCGCAAGCTCTCAAGCCGCAGTCGCGGCGACCAGAACAGCTCCTCGCGGCATATCTGGATCGCTCTATGCTGTGCACCTCAAATCGCAGTCCGCAGGTGTCGTCGCATCTCCCCGCTGCGTCCACAAACTGTCAGGTATCCCAACGGACGGAACGGTTCAAAAGCCATCATTGGTGGTCTTCCCGAGTTTTAGCCGTGTTTAATAGGGCTACTTTGACTAGGGACTATGCTGGACGAAAAATAGCCCATGATTACCCACCATAAATAACCGTCCCTTCGAATGCTCATAATGACGGTAAACCTCTCGTATAACCATCATTACGCCGGTCATTATGATCGTCTCTTCGTATAGCCGTCGTTCGTCCGTCCACCATTATGGTAGTCCATGCCAAACACGCCACCTCCCTCTATAAAAGCCGCCCATTTCACCGCCTCTTCCACGATGCTTCTTCTCCCATTCGAATCACTCGTTTTTTTTTCTTTTTACAAAATCCCGTAAAAACAAGAATGTCTCGCCGGATAATGTTGAATACGAATTTATGGAGGATTACAAAGGCAACGAGCATCCGGAATCCAGCCTTGCACTTCCTCCATAACCCTTCGGGGGAAGGACAACCCCCAATTTCAATACCACGAGTGGAAATGGAACAGAATCTTGATACCGCTGCCGCCTTCTTGCTGCCCGAGATTGCGGAGTTAGAGCGTGAGGAGGAAGCCGAGATAAGTGAATCCGAGTCCCGCGGGCTCACGGGAGGATCGAGAGGTATTCATCGGCGATCGGATCCACGACCGCACAAAGCAAGCCGTTCAAAAAGTTTGTGCGTCTAGTCCGGAATGGAAACCGCCGGGGGCCATGGTCGACGCCGTCCGGGAAGAATGGCAAAGCGTCTTTCACCGTAATTGGGCCCCTTACAATCACCGAGTCCGCAAGCCGAGATCCAAGATGAGAGAGGATCGCTTCCTATATGAGGGGAAGACGACCCGGTAGGCCGCCGGATGAGAGAAGATCGCTTCCTATATCCGAAAAGTGGGCGGCCCGGTAGGTCGATCCCTTGTTGCTTGCGACCGACCGCGAACTACCGAGCGCGACGACGACTCGCATCACCACTAACGTGTACTAGGAGGAGGAAACCCGCTTGTAGTGATTGGCAAGCCTTTCGTATAGCTTCAACTTCACGAAGCGCTCGCGGGATATGTTGCATCAACTTCATGTCGCAACCCCGCCTCGCCTCAGAAGGAGCGGTCTTGAGATTTCTGATACAAACAGAGAGTACTCTTTTCCCTTGCTTAAGATTTTTTCCCACTGGGTTTTTCTTAAGAAAGGTTTTGATGAGGCTCTACGAGTTTGTATCCCTAATCCTGAGTCCGCTCAACTTTTGTCTTCCAAGAGTGTTCGACAACGGAGACTCCTCGACCAAAGCATACTACTACTCTACGCCGCAACAAATTTCCGCCCGCAGTAGGGGGCCATTGATGATACGGAACCCGACACGGTCCCATTATCCCCGGTCAACTCGTCCGAGGACATAAGTCAAACTCTTTCCCCGAGCATAAGCGCGCGACGTCGCCAACTTGATGGCCATCCCGCCATCCTCATAAGCATAAGGGGCCGCCCCCGCAAAGACCGCGGGCCCATTCCTATGAGAATATCAGTTAATGGAAAGTTCATAAGCTTAGATAGAATGCGAGGCCAACTGCCATCTGTCGGGCATCGGCGCCGCTAGCACGAGTAGTCTTTTACAGCTTTATCCTTTCCCTATAAATACCCCCACTGTGACATCAATGAAGAGAGAGAAATATAGAACAACTTTTGCACATTTATTTCTATCAGCACTGTTCTCTCTCTCATATTTATTTCATATTACCACCGCGGGCTCATCACCGACGTCGATAAACGCCACCGTCCGACGGCGATAACCTCACTGACCGGAGCACCACGAAGAGGCCAGATATCCCACGTCCAAGTCTTCCTTTCAAACTACCCGACGGAAACGGATCACGTCAGGGTGAATGAGAAATTGATGCTTAAAGTTGGTTGAAAATGTGTTGGAGATAAGAGTTGAAGAGAGTACCTCAACTCAATATCCCATATTGGAAAGATGGGAGACTTGAGCTCCATATATAAGGGCTAGTGTATGCTCTTATAAATGTGCCCCAAGGGGCAAGACACTTTTGTGCAGGAGGGAGGACTTAGATATTTCCACACGCGCACGCCACGGCCGTCCGTCCGGCTCGTGCTCGAGCTTGGCTCGGTTCGGTTCGGGTGTTACTATTAATTTTTTGGACAAAATTTCCTTTGATGTTAACCAAAAATTAATTAGTTAATCGTAAGGCGGTTGGAAGGTTCCAGAATAATTTGGAAATGAATTCTGATTAAAATAAGTCGGTTTGAAATTAATTAATTAATTAAATAACTCGGCCAAGAATTAAATTAATTCGACCAAAATTAATTAATTTAATTAAATTATTTTCAGCCAAATTAGCTTTTCTTGAGGGAAAAGTCGAGTGGTTAAATCATCTGACCAATCAAATTTCAGAAGACACGTCATCCAACCAATCAGAATTGTGGGAATAATTGGCCAATTTTTTAATTAAATTTTCGGCCCTATTTTCTTTTTCAAGGGGAAAAGTCTGATGATGTGTTCTGACCAATCACATTCAAGCATTAAGACAGATTTAATTCGTGTGTTAGAGGATAATTTTTACGTGTTAAATTACAGATCTGCTAGATTGTTTAATTTATTTATATCCTTCTTCAGTTTGGTTGAGGCCAAACTGATAACTCTGTTTCTACTCTTTCTTGATATCTACGTTCGTTTGAGGACGAACAAAACTTGATTTGTGTCACGGATTTTATCTAATGAAAATAAACAAGTAATAAATTTATAAATCCGGTTTACCCCAAGTGTAGGGATCGTAGTATAGCGATTAATACCGGAGTCGATCTCAGGGAATCGGGGTATCTAGTTCATTAATTTTCCTAAGGTTGATACCATTATTATTAAAACCTAACAAAACGAAAAGATAAACTGGACAGAGGATTGTCAGTCCAAAGCCAGGAAAGATCGTTGCGAACATAACTAAACTATAAACGAGAAAAACAATAAAACTCATAAAAGCATGATAATGACTATAGCGATTAAACATAGAACAAGCAATGATCCACCATCCCGCAACCCTTAATTTCCTCTCTAGATTATCTTATGATGATTTAACTAAAATTGTGATTCACCTATCAAAGGTATGAACTCCTAATCTCTTAGAAAAGTTCGCCTATCAATCTTTTATCTTTCGATCTTAAAGATTAACGCTTTCAAACCAAGGTGCAAGATTTCTCAATCTAACAATCTAGATATTCTAACCTAGCAACTCTCGTATTTTTAGGTTAAAGAAAATCTATTCTTTCCTATGGTGATCTAGTGTTTACACCGATTCTCATCATATGGCAAACATCAATAGCAAAACATCTCTCGATATAAATTTGCATAACACATAATCATAGAAAAGAAACAACTTAATTAAAACTCACAAAATCATCCAAAGGGAGAAATAAAAACGGTGCAGAAAAGTTTCACATGCTTGCCCCAAGTTTGATCAGCTTCAAGCCATCCTCATGAATCGAACAAGAAGAAAACAAAATAAATAAAACAACTAATCTAACCCTCGGTCGACCAAGCACCAAGGCTTGGCCGACCGAGCGCAACTCGGCTTCAGAATTTAGGGTTCTCTGCGGCTGCTGTGATATATGATATGATCTGATTAGGGTTGAACTAATGCGGCTATATATAGAAAACTAGGTCGGTTATGCTTAAGTCGGCCGTGGACGCCCGTCTGGATGAGTGGACGCACGTCCATTCTTCATAAAAATCTTCGAGTCGGGCCGAGCTGGATCAGACGCACGTCCCATGCAAAATTGGACGCCAGTTCATCAAAAACTTCAAAACTCTGAATCAGCTTCTTCTTCCTGGACGCCAGTCCATTCCCTTAGACGCCCGTCCAACTGGACGGAGCAATAGACGCACGTCCAGTGAAAATCCAAACTTCCTGAATCGAATGGCACCTCCTGGACGCCAGTCCAGGCTTGTAAACGCCCGTTTGATTCTTCAAATCTTCATTCCAATCCTCAACTTGCATCTTCCTCCTTCCATTAAATCTCCAATTATGACATGTTTATGACCTACAAAACCACAAAGACATGCAAAGTGTAAAACCATACATAATTACCAATAAAATCACGAAATTAGCTCAACTTTACACTTAAAGACTTTTAAAACTCATTTGCTCAATAATTCGATTAAACCCTTAATTTCTGTGCAAATAATACGAATATGGAGGAAATCATTACAAAATATAACGTTATAAATCGCATAAAATCACCCTTAACAATTTGTCCATCTTATGTGTTTACAGAAATGGCAACAACTGAGCAAGGTAGTACCTCTGTTGTGCCTACTGCTGCACCTGCGCAGAACAATTCCGGACCTCAAGGGGGAAAACCGGAAAATTTTTGTGGCTCGAACTACAAGAGGTGGCAACAGAAGATGCTGTTCTATCTGACCACTCTTGGCTTGGCTCGGATGCTGACTGAGGATCCTCCTGTCTTGAAGGAAGGAGATCATGCCTCTGTCACGGCTTTGGATGCTTGGAAGCACTCTGACTTCCTGTGCAAGAACTACATCCTGAGTTTTTTGGAGAACTCGATCTATGGGGTGTATTGCTCACAGAAGTCTGCTAAATCCTTGTGGCAGGCTTTGGATAAAAAGTAAAAAATCGAGGATGCTGGATCAAAGAAATTTGCTGTGGTCAAATTCATGGACTACAAGATGGTAGACTCCAAGACTGTTGTCAGTCAGATTGAGGAGTGATGACGTAGGTCAAGTAATAAAAAATACTCGATACCTAAATAACACACTAGCAAGAGAACTAGGTTCAATCGTAGTATAGTTAGATAGATTCGAGGTCGATCCCACAGAGACTCGGCTTAAACGAAATATAACATATTAAACTAAAAAGCAAATTAAAGGCGGTCTCCGACCAACAATTAACGTAGAATTAAAATTGACACAATAGAAACACAAAACCAACAAAAGACACAACGACATTAAAGCACTTATTTTTATAGGTTTTATAAATAATTAACAAAAGGTATTGATAATGCTAGTAGTAATTACTCCCCCATGCTATGTAGATTGACGACGAGACAAAACAAGACATTTAAGATTAATTATTCTGACTACGGGAGTCATCCCCTAAAATAGATCTAGCTCCGGGCAGGCCATCTAGATCATCGTGTCGCCATTACGTGACTTCAAATTTTTAGTCTCAATCTCATATAACTTTTGACACAATTACAAAAATAGGGATGCCGGTATAAACCGTAACCTCATCTAAGCAACATTCCTATGGTTAGGCGTACTTGTTAGACACCGATTCAATCTCTGTCATAAGTAACAATCACTTTTTGGGTATCATGTTAAATTACGATGACAAATAATTAAGTTGATCAGGTTTAATTACTCGTTTGAATTACAAAGCAGAGAACCTGACGTAGTCGAAGCCGTTCACGGACAAATCTAGAACATCACATATCTTGCTACCAGCAAGACATAGGCTCGCTGCCAGCAAGCTCAGATCTGAACCAGATTTGCTCGTGAAACGTCTTTTACGTCTCAGATCTACATAAACATGGGTTCGTAAATTAACTGCATCACGAAATCAATACACAAAACGACTACTCCATAACGAAATAAATTAGATCTACGAATAAAGATTGCATAATTGAGTAGACATTACCCTCGAAGACGAGCGTGATTCCCACTCCTTGATACGATCTCTAACCGGCGATTCTAACGACTCCGTAATGAACGAACATAAAATAAAGAAAACATATATTGAAAATAAAACCAATGTTGTGAATTGATTTTTCTAAAGTATTCTAGAGTGTGTAGAGTGTGTATAATAAAATTCGTGGCTGCTCCTTTATATAGAGACTTAGACCGACTTTAAGATATATTTAAAAATCCTAAAACGTGTAGAGATAATTCCCAGCTGATCTCCCAGATTTTGCGGACTCGCTCCCTGCGAATCACCAGCTCGCTGCCAGCGAGCCCACTGCATTCTGATTGGATCGATGGCTTTTCTTGTCCCTTACTCCACTTTTCATGCTGCTTCGGTATTTATCTTTAATGCAATTTGATTCTGCCTTGATTTCTCTTGAGATTTACTTCCTCCGATAATAGATATCCTCCGATTTATCGCAATCTATAAAATAAACATTTATTGCACAGTAAATCACATTTAAATAATAAAAACAGATAAATACCAACTTATATCTTATAAATCACATAACATTAAATAATCAATATAAGCATGTGATTTAATATGAAATATATATTATTAATCTTGATTTACGGACAATGTTGATGACATTTATGGGTATAATTTGACCGTCATCAACTACCCCCCACTTAGCCGTTGATCGTCCCGAACAAAGCATCGATAAGTCATTCCCCAAGACAACATTTTTCATGGTCAAATCATACTTACACAAAATACTCGAGTCAAATCATACCACTCATGCTCATAAGGTACCCATAATTCACTACTCGTTATGAATCGAAGTGATGTGTGCATGTGCATTTAGTTTTATACATTCGTGGCAAGATTAAAGTTTATGCCAACTTCGCAGTCTTAACCTACCAACATCAGTATTCCCACTTCTTAAGCCTCGCAATGGTTAAAGACATGGTGCAATAAGCAAGAGCGTCGTCCATAAGGTTTTTGGACTCGGACACCGAGAAAATACTCAAAGCCTCTTAAAAATTTGAATTTCTTCGCATTTTTATAATTTCAAGCTTTACCACTTCTCATGAAAGAAACTTGCTTTAAAGGTAAAGTATGCATTGCAAGAATCCCTCTCTCACGGATTAGTGGACAGCATTGAGTATTTCCACAAGCGCGAGGCTATTTTGGTAACGTTATTACAAGCCCAGTGTTTAACGCATTGTCAAAACACAGATAATTCTCAAGCTTATTACTCCGCTTTGATGGCTAGAAGATAGGAACACATCAGCAGATAAATTTTGATACTAAGTCTGCATAACCAATCATCTACGCAATGTACACATAATTTGTTCAGTTATTATAATTCGTGCGGTAAACATCGATTCACACATTGAGTAATCAAATAATAAATAACTACTTGCAACAATCAGCATGAATATCCTTAAGTTTACATTCACATAAGTATAAAATGATCACGTACTCATGCAACTTGGTTCCTTCCCTACTAATTCCATGTATAAGAACTCACAATTCTAAGGGTACGAGATAAGTACTTTGGCATTTATTCAAATTTTCATTTTTTCACCGTTTCATTCAAATTACATCATAGCTAAGTCTCCTACCCCCCACTTAAACTTGGCATTGTCCCCTATGACAAAGAAAAAGGAGAATTTAAGAAAAAGACTTAGCTCTGGAAACGGCTCTCAAGTAAATGCAGAATATAGGAGTGATCCAAGCACGTTGTGGAGAAGCAAATGAAAACCTGTTTAATCAAACCAAACAAAAACTCCACGAAACCGTTAATAACATGTCAATTGAAGTTATAAAATAATGTGGCAGTAATTAGATATAGAATATTCAAAAACAGATTAAGCCACTTTATTTCATACAACCAATGACAAGGAAAACCAAAGAGTTAAAACTACAAAACTCACATGGCGTCTATCAAGGAAAAAACCTCATTTATTCCGAACTTAGAATCGGAACATGGCGAGATGAAAAAAAACCTTAACAGTCTCATGCTACTTTATTCAAACAAAACAAAAACAAAAGATAGTTTTCTAGAAATAGTTCTGAGGTTATAGTCGCCAGCTCGACTTAATTCAACGATGGTTTATTGATAGATGGGATCTTCAAGAGTGAAGACTTCAGAAGGGAAAACCTTACTTACTTGATTCAACGATGGTTTATTAATAACTCAACAGCTCCAAAAGGGAAAACCTTACTTACTTGATAAGGGCCATACCATCGTGATTTTAACTTGCCAGTAAAGAGTCTCAAGCGCGAATTGTAAAGAAGAACCAGATCGCCTTCCTTAAAGGTGCGGTCCAATATCTTCTTATCATGAAATTTCTTTGTGCTGTCCTTAAATATTTTTGCATTCTCATAAGCTTCCAGACGAAACTCCTCTAAGCGAGTCAATTCCAACAATCTTCTTTCTCCAACCAAACTCTCATCAAAATTCAACATACGCGTAGCCCACATGGCACGGTGTTCAAGTTCAACCGGTAGATGACATGCTTTTCCAAAAAAAATCTTATAAGGGGACATACCAATAGTCGTCTTATAAGCAGTTCTATAAGACCATAAAGCATCATCTAATCGCAACGACAAATCCTTTCTAGTTGTATTCAAAGTTTTCTCCAAAATGCGCTTTATTTCTCGATACATAACCTCAACTTGTCCACTTGTTTGAGGGTGATATGCAATAGCTAACTTGTGTCTAACCCCGTACTTAATCATCAACTTTTCAAACGGCCTATTACAGAAATGGCTTCCATTATCACTAATAATGGCACGAGGGATTCCAAACCACGTAAAGATATTTTTCTTTAAGAACTTCAGTACAACTTTCGCATCGTTAGTAGGTGAAGCAATGGCCTCAACCCATTTGGACACGTAGTCGACCGCCACTAAAATATAGCGGTTGGACAAAGACGAAGTAAAGGGTCCCACAAAATCAATACCCCAAACATCAAAGAGTTCCACCTCTAGGATATTCTTTAGCGGCATTTCATTCCTTCTCGAGATATTTCCCATCATTTGGCAAGAATGACAAGATTTAGCATATTGATGCGCATCTTTGAACAAAGTGGGCCAGTAAAAACCACATTGGAGAACTTTTGCAGCCGTCTTCTCTCCTCCATAATGTCCTCCGGCCTCATAAGCATGGCAATGTCTAAGGATATCAGACATCTCCTCTTCCGGCACACATCTCCTAAAGACATTGTCGGATCCTAGCTTAAAAAGATAGGGCTCTTCCCAATAATAGTGCCTAAGATCCTTGAAGAATTTCTTTCTTTCTTGGGGGTTGAGATTTGGTGGCAAGTATTTTGCGGATAGATAATTCACAAAGTCTTTAAACCATGGTTGTTTCTTCTCCTTCACAACCTCAACACGTGAAGATACCGCAGCACAATCATCCTTCCCATGTATGGCCGTGATGGAGAATAATTGTTCATCAGGAAATGTTTCCCCAATCTCGGTCATTGGCTCATTATCCTCTATTTGTAAAGGGAAAGATGATCCGCAACCAGATTCTCAGATCCTTTCTTATCATGGATTTCTACGTCAAACTCTTGCAATAGTAGAATCCATTTTAATAGCCGTGGTTTGGAATCTTGTTTGGCTAGAAGATACTTCAAAGCCGCATGATCAGTCCAAACAGTGACTTTAGATCCTACTAGATAAGATCTAAACTTGTCAAAAGCAAAGATAACAGCCAGAAGCTCTTTCTCAGTAGTTTCATAATTCCTTTGAGCAGTATTTAAAGTTCGACTAGCATAGTAGATGGGCCTAAAGATCTTGTCTTTTCTTTTTCCCAAGGCAGCACCTACAGCATTATCGCTTGCATCGCACATCAACTCAAAAGGTAGATTCCAATCAGGCGCAATCAGAATGGGTGCAGTAATAAGCATGCTCTTTAACTCATTGAAAGCTTTCATGCACTCATTAGTAAACACAAATGTCACATCCTTGGCCAATAACTCAGTAAGAGGTCTAGCGATTAAGGAAAAGTCCTTCACAAACCGACGGTAGAATCCCGCGTGGCCAAGAAAACCTCGCAATGTCTTAAGATTAGTTGGTGGAGGCAGTTTTTCAATCACTTCTACTTTCTCTCTATCCACCTCTACACTGTTCTTTGAAATACGGTGGCCAAGTACTATACCTTCAGTAAACATAAGATGACATTTCTCCCAGTTAAGCAACAGATTCGTCTCCTCGCATCTCTTCAACACTCGTGCTAGATGCGTGAGACATGAATCGAAATCATCTCCAAATATGGAGAAATCATCCATAAAGATCTCTAGGAAATCTTCAACCATATCAGCAAACAGAGAAATCATGCATCTTTGAAACGTTACTGGTGTATTGCAAAAACCAAATGGCATTCTATTGTAAGCAAAGGTTCCATATGGACATGTAAAAGTGGTCTTTTCACGATCCTCGGGTGCAATATGAATTTGATAGTATCCCGAATAACCGTCAAGAAAGCAATAAAATGCATGTCTGCTTAGTCTCTCGAGCATTTGATCAATGAAGGGAAGAGGGAAGTGATCCTTACGAGTTGCATCATTCAACTTCCTAAAGTCAATGCACACTCTATGACCAGTAATGAGTATAACAGGAATTAACTCGTTTAACTCATTAGCTTGCACCGTAAAACCTCCATTCTTAGGAACTATGTGGATCGGGCTAACCCATTCACTATCAGAGATAGGAAAGATGATTCACATTTCTAACATTTTAATAACTTCATCCCTAACCACGTCCTTCAATTGTGGAGTCAACCTTCTTTGGGGTTGTGCAACCTCTTTCTTTGCAGGATCGACGGAGATTTTATGCATGCAAACACTAGGGCTAATGCCTTTAATGTCAGCTATTGTCCATCCAAATGCTCCACGATACTCTCTCAACACTCTTATCAGCTTTTCTTCTTGTATTTCACTCAAGGCAGAAGAAATAATAAGCGGCAAGGTCTCGTCTTGAAGGAATACATACTTCAAATGTGCAGGTAGAGGCTTCAATGTCAGATTGGTAGGTGGTTCTTCTAACGAGGTCTTTAATTTTTGTCCGGTTAGCTTAAGTTCAAAGAACTTATGCCATGTCGGTCTATGGTAGAATTTCTCAACCTCGATAGACTTCATCTCCTCTACATGTCCAGGGGTTCCTCTACTACATCCAGGCCATATCACTTTTTCTTCCTCGCTCTTTTCATATGGCACTTCATCCTCTAATTGTAGAGTATCCTTGAGGAAATCTTTAATATCCTCGTATTGTTGGAAGTCATTGACAAGCTTGTCAACAGAATCCAACATGAAACATGCATCATCTCCATCATTAGGTGTCTTCATAGTGTCAAACACATTGCATGCTATTTCATCACCATTAACTCTTAACACTAACTCTCCTTTGTAAACATCGATGAGCGTCTTACTAGTGGCCATAAAAGGTCTTCCTAAGATTAGGGGCACTTCATAGTTAGCTTCCATATCTAGCACAACAAAGTCGACAGGGAACACAAACTTCTCAACTCTCACTAGCACATCCTCAACCACTCCACAAGGTTCCTTAACCGAACGATCAGCTAATTGCAAAGTAATTGAAGTCTTTTTAAGGTCTTTCATACCTAGCTTTTGAAAAATGGATAGAGGCATCAGATTTACGCTCGCTCCTAGATCACACAAGGCCTTGTTCAAACATACGTTACCTATGGTGCAGGGAATGAGAAAACTTCCCGGATCCTTGCACTTAGCGGGTAACTTATGTTGAAGAATGGCTGAGCACTCCTCATTTAGGCAAATGGTCTCTAAATCTAGGAGTTTCCTCTTAGTAGAGACAGCTTCTTTTAAGAACTTTGTGTACTCAGGCATCTCAGCAAGTGCTTCAACTAAAGGTATATTGATGTGTAACTTTCTAAAGATATCAATGAACTTCTTATACCTCTTGTCATCAACCTTAGGCTTAGATTTGCGTGGAGGATAAGGTAAGGTTGAAGGATCGACATCAGTGAAAATAGGATACTTATTATTATAAAGCTCAACTCTAGGGCCAGCAGGTTCCTTATAGGTTTCTTGCTACGGCAAGGTTCCAGAGGCATTTGCTTCCTTGCTTGGCTCACCATTCTTACTCTCTACGATTTTCTCTTTCTCTTTGAGAGATGGTGGAGTTACTTCTTTCCCACTTCTAGTCATGATCGCATTCAAATCCTTAGGATTCTTATCAGTATTGCTCGGCAATCCTCCAGGAGGTCTAGTTGAGACTTGCTCAGCTAATTGTCCTATTTGGTGAGTGAGATTTTGGAATATGGCTTCTTGATTGGTTACCTCAGCGTCGTTCTTCTGACAATATTGGCTAAAGTTAGTGGCTAACTCAGCCATCGATTTTGAAAGTTGTCCCATATTGTCAGTAACGACATTCCTCAATTTTTCTATCGCAGCTTCCCAACCAAAAGTTTTAGTTTGTTGTGGTAATTAAGTAGTAGGCGGTTTAAGCCCTTCTCCTGCATTAGGGTCGCTATATCGGAATCCAGGATGGTTATGATTAGGTTTATATCCTCCCCATTTATTTCCTTGTCTCCCAATGTAGTTGGCTTCTTCAGTACCAGCATTCTCACTTTGAGGAATTACTTCGATTCCAGTCCCTTTCTCTACTCTTGCCATCCTCTCTTGCATTCCATCTACCTTATTGTTGATAACAGACAGTTGTTCTAAGATTTTGGTAGATGCACTATCCTCAAATATATCAGCGGCCATCTTCACAGTAGCTATGCCATTGCCTCCCCATTGATTATTCATCGCTATTTGCTCCATCTTTCCTTGTGCCTCCTCAGGAGATAAAAGAACAAACGCTCCATTACTAGAGGCGTCTACTCTAATTTTCTCAGTCTCTCTCAATCCATGGTAAAAAGTTTGCATTAAAAGCCAAAGAGAGATATCATGATGAGGACACTTTCTCATAGCTTCCTTAAAACGCTCCCAAGCTTGATCAAAACTCTCCCCAAGTTGTTGCTTAAATCCTAAGATGTCCTGGCATAACTTAAAGGCTTTTCCTAAAGGAAAATACTTATTCATGAATTTTTGCAACAATTGTTCCCAAGTAGTGATAGATCCAGCCTCTAGAGAGAAAAGCCATTGCTTAGCTTTATCTTTCAAAGTGAAAGGGAAAAGCTTAAGATGAATGTTGCCCTCCGGGATTAATTCTGGCTTCATAGTGCTAACGATTTCCAAAAAAATTGTCACGTGAACACCAGGATCCTCGTTTTGGATTCCATGAAAAGTGGAATAGTTGGTCACCATTTGAATTACATTAGGCCTAGGGTGATAGACTTCTGCAGGGTCTTGCGGTGCTACGATAGCGGGAATGAATTGCTCAATAGTAGGCGTTGCATAACTTTGTAATGTACACCTCGCGGCTTGGTTTCCATTATTAGCATTAAGATTATTCGCATTATTAACATTATTGGCATTATTAATAATTTCAGGATTAAGTACCTGGTTCGGATTGTTCAGAATGCTTGTATGTCCTTCTTCCAATTCTTGCTCGCTTTCCTCAATATTCAGATCCTCTTCTCCTTGTTTAGCCAGTTCTCTAGCTAACTTCCTATTTCGCCTTTCCAATTTATCTATTTCAGGATTATATGGATCAAGCGGTTCCTTCAATTAAAAACTTAAAAGGCTAGGCCTTTAACTAGACTATATAATAAAAACGAAACAAAAACAGACTCTAAAAATTATGAAAATACGAAAACACAAAGCATAAACTATGTAAAACGAAACGGAACAGAAACTACCCAAAAAAACTGGGCGGCTCCCGGCGACCGAGAACTCGGCGCCGCGCGAGACCGGTGCGGCACAGGGAACTGCCCAAATTTGTTTTACGACACTAACAGGTTAATTTTATGCTACCAAAATTAATTAACATACTCTATTCACAATAGTTACGAATTTACTTTTAATAAAATAAGCTATACTTGATTAATGACACGAGTCCCCAGCAACGGCGCCAAAAACTTGATGACGTAGGTCAAGTAATAAAAATACTCGATACCTAAATAACACACTAGCAAGATAACTAGGTTCAACCATAGTATAGTTAGATAGAGTCGAGGTCGATCCCACAGAGACTCGGCTTAAACGAAATATAACTTTTTAAACTAAAAAGCAAATTAATGGCGGTCTCCGACCAACAATTAACGTAGAATTAAAATTGACACAATAGAAACACAAAACCAACAAAAGACACAACGACACTAAAGCACTTATTTTTATAGGTTTTATAAATAATTAAGAAACGATATTGCTAACGCTAGTAGTAATTACTCCCCCATGCTATGTAGATTGACGACGAGACAAAACACGACATTTAAGATTAATTATTCTAACTACGGGAGTCATCCCCTAAAATAGATCTAGCTCCGGGTAGGCCATCTAGATCATCATGTCTCCATTACGTGACTTGACATTTTTAGTCTCCATCTCATATAACTTCTGACACAATTACAAAACTAGGGATGCCGGTATAAACCGTAACCTCATCTAAGCAACATTCCTATGGTTAGGCGTACTTGTTAGACACCGATGCACTCTCTGTCCTAAGTAACAATCACTTTTTGGGTCTCATGTTAAATTACGATGACAAATAATTAAGTTGATCGGGTTTAATTACTCGTTTGAATTACAAAGCGAGAAACCTGACGTAGTCGAAGCCGTTCACAGACAAATCTAGAACATCACAGATCTTGCTACCAGCAAGACATAGGCTCGCTGCCAGGAAGCTCAGATCTGAAACAGATTTGCTCGTGAAACGTATTTTACGTCTCAGATCTACATAAACATGGGTTCATAAATTAACTACATCACGAAATCAATACACAAAACGACTACTCCATAACGAAATAAATTAGATCTACGAATAAAGATTGCATAATTGAGTAGCCATTACCCTCGAAGACGAGCGTGATTCCCACTCCTCGATACGATCTCTAACCAGCGATTCTAACGACTCCGTAATAAACGAACATAAAATAAAGAAAACATATATTGAAAATAAAACCGATGTTGTGAATTGATTTTTCTAAAGTATTCTAGAGTGTGTATAATAAAATTCGTGGCTGCTCCTTTATATAGAGACTTAGACGAACTTAAAGATATATTTAAAAATCCTAAAACATGTAGAGATAACTCCCAGCCGATCTCCCAGATTTTGAGGACTCGCTCCCAGCGAATCACCAGCTCGCTGCCAGCGAGCCCATGCGTTCTGATTGGCTCGTTGGCTTTTCTTGTCCCTTACTCCACTTTTCGTGCTGCTTCGGTATTTATTTGTAATGCAATTTGATTCTGCCTTGATTTCTCTTGAGATTTATTTCCTCCGATAATAGATATCCTCCGATTTATCGCAATCTATAAAATAAACATTTATTGCATAGTAAATCACATTTAAATAATAAAAACAGATAAATACCAACTTATATCTTATAAATCACATAACATTAAATAATCAATATAAGCATGTGATTTAATATAAAAAATATGTGGAAATATTACTCAAGCATACTGAGTCTGCTGAGGTTTCAGCAGGGTGCTCAGCAGACTCTGCTGAGCCTCAGGATTTCGTGCATAATATTTTGTACACCTTATTTAATTGTAAAAGACATATTAATTGTGATTCATATAAACAATTAATATGTCAAACTCTAGTTTACTTTATGTCATAGACATAACTTTTACTTTTTACTTTTGCATGCTTGCCGCCCACATCTACATACTCAAGTGGCCGCCCAAGCAAGCTAGCTAGTCTCTCTATCTCAATTGTATCTATTTATACATCTTTTTACTCAATGAATAAACTAAGTTGAAGTTTACTCTTGTGTTTATCACATTCTCAAACTCTCTTCATGGTATCGGAGCCTTGCGAGTTCTAAAATCCTTTGCAAAACTCGGTTCTTTTTCGAAAAAATGTCAACATTATACGAAGTTTCATCTTCTTCGGTAGACTCACAGTGCCTCGCGGACCTGGGATAAGCGAACACTCTTCTTTTACAAATCATAAACTTGATGGTAACAATTACTTGCTATGGTCAAGGTCTATGAAAATGTATATCTCCGGCAAGGGCAAGATGGGATATCTGTCTGGTTCCAAACCCGCCCTCGCTCGAAACCGACCCCAAGTTTGAAGCATGGGACACGAGAAAATAACCAAGTCATGACCATCCTCACGAGGTCTATGACAAAAGAGATCGGTGAGAACTTCATGATGTATGACAACGCTAAGGAAATGCGGGACAATGCCGGAGACCTTTACTCAAAAAAGGACAATACATCCGAAGTCTATGAACTCGAAGCTCGATTCAAAATTGCGGACAAGGGGATATATACGTAACTCAATACTTTAATCAACTATCTAAGGCATGGAAACACCTAGATATGTTGGAAACTCACCCCCTGGAATGATGTTAAAGATCTTGCACTCTTTAAAGACATTATCGAGAAAAAGAGAGTATTCAAATTCCTTCGGATCGAATCCTACTCTTGATGATGTCGAGGTAGAATTCTTGCTACTAAACCTCTTCCAAATCTCAAATCCATGTTTGCCGAGGTCAAACATGAGGAAAGTAGGAGGAAAGTGATCTTCTTGAACTCCTCCGCCGACAACCCTGCGAAGGTGCGCCTGTCGAAGGTTAATGAGACTTACGGGAAGCCTACTGCGAGAAGGTTTGGAAAGGCGTTCGTGATCACCGCAAACGCACAAATCACACCAAGGACAATTGTTGGAAGCTACATGGCAAACCTACCCCCTCTAAAACCTCAAAACCAACCGGGGAAAGTCAAGGCAAACTTGTCGGTGAAGAGGAGAATGACGATAAGGCGAATGCTCGGTTCTTTCGCCTTTAAAGCCTTTATTGCTCGGCATCGGAAGGTAGCTCCCCTCTTCGAAATGGCCACTCATGCTAAAAGAGGTATATTTTACTCACCTCTTAGTAATGAGACTTGGATTGTTGATTCGGGGCTTCTTCCCATATGATTTGGTAATAAAAACCTTATTACCCAATATATGCCATGCAACCAAATTCACGAATTAAGGCTGCCGATGGTTCGTTTCTTATGCAAAAGGTGTTGGGAAGGTTAAACTTACTAATCGGATATATCTACGGAATGTCTGTTTGTTCCAAAGTTAGGCTGTAACCTTATATACGTCGGTAAACTCACTAAAGATCCGAATTGAATTTGTTGTTTTTAATAAGAATCGGTGCACATTCCGGGATCTTTCTTCTCGAGAAGTGATTGGGCAAGCTAAACCTCGCTCGGGATCGTTTGTGATCAACCCCGCCGAAGACGAGAGGCGAAGACGAATCGCCTCGGCGGCTGGACTCAAAACCTAGACAATATCATGTTATGGCATTATAGACTAGGACATCCAATTTTTGGTTATTTAAAGTCTTTAATCCCTGAATTGTTTAAAGGATGTAATCTTAATGATCTTCAATGTGATATTTGTCAATTTGCTAAACTCACCAAATCTGTGTATGCTAAGTTACTGTGGAAATATTACAGCATTACTTCGGCCAGATTGCCGAGTCCGTCGAAGTTCGAGCGGGGTGCCCAAGACCTCGGGAATTCGTACGGGATATTTTGTACACTTTATTTAATTGTAAAAGACATATTAATTGTGATACATATAAACAATTAATATGTCAAACTCTAGTTTACTTTATGTCATAGACACAATTAATATGTCATAGACATAGCTTTTACTTTTACTTTTGCATGCTTGCCGCCCACATCTACATACTCGAGTGGCCGCCCAAGCTAGTGCTAGTCTCTCTCAATTGTATCTATTTATACACCTCTCATATCAATGAATAAACTAAGTTGAAGTTTACTCTTGTGTTTATCACATTCTCAAACTCTCTTCATGGTATCGGAGCCTTACTGAATTCCAAAATCCGCTGCAAAACTCAGTTCTTTTTCAGAAAAATGTCAACATTATCTGAAGTTTCATCTTCTTCAGTAGACTCACACCGCCTCGGCAGATCGGGATAAGCGAACACTCTTCTTTTACAAATCATAAACTTGATGGTAACAATTACTTGCTATGGTCGAGGTCTATGAAAATGTATATCTCCGGCCGGGGCAAGATGGGATATCCGTCCGGTTCCAAACCCGCCCGCTCGAAACCGACCCCAAGTTTGAAGCATGGGACACGAGAAAATAACCAAGTCATGACCATCCTCACGAGGTCTATGACAAAAGAGATCGATGAGAACTTCATGATGTATGACACTGCTAAAGAAATGCGGGACAATGCCAGAGACCTTTACTCAAAAAAGGACAATACATCCGAAGTCTATGAACTCGAAGCTCGATTTAAAATTGCGGACAAGGGGATATGTACGTAACTCAATATTTCAATCAACTATCTAAGGCATGGCAACACCTAGATATGTTGGAAACTCACACCTGGAATGATGTCAAGGATCTTCGCTCTATATAAAGACATCATAGAAAAGAAGAGAGTATTCAAGTTCCTCACTGGATCGAATCCTACTCTTGATGATGTTAGAGGTAGAATTCTAGCTACTAAACCTCTCCCAAATCTCAAATCCATGTTTGCCGAGGTCAAACATGAGGAAAAACGAGGAGGAAAGTGATGCTACCGAACTCCCCGCCGACAACCCTACCGAGAGTGCCACCTGGCGGCGTCGGGAACCTACCGAAGCTTACGGGAAGCCTACTGATAAAACTGGGAAGCTGTTCCGTGACCACCGCAAACGCACAAATCACACCAAGGACACTTGCCGGAAACTACATGGCAAGCCTAACTCCTCCAAGACCTCAAGACACCGCCAAGGAAAGTCGAAGCGGACACATAAGTGAGGAAGAAGATGACAACAGGTTGAATGCACAGCTTGCTGCATTCAAAGCCTTCCTAACTCAACAAAAGGAAGGTAGTCACTCTACTGACATAGCCTCTCATGCCATTACAGGTAAATTCTACTCATCTATTAGTAATGAAACCTGGATTGTTGACTCGGGGCCTCATCCCATATGATTTGGTAATAAAAATCTCATTACTTAACTTATGCCATGTCCCCAAATTCACAATATTAAGACTGCTGATGGATCTATTTCTAGTGCAAAAAGTTTTGGTAAGGTGCAGCTTACTAATAAGATATGCCTGCAGGATGTCCTATTTGTTCCAAAATTAGATTGCAATCTCATATCTGTCAGTAAACTTACTAAAGATTTGAAATGGACTGTTGTTTTTAATGAGAATCAGTGCACATTCCAGGATCATTCCTCAAAGGCAGTGATTGGGACTGCTAAACCTTGCTCAGGATTGTTTGTGGTCAACCCCGCCGAAGACGAAGGCGAAGGCGAATCCGCCTCGGCACTCGCACTCAAAACCTAGACAATATCATGTTATGGCATTATAGACTAGGACATCCCGAGTTTTAGTTATTTAAAGTCTATAGATCCCGAATTGTTTAAAGGTTGTAATTTGAATGATCTTCAATGTGATATTTGTCAATTTGCCAAACTCACCAAATCTGTGTATGCAAAATTACCTCACTTACCTTCCACACCATTCACCTTAATTCACGGTGATGTATGGGGACCCTCAAGAGTAAAAAGCATAACGGGGAAGAGGTGGTTTGTTACCTTCATAGATGACCACACCGAACCACTTGGTTATTTTTAATGAAGGATAAATCGAAGTTGGATCCATCTTTCAAGAGTTTTACAACATGGTCTCCACTCGGTTTGACACTAAGATCAAAATTTTGAAGACCGACAATGCCCTTGAATATTATGAGTCTCATCTCGGTAAGTTCTTGATGGATAAAGGGATTGTCCATATCGTAGTTGTGTTGAAACTCCTCGGCAAAATGGGGTTCTTTGAGAGAAAGAACGAGCATCCGCTAGAAATGGCTAGGTCTATCATGTTTACCACTAATGTTCCAAAATATATGTGGGGTGAAGCTATATTGACCTCCACATACTTAATCAACGAGACTTCCCAGACGGGGTACTAGGCTTCAAAACTCCAATCAAAACCCTACCGACTACACACTCCCGCCCCCATCTTATTTCCCGTTACCTCCAAAAATCTTTGGTTGTCTTGTGTTTGTCTATATCCATGCCCAACACGAAGCAAACTTGATCCCAAGGCTCACAAGTGCATTTTCTTAGGATATGCAAAGGACGGGGAAAGGCTACAAGTGTTACTCTCCTTCCGAAAAGAGATTTTACAATTCTATGGATGTAATTTTTTTTGAAAGGACTCCCTACTACAAGTCCACCGAGGCGATCACCGATGGAAACCTAATTGAAATTGACCTAAACCCTTTCCCTCAGCAAACTCTTAACCCTCGGCGGAGGCTCGCGATACTCGGCCTGCGATCCTCAGCAAACCCCTGTACCTGATACTACTGAACCTGATACTACTGACCCAGAGCCTGCAGACCCTGAGCCTACTGACACTCAGCATACTACAGATCCCCCGGCGGTCGCGACATTGATGATAGGCCTATTGCTCTCAGAAAGGGAAAGAGATCTTGCACTGATCACTCTATTCATACTTATTTATCATATGATCAGTTGTCTCCTGTCTTTGCCATGTTTACACAGGACTTGGACTCTCACTCTATTCCTAAAAATATTCAGGAGGCTCTTCAAAATGATAAGTGGAAGGCTGCTGTTAAAACAGAGATGACTGCCCTCCTGGATAATCATACTTGGGATCTCACAACTCTTCCAAAAGGCAAAAAGACAGTTAGCTGCAGATGGTTATTCACTATCAAATACAATGCTGATGGTACAATTGACAAGTACAAAGCCAGATTGGTAGCAAGGGGATTCACTCAAACTTATGGTATTGACTATAAGGAAACTTTTGCACCAGTGGCAAAACTCAACACTGTCAGGGTTCTGATCTCTCTAGCTGTCCAACTGGACTGGCCTCTACACCAATTGGATATCAAAAATGCTTTTCTCAATGGTGATCTCACTGAGGAAGTCTATATGAATGTACCTCCTGGTTTTGTCAATCCTCACACTCAGGGCAAGGTATGCAAACTCAGAAAATCTCTATATGGCCTGAAGCAATCCCCAAGAGCCTGGTTTGGGAAACTTACTACCGTGGTCAAAGCTGCTTTGGATATCATCAATGCAACTCGATCACACTATGTTCATCAAGACAACCAACCGAGAGAAGGTCTATTCTTATTGTATATGTGGATGATATCATCCTTACTTGGAGATGACTCTACCGAGATTCAAAATTTAAAGACTCTACTGGCAAAGGTGTTCCAAGTTAAGGATCTGGGCTACCTCAAGTACTTTCTTGGTATGGAAGTGGCTAGAAACACCAAAGGCATTTCAGTCTCCCAAAGGAAGTATGTATTGGATCTGCGAAGGAAAGCGGCATCGGGATGCAAACCTCGTGTATCCCCAGAGTAGACCCCAAGTAACACCCTCTCGCATGGTGACATCTTTGTCGAAAAGAACAATATCAAAGGCTTGTAGGTAAACTCATCTATCTTTCTCACACAAGGCCTGATATTGCATATGGGGTTAGTCTGGTCAGTCAGTTCATGCACTGCCCTACTGAGCAACATTGGGATGCTGTGAATAGGATACTGAGATATTTAAAGTCCACTCCTGGCCAAGGTCTGCACTTCACCAAGTCTACTGATAGATCAATCAAGGTCTACACTGATGCTGATTGGGCTGGATGTCACATTGACAGACGATCTACCACAGGCTATTGCTCATATGTATGGGGGAACCTGGTTACTTGGAGAAGCAAGAAACAACCTAATGTGTCAAGAAGCAGTGCTGAAGCTGAACTCAGGGCACTTGTACTTGGCATTTGTGAAGCTATATGGCTAAAAAGTACTGACTGAACTTCAGCAACCTCCTCAGCAACCTATCACACTATCTTTGTGATAATAATTCACCTTATGCATGGTCGAAGATCCCGTCCATCATGATAAAACCAAGCATGTGGACATTGACGGACACTTTCGAAGGAAAAGATTGATGCCAAGATTATTCAACTCCGGTATGTTCCCTCGGCGGATCGAATGCCGATATTCTTACCAAGGCTATTCCACCTCTTATGTTCAAGCAGAGACTTAGTAGCAAACTTGGCCGCATCAACATATACTGACCCGGAGTTTGAGGGGGTGTGGAAATATTACGGCATTACTTCGAAATTAGATTGTCGAGTCTCGTCGAAGTTCGACAGGTGCCCACGGCCTCAGGAATTCGTACAGGATATTTTGTACACTTTATTTAATTGTAAAAGACATATTAATTGTGATACATTTAAACAATTAATATGTCAAACTCTAGTTTACTTTATGTCATAGACACAATTAATATGTCATAGACATAGCTTTTACTTTTACTTTTGCATGCTTGCCGCCCACATCTACATACTCGAGTGGCCGCCCAAGCTAGTGCTAGTCTCTCTCAATTGTATCTATTTATACACCTCTCATATCAATGAATAAACTAAGTTGAAGTTTACTCTTGTGTTTATCACATTCTCAAACTCTCTTCGTTACCTCACTTGCCCTCTTCCCCTTTCACCCTAATTCACAAGTGATGTATGGGGACCCTCAAGAGTGAAAAGTATAACAAAAAGGTGGTTTGTAACCTTCATTGATGATCATACCGAAACACTTGGTCGTTCTTAATGAAAGACAAATCGAAGTTGGACCTATCTTCCAAGAATTTTATCACATGGTCTCCACCCAATTTGATACTAAGATCAAGATCTTAAAGGCGATAATGCTCGGAATACTATGAGTCTAACCTCGGTAACTTCTTGACAAACGAGAGGAATTGTTCATATCGGTAGTTGTGTGGAAACACCTCAACGAGAATGGGGTTCGAAAGAAAGAACGGGCATCCGCGGAAATGGCCGGATCAATCATGTTCACTACACATGTTCCTAAATACATGTGGGGTGAAGCTATATTGACCGCAACATATTTAATCAACAGACTTCCCACAGAGTGTTAGGTTTCAAAACTCCTCTCCAAACCCCGCCGACCACACACTCCCGCTCTCATCTTATTACCCAATTGCCCCCAAAGATCTTTGGTTGTACTTGTGTTTGTTTATATCCATGCTCAACACGAAGTAAACTTGATCCTAAAGCTCATAAGTGCATTTTCCTTGGATATGCACGGGACGAGAAAGGTTACAAGTGTTACTCTCCTACCGAAAAGAAATTTTACAATTCTATGGATGTGAAATTCTTTGAAAGGACTCCATATTACAAACAAACCTCGAGCCGTCACTGATGGAAACCTGATTGAGATTGAACTAAGTCCGTTCCATCAGCAAACCATTTACCCTCAGCAGAGTCCTAACCCTCAGCAGACACATAATCTTCAGCATCCTGCGGATACTCACATTGCTGACCCAGAGTCTGCTGACCCAGAGCCTGCTGAACCAGAACCTCAGCAACCTACTGAACCAGAGTCTGCTGGACCTCATCTTACTGACTCTCAGCAGTCTACTGAAGTGGATGACAGACCTATTGCTCTAAGGAAAGGGAAAAGATCATGCACTTATCATTCTATTCATACTTATTTATCTTATGATCAGTTGTCTCCTGTCTTTGCCATGTTTACACGGGACCGGACTCTCACTCTATCCCTAGAAATATTCGGGAGGCCCTTCAAAATGATAAGTGGAAGGTCGTCGTTAAAACGAGAGATGATCGCTCTCCCGGATAATCATACTTGGGACCTCACAACTCTTCCCAAAGGCAAGAAAACATTAGCTGCAGATGGTTATTCACTATCAAATACAATGCGATGGTAAAATTGACAAGTATAAAGCCGATTGGTAGCAAGGGGATTCACTCAAACTTATGGCATTGACTATAAGGAAACTTTTGCACCAAGTAGCAAAGCTCAACACCGTCGAGTGCGATTACCCTAGTTGTCCAACTTGACTCGGCCTCTTCACCAATTGGACATCAAAAATGCCTTTCTAAATGGGGACCTCACCGAGGAGGTTTATATGACCGTACCCCCGGTTTTATCAATCCTCATACTCAAGGCAAGGTGTGCAACCGAGGAAATCTCTATATGGCTCGAAGCAATCACCAAGGGCATGGTTTGGAAAACTCACTACCGTGGTTAAAGCTGCTGGATATCATCAATGCAACTCGATCACACCATGTTTGTCAAGACAACCAACCAGAGGAGGTCCATTCTAATTGTATATGTGGATGATATCATCCTTACTGGAGATGACTCTACTGAGATCCAGAACTTGAAGACTCTACTGGCAAAGGTGTTCCAAGTTAAAGATCTGGGCTACCTCAAGTACTTTCTTGGTATGGAAGTAGCTAGAAACACCAATGGCATTTCAGTCTCCCAAAGGAAGTATGTCCTGGACCTACTGAAGGAAACTGGCATGATGGGATGCAAACCTGCTGTATCTCCAGTAGACCCCAGTCATACCCTACTGCATGGTGACATTGCTGTCAGGAAAGAACAATATCAAAGGCTTGTAGGAAAACTCATATACCTTTCTCACACAAGACCCGATATTGCATATGGGGTCGGCCTCGGTCGATCAATTCATGCATTGCCCTACCGAGCAACATTGGGATGCGGTGAATAGGATACCGAGGTATTTAAAATCCACTCCCGGCCAAGGCCTCGCACTTCACCAAGTCTACCGATAGATAAATCAAGGTCTACACCGATGCCGATTGGGGTGGATGTCACATTGACGGGAGGTCTACCACAGCTATTGCTCATATATATGGGGGAACCCGGTTACTTGGAGGAGCAAGAAACAACCCTCGTGTCAAGAAGCGATCTTCGAAGCCGAACTAAGGGCACTTGTACTTGGCATTTGTGAAGCTCTATGGCTAAAAAAGTGCGGCGAACTTCAAAGCAACCGTATCGCAACCTATCACACTCTGTTGTGATAATAATTCAGCCTTATGCATGGCGAGAAGATCCGTCCATCATGATAAAACCAAGCATGTGGACATTGACGGACACTTTCTGAAGGAGAAGATTGATGCCAAGATTATTCAACTCCAGTATGTTCCCTCAGCAGATCAGAATGCTGATATTCTTACCAAGGCTATTCCACCTCTTATGTTCAGCAGACTAAGTAGCAAACTTGGTTGCATCAACATATACAGCCCAGTTTGAGGGGGGGTGTGGAAATATTACTCAGCATACTGAGTCTGCTGAGGTTTCAGCAGGGTGCTCAGCAGACTCTGCTGAGCCTCAGGATTTCGTGCATAATATTTTGTACACCTTATTTAATTGTAAAAGACATATTAATTGTGATTCATATAAACAATTAATATGTCAAACTCTAGTTTATTTTATGTCATAGACATAACTTTTACTTTTTACTTTTGCATGCTTGCCGCCCACATCTACATACTCAAGTGGCCGCCCAAGCTAGCTAGCTAGTCTCTCTATCTCAATTGTATCTATTTATACATCTTTTTACTCAATGAATAAACTAAGTTGAAGTTTACTCTTGTGTTTATCACATTCTCAAACTCTCTTCAAAATATATTATTAATCTCGATTTAAGGACAATGTTGATGACATTTATGGGTATAATTTGACCGTCATCAAGGAGCTACAGGTGATCATCTCTGAGATTCTGGAGGAAAAATGATGATTTGTGAACAATTCCAGGTTGCTGCTGTGATTGGAAAACTTCCCCACTCTTGGAAGGATTTCAAGAATTACTTGATGCACAAGCGAAAGAGATGAATATGGAAGAGCTAGCAACGCGTCCGCGGATTGAGGGAGCGAACAAGAGGTCGAACGAAGCTTTCGATGGGCCGGTCCAAGGCGAACTTGGTCGAAGTGAGCAACAAAGGCAAAAAGCGTAAGCAGCCTAATCAAGGTCCAAAAGACAATAAGAAGGTCAAGCAACAGTTCACTGGAAGCTGTTACAACTGTGGAAAGCGAGGGCATCGCCAAAGTGAATGCAGGTCACAGAAAAAGGTTAAGCCACATGTCCATCTTGCTGAAGTGGTGGCTGAAGGCATGTAGGAGATGAACTTGTCGGCTGTTGTTTATGAATGCAACACAGTCGGGAATACCCGTGAATGGTGGATTGACACAGGGGCTACTCGCCATGTTTGCGCTCTGAAAGAGATGTTCTCTGATTATAAGGCTGTTGAGGGCGAACAGCTCTTTATGGGAAACTCTGCTTCTGCAAAGGCTGAAGGTGTGGGAAAGGTCTTACTGAAGATGACTTCTGGGAAAGAACTCACACTCAACAATGTGCTTCATGTTCCAGACATGCGCAAGAACCTTGTTTCTGGTGCTCTTTTGGTGAAGAATGGATTCAAGATGGTCTTTGGTGGGGATAAAGTAGTTTTATCCAAATTTGATATGTATGTTAGGAGGGGGTACTTGGTAGATGGTATGTTCAAAATGAATGTAATGACCGTTGTACCCAAAACTGTTGTGCCGAAAAAGGCTAATAAGATGACTACTGATTCCGTTTACTTGCTTGAGTCTTCTTGTTTATGGCATTGTAGATTAGGACATGCTAATTATAATTTGATTCGAAAGATGATGAATCTAGATTTAATTCCCAACATAAAAATTGATCCCAATCACAAATGCCAAATATGTGTTGAAGTTAAGTTAGCTAAAGCACCGTTTCCAACGGTTGAAAGGAACACAGAACCTATAGATTTAATTCACACTGATATATGTGACTTAAAATTTGTGCAAACTAAAGGCGGTAAAAAGTACTTTATTACTTTTATTGATGATTGTACCAGATACTGTTATGTTTATCTGCTGAGAAGACAAGACGAAGCTCTTGAAGCTTTTAAGGATTATAAGAATGAAGTAGAGAATCAACTTAGCAAACGGATAAAGAATGTCCGTAGTGATCGTGGTGGTGAATATGATGCACCGTTTAATGAATTTGCTCTGGCGCCGGTATCATTCATCAAACGACATCACCATATACACCTCAATCAAACGGTATTGCTGAGCGCAAGAACCGAACTCTGAAAGAGATGATGAATGCTATGTTGATTAGTTTGGGTTTACCTCAGAACTTGTGGGGGGAAGCTATCCTCTCAGCGAACTCCATTCTTAATAAAATTCCTTCTAAGAAGAAGGATGAATCCCCGTATGAATTGTGGAAGGGCCACAAGCCTAACTACAAAATCATGAAAGTGTGGGGGTGTTTGGTTAAGGTTGAAATACCTAAACCAAAGCAAGTGAAGATAGGGCCAAAACCATTGATTGTATATTCATTGGATATGCTCTCAATAGTAGTTCCTATCGGTTTCTGGTACATAAATCGGACGTCCCTGATGTACATGAAAATGTCATTATCGAGTCTTGGAATGCTGTGTTCTTTGAGGATATTTTCCCTGTAAGGAGAAAGAAAAATAAGAAGCAAGCACGAGCAAATGGACTTATGAGTCTGAAGAGGAGGGTGATCCTCAAGAACCTGAGGAACCTCGTCGTAGTACGAGGGCTAGGACTTCAAAGTCCTATGGTCCTGATTTTCTGACCTATATGGTAGAAAACAAACCCTGGACGTATGCAGAGGCTATGTCTACTCCAGAAGCTCCTTTTCTGGAAAGAAGCTATAAATAGTGAAATAGATTCCATCATGCAAAACCACACTTGGGAGTTGGTTGATCTTCCGCCGGGGAAATAAACCACTCGGATGCAAGTGGATCTTCAAGAAGAAGTTAAAGGTTGATGGTTCTATCGATAAGTACAAGGCTAGGTTGATGGCCCAAGGGTTCCGAGAAAGAAGGCCTTGACTTCTTTGATACTTACTCACCGGTTACGAGAATCACTTCTATAAGGGTTCTCGTTGCTATAGCTGCAGTCAATAACTTAGAAATCCATCAAATGGATGTGAAGACTGCCTTCTTGAATGGTGAGTTGGAAGAAGAAATTTACATGAAACAACCCGAGGGGTTTGTTGTTCCAGGGCAAGAGAGTAAGGTGTGTAGACTCGTTAAGTCTTTGTATGGGCTTAAACAAGCACCAAAATAGTGGCATATCAGATTTGATAATGTTATGTTGTCAAATGGATTTAAGATTAACGAGTGTGATAAATGTGTCTACATTAAGAACACACCTAATGCCTATGTGATAGTATGTCTATATTTGGATGACATGCCGATAATGGGAAGTACTCTTGATATCATCATGAATACTAAGAAGATGTTGACAAGGAACTTCGATATGAAGGACCTAGGAGTGGCGGATGTGATACTAGGGATTAAGATCTCTAGATTACCCGATGGACTTGCATTGTCGCAAACTCATTATATTGAGTCTGTTTTGAAAAGATTTAACATCTTTGATGAAATTCCAGTGAGCACTCCTCTTGACCTAAGTGTGCACTTAGCCAAAAATAGAGGTGAACCTATGGATCAATTGAGATATTCTCAAGTGATTGGAAGTCTGATGTACATAACCAATTGTAAACGACCAGACTTAGCATGTGCAGTGAATAAACTGAGTAGGTTCACGAGTAATCCAGATCATAATCATTGGAAAGCCTTAAATAGGTTTTTGAGGTACATGAAGTACACTATGAGTCTAGGATTACGATATACAAGATATCCAGCAGTATTAGAAGGATACTATGATGCCAACTGGATATCAGATATGAAAGACTCAAAGTCCACCAGTGGATAATTGTTCACGATTGGTGGTGCTGCTGTCCTGGAAGTCTACGAGACAAACGTGCATAGCTTGCTCTACAATGGAAGCCGAGTTCATAGCACTGGATAAGGCTGGAGAAGAAGCTGAATGGCTTAGGAATTTCCTAGAGGATATTCCGTGTTGGCCTAAGCCTGTGGCTGCTATCAGCTTACACTGCGATAGTGAGTTCGCGATAGGAAGGGCACAAAGTAGTATGTATAATGGTAAGTCTCGACACATACACCGTAGACACAGTACCATTAAACAGTTGATCTCTAATGGTGTGATTTCCATCGATTATATAAAATCGAAGGAGAATCTTGCGGATCCGCTTACAAAAGGTTTAGGTAGAGATCAGATGTCAATTTTGACAACCGGAATGGGACTGAAGCCTATTACTCATGTTTCCTTGTAGTGGCAACCCAACCATGCTGACTGGAGATCCCAAGATCTTGGTTCAAAAGGGACAACTAAGCTGTGAGGAAAAGTCTAGAACTTACCCATTCTGAGAGAATAAAGGTGCTGTCTGCAGAGGGTGTGAAGTTATGCGAAGCTTTTAATGATTCCTATATCTTGATATTCAAGTGGGGTAGGCAGAATACCCTGGATAGGAGGTCACCTATGTAAGTGCGAAATGGGGCCGCTTCTGTGAGAATTTTGAGGCTTGAATTATCTAAAGCACTTTCTGAAACCAAGTGTTGTCCAGAGCCGAGACGGACACAACCATGAGAACCGAAAGGTGCTAGGGGAAATATTGTGTGAGTGCTATTGTCTTGGTTTACACTAAAGGATGAACAATTTAAGACCTAGTTCACTGATTAGCCGAGTAAATCCGATAGTACTTCACTAATGCAGGTTCAAGGCCAGAAGCTACCTCTCCTGATGCAATATTTTTCCGTCTGACTTCTCTTCAGAGTCTGCATTTGCATTTGCATTAATTTTCATTCATGTGGGGTATTGTTGGAGATATCCCATGAAATGGTGTTAAAATGGTCAACTTTAGCATGAATTTCGGATACGCTCCGGTGAGATTCACCGGGAGCTTATTACGTCTAAATATTCTACTCACAGAGTAGATAATGATTGGCTTTGGAATCACTCGATTCGGATATCGGGTGAATGAGAAATTAATGCATAAAGTTGGTTGAAAATGTGTTAGAGATAAGAGTTGAAGGGAGTACCTCAACTCAATATCCCACATTGGAAAGATGGGAGACTTGAGCTCCATATATAAGGGCTAGTGTATGCTCTTATAAATGTGCCCCAAGGGGCAAGGCACTTTTGTGCATGAGGGAGGACTTAGATATTTCCACACGCGTGCACGCGCCGCTGCCGCCTTCCATCCGGCTCGGCTCGTGCTCGAGCTCGGCTCGGTTCTGTTCGGGTGTTACTATTAATTTTTTGGACAAAATTTCCTTTGATGTTAACCAAAAATTAATTAGTTAATCGTAATGCGGTTGGAAGGTTCCAGAATAATGTGGAAATGAATTCTGATTAAAATAAGTCGGTCCGAAATTAATTAATTAACTAAATTAACTCGGCCAAGAATTAAATTAATTCAGCCAAAATTAATTTATTTAAATAAATTATTTTCAGCCAAATTAGCTTTTCTTGAGGGAAAAGTCGAGTGGTTAAATCATCTGACCAATCAGAATTCAGAAGACACGTCATCCGACCAATCAGAATTGTGGGAATAATTGGCCAATTTTTTAATTAAATTTGCGGCCCTATTTTCTTTTCCAAGGGGAAAAGTCTGATGAAGTGTTCTGGCCAATCACATTCAAGCACTGGCTCCTCCTCTCCACTATATAAATAACCCCAATGATGAAGGTTAGAGCATTCAGTTTTCTCTTGTGTCTTCCACTAGTAAAAGGGTCGAGCATATAGTTAGTTTTTTGAGTCGAAGAGAAGTCGGAGCACGTTGTAAGTTCGCCGGAGCTTGGATTGTTGAAGTGCCTCTCAATCCAGGATGTAAGCCGTTGTATCTTGGGAGGCAGTTGCTACTACCGTGGGCACCATACCGGAGCAATCTGTCTTAAGGAAAGAGTTTCATAACTCGCCTCGGTTTGTCTTTATTTATGCATTGTATTTTAGTTTTCTCAATCGTTTAAGTCAGATCTGTACGTTAATTGCATATTTTGTTAGATCTATATCATAGTAGCTGTGTTTCATTAGATCTATCATATAGTTCTGTTAATTTATTAGATCTGCACCATAATTGCTTTTATTTGCTAGATCTGAATAATAAAATTAGATTTTATTTCGAGTTGTTTTTCTGCATTTAATTTCCGTAATTTTATCCGTGAATTACGGATCTGTTCCGTAAATCACTCCACACACGACACTTATTACCAACAGTTTCTAGCACTATCATTGTATAATTACATTGTCACTGTTGCTAAAATTTCTTGCAATGACATTAAGCAACATTGTCACAATGTCACTACATCATTACAACGCCACTGTTACAATTTTTTCATCAAAATTTCACCCAAACAAGTATCGTTTCTACCAGTGACATTTAAAAACATGGTTACTGCCTTACTTAACAAAACGAATTAAAAGAGATATTCCATTTTTTTGAAAACTGTTGGTTTATTCCATATTCACTTTTCTTTTTCATTTGATTTTTTTGGATTTTATTTACAGACTGGTTATATTGGATTGTAGTAACTAACTACAATTGGAATGTAATAACTAATTGGATTGATGATGCGTCTGTATTAGAGAATGCGTGCGTTAGACTGACCCGCTTACTTTATTAAGTGTCACCCTATGTGGCGGTTGTGTAATTATCCTACGACCGGAGTCTTCATGACATCACGGTGTGGATTGTCATTCTTTGACACTATTGAGATTTCCCCTAGCCATGGGGAGATCGTGCGGTAGTTATTGGGTGTGATAATGAAGCATGCGTATGATTCATGTTGCTCGTCCGGAAATCATGTATGTAAATATCCGAAAAGGCCTTCTTATAAGGATTATCTTAGTCTCGTGAATCTTTGCAAAGTGAGAGTAAATAAGTTACTTCGAGAGAGCATGATATCCAGATTATAAGATGCGGTCGTTATTGTTTGACACTCAAGATACGACCGTATGGATATTGTAACGGTGATAGGATTCTATTTACACGGTAACCGTTTCACATGATAGGTTGTAGTCAAAGCACTTGACTCTTTCCGATGATTGGGGGTCATGAGTGTTTCTAGATGCTATTCATGATCGTTAGGTATAAGGGCATTTTAGTAAATGCACTGTATGCTTACAACCAACATATTCGGAAACCTATCGGGTCACACACGTCTGAATAACTAGCCAGAATTAATTTGTGGTTATAGAGATAACTAGATGAAGATTTATTTATGCCTACTATAAAGGTTTATAGTGGAGATTAATATTGTGGTATTTATTTATTCTGAATAAATATAATAGAGGATATTAATTATGTTGATTAAGTAAATATAAATATTTTTAATATGTATAGGTCGAGATATATGTATATATGATATACGTGGATTTTACAAATTAGTTAATCACATTATTATATTATTGTGTATTAATATTAGATATTAAAATATATGTATTTAGATATATGCGTGTGTCATGTATATATGTGATATACATGTGCACATGTGTAATAGATTTGTATTTAGTAATATATATATATATATATATATATATATATATATATATATATATATATATATATATATATATATATATATATATATATATATATATATGATATATACACATGTGTAAATTGATTTATGGTAGTATAATAAAGATATATTAAATATTAGATATTAAAAATATATATCTTGGAATGTATTTAATATAAGATATTAAATATGTGGCAGATATGATATTAAGAAAAATCCTTAATAAGATTAAGGAAAATACTTAATGATATAATCAATCAAATATCTGATTGATTTATTAAATCCTTATTCTATTGGGAAAATAGTTTCTTATTCCCCACTCTACTCCAAGACACAAGAGGCGCCACTTTCACCTATAAAAGGGGAGTTGTGCCTCGAGAAATTATAGTATCAGGTCACTGTAGAGACCCATAATTCATGTCAGGTCTGTTTAGACCTGACATATATTTTTGAGTCCCCCGTGCCTGATTCCACGGAGTCGTGGAAAATTTCCACCAGATCACGTGGAATTTAAATGTTTCACGTTGAAGTTCAAGTGGAGCCAAAAGTTGCACTTCCACACGACCACGTGGAAAAAAATTAAGGCCACGTGAAAAAATCGAAGCGCGGCGTGGAATTTCCACGAGCCTGTGGAATCGGGAAACCATTTACTGAGCCTTTTCTCCTTCTTCTTCCTCACTTCCTCAGTTTTTCATCTGATTAAAAAATCGCCCCACTATATACCAAATAAAAAAATACGCACAGCCCAGCCCCACATCTGTTGATTCATTTCATGTGGAAGGGATTACATCTCACGGGCAAGAAGGTGTTTAGCACGGGTTTCTTTACATTGCGTGGAATTGGAACGCGAAGCGGATTGAAGCTTCATGCAACAATGGCTGTCATTAATTTAGAAGAATATCCTCTAGTAAGCTATTTACAGTTTATTAGGTTTAATTTCGATAAATTTTTCCCCAAATCTTCATGAACTGCAACCTTTTATTTGAAATTGTGATATAGTAATGTTATTGAAATTGTGATATTGTAATTTATTTGAAATTATGTTTATTTCTTACCCAAAAAATCGAAATTGTGAGTTAATTTTACAAATTTTATAGTAATGATATTGTAAATTTTTTGATATTGTAGAATTTTTGGTATTATAAGATATTGGAAATTTCAATTTATGTATATTGGGAGAAAATCGAAATTGTGAGTTAATTTTGCAAATTTTGTAGTAATGATATTGTAAATTTTTTGATATTGTAGAATTTTTGATATTATAGAAATTATGATTATAAGATATTGTAGTAATGATATTGTAAAAGTTTTGATTAGAAATTATGATTATAAGATATTGTAGTATTGATATTGTAAAATTTTTGATATTGTAGAATTTTTGATATTGTAGAAATTATGATTATAAGATGTTGGAAAATTCGATTTTTGTATATTGGGAAATTTGTATTGGAAAATTTTTGTATATTGGAAAACATTGTTATTGATGTTTTGTAGAAATCTTGATGTTGTAGAAATTTTGATATTGTAATTTTTTTGATTATTGATAGTTTAGAAAACTTTTAGAATGAAATGCATGAATGATATTATAGTGACAATGTTATTATTAGAAATGATATTATAGAAGTTTTGATATTGTACATACTTCGATTATATGATATTGTATGTATGTTATAGGTTGTTTTGAAATTGAGTAGTATAAATCCCTTGCCCGTTCCCTACCTTAGTTAATTATTAATTGTTACGGGCAATCACAATGAAAATGCCTTAATTTTATAAGGAATGAATTTTGAATTTAAAAAACGCGAAACAAATGACAAATAAATGTTGTTTGAAATTTCCAAAAAAAATAAAATTTCGACCTATTTTATGGTACGCCTCAACCTGATGAGGTTCTTAGAAATGCATGCATCTCTAGGGTGTTTTCGAATCCTTCTGACCCGCTCTGTCATGCCTAATCTCCAGGCTTTGTATTGGGGCTCATGGTGGGTAGCTCATAGAAAATTTCATTAGGTCTGCTCAATAGAGCATCTTTTCCGTTCTCAACAGTTTGGTAAAGCCTCCGCCGGAAGTGAGGCATCCGTTAGATCGAACGTATAAGCTCTGTTTTGTTGTCTCTATCCAACATATGATCTCCCTCGTCATCATCAAATATTCTATGATGCTGGTGAAAACAATCTTCTCTTCTATTACCCCCGTCTACTATTACAACACAACACAACGAAACTTGAAATTTTTACCTAACCTAACCTGACCATGTGTTTACAATAATATTTAGACATCACAACACAACAAAAACAATATTTGAAAAAACCTGACCATGCGTCTATATAGACGCATGGTCAGGTTTTTTCAAATATTATTTTTGTTGTGTTGTGCTGTCTAAATATTATTGTCTATCCTTATGTATTTATATCTTCTATTGATGTAAATAAATGATTGTTTAACAGATAACAACACGGGTGCCCGTTAAAAATAAAAACGTAACGGATTGTGTGTATATATATATATATATATATATATATATATATATATACATATATATATATATATATGTATGTATGTATGTATATATATGGTGTATGTGTGTGTGTGTATATATGTATGTCAGTAAATAAAGTTATATACACACTTAGATATGTATATATATATATATATATATATATATATATATATATATATATATATATATATATATATATATATATATATATATACATACAAAACATTGTGTGTGTGTGTGTGTGTATATATATATATATGGTGTATGTGTGTGTGTATATATATGTATGTATAAATATAGTTATATATACACTTATATATATATATATATATATATATATATATATATATACATACAAAACATTGTGTGTATATATATATATATATATATATATATATATATATATATATATATATATATATATATATATATATATAACATGTGTGTGTGTGTGTATATTTATATATATATATATATATATATATATATATATATATATATATATATATATATATATATATATATATATATGATTGAGATTGAAAAAAATATACATTCATATAATTGTATATATAAGTTTTATATATATATGAAATTATACATTTAGATCATTGTATATTTACGCATAGACTAAACACACACACACACACACATATATATATATATATATATATGATTGAGTGAAAGAAATTATATATATATGGAGTAAAATTATACACAGTACATATATATAACCGACTATATAATCTCTCTCTCTCTCTTTGTATATATACAGTCAGTATATTTATATATAAAGTTATATATACACTTATTTTCTGAGTTTATATTAGCATCTATAGCATATGTATATGTATTGTTATTTGCACATTTTTAATCAATCGTAGCTTACTAGTTATGAGACACAACGTGGAACATTGATTCATCCACCCGAAAACGTTTTTGTTGCCGAATTGAGTTTCCATGCGGAAAAAGCTACTCTTGCAAAACTACAAGCGTTATTGTTACATGCTACACCAGACAATGCCTTGTGGAGTAGAATGGAGCGATCTGTGTTTGGTCCGTTTCTTGGCTTTATATGTAATGACTGGGATTCAAGGGGAAGCTCATAGCGTTCTTGTATTTCAATATGGTTTTTCCAAACCGAGACGATGAGCTTCATTTTAAGGTTGGCGATAATAGAGTGAAGTTCGGAAGAAGAGAGTTTGGATTGATAATGGGTATAGATTTGGAAATTTGGATGTTGAATTGCCTGATCAGTCAAGGTGTTTTGATGTTTCTTGTACTCTCCATAAGTACATCAACAATGTCACGTTGGAAAAAATTGTATCAGCGATTCAGGTATCGAAAGACATTGAAATTATATACCGGATGACTTTAGTTTACGTTATTTATGGCTTAATAATCGGAAACGACCCTGGAGTGCTAATACCGAGCCATATTTTTTATATTGTCGAGAACCTACAAGTTGTCGAGACATTTCCATGGGGGGAGTATTTCTTTAACAATTTAATGTTAAACTGGCGTAAAATAGTATTTGAGTGTAAGGATATTGTACCTAAAAGAAATGGGAAACCGCATAAGCCAAAGATCTCCGGTTGATTATATGCGTTACAGGTGTGGTGTTTTTGTTGGAAATAAAATTTATGTTTTCATGATGATTCATCACTTATTCAGTTATTGTTTTTAGACCCCATTGATGAAGCGTCATACCTAGCTGTTATAGTGCAAAGCAAAAAGATGTCTAGAAATCAATGTATAGGATTTAATAGAGTCTGATATTTGTATAAGTTAATTGGACAAGCACTGTAATATTTCTAGGTTTAGAACTGATAAATTGAGTAATTAACTGAAGAAAACTGAGATCCTAAAGAGATACTGGAAAATTGACATAAGAGCACACCAACAGAAACTGAAAAAGGTAAGTTCGCTGAGGGACACTGACTCAGTTGATTTATCTAGAAGTTAGAAGAACTGAGGGACCCAGACTCAGTTATTGGAGATTGAAGAACTGAGGGTTCAAACTCAGTTTATGAAGTCTAAGCCGAGACTGTAAAGTTAAACTTCAGGCAAGATTGTGATGACCTGAACTGACTTTATGGATCTTGTATAAAGGCCTAAGAATCATAAGGAAAATGATATCTTAGATGATCGATTGAATGGTGTACTCTGATTTAATCAATTATAATTAGATGAAGAATAAAGTAGTGAGATTTTGAAGAAGAGTAAAAACTCAGTTAACGCTCTTAAAAACTGAAAACTGACTATGTCATGTTTAACTCAATTTTTAACTGAAGTTAAGAAAAACTGAAGACAAATCCGACCATTATAAGATAAGCAATATTATTGGACACGCAGAAATGTCAAAAAGGACACTGACACACAAAAGAAGAGCAGGACCACTAACGGCTATAAGGATTCAAATTTAAATGATCAAACCGTTAGAGAAACCCCTATAAATAGATCACTTCTACTACAAGAAGTGATGCGGAATTCTGGGAATTAATCTGATCGAGAAAGTTCATACTAAAGGGGAAAGCAATTAAAAGAATTCCTGCTAAGCACTCTATTGCAAGATTAAGAAATATCTTCAAGTGTTCATAAGCATTCAAAGAAAGATCAAGATAAATCATTTGAAGAAAACAGAGTTGTGCATCACTTATATATCTAGAAGAGAAAGCTCAAATCACAAATTGAATCATAGTTATTGATTCAAGTCTCAACTTTGATTTTATCAAAGGGTTAGACTGTGAAACACCAAGAAGGTGTGAAGGACAGTTGAGCTACAGTCAGTAAGACTGTGTTTGTGAGGAGCTGGTGAAGAGGCAATTCAACCCTCTAAGGACCAGTGTAGCAAGCTTAGTTCAAACAGCAATCCTACCTGTTGAAGACTGAAGCTGGAAGATTGTGAAGCTAGAGATAAGTGAAGGACAATCAAGTGTCTAGAATTTACTTTGTGTCTTGTAACTGTAAACCTCAAGAACATAGTGAATTTGGCCTCCGCGTCATAGGAGAAGAGAGGACTGACAGGATTACACCACCTGGAGCCTCTATAATTATTGTCTATTTACATTACACATTTATTTACTGCATTGTAGTTATATTCATCCAGTTCACACACTCAGCAAACACCAAAAACTGAGTCAGCACATTAACTGATAACTCATATTTTACAAAGGCTTAATTTAATCCGCTGCCGGTTAACTCAGTTGAGGATAAGTCAGTTCTGACTTATACTCAGCTAAGTTAGCTTAACTCCGTACAAGTTTTAGTTAAACTAAATCTAGTTTAAGATTCAGTTTTAAGTTAGGTTTTTTGTGACAAGTTTATTCATCCCCCCTAAACTTGTGTTAGCCTTTTCAAGGGACCAACAATTGGTATCGGAGCAGTTCTTCCTTTCGGAGGTGATCTAAAGTTGTCACTGCTTCGTATCTCTAAGACCGAAGTAACTGGGTATCAGTTATTTCCGATACCAACAATTGGTATCGGAGCTGACCTTCTATTTCTAAGAGATCTCCGATTGAGCTATATCAGTTTGAAGTAACCGGACGTCAGTTGTTTCCCGTACCTATAACTGATTCTCATAATCAATTGTTTGCTTAAATTTTTTCAAAAACTGCATCATGGAAACACAGCAACACTTTAGGAATTTGATAAACTATTCATTTTAAGTTTTTATAAATACAAAAGTAAATTGCAGGCTCTGGTGGCTGATACTCAAGAAAAGCTGATTGAAACATTCATTGAAGATTCACTCATTACAAGCAATGAAGATAATGCTGAAATTCTACCCATAAGCTTTGGAGGAAATGATCATGGTGAAAGTGATGAAGAAATTATACTTTTTGGAACTGATCTAGCAAGCAACAATACTGGATTGGATAAAAGAAAGAAGTTGTTAGAAGATGGAATGGATAAAAGTAAGAATCTCCCCGACAAACATCATGAGGCAAGTACTTCCACCTTCAACACTCACACTGCCAAGAACAATCATAGAAATGAAGATTTCAATGAAACTTTGGACATACTCATAAGGGAATTAGAGGTAATTCAAAATAATTATGAGAATGTCAAAAAGAAAAAAGATTTATTGAAAGCTGAATTTCTAAGATTGAATGCTGAGATAAATCTTATCAAGGCTAATAATGGAACTAAGGAAACTTGCTCAACTGATGAACTAACAGAGGTAATAAACATCACAGAATCATCAGTTGATCCTATTCCTAACGTTCAGTTCAAACCTGGAAAACCATTTGGAGACAGAACCGGTTTAGGGTTTGACAATCAGCAAAATTCTAAGATCAGACCTAGTACAGTTGCACCTAAGTTTGTAGCTACACAAAAGTCAAAAATTAGAAAACTGAAAATATTATTAGAACTGCTAATTACTAAGCACAGCCTCGAACTAAAACTGACAAAATTGTAAAATCAGTCAGTGGCAAACAACAAACTGAAAGATTTTACAAAAAGTACGAGAGGACTGAAAAAGGCAGAACTGGTCAGAGATCAGTCAAAAGAACATTCAAGTCTTATTCTCAGAAGAATGAAAATCATTCATGGAATAATAGATTTAGGGGGAAAGGAAAACTTCTTCCTACTGATGAAGACTGGAATGCACCTATAATCTCTAAAAGATTATATCAGTTTCACGAAACAAATGAACAAAAGACTGTTAAATCAAAACAGCAAAGTTCGGTGAAACCCGACCCTACTCAGCTGAAAAATCGAGAGAGGTATAAGCATAAAATCAATAAGACTTACAAGAATACAAAAACTAATCAAAGTGGACCCAAACAAATATGGGTACCAAAAACCTCTTAATTTGTTTTGTAGGAGAAGATCAAAAGCTGAAAACTGAGAAGTTGCAATCTCAACTGAAATTACTACAAGTTCTGGATAAGGACAAAACTGGACATTTACAGCTGGAGATACACTGCACCTACCGTATTTATTGATACATGCTACCGATGTGACCTACTTTAATCTCAACTGTCCATCTTTTCCACTCATCATCCGTTTTTGATAAGACGTTTTGAATCCCACTCGGATCTTTCAACCACTACTTCTACCACTTATAAATACCGTCATATTTTTCCGATTAATTCTTTACACTCAGTCTTATATTAATCATCCTTTGAAGATCTTTCTAAATCTCAAGCATCTCAAATCCAACTCAATTTTCAAATATAATGGCCTTCACCCGAGTTGAACCTGGAATGATCATATCACTTGATCAATTCATTGCTAAATACGCTGATCAGACCCTCGCCAAGGAAATTGCAGCAAAAATTCGAGAAATCAAGGGTTTAGAACAAGTGTTTAACATTAATCTGGAAAGCGTCTGTCTGGATAGCATTGGAGATTTATATGAATTTGGAAAAACATCCATAGAAGGACAAGATGTTCACACCCTCACAACCACTGTTAATGGAAAGGAAATTCAAGTCACTGAGGATGTAATTGTGGATATCTTTAGCTTCGACAAATCTGGAGGTTCAACAGCTGTCAAATTAAGCAAAGAACAGAAAGAAAAATTATGGAAAGTTATCATAGTAAATTCAGATTCCCAGTATTGCAGACTGGAAGCACAAGTCTACTCAAACCTGAATTCAACTTTCTTACCAAGATGTTGGCAAATTGCGTGATTGGAAACGTAGGAAACTTTAGCAATTTGTCTGGCAGAAAAACTGGAACTTCTGTATGTCATTTGGTTCAAAGAAAATTTCAATTGGCAAAGGTACATTCTGGATCAACTAATGCCACAAACCTTCGATGTACCCAAAAAGAAGACCGATGTGAAGAAAGGCATATTTTATCATAAGAAGACTCTTTCCATTTTAGTTCAAAGAATTCTTGACCACTTTAATATTGCAAAGAAAAAGGAAACTGCAATTGTAAAAGGGAAAATTGCAATCAAAAAGGAGAAACCTGGAAAAAGGAAAGCGGAGGGTTCTGAAATCGAACCTAAGAAGAAGAGCAGAAGATCAAAGAAACCTCGATCCAGTGCTGAGGTTTTTGAACAAGTTGATGAACTAGTAGAGAGAAAGAGGAAGCTGGAAGCTTCAATTCAAGCAAAGATTGCGGAAACTGCAAAGAAAGTTTTGGAGCCTTCTTAAACAAAATTCGCTGCCTCAGTTGCTGAAAGCTCAGGAAAGAAACTGAGAACTGAAGAAACTCCCACCGAACCAATTCAAACTGAGAAATTTCTTACTAAGAAAGAAACCTTAGTTAGAGAAGAAGTTGTTCCTTCACTGCCAATAACTGAAATTCAGCAAGAAGCCGACACTCAGGGGGAACAGACCCTGAGAGATGCGTTTGACGATGAAGAAACTGACAGTGAGGAAAGGTTAATTGACTTAGAGACTGTGGCCATGCTCAAACTACTCTCTAAATCAAAATCCACACCACAAAAAAATCAGCATCCAGGATTGAGTATGAAGAATCATTCAAGAATGTTGAAGCGTCTCAACCTGAGGAAAAAGATCTTACTGAAATTGAATCAAGACATGTACATGTCATCACCCTGGATGAGCTTGTCAGTGAAATAGAAATTGTTCTAGAAAACAAGAAAAGAAAGGAATCAGTTGCTGAAGAAAATGTGGAACCAGCAAAAGATCAGGCTGATAAACCTACACCCGAAGAAGAACCAGTTGTTGAACTGGAACTTGGATAGCTAAAGAACAAGTTACTGAACATGTAGAAGAACTTGTTGTTGCTGAAGAGAATTTAGAAACTGAGCCTACCATCTTTGTTCCCATAATTGAAACTGGAACCAGCCTATTCCCAGTTGTTGTTGCAAAAGGGGATACCAACAAATCTGATATTGAGGAAACTGATAGAATTAAGGCTTCTGCGGAATCTAATATGGAGATTCCAAGTGAAAGTGAAGCCATCGCAACTCCACCTGAATCATCTGTTAACGTCGGAGAATTGATAGTATCTGACTGCAAGAGACTACACGATTATCAAAATTGGAAACTCAGCTCCATATCAAATCAAATGAGTCAGTTAGCAGAAATGGAAATCACAGAGAAATGGGTGTTTGATCTTTTTAATATCACTCATTTTTCCGAACTGATCAACACTGATGAATTTTTTAGCAATGGATATGCGTTGTTGAGAGACAGTCATTGGAATAAAACTGCAGCAGGAGGAAGCTCTAAGAAAAACGACAATGATGATGATGATGATGATTCATAGGGAGATCCCAAGTAGCAAGGAGGAGTTTTCGATCCTACCCAGGAAAAGGAAACTGGAAATGATAAAAATATTGCTGATGATGAAGACAACTCTGAAGAAATTAATGAAGATTCAGACTCTGAAACTCAATCAAAATCTGGAAATAAAGATATGGAAAGCTATCAGTCCCCAACTGATCAAACTGTGCGTGAGATAGCAAAAGCTGAAGTTGATAAAGTCGGTGAAGAATCTGAGGATGATTTCAATGTAGAAATATCACCAGTTAGAGAAATTGATTAGTGAAGTCTAGAAGAAGTAAGAAGACAATATGAGGAGAGAAGAAAGTCTGTGGAATACAAAGAGGAACTCAAGAAGATTGTTTCTACTCCTGTCAAAGAAACTAAAAGAGCTGAAGATGGAGTAGATAAAATTGAAGGGCGAAGAGCTGAAACTGGAAAAGACATTCCTACACAGGTTGACATTATCAAGTTTTATCACAATGAACTGATCCGCATTCAGAAAGTTGATATCAGTTTATTTGGAAAAGTGTTAAAGTCCTTGGAAGAAAGCAAGACCGAGAGGACTAACATGGAGAAGAGATTGGATAATGTCAGGAGCGATTGTCAGAACACATTGATTGAAATTCATAAAACAACCATTGAGAATGATTCAAGGAAAGCTGAAACTACAGAAAGATGGGAAGGCATTCTCAATAACTTGGTTGACAGAATGGCTTTAATGGAGAACGGAATGAAGGATTCAGTCGTTGCACAGACTATATTGGCATCAAACCCACAACATCTCAACTCCTACATCAAGAGCTTGATCGATAAGAGTGATGTCAATAAGGGGGAAAGTTTAGACATGTTAAAAGTCAATACGTTAGATATGCGAAAAGTTCTGGAAAACAATGATGATAAACTGGTCAAAATGAAGAAAGCTAGAGGAGATTTTACAGATGAATAAATGGAGCTAATTGCAAAATTTGCTGAACCAACTGACAAAAGACTTGGTCTAGATTCTCGTCTTTACAATATTTTCAAAGACATGCCCTTGAGGTAAGGAGAATCAAGAGAACAATCATTATCAAGTTTTCTGAGTGTGCAAAAGGTTATCATGCATTTCTAGCACAAATTGAGCAAATGGGAGATAAATGGCACTTTGGAGAAAGTCTCAGAAAAGATTGAGAAAGAGGAACCTGAGTTTGTAATGGAATTGCTGAAAACTGGCACAAGTGAAAAACTGAGACAAATGGTGTTTGTATTTGCTGTACTCTTCAAGAGCAAAATTTTCAGTAAACACAACAAGTCCAACTCATAGAATATCTATGCAAATATTCATGGAATTGAAAGCACTGTAACAAATGAAGCCATGAAGAAGTATGTGGAAGATTATGATAATAAACTCCGTTAGCTGTCAAGTGTAAAGAAAAGAACCTGACATTTAGTTTCTTTTCATGTATTGTATTTTATTACTCAGTATTGTAACTCAGTCTCTTCAATAATAATATCAGTTTCTCAGTTCATTTGTTTTTGTTAATTTCGTCTTTATCTTTTTGCATTGCTTTTAAGGAGGGTATTGACATCATCAAAAATGGGGAAATTGTTGGAAATAAAATTTATGTTTCGATGATGATTCATCACTTATCCAGTTATTGTTTTTAGACCCCATTGATGAAGTGTCATAACTAGCTGTTATAGTGCAAAGCAAAAACATGTCTAGAAATCAATGTATAGGATTTAATAGAGTCTGATATTTGTATAAGTTAATCGGACAAGCACTGTAATAGTTCTAGGTTTAGAACTGAAAATTTAGTAATTAACTGAAGACAACTAAGATCCTAAAGAGATACAGGAAAACTGACATAAGAGCACACCAACAGAAACTGAAGAAGGTAAGTTCGCTGAGGGCACATACTCAGTTGATTTATCTAGAAGTTAGAAGAACTGAGGGACCCAGACTCAGTTATTGGAGACTGAAGAACTGAGGGTTCAAACTCAGTTTATGAAGTCTAAGTCGAGACTGTAAAGTTAAACTTCAGGAAAGATTGTGATGACCTGATTGACTTTATGGATCTTGTATAAAGGCCTAAGAATCATAAGGAAAATGATATCTTAGATGATCGATTGAATGGTGTACTCTGATTTAATCAATTATAATCAGATGAAGAATAGAGTACTGAGATTTTGAAGAAGAGTAAAAACTCAGTTAACGCTCTTAAATACTGGAAACTGACTAAGTCATGTTTAACTCAATTTTTAACTGAAGATAAGAAAAACTGAAGAAAAATCAGACCGTTATAAGATAAGCAATCTTATTGGACACGTAGAAATGTCAGAAAGGACACTGACACACAAAAGAAGAGCAGGACCACTAACGGCTATAAGGATTCAAATTTAAATGATCTAACCGTTAGAGAAACCCCTATAAATAGATCACTTCTACTACAAGAAGTGATGCGGAATTCTGAGAATTAATCTGATCGAGAAAGTTCATACTAAAGGGGAAAGCAATTAAAAGAATTCCTGCTACGCACTCTATTTCAAGATCAAGAAATATCTTCAAGTGTTCATAAGCATTCAAAGAAAGATCAAGATAAATCATTTGAAGAAAACAGAGCTGTGCATCACTTACATATCTAGAAGAGAAAGCTCAAATCACAAATTGAATCCTAGTTATTGATTCAAGTCTCAACTTTGATTTTATCAAAGGGTTAGACTGTGAAACACCAAGAAGGTGTGAAGGACAATTGAGCTGTAGTCAGGAAGACTGTGTTTGTGATGAGCTGGTGAAGAGGCAATTCAACCTCTAAGAACCAGTGTAGCAAGCTTAGTTCAAATAGCAATCCTACCTGTTGAAGACTGAAGCTGGAAGATTGTGAAGCTAGGGATTAGTGAAGGACAATCAAGTGTCTAGAATTTACTTTGTGTCTTGTAACTGTAAACCTCAAGAACATAGTGAATTTGGCCTCCACATCACAGGAGAAGAGAGGACTGACAAGATTACACTACCTGGAACCTCTATAATTCTTGTCTATTTACATTACGCATTTATTTACTGCATTGTAGTTATATTCATCCAGTTCACACACTCCGTAAACACCATAAACTAAGTCAGCACATTAACTGATAACTCATATTTTACAAAGGCTTAATTTAATCCGTTGCCGGTTAAATTAGTTGAGGATAAGTCAGTTCTGACTTATACTCAGCAAAGTTAGCTTAACTCCGCACAAGTTTAAGTTAAACTAAATCTAGTTTAAGATTAAGTTTTAAGTTAGGTTTTTGGTGACAAGTTTATTCACCCCCTCTAAACTTGTGTTAGCCCACCGAAATTGGGGCCGTCTTCAGCTACACAAGGCAGGCGTGAGCCTGAGACTAAGACACCTCGAGGTTGTGATACAAACACGGACCGGACACCTTGAGGTTGGGATACAAACACGCACCAGACAACTCTTAGGAATGTTCATCTGGCGTCACCGTCCCAGGTTACTATGGTTCAGTCGGAATCACAAACACAATTCTCCCAGGATTTGCAGATGTCGTTTCCTGACATGGAACTACCAGGTCGAGATTTCAATCTCAAGGGTTATGACGGTAATGATGATGCCGGTAATGATGATGCTGGTAGGCAGCCCTTAAAGGTAGATTTGCAGCCGCGGTTCAAAATCACTTGCACGGTCACTCCTGTAGGCGAGGAAACAAAAAAGCCAAAGAGACCAGGGCTTCGGTTTGTTGCACAGCCTTCTGTTTTGATGAGAAATGAGGGTGGAGAATGGGTTGGCCCTGAGAAATTAAAAGAGCTACAAGAATCAAGGCATACTCCGACGAGAATTGACAAGGATCATCTTAATACAATGGGTGAGTGGCTCCGTATAGAGAGGGTCAAATTTTGGCTCATCGAATCGGAGAAGAAAAAATGAGGGCCCAAAAAGGGGCAGCCTAGGGTGCCATTGTTGCAATCTATAAAAATCCCATGTGGAGTGGATGATTTCTCTATGGAGCCAACTCCGGACTTCCTAGCTGACGTAAAGTATTTCGATGTTCTGTTGAATCTTAAATGTTCACTCTACTCAGATGTAAGTGACTTAAATTTTACGTATCACTCAGTAAATTACAACATATTGTTAGTATATCAATCGTTTCTGATAAATATATATATTGTCACATGCAGCATGTGGATGCGTACATTGATATACTGAGGCGGCATATTAATGAATATCCGGAATCGTATAATCAGAATGTGGATTTGAGCTTCACTCGTCTCACTTAGGGCTTTCAACAAGTTGCAGCTAAATGGAGAAAAGATCCGGATCGTATACCGGAGGTGAGCGAAGATCTTAAACGTTTTTCCCGTTCTTGGACAAATGATATAGTGGTAGTTTGTCCCTATCACATTTCCGGGGCAAATCATTGGGTTATGGTTAAGTTGGACATTCAAAAATGGAATATGTCAATTGTGGATTGTCATTTCGGGTTTGGTCGAGAGGATGAGTTGATGGCCATTTTTAGGCACTGGGCAAAGTACATGCCGGTGTTGTGGAAGATGGTCCCTGGTTGTCGGTCCCACCCAATGTTGACTCTTACACCTACACCTCCATTTGATGTCGATCGGAGGGATCAGAAGGCCGTTCCACAGATGGAAGACATGTAAGTTACCATTCTATATAAATTAGCATTTCATTACTTTTTTTTTAAATTACATATATATTTAAACACTTGCGTAACTTTGGTTTTACAGTGGTGATTGCGGGATGTTCACGTTGAAGCACATTGAGTTAACTGCACTCAAGGGCAGCAACCTGAATGACGTGACACAAGAGCGTATTGAACAATTTAGGCTACAGATGTGTGTAGACATATTTCATCAGATTGTATAACTTTTTTGATTGGTACTAGTTTAGAACTTTTGTATTAAACTGCACTATCGTTATTGTATAACTATCACCTGTTTTGTAAAATGGCTTGAGTTGAAGGTTATATCCACCTGGGGCTGCAGATTTATATATGCCATACAACAACTTCATATCAACGTCATAACCAAAAAAACATAAATATTCGATAGGACATAAAAATAACATCTATAGTAGAGGAACATAAAATTAACAACAAAAAAACATACTGAAACGAAAGTATATCTATCTAAAAAAGAAATACTAAAATAACATGTATAAAAGACGAACACTTTCATCATATTTAAGTTTCATATGTGATAACGTCATCATGACCGTATGTCACATCATCTTCAACATATTCCGGCACCCCGGCAGACCTGACGCATATACCTATGATCAGATACGGGAAAAATATATATCCATTGCCTGCATTGCCCTTTGCTATCTGTCGAATCCTAGACAGAATATACTCTCCGACGTCGAAGTAGGAATTAATAGATGCATACGCAAGGGCGTACAAATCAAATGCCGGTGCGGTGTAGCTCAGGGTACCATACATATTGGTGGCAAGAAACATAATCAGGAAAGGAAGGAATGGACCATACCAGGACCAAGGTGAAGGGCAGGTAGGCCGCCGAGACCTCACACATTCTCACAGATGCGTCTCCCCAAATAAAACAGACATGTCACGCGGTAGTAGTTCAGGAACATCCGGAAAAAGAAAGAAATCCAAACCCTGAGGATATTCTGGAATGGCATACTCGTCGTTGATCCATGTATTATTCAAAATGATGGGAACGCCTCGCACTGTGACGCACCGTTCATTGAGCTCTATCGTAGCTACACAAGTGTAGAATTCACACATAATAGACCGATTCACGTGATGAAAGCTTAATGGGCTTTGGGGGACACCATAACACCCGTTATCTTGAAACAAGTTGCTGATCAAACTAGGTAGACTCTCCATATTCATTCATCTCTCTGGAACAACAGCTCTTGCCATCCGGTTAGTCACGTACTCGCACCTCTCCTCTTATGTTGTGAAACGGCTTATAAGAGACTGCTCGTCCAACAATAAATCAATTTCGTCATTAGGAATTAACACTGGAGCATGCGGGTTAGCCATTGAAAGGAACACTAAAAACATATTATTTGAGAAAAATAAACGATAAATGAGAAGGATGAAGGGTTTGGTAAAGGATTGGTCAATATATAGACTTTTTTGTCAAAACAAGCATTGATTGAGAAGGTCGGTGTGAATTATGACACATGCAAATCACAACGATCCCGTGTAAATTTTGAACGATTCCGTGGTAATTTAGCACCAACTAACCATTGATTACTCACATGAATAGACGTGTCATTGTATCAATGACAATACTACCTCTGCACCCTAATGACCCCTACGACGTACGACATCGACTGGACATCATGATTTGTCAAAACAAGCATTGAATAAGAAGGTCGGTGTGAATTATGACTCGTGCGAATTACAACGATCCCGTGTAAATTTAAAACGATTCCGTGCTAATTTAACATGAACTAACCATTGATTACTCACGTGAAAAACGTGTCACTGTATCAATGACAATACTACCTCTGCACCCTAATGTCCCTTACGACGTACGACATCGACTGGACAACATGACTTGTCAAAACAAGCACTGATTGAGAAGGTCGGTGTGAATTATGACTCATGCAAATTACAACGATCCCGTGTAAATTTTGAACGATGCCGTGCTAATTTAGCATGACCTAACCATTGATGACTCACGTGAAAAGACGTGTCACTGTATCAATGACAATACTACCTCTGGACCCAAATGACCCCTACGACGTACGACGTCGACTGGACATCAATGACTAGTCAAAACAAGCATTGATTGAGAAGGTCGTTGTGAATTATGACTCGTGTGAATTCTAACGATCCCGTGTAAATTTTGAACGATTCCGTGCTAATTTAGCACGAACTAACCATGATGACTTATGTGAAAAGACGCGTCACTGTAGCAATGACAATACTACCTTTGCACCCTAATGACCCCTACGATGTATGACAATTCCTTATATATATATGATGCAGCCATCACTATAGTCAAGCAAATAAGTCTTTCACATTGTTTGTCTATACAAACATATTTGTTTATTTCATTCCAATCAATGTCTGATGATGGCGGTTAAAATAGTCTATCCTACGGCATCAGTATTCTATCTATTATGAGCGAAAAATAGTTCTTTCGACCTATAAATACAAACCAATTGAGTTGAATATCATATGACGGGTTCGTGAGTCAAGAAATCTGCACTTAGCGTTTATTTTCCTTATTTCGATATTATTTCATGTGTTATTTGATGATTTTCAGGATACGGAATATTGGGCTGAGCATGATGGATGAATCTGGAGTGGACTGAATGAAAAGAATGGGCCTAGTGTATTCTAGAAGCATCCAAGTTAAGTCGGTTGGAGAAAAATGACAAAATTACACTCGGTAACCCGAGGGGCGGTGCCGACTTACCGAGGTCCCAAAAGCTTCCAAAACGCGTTTTCTTGGACGAGGGGTCGAACTAGTAGTTCCTAAGTCGGTTTAGATAGCTATAAATAAGAGGCTTCGCCTCAGAACACAAGTGTTCAATTTTCAAGACAAGTATTATGCAATAAAAGTTCATGGTTCTTTATTTTCTTTATTTTGTGAGTTCTGGTCGGAGAGACGACGGAGTCGCCGCCTAGGGAGAGATCCGAATGAGATCTACGCTTATCTTCGAGGGTATGATTTTCTGTATTTTCCAAGATGTAGATCTATCGTCGTTATATTCGACTAGTATGCTTTAATTGCTTATTTAGTTTAATTATGTAGTAGTTAGTTTGTTTTAGCCCATGTGTTATAGATCTGATTCGTTGGTGAAGAAATCATGAAATAGTAGTTGCGTTCTTCAGATCTGCGATGGTCTATATCGCTATATCTGAATACCTAGTAAATTACTAATTCATGATAATCGGCGCCAGCTATGTCGATCGATAGATTTAATTTACTGTTTTTAGCCTGATCAACTATTTTCATGTTATTGTAAATTAACATGAAGGACTGTTAGTGAAGTGTTAATTAGGGCATTTTCTTGATGGACCCTAGGAACGTGCTGGTCAATGTCGACAGCTGTCTAGGTGGGTTTGCGGTATGAGTTAGCGCTCAATATCGACAGCTCTAGTTCTTTATATGTATGGGCTATTACGGACCAATTAAGAAGGGCAGCTTGCGTATAGATTGTCTACTGCCATTGTCGGAGTAGATAGGGTTAGGAGTTGTACCCGTAGCTGAACAATGAATAAATTCACCAATGGGGAGGACTGTTGCATGTGTGGGGGGGGGAATAACTAATTACTCATAATTGAACTAATACCTTAGAAACTCTAGTTTGCTTCGTTGAACAAAATCTTGCTAGTTGATTGTTACCAATTTCACTATTATCTATATTATAGTTGGTTGTAGACCATTATTGTGATAAGCTCAATCTTGATAATTAGACGTTCTTACGAGTCTCTGTGGGATCGACCTTGATTTGCCAGTACTTTACTATGATAGACCTGGTCCTATTGCTAGTAACTGCCTTGCACGCTATCAAGATTTTTGGCACCGTTGCCGGGGACTCGTGTGAAGAATACTTTTTATTTAAGATTGAGTTTTCTGTATATATTTGAGTCTGTTTAATTGAGTCTTTTTTATTGTCTGTTTATACTAGAGTCAGATAGAGTCAGTCCTGTTAAAATCGGAAAAAAAAAGGTATGACCGGTTTGCCGAGGGTCCGCCCCGATAAACCGAGGGTTCCAATTTTTCCAAAATCCTTTATGTCAGTTTAGAGTCTAGTCAGTAGTCAGAGTCTGTATTTTTGAGTCTTCCAGGCGTGTGTAACAGCCGACGAGGCAAGTCACTAACTTTTTATTTTCTTTTTGTGTCTTGTAGTACGTTACAAGAAGTTCAGCAGCCAAACTTGAGAGATTCATACCTGAGATTGAAAAATTGGCTAGACAAAAGAGAAAAGAAACTCGAGAGAAATCTGTTAGGCTGGCGGATGACGTGGTTTCACACAAAGGAGATCATAGCGAGAGAGAAGAAGAAGGTACATAAACCAACATGGCACAGAACGGACAGAACGGACAGAATGGAGCAGGAGTTGTGGTACAAGCAGATAGGAGAACTCTACAGAGTTATGCCATGCCAACGATTGAGCAATTTGTGCCAACAATTTTTCAGCCTGATGATTCCGCTGAGGTATTTCACCCTAAACCGAATGTTATAGAAATGGTGACTAACTACGCTACCTTTCCTGGAGTAATGAATGAAGATCCTAGTGTACACGTCACCAACTTTCTGGAAATAGTCAGCACGGTTAAGCCAGCAGGAGTGCCGGAAGATAATATCAAGTTGAAATTGTTTCCATTCACTCTGAAAGACAAAGCGAAAATATGGTTATTGTCTCTAGCACCAGGATCGATTCAAAATTGGACCGATCTGTTGCAGACATTTATAAATAAGTACTACCCACATGGGAAGTCACTACTGCTGAGACAAGAAATTATGAATTTCAAGCAGAGACCCACTGAAACCTTTGAAGAAGCATGGGAAAGATTTAAGGAAGCACAGAGGAGATGCCCTCATCATGGTATCACTTTGCCCGTACGCATGCATAGTTTTTATCACGGATTGCGGCCAAGTGAACAAATGAGAGTTGATGCCTCATGCAATGGATGTTTTGCGTTGCTATTTCCTGATGAAGCCAAGGAGAAATTGGAGCAAATAGCGCTTACAAGTCAATGGGGAACACACCAAGTTGAAACGGCCAAAGTAGCTGAAGGCGTATTTGGAGAAGATACTTCTCAAAAGATCTTATATCAGCTAATGGCAATGAATGAAAAGATAGATGGCATGCAATATCGCATATCCAAGGTTGAGAAAGTTCAAGATATTGAAACAACCAACACTGAGGACGTGAACTATATAGGGAGGAAAGGAAATCCTTATGGGGGCGGATATTGCCCAGGTTCTCATGACCACCCCGGTTTTAGACTGAGTGGCCCTGCTGGGTGTTTTTGACAAAATGATTCGAACGGTGGAGAGAGACCGAGACAAACTGGTGGATTCATGCCTCAATTCAACAAGTCCGGTGGTTGGGAAGCAGCCATGGATAAAATAAGCTCAACTGTGAACGATACTAACAACCAACTTATGAAATCCATGACTGAGCTGAATACAAACTTCACCACTTATGACTAGAAGAATAATACAAGACTGACCAATCAAGAAGCCTTAGTGCAAAATATATCGCACCAAGTGGGGCAGATTGCAGAACAGGTGTCAGCCCGTCCTCCGGGAAGATTGCCAAGTAATACTGAGAAGAATCCGAAGGACGTAAATGCAATCATGACTAGAAGCGGAAAAGAACTGCCTGGACTAGTTATACCAACTGTCCAAGGAGAACCAGAAAACAGTCAGCAGCAGATCACAGCAGAATTTGGAGAAAAAGAGGGGCCGGTAACCCGGGACACTACTCCGGTAAACCGGGAGTTTGAAAATTCAGCAGACAAGCAGGCAGAGCAGCAGCAGTCAGCAGGTAAGTCTTCGCGAACTGTAACTATTAATCCTGCTACTTTACCCTATCCCCCTAGGAAATATAAGCCGAATAATGATGATGTGCGTTATAAAAAGTTTATAGAGATGTTTAAAAAGTTGCAAGTAAATATGCCTTTGGTAGAGGCTCTGGCCGGAATGCCAGAGTATATGAAATTCATGAAAGAAGCAATTTCTACCAAAAGGAAATTGTTAGACCTTGAAACCATTTGCCTAAATGAGGAATGCTCGGCAGTTTTGCAGCACAAACTGCCTCCTAAGTGTAAAGATCCTGGGAGCTTCCTCATACCATGCACAATTGGAGGAGTATGCCTAAATAAAGCATTGTGTGATCTTGGAGCCAGTGTCAATCTTATGCGACTCTCCATCTTTCATAAATAAGGCGTGAAGGAGTTGAATGAGACATCTATAACCCTTCAATTAGCAGATAGGTCTATGAAGCAACCCTGTGGAGTGGTGGAGGATGTTTTAGTAAAGGTTGATAAGTTTGTATTCCCTGTAGACTTTGTGGTGCTAGACATGGAAGCTAACCATGATGTTCCATTGATCTTAGGAAGACCTTTTCTAGCTACGAGCAAAACATTGATAGATGTTCATATGGGAGTTAATTCTGAGAGTGAATAAGGAAAAGGTAGTGTTCAATATGATGAATTCAATGAGATATGCTCAAGATGAAGGAGAAGCATGCTACATGCTAGATGCCATAGATGCACTTGTAATGGAATTGTATCAGCAAGTGGAACTAGACCCTGAAGTAGCTAATACTTTACTCTTGAAGGATGAGGAAAGTTATGAGGAAACCTGGCCTGGGTCAAGTGAAGGTCAAGTGCGAGAAATAGAGCCTATATCCTCTGTGGATTTAGGAGGAACCGTTCAAAGACCTTCCTGGCACAAGTTCTTTGACGTACAATTGACTGGTAAGTTGTTAAGATCATCGTTAAAAGGGCCACCAAGGAACCTAACATTAAAACCTTTGCCTTCTCACCTGAAGTACGTGTACTTACAAGAGGATACTCTCCCCTTTATAATTTCAGCATCATTATCACCTTTAGAGGAGGAGAAACTTTTAAGAGTACTGAGAGAGCATAAGGGAGCATTTGGGTGGATGATTACAGACATTATAGGAATAAGCCCATCAGTGTGCATGCATAAGATCTCTGTAGACCCTGAGAAGAAAGCGGTAGCACAACCTCAAAGGAGGTTGACGCCACAATTGAAGGATGTTGTTAAGGAAGAGATCATAAAGATGTTAGAGATGGGAATCATTTTCCCAATTGCAGACAATGAGTGGGTAAGCCCGATTCATGTGGTGCCCAAGAAGGGAGGATTCATGTCCAACCTAATGAGTTTGATGAGTAAATCCCTGTGAGACTAATTATTGGACATCGAGTTTGCATAGACTTTAGGAAACTGAATGATGCAACCCCTAAAGATCATTTTCCCCTACCATTCATTGATCAGATGTTGGAAACATTAAGCGGTCATGTGTTTTATTGTTTCTTAGATGGATATTCTGGTTATTATCAGATCCATATTGCCCCCGAGGACCACGAGAAAACAACTTTCACAGTCCTTTATGGAACTTTTGCGTACAATCGCATGCCTTTTGGGTTATGTAATGCACCAGCAACATTTCATAGGTGCATGATGTCATTATTTGCAGACATGGTGGAAGATTTTCTGGAGATTTTCAGAGATGATTTCTCTGTATTTGGAGATAGCTTTGATAAATGCTTGGACAATTTGAGTACAGTTTTGAAGAGATGTGAAGAGACCAACCTTGTACTTAACTGGGAAAAATGCCATTTCATGGTTATAGAAAGAATAGTGTTGGGTCATAGAATCTCAAAGAAAGGAATGGAAGTTGATAGAGCAAAGATAGAGGTGATAGAGAAGTTACCCCCTTCAACGAACTTGAAGACGTTGTGAGCCTTTCTTGGCCACGCAGGATTTTACTTCTCTAAGTTTCTAGACCTTTGACCGAATTGCTTGCAAAAGATGTACCTTTCGTATTTGGAGAAGAGTGCAAGAAAGTATTCAACATTGAAGCAAATGCTTATAACCGCCCTAATTGTTGTAGCCCCAGATTGGAACAAACCTTTTGAGCTTATGTGTGATGCAAGCGACACGGCAGTTGGAGCAGCCCTAGGACAAAGGGAGGATAAAATCTTTAAGCCTATTTATTACGCCAGTCGTACCCTTAACAGTGCCAGAGGAATTATGCGACTACCGAGAAGGAACTCTTAGATGTCAACTTTGCATTTGACAAGTTTTGACCTTATCTAATAGGATCGAAAGTCACTGTATTCACTGACAATGCATCTTTGAAATACCTTTTAACCAAGAAAGACTCCAAGCCGAGACTGTTAAGATGGATTCTACTCTTACAAGAGTTTGATGTGGAAATCAAAGATAAAAAAGGATCTGAGAACCAGGTGGCTAATCACCTTTTGAGATTAACTTTATGGGAAGAAGAGCAACCGTCTGAGATCAGGGAAAGCTTTCCTGATGAACAACTTTTTACCGTCCCAGTGGTAGCCCGGTTTTGAATCTCAGACCCGATATCATACATCAAGAATGGGTAAGGTATACCCTTGGTTTGCAGATATTGTCAATTACTTAGCAGGAAAGTACCTACCACCAGAATTCAATAATGCAGATAAGAAGAAGTTTTCCACGTATCTTAGTATTATCATTGGGATGATCCCTACCTATACAAATTGTGCCCTGTTGCCATTCTTAGGAGATGCATCCATGATGACGAGATTCCAAGTATTTTGCACATGTGTCATGCTAGAGAAGCTGGAGGTCACTATGGACCGGACAAGACAGCAGCAAAGGTACTGTAGTGTGGATTCTATTGGCCGACAATTCATAAATCTGCTTACGAGATTACAAGATCCTGTCATTCCTATCAAATGACTGGTAATATTTCTAAGCGAAACGATATGCCACTACAGAGTATCTTAGAAGTGGAAGTATTCGATGTTTGGGGAATTGATTTCGTTGGGCCATTCACTTCATCAGAATCAAATCATTACATCCTGGTAGCAGTCGATTATGTTTCCAAATGGGTGGAAGCGGTAGCTTCACCTACTAATGATGCCAGGGTTGTCCTGATATTTCTTAAGAAAATCATGTTGACGAGGTTTGGAGTGCCAAGATCCATAATTAGTGACGGAGGAAGTCATTTCTGTAATAGGTTGTTTGAGAAGTTGATGATGAGATACGGGGTTAGACATAAGATTGCAGCAGCATATCACCCCCCGGATGAGTGGACAAGTAGAAGTCACGAACAGAGAGATTAAGAGGATTTTAGAAAAGACTGTGAATCCCATGAGGAAGGATTGGTCTTTGAAATTAGATGACGCTCTTTGGGCATACAGAACAGCTTATAGGACCACGATTGTGATGTCACCATTTATGATAGTGTTTGGAAAAGCATGTCATTTACCAGTAGAACTCGAGCACTGTGGGCTACAAGGTTTCTAAACATGGATGAGGATTTAGCCGGTGAGAAGAGAATGCTAGAGTTGAATAGATTGGAAGAGTTTAGACTTCAAGCATATGAGAATGCAATGATTTATAAGGAAAGAACGAAACGCATGCATGATAAGAAGATTCTGAACCGCACATTTCAAGTGGGAGATAAGGTGCTGGTGTAGAACTCGTGTCTTCGTCTTTTTCCTAGGAAGCTGAAGTCTAGATGGTATGGACCACATGTAATCATGAAAGTCTTCAATTCAGGTGCATGCGAAGTTAGACATGAACACTCTGGGCAAACTTCCACAGTTAACGGCCATAGGCTGAAACATTACCTAGAGCACACATATAACCCTGAATTGGAAGTCTTTACGGTGGAAGAACCGGAATATGAATGAAGGAGCCCTATTAGTACAGTCGAGCTGACGACTATAAACTCAGAACTATTTCTAAACCCTTATTTATTGCTTTTATTTATTTTATTTTGAGTCAATAAAGTAGCATGACAATCGGAAGGTTTTTTTCATCACATATATCTTCAGTCACCTGGCTAGAGATATATGTGGTTTTTTCCTTCACGATTCTCACGTGATACCTTCGTCAAAGTTTTCGCGTCTTGCTTAGGCCGATAACGGAATAAAGTGGCTTAAACTGTTTTTGCGCATTCCTCTGGTATAAACAAATACCGCCACCTTATTTTCTTATTGCCCTTCGCATGTTACTCATAGTTTTTGGAAGAATTTTGGGAAGCAGGTAACAACTTGGAAGAGGAATGACCTAGGAGCTAATGATTACGCTCCAGGATTCGTTTTGACTCAGCCGACATTTCCAGAGCTAAGTACCTTTTCTTTTCTTTATTATTAGTCATTGGGGACAATGTCTATAATAAGTGGGGGGGTAGGCGTCTTAGCTGGTTAGTCGAAAAAGGGAGTATTTTTGAAATTTTAAACATTGTTTTTAGCTTGCTATTTGCACGTTTTCGAGTAAGGAATCGGTAGAAAAGGAGCCCAAGTTCAATTTGAAGTGAGCTATAGCATATTCAATTTAGTATGGAAGAATGAGCATATGTTATGTTGCGTGAAGTAGTAACTTATTAATTATTATTCTGCCATTGCAACCAATATTTGAGCACAAAATCTGAGTGAGAAGTGTTTAAGATTAGATGATGAGTTGTTTTAACCGGGAATCATTATTTTTCTGTCTATATACTTTAACAAATTGTTGTAAGACAAGGGAAGCAACTTGGATGATGAAAGGTGACCGGGACAAACGGACTTGTGAGTGAGAGAGAAAAAAATAGTGAGGAAATCTGCCAAAAAAAAAAGAAAAATGAAAAATATATGCAATAAAGGCGGTGAGGGAAGCGAACTCGTGTAAAAAGGGCACGACCCTCACATCAAAAGAAACAAACGATGACTTAAGAGCGATGCTCAGTCCCCGAGTCCGCCCGACCCAATTACGGTACCATGTTGTGTAACCAAGTCTGAAAGCAAGATGAGCGAGTGTTTGTGCAAGCAAGTTAAGATTGTGTGGTTAACACAACTTGATTCTTCTCACAAACGCACTATCACAACTGATTCATCACACGACACATTGATGCGTGATAAGTAGTGATTAATGGGGAGCTTATGGATTGTGGCTCAATATATGTTTCTGCCGGAATATTTATTGAATATGTGGTAGTTGATGGGGGTTGTTCTTGGAGGTACATTCCGCCTTGATACTCTGCTCGCGGACGAACCGAAGGCCAGTGGGGGTAGTTATGAGCGAAAAATAGTTGTTTCGACCTATAAATACGAACCAATTGAGTTGAATATCATATGACGGGTTCGTGAGTCGAGAAATCTGCACTTAGCGTTTATTTTCCTTATTTCGATATTATTTTGTACGTTATTTGATGATTTTTAGGATACGGAATATTGGGCTGAGCATGATGGACGAATCTGGAGTGGACTAAACGAAAAGAATGGGCCTAGGGTATTCTAGAAGCATCCAAGTTAAGTCGGTTGAAGAAAAATGACAAAATTACCCTCGGTAACCCAAGGGGCGGTGCCGACTTACCGAGGTCCCAGAAGCTTCCGAAACGCGTTTTCTTGGATGAGGGGTCGAACTAGTAGTTCTTAAGTCGGTTTAGATAGCTATAAATAAAAGGCTTCGCCTCAGAACACAAGTGTACAATTTTCAAGAAAAGTATTATGCAGTAAAAGTTCATTGTTCTTTATTTTCTTTATTTTATGAGTTCTGGTCGGAGAGACGACGGAGTCACCGCCTAAGGAGAGATCCGAAGGAGATCTATGCTCGTCTTCGAGGGTATGATTTTCTGTATTTTCCAAGATGTAGATCTATCGTCGTTATATTCGACTAGTATGCTTTAATTGATTATTTAGTTTAATTATGTAGTAGTTAGTTTATTTTACCCCATGTGATATAGATCTGATTCGTTGGTGAAGAAATCATTAAATAGTAGTTGCGTTCTTCATATCTGTGACGGTCTATATCGCTAGATTTGAATACCTAGTAAATTACTAATTCATGATAATCGGCGCCAGCTACGTTGATCGATAGATTTAATACATGTTTTTAGCCTGATCAACTATTTGCATGTTATCGTAAATTAACATGAAGGGCTGTTAGTGAAGTGTTAATTAGGACATTATCTTGATGGACCCTAGGAACGTGCTGGTCAATGTTGAAAACTGTCAAGGCGGGTTTGTGGTATGAGTTAGCGCTCAACATCGACAGCTCTAGTTCTTTATGCGTAAGGGCTATTACGGACCAATTAAGAAGGGTAACTTGCGTATAGATTGTCTACTGCCATTGTCGGAGTAGATAGGTTAGGAGTTGTACCCGTAGCTAAACAATGAATAAATTCACCAATGGGGAGAACTGTTGCATGTGTGGGGGGAATAACTAATTACTCATAATTGAACTAATACCTTAGAAACTCTAGTTTGCTTCGTTGAACTTGCATAATCTTGCTAGTTGATTGTTACCAATTTCACTATTGTCTATATCATAGTTGGTCGTAGACCGTTATTGTGACAAACTCAATCTTGATAATTAGACGTTCTTACGAGTCTCTGTGGGATCGACCTTGATTTGCCAGTACTTTACTACGATAGACCTAGTCCTATTGCTAGTAAGTTCCTTGCACGCGATCATCTAACCCTGATTCTGACCTGGATTCTCCCAATTGGTATGATAACCCGCACTGCCTTGTGTTTGTCAATGTGGACGATGAAAATGTGTCAAACGACGAGCAGACACTCTTAACTCGGTTCTAGGATTTAGGGGATAGGCGAGAATTCAAGTTATGCTGGATGGCTAGAGCTGTAGTTGGAGAGATGAGGCTTGTATGGGATCGTCTTGCCACCAGGTTTGCAAGAAAATTACATCGAATTGAGTGGTATGGTTTTGCAAACATCCCCGATGCTACCATGAGCATGAATCGGTCTCTTGTTCGTGAGTTCTATTCGGTTTTCAGTAGAATGACCCTTTTTGGGCAGGTTGCATACATACACCCAGCAGTACGAGACGTTACCGTTGGTTTAGATGTGGATTGGATCAATCGTTACTATGGCATCGAAGAAGTCCCAGTCGGTGAATGCTTTTTCAAACAATGGAATAGTTGTTTAGGCAGGGATGAATTGGTTTATACTATGGCTAGTGCATTTGGTAGGACTCGTCACTGGCCTCTTAACCAAACAATGACATGTGGTTTATATGAAAATATTCCTGCTACATTTCCTGCCGAGTGGGTCCGTGTCCTGTTTGAGTTTCTTGCGAATCACGTTCATGGTACCATACATCACGATCAACCAAGTTTTGATTTGTACGTTCTTGCTTACGCGGTTCTCACTAAGCGAGTTAACGTGGAAAGATACATTATTGGTAAGATGAAACAAATAATCATGATGTGGCATGGTGATGGATATATATATTACCCATTTCTTATCACGGCTGCTTGTAGACGATTTGGGGTCCCGGAGTACGACACGGATGACAAAGCTTTCCAATCCGACCCTATCATCTTCCATCATCATCCACCATCCTGGTAGAAATTACATATATGTCTATGTTTCCTTTCAATAAAAGTGTTTCCTTGGTTGCGTCATCTTAATGTTCACTCTCAATGTATCATTACTCTTTCTTTTTATGTTTGTAATCCCCGTGTGTAAGCCAAAGTATCATCACTCTTTCTTTTTATGTTGTAAACTAGGTAGTCCCGTGTGTATGCCAAAGTATCATCACTCTTTCTTTTTATGTTTGTAAGCCCCGTGTGTAAGCCAAAGTATTATCACTCTTTCTTTTTATAAAATAATTGTTTGTTCTTACTTCTTACTTCGACCATTGCATAAGCTTCTTTTTCGCCCAATGCTGCTAACATTTGCCTTACTTCTTGATTTGGAGGTTCCTGATTTCTTTCTCTACATATCACTGTGATAGAACAAATTTTTTTTTTTGGTAATCAGTTTTGTTTTTCTAGTTTTCTAGTTCACTCATATCCATGTGTTATAGTTTGTTTACGTTTATTTCTCACTCATTTGAACTAGAATATCCATTTGCTATGATAATAAAAAGAAACAAAACATATAAGATGGTCACAATCGCGCCAGTATCAATGTCCCCAAAAAGATACAAAACATTTATAAAAACTTACAAGACTTGAGATAATACTAAATAATATAATATAGATATTACAACGCAATAAGTTTAGATAATACTAAAAAAACATGAATAAAAGACGAACATAATGACCGTATCAATTAGGAACTACCACTGTATGAAACGGACATCTAGGCCTACTGTGTCCGGGGTTCCCACACAATGACCAACGCATACCGGAACCTAGGACTGTCCTGTCATTAGGAAACCTACTGGTCCTACCGCCAAAAGGCTCACCTTGAGAAGCAATCCTGAGGATCCTGGGTCGGCCCCGCCTCACTCCCGTTCTTTGTGTTTCCCCTCCTTCGCTCAGTCTAGGCTCAGGCGGCAGAGTACGCTGGTTTCTAATTGAAGCAGGAACAATCCAATCATCCTCGACTTGAACAGAGTATAAGCGTCTTTCATAAATACGTTGGAAACATTGAGCTTTGTAGTAGTCAGAACAATAATCATACGGACTCTCGCAGCGCTCACTTATAGCATCGCAAGCATGTACACAAGGCATTTGGAGTCCCAGAATCTCTCCACAGTAACACGTCCATTCACGCATATTTACCTTTGCGCTAGTATCAATGTCCTCAACTTGGAACACGTCTCGGTCGATCGCATTTAGTGTGAAGGTTCTTCTGGCATGCGAGACTTCAGTCAAGAATTTTTCGGCTTCAGGGGCTAACACGGAGCGACACGCCAAGGCAATTTCTCTCCTCTTGCAATGCCATTCCTGCAACATTCCCCTTATATGGTCAAACAGATTCACGATACTCAACTTACGCGCATCCCTGATCATGTTGTTAAAACTTTCAGCATAGTTTCTTGTCATTATTGCGTAACGTGTCCCCGGAAAATGCGATCCTGCCAAGTAAGGAAATCCAATAGCCTTCAAATAACTATATACTCTATTGTTTGGATCTTTATCCTGCTCTTTTAATGGCTGAAACGTTATTGCGAATCGTGTTTTTGAAAATGTATACACGGCTTCCCAGAAATTGTATGGACAATATCCTGTGGTTCTGAATATTTTATTGAGGTTCACGACAATATAGTGGTAGGAAAAACCATGGTGAGTGTTTGTAAATACATCCCTAACAGCTCAAATGATGCCAGCCCCTCTGTCTGATAAGAACACCAAGTTATCACGTTCCTTGATTACCCCCTTCACTTGAAGCATGAAATACGTCCACGCATCCCTGCTCTCTCCATCGGTCACGGCTAACGCTACCGGAAAGAGATGGTCACCCGCGTCTACACCGATAGCTACTAGCAATGTCCCATCGCATTTTGTTTTTAGATGTGTACAGTCCATAACTAAGACAGGCCGACAGTACTTAAACCCGTCAATACTAGATTTAAAAGCCATAAAACAGTACTTGAACCTACTAGTAACATGGTCAGTCACTATATCTGTGACAGTTCCAGGATTTTCACTCTTCAACATGTAAAAGTAGGCGGATATTTTAGAATACGATAGTGTTACGCTTCTTCTTTCCAACGCTTTCTGTCTACAATGATATGCAGGCTGATAATCAAGGTCTATGTTGAATACTCTTTTGACCTCGACTATTAAATGTTTTGTCGTGAAATGACTGCCGAGTCTTAGGAGGTTCTCTCTAATGAGACGACATATAGGTCCGGGTCTGTCTTGCCTATAATCGTTGGTTAATCGCTCCAATCCACAAGTGTGAGTTTCAATGTACTCGGTTATCTCAAAGTTATTGCAATCAAAAACCTTCCTACCCACAACTTGCCATTCGCATTTCTCCGAAGTAAAACATTGTAGTTTTAACTTCCCCTTGTCTGATTGGATAGTTTCCACATGTAATTATTTTTCAATGCATGGTAACTCATTTTCATCTGCATATCATCCTTGTCTCTGAACTTTTTACCAATATACAATATTCCAGAATCTTCAATCTGAAACACCCCAGCCCGTGGACATGGAGGAATTTCGGAAACCGGAATGTCTAAACCGAAATGAACACCTCTATTGCAGTTAATACTTTCTGTGCTAAATCTGTGACCAATGTCAGGGTTCTTTTCTAATGGGGTTCTCACAAAACTCATAAACGATGCACTGATATTGGGACCCGCTTGCATTGGTGTTGGCATATCAAGGTTCTGTTCGAAGGGCCCTCTAAGAAAACTCGTAAATGATCCACCGACATTGGGACCCGCTTGCATCGGTGTTGGCATATCAAGGTTCTGTTCGAAAGGCGCTCTCAAAAAACTCGTAAATGATACACCGATATTCAGACCTGCTTGCATCGTTGTTGGCATAAAAAGAGGCGGACGGTCAAACTGCTGGCTTGTTCCATTTATGTTGACATTATGACTTGTCCCGTCAAACTGTTGTTGGATGTACGGTGTGTGCATTTTCTGGCTAAAATTAGGCCGAGGTGTGTGAATTGGCTGACGAATCATATTCGCAATTATTCTCCAATTGTAGTCAGGTTCACTTGTGCTGTCAATGACTTGTTGAGCTGAAGTTATATTCGGTTGGATGGCAGTTTCATGAGAGGATAAGGCGGATGTGGTAGGTACAACATGCTCCCGGGAATTTCGATTACAGTCCAACTCGGATTTAAAATCCTCAATGCCTCTATCATTTTCTGCGTGAAGTTGCTTATTTAAGTCAAATTCATTCTCATCTTCCGTATCGTCATCGTGCATAACCGGTTCAGCGTTAACGCATAGTTTCACAGGTTCTTTTCTCAAAATATCATCAATGTAGCCTATCCATGTATCATCGTCCAAAACATCCATAGGTTGGTCATAATCTATGTACATTAGTTTCATGATCAATGTATTGTTTGAGACATAAATTCCTACTTTCTGACATACTTTGACCTTCACTTTATCCAATGTGGTATCGGTTTTCACACGAACCAAATACAATTTCCTTTGTTATAAGACCATTTGTAGCTATCTTCATGGTATTTCAACTCTCCGCCAAATAAAAACTTAACGGACATTGTGTTGTTATCTGCGAAACAATCATTTATCCACACGGTTAGGTTTTTCCAAATATTGTTGGAATGAATTTTATGTCTATATATATATATATATATATATATATATATATATATATATATATATATATATATATATATCGTGTGTGTGTGTGTGTGTTTTGTGTGTGTGTGAGTGTGTGTGTGTGTGTGTGTGTGCGCGCGCACGCGCGTCTATTTATATATATAAATTTATATATACAATTATCCGAATGTATAATTTCTTTCACTAGATAATATATATATATATATATATATATATATATATATATATATATATATATATATGTGTGTGTGTGTGTGTGTGTGTGTGTGTTTGTGCGCGCGCGCGTGTGTATTTATATATATAAATTTATATATACAATTATCGAATGTATAATTTTTTTCACTAGATAATATATATATATATACACACACACACACAATGTTTTGTATGTATATATATATATATATATGTATACATATATATTCTATTAAAAACATGATAAAATAAGTGGTATATATATATATATATATATATATAATAAATATATATATATATATATATATATATATATATATATATATATATATATATATATATATATATATATAACGGGCACCCGTGTTGTTATCTCGGTAAACAATCATTTATTTACATCAATAGAAGATATAAATAAATATGAATATTTAGACAGCAAAACACAACAAAAACAATATTCGGAAAAACCTGACCATGTGTCTATATATATACACATTGACAGTTTTTTCGAATATTGTTTTTGTTGTGTTGTGCTGTCTAAATATTATTGTAAAATTATTCTGGTGTATTTATTTTAGACATCACAACGCAAGAAAACAATATTCGAAAAAGAACTACCCACTTGTCTCTCTTTATATATATATATATATATATACATGGTTAGAGTTTTTGGAATATTGTTGTGTTTTTTGATGTTTGGCTATATTCAGTTATATACAAGTAAATATATGTGTATATGATAGAAAAAAAGACCTAGCTGCGCTCTGGCGAATCTCGATACCCCCAACTGCTTCTTCCCCGTCATATCCAATGCAGCCTCCGATCTCTAACGAAGAGGCGGACCTCCTTCACTTGAGCACAAGCAGGTTCAAGAGACGATCCACGGAAGAGCCGATTCCACCGTCTGAGGGTGGTTCGGTGTGGAATTGGCGCAGCGGAGCCGACATCCTTCGAGACTCTGAAATCGTACCCGAACTCTATTTAGCGAAGATCAAACAGAGGAGGACATGCTAGAGTTCGTCCACCATTACCAACAGCAGTCAATCCCCAAAACTTCTTCAGTTATGGCAGGAGTGAAGAAAGTGGACATCCCTATGAAAACTCTCAAAAAGCTGTGGCTCCCTTGAAGACGAGCACTGATAATCAAAGTACTTGGCCGAAATGTCAGCTTCCGGGTCCTCCAAGCCCGTTTGACAGACATGTGGGCAAAGGGGAAGCATATCAAAATTACCGACTTGGAAGATGGTTACTACATTGTCGGATTTGTTGCTAAAGAGGATTATGATTTGTGCTTGAGAATGGTCCTTGGCTGATCCAGAACCATTATATCACAATTTCGAAGTGGAAGCCCTCCTTCCGGCCAGCTAAAGATCATGTCCAAGCCACTATGATTTGGGTTCGAATTCCCCGTGTGCTAATGGAATATTTTGAGGAAGAGACCCTGATCCATGTAGGTAATTGTATTGGTGCAGCTCAAAAGGTAGATCAAACATCACTATGCAATCAAAGAGGTAAATATGCTCGAGTGTGTATCGAAATAGATTTGAAACTGTTAGGAACATTTTGTTATGTTTTGATGATGGCCATACTAGCTGCTATAGCAAGCCTGAAAATAAGTTAGAATTCTCCATATAAGTCTTTACTTAGAGTCTGACATGTTGTATAAGTTGAGTCAGACAAGTACTGTACTAGTTGGTAGGACGGAAAAGTGAAATCAGATGTTCGTCAAAGTAAAAGTGGCCAAGCACCAGCAGAGAAGCATGAAGACATATGGTCTGACTTATAACCAAGGAAGTCTGTGATGACCTTGGATAAGTCTAAGTTACATTCCAAGTGATGAAACTTAAATTTTAAATATGGTGTACACTGATCTCACATTAATCAAGGATAAGTGAAGTACAAAGATTCTCCTAAACTGAAAAGAATGAAGGAAACAGTAAATCGGCAAAGTGAACTGACTATCGGCTAAGTAATGACAAAGCAGTGAAGGAAGATCTAATCGGCAAAGTCAGAAAGATCACTTAACCGTTCTGGGAACGGCCAAGTAAACTTTACTCGATCAGATTTTGAAATATGAAGAAGATTCAGAGGATCAAGCATTAAATGCACAATCAATTGAGGATCAATCAAGGACGGATTTTCTGATAAACGTTTTAAGAAAAATCCGATCACTAAAATCAAGGAGGATTTAATTAAAGGGGAATCAAGAATAAAATCAAGGATTATTCCCCTCATTAATATAGCCAACGGATGGAAATTCAAATCAAGGTTTATCAAGGCTATAAATTGAAGGCATTGATAGACAAGAAAAATAAGCAACATAAGAGAATGATCAAGTCTGAGAATTACAAGCAGAAACTCTGTCAAATCAAAGAACCTTCATATGTGCTTAAAAAGGAATATCTAGTGATCAACTCAAAACTCAGAACTTTAATTCCAACATCAAGCATTGTGTCTGATCAACAAGTTTTATGAATCCAATTCACTTCAATCAAGCAACTGAATCAGAGCCATCTGAGAAGGAGTTGTGTTTGATATAGCTACTGAAGGATTTGTTTCAAGGAGCAGTGAAAGAGACTGAGTCACTGAAGCTGTTGTAGTCAGGGAGTGATAGTCTTGAAGATTGTGAAGCTTGTGTAGTCAAGGACAATCAGGCTATTGTATCTGTGAAAACAATAGTGAAATTCCTCCAATCATCACAGGAGAAGAGTGGATTAAGGGATTACACCACCCTGAACCACTATAAGCCTTGTGTCAATTTACTTTCAGCAAATTACCTTACTGCATTGATTTAATTTCTTAAATTATATCATACATCTGTGATTGCATAAACTACTTTGAAACAACATATTAAGAATGGACTTATCCGCTGCCCAAAAGCTTTTAAATACAAGACATGTTTTTGAAACTCCACTATAGTCATTTACCCTCCCCCTCTCGACTATAGTTTTACCCTTCTCTGGGACCAACAATTGGTAGCAGAGCAGTGTTCCTAGTATCAGAACCTGTTCAGATCTAATTTCTGGTAACAAGGAGATCCCACATTTTCAAAGTAGTTTTCAAATTTGTGCTTTCTATACATATCTATTATTTGTACTTATGGATTCCTCAAATTTTATGTCCAAGGTACCTATATTCAATGTTAATAATTTTGATGAATACAAAATAAGGATGTTGTCTCATCTTGCAGCAACTCATGAGGAGATGCTGGATGTGATCAATGATGGGCCAATTGAGATTACAACCGTGGTAGCCACAGGAGCAGTTCAAGGAAAGGTAATAGACAAACTCAAGAAAGATTGGACCAAGGATGACAGGAGAAGAGCAAATCTCGATTTTGTTGCAAAAGACATGATTTTGAAGACCCTGGACAGCAACATGTTCATGAGAATCAAAGATTGCAAAATAGCAAAGGAGATGTGGGACAAATTGGCACTGATCAATGAAGGATCAGAAGCAGTCAAAGAAAACAAATTGTCTGTTGCAAAATAGAAATTTGAGAACTTCAAAATGAAGACTGGTGAAACCATTGATCAAATGGACAACAGATTCTCAAGCATCATCAGTGAACTACAACAACTTGGTCACACATATCCACAGAAAGAAGTGTGTCTGAAGATCTTGAGAGGCTTACCTAAAAGATGGAAGATCATTACATGAGTAATTAGAAGGACAACAAATCTTGCAAACACTGACACCTTGACTCTGATGTCTCAATTAAAAGCTCATTAATTTGAGTTGAACGGCGAAGACAGTGCACCAGCAGAGGCACACAAGGCCAGTGCATTGGTTGCACCTCAGCAAATAAACACAGCTGATGCAAACAGCAAAGAGACACAGGAGCTGAAGAAACAGGTAGCTTTACTAGTTAAACGTTTTGACAGGTTTACCAAGAAGAAGCAATCCAAAGGAGGTTTAGCATCATACAAAAATTCAAGCTCAATCAAAGACATAAATAAGAAGGATGATGAATACAAATGCTTCAATTGCAAAAAGAAAGGTCATTCCAAGGCAGATTGCCCTGAAGAAAATGACAAAGATGAGGAGAAAAAGAAGTACAAAACACCTGAAAAGAGGAAAAGCAAGAAGGCACTCAAAGCTGAAACCAGCAGTGAAAAGAATGAAGAATCATCTGAAGATGATTCTGATGAAGATGATGCACTGACAGCTCAAAAAATGAAAAGGCTTACCTATGCCTCATGGCTAAAGAATCTAATGAAACTGAGGATGTCTGGTACATAGACATTGGATGTTCCAGACACATGACATGAAACAAGGAATGGCTCACTGACTTTAAAGCTTTTGAAGGACCCAAAGTCACCTTTGGAGGTAAAGAAAACCCTGCTAAAATCAAGGGGGAAGGCATAATGCACAAGATCAACTTGAGGATTCAAAATGTGGCCTATGTTAAAGGACTGAACTTCAACTTACTGAATATCAGTCAATTCTGTGACAAAGGCTACAATGTGCGCTTCAACAAAGAAGGATGCAAGGTGATTCACACCCAAACAAACACAGTGGTTCTTGTAGGAAAAAGAGAAGACAACATGTATGTGGTGGATTGGAAGACGGCAAAAGCAGAAACATGTTTGCTTGTCAAAAATAAACAATCAACCAGCTGGATTTGGCATAGAAGACTAAACCATCTAAACTTCAAGACCATCAACAAATTGTCAAAGAAAAAGCTAGTTGAAGGCCTGCCAGAGATCACATTCAAGAAAGAAAGCCTTTGTGATGCATGTCAAAAAGGGAAGCAAATTAAAAGCTCATTCAAGTCAAAGCCCTATCAGTCAACTACAAGAATCTTACATCTACTGCATATGGATCTATTTGGACCGGTCACACCAGTCAGTGTAAGTGGAAAGAAATACACTCTAGTAGTGGTGGATGACTTCTCCAAATATACCTGGACCATATTCATGAACAAGAAGAGAGAGACACTCAAGAAGTTACCAGTTTGCTAAGAAAAATTCAAAATGAGAAGGAACTGAAGATCATCAAGATCAGATCAGATAGAGGCACAGAGTTTCTAAATGAAATTATCAGAACCTACCGTGAAGAAAATAGAGTACTGCATCAACTATCAGCAGCAGGGACTCCACAACAGAATGGTGTAGCAGAAAGAAGAAATAGAACACTCAAAGAAGCAGCAAATACGGCATGCTATACTCAAAACAGATCAATCATCAACAAATATCATGAAAAGACTCCATATGAAATATGGAATGGAAGAAAACCTAATATCTTATATTTGCATATGTTTGGATCAAAATATTTTGTTTTGAACAGGAATCAGTTGCATACTTTTGATGAAGCAATCTTTATGGGATACTCAGACACCATCAAAGCATTCAGAGTACTCAACAAAAGAACCTTGGTAATTGAAGAATCAATTCATGTAGTCTTTGATGAGCCAAACACAAATGGTGAAAACCTTCAAGAACTTGAAGAAGTAGGACCAAGACAAGTCTACATAAATACAACAATACCAACCACTACTCTAAATCACAACTTTGGAAATCAAGATGAACCTCCAGTCAATACAACAGAAGAGGTACCAGTACAAGAGCATGAAGCTGATACACAAGCTGAATTTGTGGAAGCACCAAGTCAAGAACAACTTCAACTTGATCTCAACTGGCTAAGAGATCATCCTATAGATCAAGTCATTGGAGTCATTCACACAGGAGTCAGAACCAGAAGACAACTGGAGCATATGCTAACATGTTTTCTATCTCATGTAGAGCCCAAAACAATAGATGATGCAATCCAAGATGCTGATTGGATTACAGCCATGCAAGAAAAACTAAAGGAATTTGAAAGAAATGAAGTCTGGGAACTTGTTGACAGACTAGACATGGCCAACATCATTGGAACAAAATGGGTATTCAGAAACAAGATGGATGAACAAGGAACAGTTGTCAGAAATAAAGCAAGACTAGTTGCAAAAGGCTACTCTCAAGCCGAAGGAATAGATTATGATGAGACTTTTGCACCGGTTGTAAGATTGGAAGCTATCAGACTTTTTCTAGCATTTTCTGCACACAAAGACTTCAAAGTCTACCAAATGGATGTCAAAAGTGCATTTCCAAATGGACTTCTGGAAGAAGAAGTATATGTTGAACAACCTCCTGGTTTTCAACTCAAGGGAAAAGAAGACAAAGTATAAAAGCTCAAGAAGGCTCTTTATGGACTCAAACAGGCACCCAGAGCCTGGTATGAAACTTTATCACAATTCTTGATCAATAATGGATTCAACAAAGGAACTATTGATAAGACTCTTTTCAAGCTGGAGGAAGGAACAAGTACATTGCTAGTACAAATCTATGTTGATGACATTATTTTTGGTTCAGAAGATGAAAAGTTGTGTGAGAATTTTGCAAATCTAATTAAGAGCAAATTTCAGATGAGCATGATGGGAGAACTGAATTACTTTCTTGGTCTACAAGTGAAACAGTTGAAAGATGGCATCTTCATAAATCAGGCTAAGTACATAAAAGACTTGATACACAAATATGGTATGGATACAAGTGGCACAGCAGATACACCAATGTGTGCAAGAGTTATTCTTGGAAAGATGAAGCTGGAAAAGATGTTGATCAGAAAATGTATAGAGGAATCATTGGATCCCTACTATATCTAACTGCAAGCAGACCTGACATATCATTTGTAGTAGGAGTATGTGAGGTTTCAAGCTCAACCTAAAGAATCACACCTACTAGCAGCCAAAAGAATAATCAAATACTTGAAGAACACCATCAATGTTGGAATTTGCCATCCAAAAGATGGAAGATTCAAATTAATATCATATTCAGATTCTGACTATGCTGGATGCAAGATAGATAGAAAAAGCCTCTGGAACAAGTCAAATGCTAGGCAGCAGACTAGTATCATGGTTTAGTAAGAAACAAAACTCCATATCTACATCAACAGCTGAAGCAGAATATATAGCAGCAGGTAGTTGCTGTGCATAAGTACTATGGATTAGACAACAGCTAAGGGATTATGGAATGGAGGAGAAGACAATTCCAATCATGTGTGACAACACAAGTGCCATATCCATTACTGAAAATCCAGTGTTGCACTCAAGAACAAAGCATATTGATGTAAGACATCATTTTATCAGAGATCATGTTGAAAAGGGGGATGTTATTCTAAGATACATACCCACTGAAGATCAATTGGCTGACATCTTCACAAAACCACTCAGTCATGAAAGATTTAGCATGTTGAGAACTGAGTTGGGAATGATTGAAATTGACTACGTATTTAAGAGCGGCTAACTGGAGTAATCAGCTAAGTGACTTCACCAGCTGATTAAACCTTTGCCATTACGGGAGATGTAGCAGGTAAGGCACTGGTACTCAGCGAAGTTAACTACACTGATTGTTAGGAATAGTTATATACTGCAGCTCAGTGAAGAAGTCACTGCACCGGCTTATTGACCAGCCAAGTCACTCCACCAAAATACAAATTAGAGTCACTAGCAAACTAAAGTGTGAACTAAATCAGTTTAATACACGTGGAAAATCGAGAAGAGTATACTGTGAAAGATTACACACGTGGAGATCATTTTTCAATCGTGGAGGTAACTATATTATTCTTCTAATTACAACCGCCTCGATTCCCGGGATCTATCATTACTTACCTCAATCCACTCCCCCACTATACTCAAATACCGCAATTTATATACATAAAATCACGCCAATACATCACAAAATCCTTCCATATTCAACCATGTTCACACTACACAAATCATCCTATATAAACCACACTTAGAGATTTCTCTGAATTGTTTACGCTCTCTTGCAAATCAGAAACCCTCCCTCCTCACTGAAAAATCAAAACCTTCTCTCAAAATCTCAAACAATGGCCTCATACTCTTCAACCACTCAAACTGGAAAATAGTATAAGAAATCAATTGCCACTGGGTCATTCTTTCAAGATGAGCACTACTTAAAGCTATGTGGAAATGACGCACACGCACAAAAATTGGAAACTGGATGCAAAAACCTAAAATTGTCAACATTTCTAAATCCTCAAATCACAGATATTTGCTATGAAAGTCTAATTTCCTCCTGGAAGACAGCAACATATGTCTCTGGAGTCCTTGCAGAAGAAGGAGACAAATGGATGGATGACAAGATCGTTGCATCCGTCAATGGCACAGAAGTGGTTATTATAGCAAAGGTAATTCGCAAACACCTCAAACTTTCCAATAAGGGTCAGGAAAAAGTGGATGTCGTTCCACAAAACTTAGACGAATTCTTGGATACAATCGCTAAAACGGCAAACCCAAGCCCTAAGAAATTCAACTGCCTTAGATCTGCCTTGAAGAAACCTTTCAGTGAATTCAGTGCCTTAGTTGGAAAACAATTGAAGGAAAGTTGAGGGCAAATAATGCCATGACAGAGGTTAGAATGCGTCTTATGGGAATCATATATCACGGTCTGGAGTTTAATTGGGCCACATATTTCTTCCTGAGAATCAAAGAACAAATCCAAGGAGAGGCCACAGATGCTAAAAAGGGATTAGCAGAAGGAAAGAAGAAAAAGGGATTTTTTTTTCTTGGGTGAAGAAATCCTATGGGATACAACTACACTATCTTTTGCAATGTTTACAAGTCCCAGTTGTCCAACTCCATAAGCTGCATAAATCCAAAACCATGTTTACCTATGTCAAACAACAAAAGAAAGCTGGAGAAAGGAAGAGAAAGCAAACCACAAAACACACTTCCAGCCAAAGAAAGAAGCAAAAGGCTCAAAGAAATTTGGACAAGGAAGATTTTGGAAAGCTGATTGATGAAGAAGAAAAAGAAGAGGATTCTGACGCAGAGGCAGAACAACCATAAGAAGAAAGTGGGAATGAGGATGAACAACCTCAAAATGAGGAGGTTGCAGAAGACACTGGAGATGATCACGAAACTCCATAAGAAACAGCACATCTGTCTGCAAATGATATTGATGATCGAATTGCAGCATATCTTGAATGGAAGAAAGGTGATTCCAGAATCTAGCTTCAAGACTCAGAACGCATGCTTCATGAGGAAGCTTGGTTCTTTAATTTTCTTGGGATCACAACCCTTGTTGGTGTACTAGATGAGTCACCACTCTGGGATATGGTGGATGCGGCTAAGGCAAAGATCCATCCACCCTCTGACAAAGAAAGTGATGAGTCAGCTGATGAAAGTTATAACCATGATGATGACAATGGTGATGATCACAATAATGATGATGGTGCTGATCAACATGGTGATGGAAATGATCCAAAGGACACCACTGATGGCCAAGACAAAGAGGATGAACAAACAGCTGATGCAATTGATGATAACATTCTCTTAAGCTCTTTTCTACAAACACTTGCATCAGAAAAACCAACCTCACCAGCTAAGACAACACAACAGCCACTATCTGCTGACATTCCGGCTGACCCCACAGCAGTATTGGATACTGGCTCAGCTGCTGCAACACTAGTCAAGGCAATTCCCAGCACAGAGCAAGGGGGAATATGAGACAATGTTGCACAAAAATACACTTCTACTGAAGTCCTTGAAGAAGTAGAAGTTGGTATAGATGTTACTCAACATCAAGATAGAGGGCAGCAGACAGTACCAGAGCCAGCTGACATCCATCACATACTTACTCAGCCGAAAACTCGCATAACAAATGAGGCCTTTGAAAAGGCAGCAGATCGGCTGGCTGAGGAACTGGAACAACAAGGAATGTATCTCAGATCCATGACTTCAGCATTTAAGGATGAAAGTCACTCCATTGAAAGAAGATTTCAGGCTATTGCTGAGTACATTGATGCACATAATATTGTTGTGCAAAGACAAAGAGACTTGCTCAAACAGCTAAACCTCAACATCACCAACAATCTTGCAAGACTCAGACAGCACATCTCTCAAGAAAATGAGTCCATGGCACTTGTTTTTGGCACCAGATTTAAAAGTGTAACCCAAAAGCAGACTTATCATAACTCCAGGTTCACATCCATTGAGTCCAAACTTGACTCACTAATTGGTACAAGTGAAGCTACAAACAACATCTTGCTCTAGTAAGGCATTGATGCTGCCAAAAAGGGGGAAAGTGATAAGCCTGAATGATCAACACTCAGACCCCCAAATTTTACAGAGGAATAGCTGAGAGCAAGGGACAGAGAAATAAGAATCAGAAATGAGGCTAAAGAGCAGTAAAGGAAGGCCAGAGAAGAAAGAGAAAAGGCCTCAAATGAACCCTGCATATGATTTCCTCATCCTATCCAAAGAAGAGACTATGATAGAGATAGATCAGGTGGACAGCAAAGACCTTGATCAAATAAGCAAAGGAGATTAGCAAGAGAACACAGAACCATTACAAGCAGAGAGAAAAGAAGTTTCCCAACTCATAGAAAGGCAAGAATATGAGGCTGAGATCCTGGATTATGTAAGAGAATTTTTAGAGTTACGGAGGAACAGCTGAGAGAAAGGGACAGAGAAATAAGAAACCGAAATGAGGCTGAAGAGCAGCAAAGAAGGCCATAGAAGAAAGAGAAAAGGTCTCAAATGAACCATGCTTAGGATTTCCTCATCCTATCCAAAGAAGAGACGATGATAGAGATAGATCAGGTGGACAACAAAGACCTGGATCAAATCAGCAAAGGAGATCAGCAAGAGAACACAACTCACAGGAACAGGAAAGAATATGAGGCTGAGATCCTAGATCATGTAAGAGAATTTTTCAGAGTCCAAGAAGGGTTGTATCCAAATCAAACACAAGATGAAGCTTGGGCAGACTGGCTAAGCTATCAGGATGAATAGAAGAGAGTTGATATGGCCAAAATATACAATGACATTAAAAGACAACATGCATCTCTCCAGAAAAATGTTGGAACCACTAGACCAAGTACAGCCATACCACTTTCTGCAAAAGGACCAGAAGATTTACCAACTGAGCAACAAGAGGATTTCAACTATATGGAAAAATTCTTCAATCCTATGGGGAGAATCAACAAACAAGACCAATGGGGTATGTACAAGAATCTCAAGTTTGCTGACTCACACATTGCAGAAGCTAGGGGTAGACTTGAGAAGTATTTTGGAGAACCTAGGGCAAATGAGACTATGCTTGATTTTAACAGACTTGTTGCCAAGAGAGTATTTCATGGAGTCTCTGAGTACACTACTATGGCATACTGGAAGTGGAAATTTCCAGAGATCGATTGGAAAGATATGGAAGAGGTCCAGACCACAAAGTTCAAGAGGTACAAAGCAGAACTAAGTAAAATGTAATGACAGCTATCTGAATATGCTTTGAACTGACTTATCTTATTGCCCTCAAATGGATGAATAAAATTGTTGAATTTTTATTACATTGTTTATTATGGAAATTTTGGTATACTTATGTTCAGGCTTATGAGGGTTTTGATATCATCAAAAAGGGGGAAATTGTTTGGAACATTTTGTTATGTTTTGATGATGGCCATACTAGCTGTTATAGGAAGCCTGAAAATAAGTTAGAATTCTCTGTATATGTCTTTACTTAGAGTCTGACATGTTATATAAGTTGAGTCAGACAAGTACTGTACTAGTTGGTAGGACGGTAAAGTGAAATCAGATGTTCGGAAAAGTAAAAGCGGCCAAGCACCAGCGGAGAAGCATGAGGACATATGGTCTGACTTATAACCAATGAAGTCTGTGATGACCTTGGATAATTCTAAGTTACATTCCAAGTGATGAAACTTAAATTATAAATATGGTGTACACTAATCTCACATTAATCAAGGATCAGTGAAGTACAAAGATTCTCTTAAACTGAAAAGAATGAAGGTAACAGTAAATCGGCAAAGTGAACTGACTATCAGCTGAGTAATGACAAAGCAGTGAAGGAAGATCTAATCGGCAAAGTCAGAAAGATCACTTAACCGTTCAGGGAACGGCCAAGTAAAATTTACTTGATCAGATTTTGAAATATGAAGAAGATTCAGAGGATCAAGCATTAAATGCACAATCAATTGAGGATCAATCAAGGACGGATTTTCTGATAAACGTTTGAAGAAAAATCCGATCACTAAAATCAAAGAGGATTTAATTAAGGGGGAATCAAGAATAAAATCAAGGATTATTCCCCTCATTAATATAGCCAATGGATGGAAATTCAAATCAAGGTTTATCAAGGCTATAAATAGAAGGCATTGACAGACAAGAAAAATAAGCAACATAAGAGAACGATCAAGTCTGAGAATTTACAAGCAGAAAATCTGTCAAATCAAAGAACCTTCATATATGCTTAAAAAGGAATATCATGTGATCAACTCAAAACTCAGAACTTCAATTCCAACATCAAGCATTGAGTCTGATCTGCAAGTTTTGTGAATCCAATTCACTTCAATCAAGAAATTGAATCAGAGCCATCTGAGAAGGATTTGTGTTTGTGATAGCTGCTGAATGATTTGTTCCAAAAGAGCAGTAAAAGAGACTGAGTCACTGAAGCTGTTGCAGTCAGGGAATGATAGTCTTGAAGATTGTGAAACTTGTGTAGTCAAGGACAATCAGGCTATTGTATTTGTGAAAACAATAGTGAAATTCCTCCAATCATCACAGGAGAAGAGTGGATTAAGGGATTACACCACCCTGAACCACTATAAGCCTTTTGTCAATTTACTTTCTGCAATTTACCTTACTGCATTGATTTAATTGCTTAAATTATATCATACATCTGTGATTGCATAAACTACTTTGAAACAACATATTAAGAAGGGACTTATCCAAAAGCTTTTTACAAGAAAAGTTTTTGAAACTCCATTATATAGTTTTACGACTATAGTTTTTTGGGACCATCAGAAACAACCCCTACCAACTGTTGTGATGTTAAATGGTGAAGTTTATAAAATAGAATACGAAGGTTTGCACATGGTTTGTTTTGGGTGTGGTATATATGGCCATAAAACCGAGAAGTGCCCTCAAAAAGCACAGGAGATGGATACCTCTACCAGTAGACCACATGAACCTGTTAATGCCCCGATAAAGGCCAACCCTTTTGGGCCATGGATGCTTGCACCCATCCATAGGAGGAGACAACCTGCCCAAAAACCGAGTAGCCATGACTCAGCCTTCACAAATAGACAAGCTGTTGGTACGGCAAACACCTCACATGCTACCCAAGCTCGGCCCAATGCCACATAGGTAATAACACAACAGCAGCAAATGGTTCTTGTTTTTCTATTTTATCGGAAAAGGTTGCGGAGGTACATGTTGAATCCCCATTTGATACTTTGCAGCAACGTTTTCAAAATATCCCACAACTCACCAACAGGCCGGACATTAGACAAACAACAAGAGGGAGCGGTCCACAAATTCACGTGGATGAGGTAGAGGTGGACCAACCACGCAAATAAACCAAGCTAGAGCCGAGTCTCCCCAATTCAATGAAAAGTGGCCTACTACCACATTCAGTAACTTACCCACGAGCACTTTCCCAGTTTTCGTCCATGAGCCCCGCCCCCTTACAAACATCACCAATGTAAGAAGAGGCTCGGTACTAGCAAGCAATGGTATTCATGAAGTGGTAAAGGATGCTATGACCTGTCGACACAAGAATAGCAGAGGAAATCGCCATAAATAAAGACCAGCTTTACGTGAAAGCAAATCCTCCGGATACACATCTGCCGCAAGGAGAATATGCACCTATACAGTTAACAAATTCACAGGATTCGCTTGCCCTTGGGAAAGTTACAAATAAAACACAAATACCTCCAATGAAGCTCCTCTCTTGGAATTGTAGAGGAGCTCGCTCCTCAACTTTTTTTAAGCACTTAAAGTCATTGCTTATCGAGGAACAACCAACTATTCTCTTTCTTATAGAAACTAAAGTCCCGAGTACGAGAGCGTATCGTATTTTACGGAGATTTAATTTTACGCATTTAACTACGGTAGAGGCAAGAGGTTTTAGTGGTGGTCTGTGTGTCTTCTGGAACATATCTACTATCGACCTACGTCTTCTTTTTGCAACTGACCAATGCATCATCATGGCTGCGACTAAAGGTAACACGGCTGATTTTATTCTTATTTTTACGTACGCTTCACCTACTGCTGCTGTTCGAGAAGAATTATGGGAGCTTATTGATTATATTTCAGACTTTGTTGAAATTCCTATGTGTATCATTGGTGATCTAAACCAAGTCATCCACCCCATTGATAAAGGCGGTAGACCGGTTATGGGGACCTCCGTAAACGATCTTCGAAACCTTGTCGATAATGCAAGCTTGGTAGAAATACCTTTTCACGGGCCACGCTATACTTGGTCTAGTTCGATACATAGTGCTCACGGGAACGAACAACGTTTGGATCAAGCCTTATGTAATGAGAGGTGGTGGTGACACTTTCCGGATTCGAATATTTACCATCTTGCTCGTGTCCATTCTGATCATTGTCCGATTCTCTCGAACCCCCTCGGGAGATGAGCCCAGTTGTAAAACCTTTCCGTTTTCAGGCATGTTGGATGAAACACGATGCTTTCCCCGACTTCCTTCTTAATAATTGGGTTGGTGTTGCTGATAATTTGCAGATAACTTTGGACTCCTTGGCTCAAAAATTGGATGAATGGAAAAAACATGTGTTCGGCAACATCTTCTACCGTAAAAGAAAATGCAAAAAAAGAATTGAAGGTATCCAACTCTCCCTTTCGCACGCACCTTCATATTCCTCATGAAACTGAATTCAGAATTATTGGAGGAATACAAAAATATTTTGTCACAAGAAGAAATTTATTGGTACCAAAAATCACAGTTGAATTGGATTGAAGATGGTGAGCGCAATACTCGTTACTTTCACTGGTCCACCAAACGTAGAAGGGGCAAAAACACTGTTCATTCTCTTAAGGATGATGCGGGTATATGGATAAGTGATCGAGAGACTTTAGCTTCAATGATTCGACAATTTTATATTGCTCTCTATGCCGATGAGCCCACCCTCCCTTGCCCGGTTGATCTTTTAATTTTTCTCCTCTTATAAGCCATGCTGACAAGTGGCTTCTGAATCGTCCGGTTAGTGTAGGAGAAATTCAAGCTGCGGTCTTCCAAATGGGAGCCTTTAAATCTCCCGGTCCCAATGGCTTCCCCCTGATTTTTTATCAACAAAACTGGGACGTTGTGGGCCCCTCTTTTACGGATTGGATCATTACAGCTTTCCGAGAAAAATGCTTCCCCGCGGACATGAACCGGACTTATATTGCTCTAATACCAAAAATTAACCCACCAAAATCAGTCTCTCAATTGCGTCCCATTGCTCTCGCCAACGTTACTGTCAAAACCATCACAAAGATCATTGTGAATCGCTTGCGGCGAGTCATTGGTAAAATTATTGATAATAGCCCAGATGCTTTTATACCTGTGAGACAAACTTCGGATAACATTATTGTAACACAAGAGGTTCTTCACACTATGCGGAGAAAAATGGGGAGTAAAGGGATTATGGTTATAAAGGTTGATCTCAAAAAAGCCTACAACATATTTAGCTGGCCCTTCCTCCGGCATATTCTGACTGTTATAGGCTTTGCTGACAGTATTATAGAGCTCATCATGTACTCGCTATCCAGTACTTCTCTGGAAATCTTATGGAATGGCAGTCCTTTGCAAGGGTTCCGGCCCCTCCGTGGTTTAAAACAGGGAGACCCACTTGCACCATATCTTTTTGTTCTCGTTATGCAATTTTTGAGTTGTCTTATTAATCAATCGATTAGTGCAGGAAGATGGAAGCCTATTACTGTCTCTCATGGGGGTCCAAAAATCTCACATCTTTTCTTCGCCGATGACCTCCTCCTTCTTGCGGAGGCCTCAATTGAGCAAGCTCGAGAGATTGATCATATCTTATCCTACTTTTGCGGTTTCTCAGGCCAAAAAAATCAGTGCGGCGAAATCGAAATTCACAACGTTGCCTAACACTGATCCGCAAATTGTTAGTCTCATCGCAGGTGAACTTGATATGGTCCACACCATCCATCTTGAAAAATATCTTAGAGTGCCTCTTCATCATGGCCGAGTCAAAAAAGAAGATTTTCAGGGAATTATTGACAAGGTTCGCTCGAAGCTAGAACCTTGGAATGCTGAAACACTATCTAAAGTAGGCCACGCTCTGCTAGCTCAGACGGTGCTCACTACGACACCATACTATCATATGCAATCTGTCTGGCTACCGGTTTCTGTCACAAACGAGCTTGATAAACTAACCCGATCGTTTTTCTGGGGACACAATGATGATAAAAGGGGCATGCACCTTATGTCATGGAAAGATATTTGCCGACCCAAACTGTATGGAGGATTAGGCATCCGGTCAGCTCAGGGAATGAACAACGCTCTCCTTGCCAAACTGGTATGGCAATTCTTAACCGAGCAAGGTAAGTTGTGGGTGCAGATTTTAAAACATAAATATGGAACACCTTTTGATGCTCCCAAACCCACGAGCTCTTTTATCTGGAGGCATATATGTACTATAGCCGACTCGCTTCGCAATGATTTTGGTGTGGATGATCAAGGAAATTCTACTTGGCTACCGACATCCACCTCTCCAGCAACTCCCACCTCTCCCCTCGAACTCACCTAGTATTTGAAAGCAAATATGGGCTATCAAAGGGCCCCTACGGGGCAACCTTCTTATCTGGCAAATACAACAAAACGCTTTACCAACGGCAACACTCATTTCCTCACGAAACATCATACAAGATGGCACTTGCTCCCTATGTGGTACAACTCTGGAAACATCACTCCACGTGTTTAGGGATTGCAATTGGACCAAACAAATGTGGAAGATGGTTGTTCATCAGCATCATTGGCAGCTTTTCATTTCAGTCTCAGACAGAGAATCTAGGCTCAAGACATGCTTGAATGTAAAACATGTATAAGTACGACAACATCGAATTTTGGAGATTTCTCTTTCGCGAACTCATTCAAAGTCTATGGTATTGGCGAAACCAAGTAGTACACGGACATGACAATCAGCGGCATCAAAAGATGGTATTTATCTCTGAGGCAATACGTAAAGCCCGAGAATTAAAAGTAGCTTGGTTGTAATTTTTTTTTTTTTTTTTTTTCCATTCGGTGAGTATTGATTGAGCCTTTGTAAAGTACTTTTTGTACCGTTTCTTTTTGTTTAATAAAAGACCCGGTTTTCGACCAAATACATACATATATATATATATATGTGTGTGTGTGTGTGTGTGTGTGTGTGTGTGTATAAATGAAAAACCAATATACACACTACTTGTATATATACATGCATACACATGCACACATGGTATGGTTAGGTTAGGTTAGGTAAAATTATCAAGTTTCGTTGTGACAGTAGACGGGGGTAATAGAAGAGAAGATTGTTTTCACCTTCATAGAATATTTGATGATGACGAGGGAGATTAGATGTTGGACAGAGCCAATAGAACAGAGCTTAGACTTTCGATCTAACGGACGCCTCACTTCCGGCGGAGGCTTTACCAAGCTGCTGAGAACGGAAAAGATGCTCTATTGAGCAGACCTAATGAAATTTTCTACGAGCTACCTAACAGGATCCCCAATACAAAGCCTGGAGATTAGGCATGACACAGCGGATCAGAAGGATTCGAAAACACCCTAGGGATGCATGAATTTCTAAGAACCTCATCAAGTCGAGGCGTACCATAGAATTGGTCGAGATTCGTCGTACGGTTCATTTTTAAAAAAAAATCATTATGTTGTTGCCGATAATTTCATAGGACGTGCTGAAACGATTACAAAAACATAATAAAATACAAATAAGTTTATCAATTTCACATCCACTTTATAACCAAACTAATAAAACACAAGTTTCGTATTTTACTAAGAGCAATCACATTGATTTCAAACAAATACAAATATATAAACTACATTTTCCTCCAACGAATGTCAATTTCATTATCGAACGATCTCATTAAAATTAACCATTTCAATAGCTTAAAAATCAAAATTTTATCCTTTCACTACCCTAAAACTAGAAGCTTTACCTTCACCATACAAAAAATCGAAAATTTATATCTTTAAAAGGTTAATTACCTCAAACATAATCATCAATTAAAACAAATACGATATTTAAAATAATTCAAACAAAAATGTTATATGAAATGCTTCCGCATTTGTTTAAAGGCGAAAGACCGGCGTAGATTGATATCCCGTTGGTTGATTTCCCTTTACAACACCCACCCAATAATATGATGATTTTTTTCGAAAGTTTTGTGGAGATAAATTTGTGTGAAAAAGATGATGATTTTGGGTGAAGAAGATGATGGTTTTGGCTGAAATGTAGAAAAAAACGACAGTTGGAGCATTTATTCATTCAATTTCCCGATCCCACGGGCCCGTGCAAAATTACCATGCCACGCTTGCAATTTCCACGTGGCTTACATTAATATTCCCCCAGGTCACGTGGAAGTTCAACTTTTGGCTCCTCTTGAACTTCCACATAGCTTTTTTCAATTCCACGTGATCTGGTGGAATTTTCCACGATCCCGTAGAAACAGGCACGGGGGACTCAAAAATAAATGTCAGGTCTGAACAGACCTGACATGAATTATGGGTCGCTACAGTGACCTGATACTATAATTTCTCGCCAAACTCTTTTGTATCACAATATTCTTGCAATATTCTAGTGAAAGAAAGAGAGAGGGTTTTCTAGAGAGTTTTGTGGGAAGAAAAAAGACGACCTAGCATTCGACTTTTTCCGGTAGCACTACTTCAAGGATTCCGGCTGTTGTTCGTGTGAATTACCGCTAGAGGTCGGACACTTGGACGGCTCGGTGCTTGGACCATCCTCTGTAGACGATAAAGCTTCGATCTTTTAGATCATCCAAGGTAACTTTCTCATTTATTTCTTTTATGCTTGTTGCTTGAACGAAGTCGATCTTGGTAAAAGAAAATCGAAATTTTAAATTCCACTGCATTCTTGCGTTGATTTCCTAACAGTGGTATCAAAGAGGTCTTCGATCTTAAGCAATAAACATTATAATTTGCGTAGTTGTTTTCATCGTTTTAATCACATAATAAAATATTCATGATATTGATTCACATACAATTAGATTGAACGAAACAAAAAAGGGAGATCGGCATCGACCCACCACTGGCCGGCTCGTCGCCGGCAGCAGCGGCGGGGCAACCTGCTGCCAGCGTCGGTTGACCGGTCAAGGTGGTGGATCTCCAAAAATTTATGTTTTGTGTATTTGTGATTCAATATGGTTCATGGTAGTGATTGGTAATATCATTTTTGTTTTGTTGATGCCATGTGGCTACCCAATGGTTCAAATAGTTTGGACCATTGTGATGTCAAATGACATGAAAATACTATTACTCAATTTGTTGAGTAAAGGGTTTGACCTATGGAACACAAATGTGGACCTAAGGTTTTTTTTACATAGAGAAAGGAATATTATTTTTAAAAAACCAATAGAATTACAACAGTACAACCGCCGGAACACCACCGAACAACCGTCGGATCACCACCTAGCACACAACTGGACACAACAAAATTAAAGAAATAAAAAAAGATTGGGAGAACCCCAATATGACCAAATATTGTCTCGTTAAAGAGAACTTGATTTGTAAGATGAAAATGGAAACAATCCAATATAATATGGATGTCCATAACAACCTCGAAGAACAACAACCACCAGCACCCAGTAGCAAACGTAATGACCGACAAGCCCGATGAGTATCAAGACCACCCGGGATCTACAAACAAACCACAAATACAAGAAAAGAAAACAAATAAACTATAACAACCGACTATTACCAACTCGATCCTAAGAGAAAAACATAAAACCAGATAGAAAACTTCCAACTGGCATCTCCAACTGCGCGCCACCACCGCCAGTCACCATCTTTATTCCACCGCCATCGAGTAAGCAACCATCTCAAATCCATAGCAGCCGATCTCCGATCAGAAAACACCGTCCACATGCAAGCCCAAAAGCTTTTTCGAAAAAGGCGGTGACCAGAAGACAACGTAAAGAAAGAAAGTAAAAATAGAATGGAAAGGATATGACACCGGCAACCTAGTGCCGCCGGTGCCCGGAGATCTGAAAAAGAAGGGCCGGCCAAGAATAGAGGTTTTTGTTCTAGAGGGAGAGAGGGTAATTCAAGCGGTTTATTTCTGTGGACCTAAGGCTAACCTAGGCCATTATCAAATATTTGATAAAGGCCGAGGTTGATGCCTTTTGGTTTAGGAGTAACTGGTCGGATCCAAATGATCGGCCCTCGTCGGGGTCGACCTACCTCGGGTATATCGTTATTATTGAGCTATGATCGTATGAGATCTCACGAATATTAGGTTATGACTTAACTAAAATATTGCAGTGATTGACCCTCGTCAGGACCGTGTTATTTTAGAGACAAGGAGTTGGCTATCACATAGAGATGTGAAGTGTCAAAAAGTTGACTAGTCAACCACCAAGAGTCACATAGAGATGTGATTGGTAAAGGGTTACCTACCCTTCGAATTATTCCGGTTGATTGACCCTCGTTGTGGATCGGGGTAACTAGATGGGATCTTGGCCACTAAAGAATTTAGGAAAATTCTTGAAACTCAATAGGGAGTAGTTGACTAATGGAAGCAAATAATAAACAAAAAGTCCATTTTTGATTTTGCATTTATTAAAAAACAACTCTTTTATCTTTATTTTAATGTTGTAGTTTTTCACAAACTTTTATTTCTATGTTTTTATTCTCGATTGTTAAAACCAAAATCAAACGAATGTTACCTTTTGAGAAACGTACTCAAATATGGTTAAGTAATTTTAATCCATTTAAAATAAGTAATGACATGAGCAACTACGTTGTAGTTAAAGACAAGGAGACTACATATTTCATGGAGTGCTCTAAGACTTTAATTATTAATCAAATCAGAATAGCCTAAAAAAATCAAAACGGAAGCTCATGATATGATTAAATCAATTGAAATGAGTTTCAATTAATTAATCATATATTGGATATGACAATATCCAATGGGTCATTCTGTCATACGATGGCAATTAATTCAAACATTAGATGCGTTGAATAAAAATGACCATAGTGAATTTTGGAAAGGTTGGTTTCAAGATTGCAAGATTTAAGTATCGACTTAATTCTTTAAAAAATATTTACAAATTCTTAAGGGATTAAAAGGAAAGTTAGGGCATGTGTTTAAATAAGAGAACTCATCGAAGTCTCTACTCTAAGCAAGTAAGTTGAGATAATTCTATCTAAGGACAAGTCAACTCTAAGATATATGATATCTTATGAGTGTGATTAAATTAGAAAGATTAAATACAGAATATCCTAAGATGCGAAAAGTGAAGCAAACGTTGCAACATTTTCAGTATTGTTCTCAGAATCTGGTAAACTGATAAAGGAACTAAATGTTATTATGTTCCAGTTCTTATGAAGAACACGTTTTCAGTTATCTATTCGGATTTAATAGACAATTCAATTGTAAGTAACAAATGTTATTCCGATAAAGTTGAACGTTCACTGAATCTAACATACTATATTGGTATCACTATATAGTCGATATAGGTGATGAAATTTCAACCAAATCTTTTTATGGCTGTTATCCTTGATATTTTGTGGTTGTTCTAGACAAAGTCTTTGTGGAAGAGGAACGTGTAATGAAATGTCATTCTGAAAATGTCTATTTAAGCCGTGTGATTATGAATCATGTGGGTAATACGTATCTTATCTAAAGATGACTGAAATACCCTTTTATGAAAAATTTATAAGTTCTTGAAAATCGCCTAAAGCCTAAACATATTGATGTTTGTTGGCTTATGCCAATTAATATCAAATATAATATTATTGTTGATTACTCTCTTTGACTATATTTTAAAGGAGTCACATGTACTTAGTGAAGTACAAAGTTCGGAAAGTCTGAAATTTCAATTAGATTGAAGCAATTAATACGTAAAGGATGCTTCAAAAGTTGTCTGAAAAGGGAATCAGATTCTCCCTTGAAGGATTCCCTTTTAGGATACGCAATTAGATTGTGTTTTTAAAATAGAAACAACATTCTATACGATAAAGATATGACGTATGCCATGCGAAGTATCCCTCACCTGTTTTGGGATAGTCCCCTCATTCGAAACATATACTTAACCGAGTTCTGAAGAATAAGGTTGAATGAATTCCATATCATATATGGAAGACGATGACATCAAATCCATCTTAACCGATGTTTTAGAGTTTTCGTGCTTCTAGCAAGCAGGCAATGTTAGAAAGGTTTGGAACCTAGTATGACATATGCAACTTTGTGAAATATCGTAGCAAATTTGTGGCATATGCTACATTGAACATTTTTTTTCAAAGAAGTGGTCAAATTACATGGGTTGCCAAAGACTATAACCTTAGATAGGGATGTCAAATTTTGCGTCGAAATTTTGGAGAGAACTATGGAAGCGTTTCAGGACTAAGCTGCAATTTAGTTCTGGATACCATCCATATGGGCAGATAGAGGTAGTAAACCAGAACATTAGGCAACATGATCAGATGCCTGGCTGGAGATCACCCTAACCCTAAGAAATGGGATGCCTATTTAGCACATGCTGAATTTGCCTTCAGTTCCATGGAGAACAGATCTACTGGTACCTCTCCTTTTGCATTGTATACACAAAAGTGCCCAATTTACCAGTTGACTTAGCCAACATACCATCACCGAACAGCGGACATGTTGGTAGCTTAGCCTAATCCATCAAGGATATGTATCAATCAGTACCTTCACCTAACATCGGACATGCTGGTAGCTTAGTCTAATCCATATAGGAGATGTATCAAATAGTAACCCAGAACTTGCAGCTGGCTAATCAAAATTACGAGAGAGCTGTGGATGAAAATATGAAGCACTTAGTGTTCCTGGTGATGATCACCTTAAGAGAGAAATTCGTGCCCAAGGTACATACAACAAGCTCACTGCTAAGAAGATTGGACCATACCCTATTATTCAATGCATCAATGACAATTCCTATTCAGTTGCTCTTCCTTTCAGTTGGGAAATGTCCAACACTTTCAATGTGGCTGATTTGACACCATTTCATGCACCAGATGAAGCACATACTCAAGTCACACCAGTCGAGGAGCATTAGCCATTAGTACCATTATTGTTATTTAGTTATGTAATATTCACATTATTATTTCTTTTTGTGGGTATTTAGTTTGGAAGGGGATTACCGTCTTTTTGGAAGGTTGTTATAGGTATTTAAATTGTGAACCCAAGAAATTAGGGCATTGAATCATTCATTTTGGTGCTATTACAATAAACTCGGAGCATCTGCTCTTCTTCAATACAATTATCTTCGTATTTTATTTTTACTCTATTTCAAATGATACATTTTTATCGTGTGTGAAAAATTAAAGTGAAATATCGTAATGTATGACACTTGGTACAATCTTCATATAGCATTTGTATTGTAAAAGTTGTCGTAATGAATTTTTTTATTTTTCAGTCCGTTAAAATAAAATTTAATTTCCTTTCTTTAGGTTATAATCATAGAAAAATATTAAAATAAAATGAAAAACAATTCAATACTATTTCATTTGGAAATGTCATTTTACATAGTCATTTGTCTTATTGCACAGTAATTAATTTCTAATTTTGTTGTTAAAATATCTTCATTTACGTGCCTACATTATGACCGGAGTTCAGTCAGAATGTGAAACATTATACTTACCCAAATATGGTCAGAACAATTAGTTGATCCTGATCCGAATGTGGTCAGGAAAAAATTACATGTTCGGCCTTTAAATGGTCCGATACATTTACGAAATTTTCATATAGTGCCGTGGTTATATTCTAACTTGAAATAAGATTATACCTACCCAAATGTGGTTAGAACAATTTAGGTTATTCTGACCCGAACGTGGTCAGAAAAACATTACATTTTCGGCTTCTAAAATGGTCCGATACATTTTTTTAAATTTTCATAGCGTCGTGGTTATATTCTGACTTGAAATAAGAGCAGAAAACATAAATTTTCAGACTGTAAAGTGGTCCGTATTGTTTCCCAAGAATACATAACAATGTCTTTTTATTCAGACCAAACATTGGTCTGGAAAACATAATGTTTTTGGCCTATAATATGGTCTGAATAATATAAAATTCCTGACTCGTTTAGGGTTATAGTGATATGCATGTTAAATGTCAAAACGAAACCCACTCTCGCCTTGTCATGTGTATTTAACCTCCTCCGTTGGTTGTATTAACCCACACGCAATAAGTTCTAGAAAGTGCCGGCTCAAGACCGAGAACCTCCCAAGCAGTTATCGTGGATTGACTAGCATATTCCTAATGATTGATCCAGACTATGTCCAAACTTACACTTCTATTTTCGTCCTTCATATTAATTTACGATGTATAATAAGCAAATTGGCCAGATCTAACCTACCGGGAATTAAACCTGTCGATCAACATAGCTGACGCCGAATCTCCAGACTTAGGGTGACCTAAGGTTGCCTTGCAATTGCGGTAAAGACCGCCGCAATTGTGTGAGCGGCGGTTCCTACTTCTGGAATATCAGCGTTCTATTCTGATTAATTTTGGTTAATTACGGTTCGTTTAGACATACAGGTTAATTACATCGCGTTATTCTAACTTAATCTACCATTATAAAAACATAAAGGAACGTTCAAAACTTCATTCATTTATCGATGGTGGATCTAGCTTGATCAACTCAAGCTAGTTGACGGATTGGAGAAAATTACCAAGCAAACGAACTCAAAATAAAAGCAAGAACTTTATTTCATTAGTGTAAATAATAGTGGTTGTATATTCGAGTATCTGTTACAATAGACTGGCACAGCCTTTATATAGAGCTGTAAAACCGACCTAGTTAACCTAAAGCTAACCGACTTAATATACAACACGACAGCTTCAGTTTCATGTCTTCCAAGATGCCGGAACTGCGGCTAGGGTTTGCGCAGCTGTGGAGCTTTTTGCCTTCTTTTCTGGCCCAACAGACTTCTTGCATACTTCATTAACTTCGGCCCAATGACGTCTTCCAACTCGGATCATCTCTTATTCATCTGCAAATATGATATACCCAAAAAGTACACAAAACGAGACGGAACAGTACCATATTCACGGGATAAAATATATAAATGCATAATCGACAACCAAGGAACCGACACTAGGCAATTGAATCATATTTCATACAATAATCCAATCGTCACTTATCAGTTGAGTATAATTCGGGGTAAATATAATTGATAGTACTAATTTCAATGTGATCATGAATCGCCTGGGAATTTTCGGTGGAAGGTTGAATTGAAAAAATAAATTAAAAAATACTGAACATGAAGAGACCGAATGAAAGCAAGGGAAAAGATGGAGGGGAATGAAATAAAAGTAGGAAAGGAGAGTTTTTAGGAAAAGTAATAAAAGGAAGAAGAAAAAAAATTTGACAATAAATATTTAATATACCTCCGTCTCAAAATATAAGTTGTCTTTTGTGTTTTAATACATATTAAGAAAGTGATTGAATGACATAAATTTCAAGTAGAAATAACTAAAATATCATTTGACTATCATTAATAAAATGGTTATAAAGTATTGAAAAGTAGTTGGATTGTTAAATAAATTAGGGCTAAGATAGAGAAAATAGTAATAAATGCTTCATTAGTAATATAAAATGACTTATTTTGGGACAATAAAAAAAAGGTAGAATGACTTATGTTTTGGGACGGAGGTAGTACTACATCGTTTTGATGGTGTAAGGGAGAGGTGTTGGGTAAGTGGTGTTGTAAACTCAAACGCCTTGTTTGGTTTCAGGTGGGGTTGGATCCAACCCAATATTTTATTCACTCCACTATATATCTTATTTATCATTAATTTATTAATTCTATTATTTTATTATAAATTCTCTCATCAATCATTCAACATCAACAAATAAAATAATATTAATCAATTGAATTTATTCACCCACTACACTATTTAATTATTACTTTGTCAATATAATATTTCATGTAGAAAAACTTTTCTCTCTCTTATGAGAGCCCTCTCCTTTCTCTCTAGAACTCCCTTCCCAACTTTGTGAGTTTTCCATTCTAGCATGGGTTGGATGTATATGATCGCGTGTAAGTTACTAACGTCGATATTACTAGCAAGAATACTAGGTACATCGTAGTATAGTAAATACGAGTCAAGGTCGATCCCACAGAGACAATGCAACTTTAATTATAAACGATTCTAACCTAATTAGGAAGCGACATAGAAGTGGTCACTGACCAACAATAAACATGAAAGAAACCTGGTATTTCTCCCACTCTTCTCACCGATCTACTAACTTGGATTAGTTAATCGTTATGTTTACTTCCCCACGTAATTTCCTTAAATTAATCGAGTGAGCTTTGATTTAATTATAAGCTACGGGTGCAACTCCTAACCCTATCTACTCCGACCAAGGTAGTAGCCAATCTATACGTAAGCTACCATCCTTAATTGGTCCATAATAGCCCATACGCATAAAGAACTAAAATTGCCGATATCGAGCGCTAACTCATACCGCTAACCCACCTAGACAGCTGTCGACACTGATCAGCACGTTCATAGGGTCCATCAAAACTATGTCCAAATTAACACTTCACGATTTGTATTTCATGTTAATTTTACAATTACAATAAACAGATTGGCCAGATCTAACCTACTGTTAATTAAACTTGTCGATCAACGTAGCTGTAGTGAATCCTCAAGATTAAGTTGTCTAAATATTGCCTCGGTAAACCGGTAGAGACCGCCGGTTTACCGGGGTCAGCTTTTCTTAATTCTGGATCTACAATGCTCAATTACGATTAATCTAAGTAAATCATGGGGTCGTTAAACATGCAGATTAACTAAAACACATAAATACGAATAGATCTACCATGTTGAAGACAAAAAGGAACATTCAAAGCTTCATACCTTCAACGATGGGGATCTAGCTCTATCTACTCAAGCTAGAGATGGTAGAGAAAGGGAGAAACCAGAAATAACTCTTCAAAAGCTTGGAATAACCTTATTTCATCAAATCAAAATGTATATATAAGATTTAATATAATTGAGTGCTTATGAAAACTTATACAATAATCTATTAATGCGGCCTTATATGATACAATGACCGACTTATGACTCTCAGAAACCCTAACCGGCCTAGACAATGCGGCAGAATCGATTTCGTGTCCCACAAGGCCCTTGGTTTACCGGACCAAGCCCTCTGTAAACCGGACTGACTTTTCCTCTTTTTCTTCAGAAGTTTCTTCTTGGACTTATTTTCCTTGGCCAACATACTTCTTTTGGTCCAGATCCATTCTCCAATGCTCCAGATTCGGTACATCCTATAAAACAAGTAAAACGAGGCAAAACAGTACCAAATCTTCGGGAAAATAACATAGATGCAGAATTACGATCTTAGAAACATACATATAGCATTTAACACATATTCCATATAATAAAGAGCCTATCTATCATCTCTTGAGCAGAATTTGGGGTGAATAAAGGTATAATTATTGGTACCATTTAGGGCGTTATCAACTACCCCCCACTTAGCTTTTGATCATCCCAAGCAAAAACGCGAAAAAGAAATGACACTCTGATCAGTATACAAGTTAATTAAAAACAACTATGCTTCACAAAGTCAAGATCAAGATCATGCCACTCATATCCATTAGTAACGTATTAAACACTATTTGCGTCATGAGCCAATGTGTATGTGCAATAACTTTCACAACCTCTTAGTAATGCAGACAATCTCACATTACGTCAACCCGTAGTCGAACTAACCAGTCTCGAACATGTTATTTATTAATTAAATTAGATGGCAAGGCGGATCGAGAACCGAGTATATATTACTCTTAAGCTCGCGTGTATCGGTCTATGCAAAAGTCATGCGTTTTACGCTCCATCGACTCAATGTTTGCCAAAGAGAATATAGATGTATATATTTCAATGCACTTCTCTTTCTTGGCGGGTGAACACTCATTGATTTATCTATCCTCATGGCCCCACTCTTGATAAACTACCGAATCTGAAATTCCTTTGCCCTTATAAGCGTTGGTGGAACATAATTCGGGGTAAAGCCAGGGTCAACTCTAGTCAAAGCAATATGCTATCGACTTCATACCAAGGAAAGTGAGTCATAGGTGCTTAAAATGGTGGCTCATAACAGAATATGCACTTAATACGTCACTACTTTAGAAGTGGGCACTTACCTTCACTTGTACATGGTTGAACAAAGATGAAGTCAATTAACTCGAAAAGATCAAATGATATCATATTTTTTTTCGAAATTCTGTCGAAATGAATCAAAGTCTAGGTGGTGAACAGTGCATCAAAGAGAATCCAGATAATTACGCAATTCACGGAATATAATGCTAAGAAGCTAAGTGACGTCCCTTACCCCCACTTAAATGAAACATTGTCCTCAATGTGTAAGATGAAAAATGAAAAAACGAAAAAAGGAACTTAGCTTCGTTAAGGGTGGAGCCAAAGAAGAATTGGATCGTCTTATAAATCATCGGGCTCATAGAAGTAATCCTTGAAGAATATGTGCTAAATATCTCAAACAAACCAAGAAGAATCGTGGTGACAAGAGATCGTATAACAATATCGCGGCAGTAAAAAAGAAAAAAAATAACTCCAAACAATTTAAGCCGACAAAATCATTATATTAATAAAAAAATCTGCTACATCAACAAGATAGGGAAATAAAAACAAGAAAATGGAAAATAACAACAATAAAGAAAAAGAAATCTAATCCTCGTCATAATAATCCTCCTAGTCATCTCTAGGCTCAAAACCGGGAGGTGGTGCAGAACTGGAGGCAGAAGCGGTAGAAGATGATGCTCGGTGACGTGGGCAGCCCTAGGTGGTGGGGTCAATGGAGGAAATCCTAGAAAATCTATAATTCTATCCATCTTGTGATGCTGACTCACAATTTCTCTCGAGTGCTCCTCCAACATAGCTCTCTGAGTCCGGGGTGCTCCGTGGACCGGAGTACGTTCTCTCTCAGCTCTCCGCCCGACCCGACTTGGTACGCGTTGAACCGACTGCGAACTGATCATCGGCTCAGGGTCTTCCCAATCGTCACTAACAAGAACTTTCACCTCGTCCTCCAAAGCAAACATGTCAATCATCGGCCCATATAGCAACTGCTCACGCTCAGATATGGCGGGAAGCTCGTGAATGCGGCTATGCATCAGTAGACCGATGTTTACTGGATATCCCTACTCCTGATAGAACATCAACTCCGCCTTCTTCGTGGTGACGGAGACCGTATGCTTGGTCGGTAGAAGGCGGGTACAAACAAAATGGTTGACCATCTTCCGATCCCAAGATAATTCACTCTCTAGGAAGAGGTGGGGGCTCCCATAGGGTTGCGCTTCCATTGCACCCCAAAGTAATCAGCTATTATATCCATCCTCCCGAGATCATCAACATCGGTCGAGGATGTGTACTCGTTTGGGCCCACTGGTGGATTTCGAACCCCATAATACTCGTTGATCCGTTCAATTGAAAAATCAACCTTTACTCCACGGACCATCGCAAAAGTAGCTCTTGGGTTATGTGAAAGATATGCATAAAACTCTCTACCACCGTAGCATTGAACCGCATCGGTGCCTTAGCCATATCCAAAATGTCTTGTACTTGTAGGGCTTTAGGCAAGATCGAACCGCAATCGTCCAATTCTACTCCTCGTTCTCGGGCAACCGGTCTTCCGTTTCAATTCCCTCGGATCGATTCATAGATCTCAAGAGAATGAAATTGCTCAACCCCGTCTATCAAGGGGTTAGCATCTCCGTAAACAAACTGGTGACCACTTGGATGAGGGGTTGTTCGGCTACGCTTAGGACCCATCCTGAATGATAAGAAGCACTGATGATGAAGCTGATCTTGAAAAAGTACCCCTCGGTAAACCGGAGGTAAGCCTCAAGTTACCGGCCTAAATTTTCTAGGTTTCTTTATGGGAGTGTGCTCTGATACTGGAAAACGACGAACTGCAGCACTATTTAGCAACAGGGATGGAGAATTTGATATGGTTGGTGTTTTGGGTTGGTAAAATGGAAGAAAAAGGTTTGGTTTTGCTGGAGGTATGGTGGTGATGGTGGCCGAATTTTGTAGAAGAAGAAGAAATTGAAGAAGTTTGGTAATTTGAGAAGATGATAGTAGATGAGAATGATGATAATGATGATGAAAAGGTGGTTTAAATAGGAGAAATGATGGAAGGTGGATGGATTTGGTGGGATAGTGGGTTGAGGTAATTAGGGTGAGGGATTTGAGGGGTTTGATTGATGGGATTGAGGTGGAGTTATGGTGGAGTTTGAGAAAGGATGAAAAGGTGGAAAATAGGGAAAATAGGACGGTTTCTGCTGACTGGAAGCTTTCTGGTGCAACGTGTGTCCTACACGTGTCTCTAAAAATTCTGCTTTTCAATCTGACATTTCGAAACTTGAAAATCTTAGCTCGGTAAACTGGAGGTGACCCTCGATTTACCGGGGCTTTTTTCCTCAAATTTCTCTGTACTCCTTCACTACACACTTTAATTTATCTCACTGCTCAATCATGACCTCAAATTGACGTCTCTTACTCCTTTTGTGCTATTTCCGACTCAATCGTAACCTACTTCACTAGAATCCATAACGAGTATAAAAAACCTTCCCAACATCCATCGGTTTCAAGCCTAAGGGTGCGGTAGGATGAAAAAAAGCTCGTCCCTTCATCCAGCAACTTTTATTCATTCATAATCTACCTAAGGGTTTAAGAGAATAGTTTTGAGTTTAAAGTCGTCAGCTCGACTTACCTTCGGTCCTTCAATCAATCAAAAGTCGGGGCCTTAACTCGCCAAACTTGCATATTTGAGGTTCCAACCGTCATGCACTTCCCTTCTCCGTTGATCATTACCTTTCAAGAGTGCATTTTCACGGTTTTCCATAGAAACTTTCTGAGCTCTCTTCCTAGCACGCCTCTCTCTCTTTGTTCATGTGCTAGGTCATCCTCTGTTTTGAGATTTAATCTTTATGCCCAAGGACTCCACACTTTCCACTTTAAGCTCTAATCCGTCACTACGCAATACGGAAGGACTAGCTTCCGTGAGCGCTTTGTTGTGGTCCTTCTCTTCGCTTTCTCTAAGCATTAATCTCTTGAATTCTTGCTCACAGTGTCTCCACTAAAACCTCTAGTTGCCTATGCCCTTCCTTCTCTATCTCCATGACTTCTACTTTGCCTGAATCATAAGTCATCTTGCATCTCTCCGGCCTATTATCTAAGGGCTCTAAGATTTTGAAAGATACTGCATCATTGTTCAATCTTAAAGTGATCTCCCCATTATCACAGTCCATGATTGCTCTGCTTGTCTCTAAGAAAGGTCTTCCTAACAAAACTGGGGCACTTGGGTCCTCTGGTACGTCTATAACCGTGAAATCAATTGGAAAAGTGAACCCTCCTGCCTTTATCATGCACTTCCAAAGAAGACCGGCAAGCATATATCTCTAGTCCTATCAACAAAGGTCATAGTTCGGGTTTGATTCATAATGACCGGAAGCTTAATCTTCTGTCAGAGGGATAGAGGTAGAATTTTACAACTTGAACCGGAATCGCAAAGACCTAAACCTACAGATATACCATTGATAGAAATTGGGAGTCGAAACGTTCCAGGGTCTCCTAACTTTTCGGCTGTGTCAGAATCTGGGTAATCCTCAGAATCTGAGGACATGGTGTCCAGATCCTCCTCCGAATCATCGGAGTCGTAATCGGACGATATATCAATTAGCTCGATAGGAAATGTACCCGGTCGATAAGTCTCATACTCCTTCAGGTTTTCCTTGGCTTCCCGTTTAAGCTTTTCGGTCTCCTCCTCCACTCGCTTCTTGTCAGCCTCATATTGCTCTCTGGCTTCTGATCCAGGGATTGGTTTGATGTTCAACATAGTACCAGGCATTGTGTCTAACTCGTCTAGCCTTAATTTCTTTTTCTTGACTGAATTTCCGAAGTGTCCGTATACTTCTTGCAAAAGAGACAAAATAAAACAAAGAAAAGGTTAGCAACTCCCGCTTCAGTTGGGGTTGATCCCAACTTTTGCGGACCTACTAACTAAAACCAACAGGGAATAGCACAAAAAAAAAAGGTTGTTCAGAATTCGATTTCCCAGGCCTCGGTAAAAAACCGGGCCTAAGATTTCTTATTCTGGTAGATTAATAGGTGTAGGTTTGATCCAGAACGACTCAAGACTCAATAGAAAATAAAATTAAAAAAATGAGTTCTTAATCAGAATTAAAATGTTTATCTTTAAAATTGGCCATTGTCCCCGGCAACACGCCAAAAATCTTGATCGCGTGTAAGTCACTAACGTCGATATTACTAGCAAGAATACTAGGTACATCGAAGTATAGTAAATGCGAGTCAAGGTCGATCCCACAGAGACAATGCAACTTTAATTATAAACGATTCTAACCTAATTAGGAAGCGACATAGAAGTGGTCATTGACCAACAATAAACAGGAAAGAAACTTGGTATTTTTCCCACTCTTCTCACCGATCTACTAACTTGGATTACTTAATCGTTATGTTTACTTCCCCACATAGTTCCTTAAATTAATCGAGCGACCTTTTGATTTATTTATAAGCTACGGGTGCAACTCCTAACCCTATCTACTCCGACCATGGTAGTAGACAATCTATACGCAAGCTACCCTCCTTAATTGGTCCATAATATCACATACGCATAAAGAACTAGAATTGTCGATATCGAGCGCTAACTCATACTGCTAACCCGCCTAGACAGATGTCGACACTGATCAGCACGTTCCTAGGGTTCATTGAAACTATGCCCAAATTAACACTTCACTATTCGTATTTCATGTTAATTTTACGATTACAATAAGCCAGATTGGCTTGATATAACCTATTGTTAATTAAACATGTCGATCAATGTAGCTGTAGTGAATCCTCCAGATTAAGTTGTCTAAATATTGCCTCGGTAAACCGGTATAGACCACCGGTTTACCGGGGTCAGCCTTTCTTAATTCCGGATCTACTTTGCTCAATTACGATTAATCTAAGTAAATCATGAGGTCATTAAACAAGCAGATTAACTAAAACACATAAATACGAACAGATATACCATATTGAAGACAAAAAGGAACGTTCAAAATATCTTCAACGATGGGGATCTAGCTCGATCTACTCAAGCTAGAGATGGTAGAGAAAGGGAGAAAACTAGAAATAACTCCTCAAAAGCTTGGAATAACTTTATTTCATCAAATTGTATATATAAGATTGAATATAATTGAGTGCTTATGAAAACTTATATAATAATCTGTTAATGTGGCCTTATATAAATACAATGACAAACTTATGACTCTCAGAAATCCTAACCGGCCTAGACAATGTGGCAGAATCGATTTCATGTCCCACAAGGCCCTCGGTTTACCGGACCTAGCCCTCGGTAAACCGGGCTGACTTTTCCTCTTTTTCTTCAGCATATTTCTTCTTGGACTTCTTTTACTTGGACCAACATACTTCTTTTGGTCCAGATCCGTTCTCCAATTCTCCAGATTCGGTACATCCTATAAAACACGTAAAACGAGGCAAAATAGTACCGCATCTTCGGGAAAATAACATTACGATGCGACGATGCCTTGGAATGAATAAATCCGGGCCGTTTAATCTAGGGATGATTGAATCAAGGAGTGGACTTTGTCCGCATCCCGAGCTTTCCGTCTTGCGGTATCGAGATGGGCCCATCGTCTCGGTTCTCGATCATGTCGGTTGTCGATGTCTCATCTCGTAATTCGACCCTCGGGCTATCACTTACTCTTGTCCAGGAGGACTATCTCGTGACGCCACGTGGAGGTGCGATATTCGGTATCGTCATAAGCCCCCCAGATCTATCTGAGCTCTTGAGGTCAGGTCTGATCTGTCAAAGGTGTATCTTGGCCACTGTCATCCAATGCTTTGAATTTAAATCCGCCCTGTGGACTTACTATTTAAGCCTTGACATTTCTATCCCATCGGATGTTGAAATGCCTTGACTTTATTATATAGTTGAGCATTATCCGACTGGCGGACTTAGCTTATTTGCCTTGACCTTTTTGTCCCGTCGGACTGAAAGGGCCTTGACATTGTTAGAAAATGAGCCTTGACTGTATCGATTTTAGTATTGTCCGACTTGCGGACTTAACTTATCCTATACTTAGGCATAGTATTTCCTCAGAGTGTCGGCATGCCAATGTCGAGGAACGGTCGACCCGTCTGTTCGACCTAGATGAGAAGAACCCAATGGGAGAGCTTTAAGAGCCTGGTAGGGGCCTTCCTAGTCGGAATTCACGCAATTTGTCTTCCTTGCCTTAGCATTTTTTGGACTTTTCTTTGTTGTTGCGTAGTAGAGGAGATGCCCCTGGCTGTCTCTTTTCGTTTGTCGAAATGGATGCCCTTTCGGCTGTCGATATATATTTCCGGCTACGATGTCCTAGTAATTACTGTCTAAAAAGACTGGTAATGCGTGACTGTCACTCCGGATCTCGGCGTCGTGGTGTTTCTTTGTCGTTCATGACTCATGACACATGACTACCGAGAGATTTGGACATGATCTGAACTCGATGCCTTAGCTTTTTGGTTCCATGGAACTTTTAGCTTTAGTGGCTGTCGATTGAAATGATCATGTTGCCCGACCTCGATGCCCTGGTAAATCCTCTCCTTTAGGAGTCAGATTACGTCGTTGTCGACTCGGACTTCGATGCCATTGCGTTTTCGTCCCCTTTGGACTTATAGACGTTGGATGTCGACACTGTAGGAGTCCGACTTGCGGGTCCTCATAGACCGTTGAGTAGATTCTTTGGGGAGTGGATTCTCGAGATACGTAAGATACTAGTCAAAAAGTCACAATAACCGTGGGGATAGCTCCCGAAATAAGAATGCTCGTCCCGCCATGCTTGGCTAGGAGAGTTCCAAGATAAGATAGGTCGATCCCGACGTGGGGAGAGTTCCCGAAATAATGAGGCTCATCCCGCCACGCTCGGCTAGGAGAGTTACAAAATAAGATAGTATTAAGATGAGATGCCGAGTCGAACTCAGACTTATTAAAGATGCGCTGATCGGTGAGCTCCAAATACGATGCCGAGCTTTATTTTGCTTCAATTTTTGCAGTATTTTATTTCCTCTTCTTTCACGTGTCGATGTTTTTTAGCTCTTCGCTTGTCGAGCCTTTGGCTCTGTTCGCTTTTTGCTTTATCGATATCGTGTTGCCCCCCAAGTGTATTATGAACCCCTGGTTCTTATTGCACTTGTGATCGGCCCGCTTGCCTTAGCCTTTTTGTCTCATAGACTTATTCGACTTCCGGCTGAGCGTTTTAATTCGACTGTGTGAACTGTCTCCTGACCTTGGCCTTTTTCGCCCTTTGGGCTCGTTTGGCTCTCGGTTGGGACAGGTGGTCCGACTATGCGAACCGTCCTTTGTCCAGGCCTTTTTCGCCCTTTGGGCTCATTCGGCTTTCGACTGGGACAGGTGGCCCGACTATGCGAACCGTCCTTTGTCCAGACCTTTTTCGCCTTTTAGGCTCATTCGGCTTTCGACCGGGACATTTGGCCCGACTATGCGAACCGTCCTTTGTCCAGACCTTTTTCGCCTTTTAGGCTCATTCGGCTTTCGACTGGGACATTTGGCCCGACCATGCGAACCGTCCTTTGCTTTAGCCTCGTTCGCCTCTTGGGCTCGTTCGGCTTTTAGCTTGGACCTTTGGCCCGACCCTGCGAACCGTCTCTATGCCTTTGCATTCGTCGCCCATTAGGCTAACTTTGCATTTGGCTGTACTGAGATGTCCGACTTGCGGATTTCTCTACTCGTTGTTGAATATTTGCCTAGGGTGTAGTCCTTTGGACTTAATTCCCTTGCCCCTCGAAGTGTAGTATGAGTGCATGACTCATGGTACACTTGAATATGAGTCGACCTAGCTTTGTATTGCCTCATGGGCTTGACTTGGCTATTTGGTCGGAGCTCGATTCGACTGTCGTGCCTCGTCGGGCTTATGAAGCGGTCGAATTAAATAACTCCTTATTCGACGGTCGCACTTCGTGATGCTTATGAACTGGTCGAATAAGGTATCCGTCGTTGGATCTTCCAACTGCCTCGCATCGTGGCTTATCGGCAGATTGGGAGTGATATAAGCACTGTCATTGACTTGGCTTTATTCACTATTTTATTCAGACTTCAACATGTCGAGGATTCGTAGATAAGATAGCTCGACCCTCCAGTTCGTTAGGGTGAGTTCCAAAATAAGATAGCTCGACCCGCCAATTTGGTAGGGTGAATTCCAAAATAAGATAGCTCGACCCGCCAGTTCGGTAGGGTGAGTTCCAAAATAATATAGCTCGACCCTCCAATTCGGTAGGGTGAGTTCAAAAATAAGATAGCTCGACCCGCCAGTTCGGTAGGGTGAGTTCCAAAATAAGATAGCTCGACCCGCCAATTTGGTAGGGTGAGTTCCAAAATAAGATAGCTCGACCCGCCAGTTTGGTAGGGTGAGTTCCAAAATAAGATAGCTCGACCCGCCAATTCGGTAGGGTGAGTTCAAAAATAAGATAGCTCGACCCGCCAGTTCGGTAGGGTGAGTTCCAAAATAGATAGCTCTACCCGCCATTTCGGCTAGGTGAGTTCCAAGATAAGATGGTTCGACCTTCCAAGGGTCGAGTTTCCAAAATAAGATAGTTCCCAAAATAAGAATGCTCGTCCCGCCATGCACGGCTAGGAGAGTTCCAAGATAAGATGGCTCGACCCTCCGTGGGTCGAGTTCCCAAAATAAGAATGCTCGTCCCGCCATGCACGGCTAGGAGAGTTCCAAAAATAAGAATGCTCGTCCCGCCATGCACGGCTAGGAGAGTTCCAAAATAAGAATGCTCGTCCCGCCATGCACGGCTAGGAGAGTTCCAAGTATGATGCCGAGTCGAGCTCGGATTTAGGCAAGACGAGTCCGTAGATCTCGGATGCCGGTGCTCGATATCTCGAGTCTTTATGGTGCAATGTATTTGTAATAAAAATCATTGCACATATAATAAAGGCTTACAAAGTATTTAAGAATTTCAAATGACTATTGTAAGAACCTGGAGAGCTAAAGAGCTCGGTTCGATCCTTGGAGCTCGAGAACGTGCTTCGTGGATAGCTAGACACGGTAGATAATTCGCGGCTTTCTCGGACGCCACAGGCGGCGTCTTTCCGGTGGCAATCAAACCTCAAAACGGATTCCGATCGGCGTGAAATTTGGACGAATTGTTCTTCCCTCACTTTTCTACGATTTGACCGGTGGAATTGTCCTTTCGACGGCTCAATCTCCGGGAATAGGCCGCCGATCCGGCACCGCCGTCCGAGAATCCCGCTCGCGGTTTTGGTGCCTGCCGTAACTTTTTTGCCACGATCGAGAAATCAATCGAACTCCGATCGGCCTGAAATTTGAGGGCTTGTTCGGTCCTCATAATCCATGATTCGACCGGTGGGATTGTTGTTCCAACGGTTGAATCGGCGGGAATAGGTGCCGATCCGTCTCGCTTCCAATTAGGCTTCGATGCGTTTTTAATACGGCAGCCACTTCTTTGTGATGATCGGGTGATTAAACGAACTCGATCGGCCTGAAACTTCTAGGTCTTGTTCGTTCATAATAATACATGATTCTGACCGGTGGGATTGTTTTTCCAACTGTTGAATCGGCGGGAATAGGCTGCCGATCTGTCTGCTGCCAATTAGGCTTCTGATGCGTTTTTAATACAGCAGCCACTTCTTAGCGATGATCGGGCCATGAAACGAACTCTGATCGGCCTGAAATTTTGAGGGATCGTTCTTCTCTTCCTTTTCTTCGATTTGACCGGAGGAATCTGCATTCCAACAGTTCAATCTCCATAAACTAGCCGCCGATCTTGCTGCGTTTTTTGCCTTATTTTCCCATTAACATGATCACCACCACTCCTTGATCCATCACCGATAGAAGACCCTCCTTCTAGCGACGATACCGAATATCGCACCTCCACGTGGCGTCACGAGATAGTCCTCCTGGACAAGAGTAAGTGATAGCCCGAGGGTCGAATTACGAGATGAGACATCGACAACCGACATGATCCAGAGAACCGAGACGATGGGCCCATCTCGATACCGCAAGACGGAAAGCTCGGGATGCGGACAAAGTCCACTCTAAACACGCGAGCCTCACGCGTTGGTCCCCGATAATCGAATAAACGTCAAGGTATTCATGTCGATGCCCGAGCTCGAGGCTAAGGCCATCTAGTAGACTCCGGGGCTACGACGATCGACTATCGAGCAGTGTAGGACGATCAGTCCGCACCAGCTAGCAGTGTAGGAAAATGAGTCCCAGGCTCGATTACCGCAGGTCGGCAATATCGACATCATAGACGGAGTCCGCACCAGCTGTCCAGGCCCATTAACAGTGATAACTTGGGCAAGGGTTAAGGCCCATTAAAGGGTAAATCAGACAATAACATAAGCCGACTTAACCTTAGGGTTAGGGCAAGTGTTGTCATTATAAATACCCCATTCCAGGAACTACGTGTGACTTGATTCCTGGAACATAACAGGATACGTAGGCAACCTGAGAGAGACTCTCAGGCTCAGTCTAAAATCATCCCCAAAACCATCCTTGATTCAATCATCCCTAGATTAAACGGCCCGGATTTATTCATAGACGAAATCCAGCATCGCAAATACATATAGCATTTAACACATATTCCATATAATAACGAGCCTATTTATCATCTCTTGAGCAGAATTCAGGGTGAATAAAGGTATAATTATTGGTACCATTTAGGGCATTATCAACTACCCCCCACTTAGCTTTTGATCGTCCCGAGCAAAAAGATGAAAAAGAAACGACACTCTGATCAGTATACAAGTTAATTAGAAACAACTATGCTTCACAAAGTCAAGATCAAGATCATGCCACTCATATCCATCAGTAACGTATTAAACACTATTCACGTTATGAGCCAATGTGTGTGTGCAATAACTTTCACAACCGCTTAGTAATGCAGACAATCTCACATTACGTCAACCCGTAGTCGAACTAACCAGTCTCGAACATGTTATTTATTGATTAAATTAGATGGCAAGGGGGATTGAGAACCGAGTATATAATAATCTTAGGCTCGCGTTTATCGGTCTATGCAAAAGTCGTGTGTTTTACGCTCCATCGACTCAATGTTTGCCAAAGAGAATATAGATGTATATATTTCAATGCACTTCTCTTTCTTGGCGGGTGAACTCTCATTGATTTATCTATCCTCACGGCCCCACTCTTGATAAACTACCGAATCCGAAATTCCTTTGCCCTTATAAGCGTTGGTGGAACATAATTCGGGATAAAGCCAGGGTCAACTCTAGTCAAAGCAATATGCTATCGACTACATACCCAGGAAAGTGAGTCATACGTGCTTAAAATGGTGGCTCATAATAGAATATGCGCTTAATACGCCACTACTTCAAAAGTGGGCACTTACCTTCACTTGTACATCATGGAACAAAGATGAAGTCAATTAACTCGAAAACATCAAAGATATCATTTTTTTTAAATTCTATCGAAATGAATCAAAGTCTATGTGGTGAACAGTGCATCAAAGAGAATCAAGATAATTATGCCATTCACGAGAATAGAATGCTAAGAAGCTAAGTGACGTCCCTTACCCCCTACTTAAACGAAACATTGTCCCCAATGGGTAAGATGAAAAATGTAAAAAAAGGAACTTAGCTTCGTCAAGGGTGGAGCCAAAGAAGAATTGGATCGTCTTATAAATCATCGGGCTCATGGAAGTAATCCTTGAAGAATCTGCGCTAAATATCTCAAACAAACCAAGAAGAATCGTGGTGACAAGAGATCATATAACAATATCGCGGCAGTAAAAGAGAAAATAAATAACTCCAAACAATTTAAGCCAACAAAATCATTATATTAATAAAAATCTGCTACATCAACTAGATAGGGAAATAAAAACAAGAAAATTTAAAATAACAACAATAAAGATAAAGAAATCTAATCCTCGTCATAATAATCCTCCCAGTCATCTCTAGGCTCAAAACCGGGAGGTGGTGCAGAACTGGAGGCAGCAGCGGTAGAAGACGATGCTCGGTGACGTGGGGCAGTCCTAGGTGGTGGGGTTGATGGAGGAACTCTTAGAAAATCTATAATTCCATCCATCTTGCGATACAGACTCGCAGTTTCTCTCGAGTGCTCCTCCAACATAGCTCTCTGAGTCCGGGGTGCTCCGTGGGCCAGAGTACGCTCTCTCTCAGCTCTCTACCCGACCCGTCTTGGTACGTGTTGAACCGACTATGAACTGATCGTCGGCTCAGGGTCTTCCAAATCGTCACTAACGAGAACTTTGACCTCGTCCTCCAAAGCTAACATGTCAATCATCGGCTCATATGGCAACTGCTCGTGCTCAGATGTGGTGGTGAGCTCATGAATGCGGCTATGCATCAGTAGACCGATGTTGACTGGAGATCCCTACTCTAGTTAGAACATCAACTCCGCCCTCTTCATGGTGACAGAGACCGTGTGCTTGGTCGGTAGAAGGCGGGCACAAACAAATCGGTTGACCATCTTCCGATCCTAAGATAATTCACTCTCTAGGAAGATGGTGGGGGCTCCCATAGGGTTGCGTTTCCATTGCAGCCCAATGTAATCAGCTATCATATCCATCCTTTCGAGATCTTCAACATCGGTCAAGGATGTGTACTCATCTGGGCCCACTGTTGGATTTCGAACCCTATAATACTCGTTGATCCGCTCAATTGAAAAATCAACATTTACTCCACGGACCATCGCAAAAGTAGCTCCTGGGTTATGTGAAAGAAATGCATAAAACTATCTTACCACCGTAGCATTGAACCACATCGCTGCCTCATCCATATCCAAAATATCTTGTACTTGTAGGGCTTTCGGCAAGATCGAACCGCAATCATCCAATTCTACTCCTCATTCTCGGGCAACCGGTCTTCCATTCCAATGCCCTCGGAACGATTCATAGATCTCAAGAGAATGAAATTTCTCAACCCCGTCTATCAAAGGGTTAGCATCTCCATAAACAAACTGGTGACCAATTGGACGAGGGGTTGTTCGGCTATGCTTAAGACCCATCCTGAATGATAACAGGCACTGATGATGAGGCTGATCCTGAAAAAGTACCCTCGGTAAACCAGAGGTAAAGCCTCGAGTTACCGGCTTGAATTTTCTAGTTTTCTATCTGGGACTGTACTCTGATACTGGAAAACGACGAACTGCAGCACTTCACTATTGCAGCAGCACTATTCAGCAACGGGGAAGGAGAAATTGATATGGCTGGTGTTTTGGGTTGGAAAAATGGAAGAAAAAGGTTTGGTTTTGGTGGAGGTATGATGGTGATGGTGGCCGAATTTTGTAGAAGAAGAAGAAATGGATGAAGTTTGGTGATTTGAGAAGATGATAGTAGATGAGAATGATGATAATGGTGATGAAAAGGTGGTTTAAATAGGACAAATGATGGAAGGTGGAAGGATTTGGTGGGATAGTGGGTAGAGGAGTAATTAGGGTGAGGGATTTGAGGGGTTTGATTGATGGGATTGAGGTGGAGTTATGGTGAAGTGTGGGAAAGGATGAAAAGGTGGAAAATAGGGAAAATGGGACGGTTTCTACTAACTGGTAGCTTTCTGGTGCAACGTGTGTCCTACACGTGTCTCTAAAAATTCTGCTTTTCAATATGACATTCATAAACTTGAAAATCTTTGCTTGGTAAACCGGAGGTGACCCTCGGTTTTCCAGCGCTTCTTTTCCCCAGAATTCTCTGTACTCTTTCACTACACACTTTAATTATCTCACTGCTCAATCCTTACCTCAAATTGACTAGTCTCTTACTCCTTTTGTTGCTATTTCCGACTCAATCCTAACCTACTTCACTAGAATCCACAACGAGTAAAAGAAACCTTCCCAACATCCATCGGTTTCAAGCCTAAGGGTGCGGTAGGATGAAAAAAAGCTCGTCCCTTCATACCTTTATTCATTCCTAATATATCTAAGGGTTTAAGAGAATAGTTCCGAGTTTAAAGTCGTCAGCTCGACTTACATTCGGTCCTTCAACCAATCAAAATTCGGGACCTTAACTCCCCAAACTTGCAACTTCGAGGTTCCAACCGTCATGCACTACAATTCTTGTTCATTATTACCTTTCAAGAGTGCCTTTTCACGGTTTTCCATAGAAACTTTCTGAGCTCTCTTCCTAGCACGCCTCTCTCTCTTTGCTCTTGTGCTAGTTCATCCTCTACTTTAACATTTAATCTTTATGCCCAAGGACTCCACACTTTCCACTTTAAGCTCTAATCCGTTACTACGCAATACGGAAGGACTAGCTTCCGTGAGCACTTTGTTGTGGTCCTTCTCTTCGCTTTCTCTAAGCATGATTCTCTTGAATTCTTGCTCACAGGTTTCCACTAAAACCTCTCTTTGCCTATGCCCTTCCTTCTCTATCTCCATGACTTCTACTTTGCCTGAATCATAAGTCATCTGGAAACTCTCCGGCCTATTATCTAGGGGCTATAAGATTTTGAAAGATACTGCATCATTGTTCAATCTTAAAGTGATCTCCCCATTATCAAAGTCCATGATTGCACTGCTTGTCGCTAAGAAAGGTCTTCCTAACAAAACTGGGGCACTTGGGTCCTCTGGTACGTCTATAACCGTGAAATCAATTGGAAAAGTGAACCCTCATGCCTTTATCATGCACTTCATAAGCAGACCGGCAGGCATATCTCTAGTCCTATCAACAAAGGTCATAGTTCGGGTTTGATTCATAATGACCGGAAGCTTAATCTTCTGGTAGAGGGATAGAGGTAGAATGTTACAATTTGAACCGGAATCACAAAGACCTAAATCTACAGATATACCATTGATAGAAATTGGGAGTCGAAACATTCTAAGGTCCCCTAACTTTTCTGTTGTGTCCGAATCTGGGTAATCCTCAGAATCTGAGAACATGGTGTACACATCCTCCTCCGGACCATTAGAGTCGTAATCGGACGATATATCAATTAGCTCGATAGGAAACGTACCCGGTCGATAAGTCTCATACGAGGCATTGTGTCTGACCCATCTAGCCTTAATTGCTTTTTCTTGACTAAATTTCCAAAGTGTCCGGATACTTCCTGCAAAAGAGACAAAATAAAACAAAGAAAAGGTTAGCAACTCTCGCTTCAGTTGGGGTTGATCCCAACTGTAATGGACCTACTAACTAAAATCAACTGGGAATAACACAGAAAAAGTTGTTTAGAATTTCGGCCTCGGTAAATCGGGGGTAACCCTCGGTAAACCGGGCCTAAGATTTTTTATTATGGCAGATTAACAGGTGCAGGTTTGATCCAGAACGACTCAAGACTCAAAAGAAAATAAAATAAATAAAAACGACTTCTTAATCATAATTAAAACGTTTATCTTTAAAATTGGCCATTGTCCCCGGCAACGGCGCCAAAAATATTGATCGCGTGTAAGTCACTAACGTCGATATTACTAGCAAGAATACTAGGTACATCATAGTATAGTAAATGCGAGTCAAGTTCGATCCCACAGAGACAATGCAACTTTAATTATAAACGATTCTAACTTGATTAGGAAGCGACATAGAAGTGGTCATTCACCAACAATAAACATGAAAGAAACTTGGTATTTCTCCCCCTCTTCTCACCGATCTACTAACTTGGATTAGTTAATCGTTATGTTTACTTCCCCACATAATTTCCTTAAATTAATCGAGCGAGCTTTTGATTTAATTATAAGCTACGGGTGCAGCTCCTAACCCTATCTACTCTGACCATGGTAGTAGACATTCTATACGGAAGCTACCCTCCTTAATTGGTCCGTAATAACTCATACGCGTAAAGAACTATAATTGCCACTATCGAGTGCTAACTCATTCCGCTAACCCGCCTGGACAGCTGTCGACATTTATCAGCATGTTCCTAGGATCCATCAAAACTATGTCCAAATTAACACTTCACTATTCGTATTTCATGTTAATTTTACGATTACAATAAATAGATTGGCCAGATCTAAACCTACTGTTAATTAAACCTGTCGATCAATGTAGCTGTAGGGAATCCTCCATATTAAGTTGTCTAAATGTTGCCTCGTTAAACCAGTATAGACCGCCGGTTTACCAGGGTCAGCTTTTCCGGATCTACATTGCTCAATTACGATTAATCTAAGTAAATCACGGGGTCATTAAACATAGAGATTAACTAAAACACATAAATACGAATAGATCTACCATATTGAAGACAAAAAGGAACATTCAAAATATCTTCAACGATGGGGATCTAGCTCGATCTACTCAAGCTAGAGATGGTAGAGAAAGGGAGAAAACCAGAAATAACTCCTCAAAAGCTTGGAATAACTTTATTTCATCAAATTGTATATATAAGATTGAATATAATTGAGTGCTTATGAAAACTTATACCATAATCTGTTAATGCGTCCTTATATAGATACAATGACCGACTTATGACTCTTAGAAACCCTAACCAACCTAGACAATACGGCAGAATCGATTTCGTGTCCCACAAGGCCCTCGGTTTACCGGACCTATCCCTCGGTAAACCGGGCTGACTTTTCCTCTTTTTCTTCAGGAGATTTATTCTTGGACTTCTTTTACTTGTCCCAACATACTTCTTTTGGTCCAGATCCGTTATCCAATGCTCCAGATTCGGTACTGCCTATAAAACTCGTAAAATGAGGCAAAACAGTACCGAATCTTCAGGAAAATAACATAGATGCAGAATTACGACCTTAGAAACCTACACATAGCATTTAACATATATTCCATATAATAACGAGCCTATCTATCATCTCTTGAACAGAATTCGGGGTGAATAAAGGGATAATTATTGGTACCATTTAAGGCGTTATCAGTATACCCACCTCACAATGGATCAAGATGATATTCAACAACGTTTGTCAAAGCTTAAATTAAAGGGGATGTTGGTCCCTTGGAAAGGCTAACACAAGTTTAGAGGGGGGGGTGAATAAACTTGTCACCAAAAACTAGATTAATTAACAATTAAAGTTCAGTTTTAACTTGTGTGGAGTTAAGCTGACAAAGCTGAGTATACGTCAAACTGATTTATGCAAAACTGAGTCAACCGGCAGCGGATTAAGTTAAGCCTTTAAATAAAACTTGAGTTTATCAGTTCGTCTAAATATAATGTAGTGTAATGTTGTGCTGACTCAGTTTCTTAAGTTTGTTGAGTCTGTGATCAGGTGTAATATAAACTTAGATGTAGTAAATAAATGCGTAAAGTAAGTAAGTAAATAAGACAAGAATTATAGAGGTTTTAGGTGGTGTAATCCATGTGATGTAGGAGGCTAAATCCACTATGTTCTTGAGGTTTACAGTTACAAGACACAAAGTAAATTCTAAACACTTGACTGTCCTTCACTAATCCCTAGCTTCACAATCTCCCAGCTTCAGTCTTCAACAGGTAGAATTGCTATTTGAACTAAGCTTGCTACATTGGTCCTTAGAGGGTAGAATTGCCACTTCACCAGCTCAACAGAAACACAGTCTTCCTGACTGCACTCAACTGTCCTTCACACCTTCTTGGTGTTTCATAGTCCAAACCTTTGATAGAATCAAAGTTGAGGCTTGATTCAATAACTATGATTCAATTGTGTTTTGAGCTTCTTCTTCTAGATATATATGATATGATCAGCTCTGTCTATCTTCAAATGTTTGATCTTGATCTTTCTTTGAACACTTAGGAACACTTGAAGATTTCTTGATCTTGTAATAGAGTGCTTAGCAAGAATTCTTTTGATTTACTTTTCCCCTTAGTATAAACTTTCTTGACTAGATTAATTCTTAGAATTCCGTGCTTCTAATTGAAATAGAAGTAACCTATTTATAGGGGTTTCTTCAAAGGTTAGCTTAATTTGAACGTTTTGAATTCTTGTAACCGTTGGCGGTCCTGCTTATTCTGAGAAATGTCAGTGTCCTTTCTGACAATTCTGTTCACCCAATAAAATTTGCTGCTTTATAACGGTCAGATATTCCTTCAGCTTTCTTTGACCTCAGCATGAAAACTTATCCTAGTCAGTTTGCAACTTCAAGAGCATTAACTCAATCCTAACCTACTTCACTAGAATCCACAACGAGTAAAAGTGTTTTTTGTTTTGGTGGAGGTATGGTGGTGATGGTGGCCGAACCGCTAACTTTTTTGTTCGGGTCAATATTAAGTGAAAAGAAGAAGAAGAAATGGAAGGATTTTGGTGATTTGAGAAGATGATAGTAGATGAGAATGATGATAATGGTGATGAAAAGGTGGTTTAAATAGGACAAATGATGGAAGGTGGAAGGATTTGGTGGGATAGTGGGTAGAGGAGTAATTAGGGTGAGGGATTTGAGGGGTTTGATTGATGGGATTGAGGTGAAGTTATGGTGAAGTGTGGGAAAGGATTCTTGACTAAATTTCCAAAGTGTCCGGATACTTCCTGCAAAAGAGACAAAATAAAACAAAGAAAAGGTTAGCAACTCTCGCTTCGTGGTTGGGGTTGATCCCGTAATCGGACGTAATGGACCTACTAACTAAAATCAATCCGGGAATAACACGAGAAAAAGTTGTTTAGAATTAGGCCTCGGTAAATCGGGGGTAACCCTCGGTAAACCGGGCCTAAGATTTTTTATTATGGCGGATTAACAAAAGGTGCGGGTTTGATCCGAACGACTCAAGACTCAAAAGAAAATAAAATAAATAAAAACGACTTCTTAATCATAATTAAAACGTTTATCTTTAAAATTGGCCATTGTCCCCGGCAACGGCGCCAAAAATATTGATCGCGTGTAAGTCACTAACGTCGATATTACTAGCAAGAATACTAGGTACATCATAGTATAGTAAATGCGAGTCAAGTTCGATCCCACAGAGACAATGCAACTTTAATTATAAACGATTCTAACCTGATTAGGAAGCGACATAGAAGTGGTCATTCACCAACAATAAACATGAAAGAAACTTGGTATTTCTCCCCCTCTTCTCACCGATCTACTAACTTGGATTAGTTAATCGTTATGTTTACTTCCCCACATAATTTCCTTAAATTAATCGAGCGAGCTTTTGATTTAATTATAAGTTACGGGTGCAGCTCATAACCCTATCTACTCTGACCAAGGTAGTAGACATTCTATATGGAAGCTACCCTCCTTAATTGGTCCGTAATAACCCATACGCGTAAAGAACTATAATTGCCGATATCGAGTGCTAACTCATTCCGCTAACCCGCCTAGACAGCTGTCGACATTTATCAGCACGTTCCTAGGATCCATCAAAACTATGTCCAAATTAACACTTCACTATTCGTATTTCATGTTAATTTTACGATTACAATAAATAGATTGGCCAGATCTAAACCTACTGATAATTAAACCTGTCGATCAATGTAGCTGTAGGGAATCCTCCATATTAAGTTGTCTAAATATTGCCTCGTTAAACCAGTATAGACCGCCGGTTTACCAAGGTCAGCTTTTCTGGATCTACATTGCTCAATTACGATTAATCTAAGTAAATCACGGGGTCATTAAACATGCAGATTAACTAAAACACATAAATACGAACAGATCTACCATATTGAAGACAAAAAGGAACATTCAAAATATCTTCAACGATGGGGATCTAGCTCGATCTACTCAAGCTAGAGATGGTAGAGAAAGGGGGAAAACCAGAAATAACTCCTCAAAAGCTTGGAATAACTTTATTTCATCAAATTGTATATATAAGATTGAATATAATTGAGTGCTTATGAAAACTTATACAATAATCTGTTAATGCGTCCTTATATAGATACAATGACCGACTTATGACTCTTAGAAACCCTAACCAACCTAGACAATACGGCAGAATCGATTTCGTGTCCCACAAGGCCCTCGGTTTACCGGACCTAGCCCTCGGTAAACCGGGCTGACTTTTCCTCTTTTTCTTCAGCAGATTTTTTCTTGGACTTCTTTTACTTGTCCCAACATACTTCTTTTGGTCCAGATCCGTTATCCAATGCTCCAGATTCGGTACTTCCTATAAAACTCGTAAAACGAGGCAAAACAGTACCGAATCTTCAGGAAAATAATATAGATGCAGAATTACGATCTTAGAAACCTACACATAGCATTTAACATATATTCCATATAATAACGAGCATATCTATCATCTCTTGAACAGAATTCGGGGAGAATAAAGGTATAATTATTGGTACCATTTAAGGCGTTATCGGGGTGAATAAAGGGATAATTATTCAACAACGTTTGTACCATTTAAAGGCGATTGGTCCCTTGGAAAGGCTAACACAAGTTTAGAGGGGGGTGAATACCCACCAAAAACTAGATTAATTAACAATTAAAGTTCGGTTTTAACTTGTGTGAAGTTAAGCCGACAAATGAGATCAAGATGATTATTAAGCCTTTAAATAAAACTTAAGTCTAAATATAATGCGAGTGTAATGTTGTCCGACTCGGTTTCTTAAGTTTGTTGAGTCGTGATCGGGTGTAATATAAACTGCGTAAATAAATGCGTAGTAAATAAATGCGTAAAGTAAGTAAGTAAATAAGACAAGAATTATAAGTTTTTGCGTGGGGGTGTAGGTTTCATAGAGGGGAGCCGCTTTCTAGTCTTTTCCTTTTCTTATCACTGTAGTGACTTGTGTAATCCTTATGTGATGCCAATGTGTGAGGCTAAATCCCCACCGGGTTTTTCGGACCAAGGTTTTAAGGAGGTGGGGTAGCACATATGTTCTTGAGGTTTAATGTTTTTATTTTCATCAATAAAATTACAAGTTTTAAAAAAAAAAATTAAAAAAATTAAAAATAAAATAAAATCCATGTGATGTAGGAGGCTAAATCCACTATGTTCTTGAGGTTTACAGTTACAAGACACAAAGAAAATTCCAAACACTTGATTGTCCTTCACTAATCCCTAGCTTCACAATCTCCCAGCTTCAGTCTTCAACCGGTAGAATTGATGTTTGAACTAAGCTTGCTACACTTGTCCTTAGAGGGTAGAATTGCCGCTTCACCAGCTCAACACAAACACAGTCTTCCTGACTGCACTCAACTATCCTTCACACCTTCTTGGTGTTTCACAGTCCAAACCTTTGATAGAATCAAAGTTGAGGCTTGAATCAATAACTATGATTCAATTGTGTTTTGAGCTTCTTCTTCTAGATATATATGATATGATCAGCTCTGTCTATCTTCAAAAGTTTGTTCTTGATCTTTCTTTGAACACTTATGAACACTTGAAGATTTCTTGATCTTGCAATAGAGTGCTTAGCAAGAATTCTTTTGATTTACTTTTCCCCTTAGTATAAACTTTCTTGACTAGATTAATTCTTAGAATTCCGTGCTTCTAATTGAAATAGAAGTAAACTATTTATAGGGGTTTCTTCAAAGGTTAGCTTAATTTGAACGTTTTGAATTCTTGTAACCGTTGGCGGTCCTACTTATTCTGAGAATTGTCAGTGTCCTTTCTGACAATTATGTTCACCCAAAAAAATTTTCTGCTTTATAACGGTCAGATATTCCTTCAGCTTTCCTTGACCTCAGCATGAAAACTTATCCTAGTCAGTTTTCAACTTCAAGAGCATTAACTGAGTTTTTATTCTTTTTTAAAAACTCAGTACTCCATTTTCACATCTGATTATTATTGACTTAATCAAAGTACACCATAACTCACAAATTAGCTAATATATCATTGTCCTTATGATACTTAGTCCTTCTTTCAAGATCCATAAAGTCAGTTCAGGCCATCACAGACTTTCCTGAATTCTAACTTTACAGTCTCGGCTTAAGTCTTCAAAACTGAGTTTGAACCCTCAGTTCTTCAATCTTCAATAACTGAATCTGAACCCTCAGTTCTTCAATTCTAGATAAGTCAACCGAGTCTGTGTCCCTCAGCGAACTTACCTTCTTCAGTTCTTCTTTCATAACTAAGTCTGATCCATCAACCTTCAGTTGATGTGCTCTTAGTCAGTTTCTATCAGTTGATTTATCTTTAGTTGTGAACTCAGTTCAATAAGCCAGTTTCTCGTTTTCCAATTCTGATCCTAGGTCTATTAAAGTTCTTGTCTGATTTAACTTATACAAATATCAGACTCTATTAAATCCTATACATTGATTTCTAGACATCTTTTTTCTTTGCACTATAACAGCTAGTTATGACACTTCATCAATGGGGTTAAATATAATAATTAAACTAACTGATGAATCATCATCAAAACATAGATTTTATTTCCAACAGGGGACAACAACAACTACTACTAGCATTAAACATCAAGATTTAGCAATTGGGCTACCAAAAAACAAACTCAGCCTGCTTGGAAAGTTCATATCCAACAAGGATCTCCAAGCCAAAAATTACCGCATTGCCATGGAAAAGTCCTGGTCTACCACCAAGTTCAAAATTGTAAGGCTTGAATCCAATTTTTATCAGTTCTTGTTCGAAGATCAAGAAGAGAAGAATCGAATACTGCAAGAAGGTCTATGGTGCTTTGATAACCACCTCATTGTGTTGAGACAATGGAGCCCAGATCTAAGAAGTGATAGTCCTCTCTTCTTGGAAACTCACTTCTGGATCCATGTTATAGGATTGCCAACCCACCTGCACACTGAAGAAGTTGGGAGGAAAATTGCCTCAGGTCTGAATGACTTCATTTTCATCCAGATAAGAGTAGATTCTGGTACTAATAAACCTTTGTTCAGATTTTGAGCTGCCCTTTATCTCAACAAGCCTATTCCCTAAATTCTTTCCATCCTTTTAGAAGATGAAAGCAAACCTCATATTACACCAGAACCTTTTTCCGGCATGTTCTAATATGAAAGACTTCCATCCTTCTGCTACCCTTGTGGTGTGCTAGGCCATATTGCTAGAAATTGTCCTGAAACAACCAAAGAATTCACTAGAGAAGATGAAAAAGAATTCAATTTCGGTGTTTGGTTAAATGCCTCAAAACACACAAAGCTGGTTTTGGGTTTGAAGGAAACCCCTGATGTTCAAGAGGCTGCTGTAGTGGAGCCTACCGGAGTCAAGACCACTAAAGGGAAAGATGGTCGGAGGCAGACGCGCGTTAATGAGGATGAGCGAGATCTTTGGACTATGACTTTAGTGATGAGGAATTCCAAATGCCTGAAGAAGAAAATGTTGATGTTGACCCCCCAGGCATTTGTAACTATTTTTGAAGAACCAGCCATTGATCCTATCTTAGAAGAATATCAAGGACCTAATCCTGCTGGATTAGATAGGAGTTGGGCATTGGTTGTGAACAATCAGAGGCCACAATACAATGTTGAGGAGCCTGCTGATGAGGCTACTGGTGGAAGAATGACCAGTGATGTGCCAGTTGAAGTTTTGAATGAGTTAAGGACTTTGAGGCATGATATGCAACAGTTAAGAACTCAACTGGATAGACAAGAAGAGAGATTTGAAGAACTGATGAAACTGGTGAATGAAAACAGACAATCTGCTAATACAGTTGCTTCAACCTTCACATCTACTCAAAATGCCGTGAATGATATGATACTAGATATGAGGGGAATCAAGGTAGGAAACACAGCAAAAGAGAAGTTTCTGAAAGACCAACTTACATCCATTCATCAGAAACTAGACAAGCTTGCTGAAACACCTAAGCCTGCTGAGGCTGCTGGAACATCCCAACTTGTTGGATTGGATCATAAAGTTACTGAAAGGATCAATCTATTGGAAGAGACCCTTCAATCAAGGATTACTGCAATTGATACCGTAAGCGAGATTATGGAAGGACAACCGAATAATCCGGTAATCTCACGGGAGAGGTGTTCATGGCCTAATGTCCCGGTTTGTTGATGATGTCACTAAGGGGGAAGAGGGCCAAACAGCAGTAGCAAAAGAGGCTGCAAGACTCTTTGCAAAGAAAAGATGGGAGGATGAGACTAATGCTTACAGACAACCTGCACCTGGCAGAGTTCAACTTACTGATGATCTCCTTAGACAATACAAGAAAGAATACTATAACAAAGGAAACCTTATCATGACAAGGGATATCATGAAGGTCTAAACTCTTTCTTGGGATTGAAATTTTGGGAAGCAAGAGTCAAAGCCTTAAGGGCAACTTACAGAGGTGGAAGAAGTGGCAGAGGTGATAGGACTTTGCCTATCACAAAAGCAAAGGACTCACTTGATGAATTCAAGGAACTATACATGAAGTTTGGATTCAGAGTGAATCAAATGAATCTTCTCCTTCCTGAAGCATGGAAGTGGTGGAAAGAAGTAAATCCCTACATTGATTTTACACTGATTGAAAATGAATGGAAGAGGGATATGATAGAGGAAATCAGAGCCTACAAAGAACAAGTGGAGAAGGCTAGACAAGAAAGAGAAAGAAGACAGTAGATCAGCACACTTATCATATTTTATCTTTCTCGCATTAGATCGTAATAACTTGTGAACAAATGTTTATAATGAGAATTGATCGAAATTTGTTATGTTCTTGTTTTTATCTTTTTGCTTTCTTTGTTAGGTGAGGGTAGTGGCATCATCACCAAAAAGGGGAAATTGTTGGATTTATTTCTATGTTTTGATGATGAGTGCCGGACTAGTTGTTATAGTGCAAAGGCAAAAAGATGTCTAGATCAAATGTATAGGTTTATTAGAGTTTGATTTATGAATAGGTTTGATCAAACAAGCATCGTAATGGTCGGTGATTTATATCGACAGACCGGTCCATATCGTAGGGTAGATAGGTCGGTAGACTAGTCCGGAACCCGCCGAAAGGCGAAGGCCGAGGGCTCAAACTCGATTCTGAAGGCTAAGGGATCAAACTTAGTAATTTAAGTCAAGGATATGGAATCAGAATTTAGGCAAGTCTGTGATGACCTAAACTGATTACATATACCTTGTGTAGAAGGTCTAAGTTCTATAAGTTGGATGATGTTTGGAACTTGGTTAAAATTAAAAAGGTGTAATCTAACTTCACAAATAAAATTTAGATAAAAGCAGTCAGCTGCATTGTATTTTATACAGCAAATTGCGGTTCAATAGACGATAGGTATCTCAATGATCGATGAACCCGGCGATAAAATACCTCGGTTAATTCAAGATTATATTGGAAGATTACATGGATAAGAGACGACCAACTACCTCGACTTATCAAACAAATCAAAGGCCGAGATTAAAAGAACGTTGGGATGATTCGAATTTTATCCAATAGTTATAAGTCAAAGGGTGGACGGATTGCTTGTCAAAAGGAATTTCGACGGTGTCGGTCCATGAATAGTGACAGAAAGCAAATCAGATGGGACAAAAACAAGGAACGGTTACATTTGAATTTCAAATACAAGTCACGTGCATTCTTGCCTATAAATAGAGGACTTTCAACTCAGAAACAGATGATGAAAAAAACAGATAAACTTTGAAGAGATATTTTACTGAGCTGAAAAACACCCTGCTGAACTTACTGAACTTAAAGCTACTGATCCAGAGAAATTATTCAAGTGTATTCTGCATTCAAGCCACATCAAGTATACACACTTGAAGTCTGCAAGCTGCTGATTATATCATCCTAATCAAGCTGCTGCAACTGAATCATTTATTTGATTCAATCTTTATTTTATATAGAACCCGCCGAAGACAAGTGAAGCACGGTTGTGTGAAAGATCGTTGTTTGTGGTGGAGAGTGGTGAAGAGGCAATCCTACCCTTCAAGGACCAGTGGAAGACTCAGGAGCAGCAATCCTACTTGTTCCCAGTTTTCAGCTTGTGAAGCCATAGTTATTGGTGAAGGACAAGCAACCTTAGGAATCTTTGTAAAAGCTACATCAAAGATCTCTAGTGAATTTCCTCCAACATCACAGGAGAAGAGTGGACTGACAGGATTACACCACCTGGAACCACAATAAAATCTGCCTACTTACTTTCATCATTTATATTCTGCACTTAGTTTATTTCACACATCAACCTACTGAATCTAGCAACTGAAATCACACACTTACACTACTGAGTATCTAATACTTAGTATCATATTTATCAACAAGTATTAAGGCTTAATTTTGATATTATTCCGCTGCATAAATTCAGCAAACTCAACTATCAGTAGACTACTGTTTATTAGCGAGCTGCGGGGTATATCGACGGACTGCGAAGTATCAGCAGACTGCTGAAGTTGCAGAATTTGTTAACTCCAAAAGTTTTAAGTGTTAAGTTTATTCACCCCCCCCCCCCCTCTAAACTTAACCAAAGCCTTTTCAAGGGACCAACAACCTCTTTTCTTCTAATGCAGCTACTCTCACTGATCTGGATGGTGTCCCTTTTAGACACCTTAGCCCTCCCTCCATTGATTTCTCAATCAACCTTTCACTGAAACTGAAATTATCACTGCCCTCAAACAACTCCCCAAAAGGAAGAGCCCTGGACCTGATGGAATGCAAGCTGTTTTTCTCCAAAAACACTGGCATATCTATAGCAAAGACCTTATTCCCTTTATCCTAGGTGTCCTCAATTCTGGAAATAAGTTCTCTGCCATTAATGACACTTACATCACCCTCATTCCTAAAACCCCTCACCTCGAATCCCTAACTGAATTTTGACCTATCAGTCTCACCAACACTGTCTATAAGCTTATCTCTAAAACCTTAGCCAATAGACTGAAACATATCCTTGATGCCATAATTGACCCATCTGAAAGTGTTTTCCTCAAAGAAAGATTAATAATTGATAATGCCATAGCAGCCTTTGAAGCTTTTCATAATCTAAATTCTAGCAAGAGAGCAAATAGAGATATGATGGCAGTCAAGCTTTATATGGTCAAAGCTTTTGACAGAGTTGAGTGGAACTACCTTCAACATGTTCTCACCAAAATGGCTTTCCCCCCTCATTTCACTAACCTAGTCATGAGCTGCGTCACTACCTCCACCATCCAAGTCCTGATAATGAAAAGCCCTCTGATACAATCCATCCAACTAGAGACATAAGGCAAGAGGATCCACTCTCCTCTTTCCTTTTCATTTTGTGTTCTGAAGGGCTATCCGCTTTGATAAACCACTATATTTCTATTGTGACCTCACCCCCTTCAAATTTGGTAGACATGGACCTATTCTCTCACACCTTCTTTTTGCGGGAGATAGCATTTTATTTCTAAAGCCACACGTCAAAATGCTTTGGAGATTAAGGGAATCCTTCAAGTTTATGAAAACCTTTCAGGCCAAAAGGTAAATCTGCATAAATCTAAAATTTACTTCAGTAAGAATATGGATGTCGTGGCTAGAGGCCTTATTAAGGAATCTCTTGATATTCCTACTGGCTCTGGGAAGGGCAAGTACCTGGGTTTACCCTTTATCATTGGCATATCTAAGTATGATGTGTTCAAATATATAAAAGATAAAGTTTGGAGAAAACTTCAGGGCTGGAATACTAAACTCCTATCTCAAGCTGGTAAAGAAACTCTCATTAAGTCTGTTATCCAAGCAATACCTACCTATGTGATGCAATGCTTTGCACTACCTAAGAAGCTTCTTAATGAGATTATTTGTATGGTTAGGAAATTTTGGTGGAACAATTGTACTGATAAAAAATGCTTAGCTTGGATATCTTGGGACTCTATCTGCAGGCCAAAAAATCAAGGGGGCTTAGGTTTTAGGAACCTTAAACTTTTCAATGAAGCTTTACTTGCAAAGTAGAGTTGGAGAATTTCAAACAAACCTGACTCACTCCTAGCCTCTATCCTTAAAGCCAAATACCACCCTAAATGCTCTTACCTTCATGCCTCAATTGGTCACTCTCCTTCTTTTATTTTGCGCTGCCTTGATGTAGGCAAGTGCCTCCTCACTAAAGGTCTTTGGTGGAGAATTGGAACTGGGCATGGAATCAACATTTGGAATGATCCCTGGCTGCCAAAAGAACCATCCTTTAAAGTCACCACCTCTGATCCAATAGTATTTTTCACTACTGTTAATCAACTGATTATTAACGGTGACTGGAACCTACCCATCCTCCAACATTTTTTCCAACCCATGACATTGAAACCATCCTAACCATCCCCATACCCTCACAGCCTAAACCATACCAACTCATATGGCACTACATTGGGAAAGGGGTCTATACTGTAAAGTCTGGTTATCAGGCTGCCCTCAACATCTATCGACAAAAAAAATTTTGGATCCACCTCTGAGCCAAAAAACTCACAGCATACCTGGGACTTCATCTGGAATGCCCCTGCCCCCCCCCCAAATCAAGACCTTTATTTGGCGGCTAGCCTCTAATGCCCTTCCACTTGGTTCGAACCTAAAAAAAAGAATAACTGATGGTACGTGTTTTATTTGCAACTCGTTTATAGAAGACCGGCACCATTGTTTTTTCAGCTGCTTCTGGGTTAAGAAAGTTTGGAGCGATTTACCTTGCTTGGACTCTCTAAAACTGCTGAATGAAGGTACCTTCATGGATCTCTATTTCTCCTTGAAGATCAAATCCAAGGATATAACTTGCCTTCTTTTTGTCACTCTCTGGTTTATTTGGAAAGCTCGAAACACATCGATTTTTGAAGCAAAGCCCATTTATTGCTCAAGAATAATCAACCAAGCCCTATCTCTCCAGAATGCATCTCTTAAATTTGGATATGACCAAAATACCCAATTCGACATTCCTCCATCTAGCTCCTGGATTAAACCCGCTCCCCACATCTTCAAAATCAACGTGGATGCAGATTTTCAGAATGGCATTGGTGCAGCTGGAATGCTAATGAGGGATAATAAAGGCAACCTAATTACGGCGGCGGCCTGTCATATCGGCATGGTTGGATCATCTGAAATGGCGGAACTTCTGGCTATGTGCTTTGGGCTATATAAAGCATCGAAACTCTTCTCTGGGGATGTGATTTTGGAGTCAGATGCACTCAATTGCATCGTAAGAATAAATTACACGGACCTAGATCTATCCGAGTTAGGTTTGATTGCACATGAAATCAGACTTTTGGGGAAGAATTTCAAATCATGCTCTTTTGTGAATGTTCTAAGATCAAGGAATAAAAAGCAGCTCATCTTCTTGTCGAATTAGGTTTTGTTTGTAACTCTTTTTCAAATCACTGTTGTAATTGGGGATTAAAACCCCATTCTTCTGTACTCCTAGCAATCCTTGCTGATGTTAATGAAAAATGACCCTTCCACCCTAAAAAAAATTTATATATAATATTTCATTAAAAAATTTCCTACCAATCATTTCTTCAACTATATAAATTTCAATACAACATTTCAACTTTATAATCATTATTTACTATTTTTTATTTTACTTTCTCTTTTCTTAAATCCATTCAACACCAATCCAACACGAAACCAAATAGGGTCTCCGTTCATTTTTATGAGGTATTTTCAATCAATAAATATTTATACCATAACAAAATATGAACAACAAATACAATAACAAACTTATAAACCATTAATTTTTTTAAACCATATTCTTCGATTACACGTCATAATCAATAACCTTAAATATGTTATGTACAATACAATATTATATTCATTTGTTGTGGCATACTCTTTTCAATCAGCAACTGGTTGACCAAGAAACACGTCCTACTGTTGCGTACCCAAGTTCTGTAGAAAAAAAGAAAATCCGAGGATAGCGTCTCTTTGCGTTACGTGTAGTTCAACGGCTTTTAACGGAATAACATAACCGCGAAAGAAAGAAACAAACAATTCATGGACCTGAATTAATCTAATCTAAAAATCTATTTGATTCATTGAAGTGAGAAGCTCCCATTTTCTTTTCTCGTGTTCAAACACCCTATTTGAATCTCGAAAGTAAATATGGGAATAATTGCAGTACCTGCAGCCGCAGGTTCTCCATTTCCGGTGACTTTCTGTCCATGTCGCCGGAATCGGATAGCTACGGCCTCCGGAACACGGGCAGCACTTGTGGAGTCCAGGCGTCCAGCACCAGCTCCTGTCACCAGAGACGGTAGTGGAACTCTTAATAGGAGCAGCACGAAGGAGAATACCCAATTAGAAGCAGTTCCAGTCCTCCGATCAGTTGCGGTTTTAAGAGATGGTAACCTACTTCCAGTCTTCAGAGACCGAGCCGAGGACATGCAGGCAGAAGGGAAAGCCATGGCCCGTGCAGCTAAGGCTTCTGTCTATAGCCCCGAACTTCTTGCAGCTGAATACGGTTCTCGTCCAATCAAGGTTAAGTATCTGCTCTGTATTGAAGCTTTACGATAACTTATATTTTACTGGGTTACTTAAAAATGGTCATCCTCCCTCTGTTATCTTTAGGTAATAAGCAGGGCTATCGACATTTTTACGGGGCTTGGCTCTTTTGGCTTCAAGTTGTGGCTTGATCAGTTGAATGGTCTATCCAGTGCTACCAGAAGGTTAAGGGCGGTTGAATTGAGGCAGACATTTACTAGATTGGGGCCTACATTCGTTAAAATCGGCCAGGGATTGTCTACCAGGCCTGATCTCTGTCCACAGGAGTTTCTTGAAGAGCTTTCAGAATTGCAGGTTTCTAGTAATTCTAATTAACTGTCTTGTTTGCTTGGAATTGGAACCATTATGCATGCTGAGCATATATTTGTGCAGCTTACTAGGCTGAACATATATTCTGCATTAGTGTGGAGTACTCGGCCTTTACAGATAGGAATTCGCTATATAAGATGTGGCTTGTGAGTATGCGTCATATGCAGCTGTTCTGTCTTCATGCTTGTGATTTATCTTGATATCAATGCTACTTATTTTGGAGGAATGAGCCTATGGTTAGGACTCTCACCTCACCAAACAAGTGAAACACTGCCTTGTATACAAAAATATGTGATACATCTTGACTTATATACACATGATATTGTCTCACTAGTCTAGTGCATTGCACCCTCATTATCTAAGACTAGCTTATTTTGGAGAATAGGGAGGAAATGGATTAATAGTTTTGCCGATTCCAACACAATCATATTAATAGTGATGTTGTGTTTGTAATGCAAACTTTTTCATGGCATTTTGGAAATCATCTCAAGCCATTTATATTAATCATCTCAAGCCATATATATTAATCATCTCAGTATTGTTGGGCATTCTTCTAAAGGAATATATGTTTTCTATGGTATACGATCTCCAAAATTTAAGTGCTTTCTTGCTCCATCTAGATACATGCTGAAATCTGCAACCTTGGTAGCTGCCTCTTTTGAAAACTCTAGGAGCTTGATGTGTATTGAGAAAATGTTCGAATTCTCATATTAGATCTTAGGTGACTTGTTACATGATATTTACTCCATACTGTTTTCATAGGCTGCATCATTTGTTGGAAAGATCGTAAATATGCCCAATTGATATTAACACACATAACATCAATATTATTTGTTGTTCTTGGAATGCCTTTTTATGAACAAAGAAGAGTGTAGTATCCTGTATGCGCGTACAGATGTGGAATGCTGTGGCAGATCTAATTAGGTTGCATAAATGTGTTTGCATAATATGTTGGATGCAAAAACTTGGACCATCAAAATAGGATGGAGTGAGCTGTAGATCCTGTAGCTTACCATAGCTTTCATATAGAAGGACTTTTTATATACCCAACTACTATTGGCAAGCTAGGACCAAATGCTTTTTTGGCCATGAATGTTTATTGCTGGATTAGTACCAAATTGAGATTTTGAGTGGACAAGTGGCTTACAGTGACAGAGGTTTGTTTAGTAAGACAGGGGAATGTAGGTGAAACAATTTTTCACTATAAACAAATTTTTGCAAGAGCAATGTAGGTGAAAGGTCTTACACTTTTTAAGACTTTGCATACGAACAATAAGAGCAAGATGAGAGAGCCCTTTGTTTAGACCTTTAGGGTGGATCCTTTGTCTATAATAGAGAAATGGAGGTAGTTAGCAGTGACAATTCTACTTATTTAGGAGAAAATTTGCACAAAAATGATGTAACAAATAAGGTTGTCAAACAAAGATACATGGTTGAACTTAGGCCTTTCATATGACTGTACAGTTTCTTGGAGGATTAAATTTAAGTTTCATTAGTCAGCTAAATTTTCCAATGCTCTATGGGTATGAATGTTGGCTATCTAACTGTGAGAGAATAATGCTAGGACGGGACTGTTAAGATCTAGGTGTGGACTGACAAGGAAGGATGAAGAAATTAAGAAAGGAAAGATGCAGAAAGAATGTTGGAGTATCATTGATCCATGAGAATTCCATTCATACATTTGCAATGAAACCTCTACAGTCTAGAATGGAGAGATGGGGTAGCTAGCAGCGACAATTTTACTTATTTAAGGAAAAAAACTGCATAAGGATAATGTAATATTTAAGGTTGTTAAACATGATTTAAAATATATGGTTGAACTTAGGCCTCTCATATGACTGTAAAGTTTCTTGGAGAGTTAAATTTAAGTTTCATTAATCAGCTGCAAATTTTCCAATGCTCTATGGATATGAATGTTGGCCATCTAATCTAACTTTCAGAGAATATGCTTGGATAGGAATTTTAAGATTTAGGTGTGGACTGACAAGGATGAAGAAAGTAAGAAAGGAATGATGCAGAAAGAATGTCGGAGTATCATTGATCCATGAGAATTGCATTCAAACATTTGCAATGAAATCTCTACACATAGCTAATTGATGTTGCTGGGTTAAGAAATGACACATGCTGAATGGGGAGATGGTTGATAAATAATCAAACTGTAGGAAGGGTTAAATGTATGCTGTTTACTTGAGCATCTGAAGAATATGATATTTGGCCCATCAAAATGGAGATTGATGATGTCTATGAATGATTCCTTTTTGCGGAATAAGGGTTGAGTAAGTTTATTATAGTCCTCATAACTTGCTCTGGGAATGGTCTTGAAACTTTATGCTGGAATTGTTGCAGTCATAACTTGCGGTAAGGATGGCCTTGAATCTCTCAACTGGCAGTTTAGATTCTTTTGTTGTAAAACAGGAATGGCTTTGTTGACGCTTTTTCTTACAATGATTCACTTTCTCAAATGACCTCTCATGTGATATTTCCACAATTCCTCACGTTTAACGGAGACGGTGTTGAACTGTTGATTTGCCCCTCTGCATCCTTCAAATCCAATTGGCCGTTGTAAATTCGTAGTTATTAGCTACTAGCTTTCACTCGATAGATCGCTGTTAGAAATTCTGAAATCTCATAGTTGAAAGAGGAAGCAGGGGAAGATAAAGAGGGTAAAAGAACGAGTGAAGTGTTAGAGGTGACTAATAGGGGGATGAATGGATAACTTCAGATTTTTGAGTAACATTTACATTTTTTCACTTAATAAATATTCTGACAGAACTTGGTGATCTAAGTGTGCGAACTGATAAGTACGGATAAAGTAAATGGTGAAAGTAAGGAACACAGAACTTCAAAATGGCTAGGTCAAATAGACATAAACCCCTTTTATTATATTAACCCAACAAGCAATTGAAGGATTTCTGCACAACAAGACTATTCCTGCACTCGTTAACCTTATGCGACAAAGCGAGTCTACACACAACAGCCAGCAAATTTTTAGCACCTACCTTCATGTGTTCAGTTACTTCTGTATTGCTGACCAGATTGTGTCCACCAACACAATTTAGAACTATTCACAAGCACACTGTAGGGTAAAACAGAAACATAACCAAAACCTTACACTTGATGTCAATCTGATTTTGAAATGAGACTTCATCCGGAAGGCTGTCAAAGTGAAACCAGACACCATATTACAAAATTACTAAGCTATTACAAATAATACCTCTTTAAATATGCAGATTTGGATGAAAATAAGTTTATACTTGAAAATTATGTGCTTGCCTGAAAGATTGTGTCAAGTGTACAAGTTCTCTCAGAAGAATGAGATTAGAAAGTATCATTGGCCAGGAAGCAGTGCAATACAGAGGTTAAAAGTCTTTATACTATTGTTCTTGATGAGATCAATGGGCCTTTGCTGACAAGCTTAATAAATGAGCAGGACGCTCTATGAAGATTTTTTTTGAAGTTGTAATGGATCTGCCTATGTAGAGGGAATAGGTTTTTTTTTATTTTTAATAAAGGACAGATGTTTTAAGCATGAATTGCTTAGCAGGAATAGTGTGGGGAAGCACAATAAAGAAGGTTATTTCCTTTCTAACTTTTTTTGAGTTCAGCATAATCAAATGTTGTTTTCTCAACGGCCTCAAAAGGTTTAAATAGCTTATAGAAGGTTTCCCAGTAGGCCGGAAGGAATGTAGCGATTTGAAATTTTGAATGAGTCATTGTAGTAGTAATCAACAATTTTTTCCTAGACCAAAGTTGAACTACTTGCTGCTGAATTTTGTAAAACTCTATATTGCCCATAGAATTTGAAATGAGCGTTTTTGAACCGAGCCTTGAATCAGCGACTACTTCGTTCCATTCCGATCCATACATCCCTAATAAGATCAATGATGGTTTTTTTTTTTTTTAATCCATGTTTATATTGCTCCAATTTGACTTTGGGTTGATACCATGTTGAATGAATATTTATGTTGATCCTTCAAATTTTATTGTTAACTTCAACCGATCAACATTGGCCCTGTTCGAATGAACTCAAAATTTGCTTGAAAGAGCTTGTCATTAGATCCAAAGAACTGTAAATTTTGTGATAAGGGCAACTCCAACGGATGGTTTCAAACTCTCTGCTATCAAAATAGTTGGTTCTCCGATGGATGAGATGGAGAGTAGCATAAAAGGGTTGGTACTTGGGGAGGTCTCATAAATGAGACCTAGACAAGGACTTCTATGTTGAACAATCAGAGAACAATCATTAATGAAAAATTAATTTACACAACAATCGTAATTTAAATTAGTAAAAGACTAAAAATTTCAATAAAGCCAATCAAAACTGAAAATCAAATTTGAGACCATACATATGGTACTTATTGCTGGAGAAGATAATTTGATACCTTGTGTATAGTGATCAAAAGGTACCAAAAAATGGAAATGTTACCTTTGGCTTAGTATCACCATTGGAGTTGTTCTAGACATTCTGGATGAAATGAAAATGTCTGGATAACTGTTAATCCGCTTGAATGAGCCATTTATATGATCCGCAATTTAAACTCTATATTCCTGACTCGTTTGGATGAAATGATTGTTCTTTGGATGACAATGTTATTGACCGAGTGATAAGTGGTCTTGTTCAGGATGGCTTGTCCATTTGAATCACAGTTTTTGAAATTGGCCTTTTTCCGAACTGGCTGGCTGAGTATTTAACTTGTCTGTATTAAGTGCACTTTGTTAGAATGGCCTCTGCATATAATCAGCAACTTCAAATTGAATTGTTGGTCGTCAGATGATCTTTGAGTTGTCCTGATAGTTTGCCTCTTGTCCAGATGATGCTTCTCTATCCAGTGTCCAGATGAACACAAAATTGCCCGTATGATTGCCTTTGTGCCTTAAACCTGTCAAATATTTGCAAAACAATCTGAATGAATTAGCACAATAAACGTACTCATATTTTTTCTTAAACAATCCTTTACTTCATAATCAATCTTATCAAACTCAATACTTTGTTTTTCAAAAGAAATTTACTAAAGCTTTATTAGTCAACCTCAAAACCGTAATCAAAGTTATAACCAAAAATCATTCTAATAGATGTCCAGGGATTGCCATGTGGTATGCTTATGTGGAAGTTCTCTCAACCTTAACTACTGCATTTGGAAGGAATATATCTTAGGCGTGAAAATTATTAAATCAAAAGCTCCAATATGTTCCAAGAATAAGTTATTGGGTTGAAACGTAAGGAAGTTAATTTTGATATACGTATGCATTTACTGAATAGATTGTGGCTTTACATGTTATAATACATTGATCTACAATGTAATGGTTTTTCAGGACGCGTTGCCCACATTTCCGGACAAGGAAGCGTTTGCTTGTATTGAGAAGGAGCTTGAGCAGCCTCTTGAGTCAATCTTCTCATCCATTTCTGCATCTCCGATTGCTGCAGCCAGTTTAGGACAAGTTTATAAAGCTCAGCTCAAGTACTCAGGCCAAATTGTAGCTGTAAAGGTGCAACGGCCTGGTATTGAAGAGTCAATAGGTTTGGACTTCTATCTCATTAGGCTTTTAGGCTACCTCATAAATAAGTATGTTGACATAATTTCAAGCGATGTTGTTGCTCTCATCGATGAGTTTGCTCGCCGAGTTTACCAAGAGCTGAATTATGTGCAGGTTAGTTTCTTTGCTGCGCTAATTGTTAATGCACACACACTTTCTTTCCTGTTCTCAAATGTAGGGTTGTAATGCCAGGATTTGGTAACATGTGCTGTTTTCTACCGGATATGATTTTAATTTTGACAGGTCTCTGCAGGAAGGTCAGAATGCTAGACGATTTAGAAAGCTGTATGCTGACAAAGAAGAAGTTCTGGTCCCGGATATCTTTTGGGATTACACTAGTGGGAAAGTTTTAACTATGGAGTGGATTGAAGGTGTCAAGTTAAATGAGCAGGATGCTATCGAGAGACAAGGACTAAAAGTTTTGGACCTGGTGAACACCGGCATCCAGTGTAGTCTACGCCAGTTACTTGAATACGGGTATTTCCATGCGGATCCTCATCCGGGTAATCTTTTGGCTACTCCTGACGGAAAGCTTGCTTTTCTAGACTTCGGAATGATGAGTGAAACTCCTGAGGATGCACGGCTCGCTATAATTGGGCATGTTGTCCACTTAGTTAATCGGGATTATGAAGCTATGGCTCAGGATTACTATGCCTTGGATTTCTTGTCACCTGATGTTGATGTTTCCCCAATTGTACCAGCACTAAGAGACTTCTTTGACGATGCACTTACTTTGACCGTGAGCGAGCTGAACTTCAAAACAATTGTTGATGGTCTCGGTGCTGTTCTGTATCAATATCCATTTAATGGTTAGATATTTATCTTCTACTGCACTCATAGCACCCTGTTTGCCATCTTACTCTCCCCTCGATTGTAAAGTATTATTATGTCTTTCTGTAGGAGCAACTAATATCTTGGTTTGAACAATTTACTAATTGCAATCACAACAGTTATCTAATATTTGTCATTATGCTTGCAGTTCCAGCTTATTATGCTTTGATTTTGAGGTCTCTTACTGTTTTAGAAGGCTTAGCTCTGTATGCCGATCCTAATTTTAAGGTTCTGGCTGCTTCATATCCGTACTTCGCCAAGAGGCTGCTCACAGATCCTAATCCATATCTCCGAGATGCCCTCATCGAGTTGCTATTCAAAGATGGAAAATTCAGGTATTCGTCTGTTCACAAGGTTTCTACCATGTTGATTTAATTACATGTTACTGTTAGTGGCCGAAATAACAGATAATTTATTTCAAAATACCTCAGGTGGAACAGGCTGGAAAACCTGCTTGTTCAAGGAAAACAAGATAAAGACTTTTCTGCAAAAGATGCTTTACAGCCTGTCTTGAAATTGTTGCTGGGTCCAGATGGTGAAGCACTTAGGATCTTAGTAGTCAAAGAAGCCATCCGCGTAACTGAAGCTGTCATTATTGGCACCATGCTAGATTCATACAACTCTATGCCCGAATTCATGCGGACCCTTTTATCTAATGGCAATAGAAGTGGTCCATTTGTGATGAGTGCATCTGAACAGGAAAGCATGAAAGAGCTTCGGGCACAAGTATTCCGAATATGGCAACTTCTGCGATCCTCAGAGAACTTTGACCCTGCTTTATTACAACCGATATTGCAAGTAAGAAATCACCTCTTTTCATATAATTTTTACAGTTGTGTGGAGTTGTGCTGATTATTTAACTGGTCTAAGTAATCAGAGGCTTTTTTATATACATGAATACGTTAGGAACCTAAAGATGATTTGGATTTTCGCTTAGATTCTTCTTGGTGGGAAACTAGAATACTGGCTTTTGATGAATGTGTTTCCGGACCATTTTTGTTGGCAGTCCTTGTTTGTGTATCCATATCATCTCTCTTATTAAGAACATGAACATAGTACAATGAGAAAGGGCTCTTGTTTTATGCTTCTTATTTTGCAATTTATATTTTAGGTTTAACTAGGAAAGGAATAAGGGAGGCATTCAATAGCGCTCTCTTCATACCAATTCGTTTTCCTAACTAGTGAAGGAAAATGTTGATTATGGGGTATTTCCTCCCATTTACGTTCAAGTTGGTGTAGGACATAGTGTCACGAATTGAACAATTAACTAGATAGATTAATAGAAATTAGGGGTAGAGGAGAGAAGAAATTGGAGACGAAGGAGAAGAATTTTATTGATAAGTGAGAAGATCAGACTATTACATTCAACATAACCCAATGACACCCGTTTTACACCCTTATATAGCTAACGACTTAGTTGACGTCACTTTCTAGTTAGATGACATCATAAACCGCCTAATATATAAATTCGAAAATACATATAAAAATTATAATAAAAGGTAATATCATGACATATCCTTCCCCTCAACAACCACCTTGTCCTCAAGATGGTGAGATAAAAGCCCAAACAGGACGGGATCCCAAACAAAGCTCTTCAAAATAGCAGCTGTCACAAGAATAAAAGCTTTACTACAACCCAGTTGACGTTTCCGAAGGCATAACAATTTGAAGGTCCTGAGCATTTCTTTGTGTGGGTTCATTGTTGTAACATAGCCACTTTGTTGTAGACCATTGATAGAGTTGAAGTACATATCACCATCCCAAATTCAAGCCAATGTAGGATTTAGACTTTTGTGGTTGGGGCTGAAATTCTCCAAAATGACAAGCACAAATATCCTCGGAGAGACAGCAAAATATTCCAATATCCCCACGGTATCACCTGCTACACTATCTTTGAAAGCAGACCGGCTGATAAATGTAAATAAGCTCTCCATGTGATGGTTGTATGCACGGTCGCATAGAAACTCAAAAGAATGATAAATGATTGCTAGAACATTCCCACCATCCGCACTCTTAATCCTACCAATATCATGTAATGAAGCCAACAGTAAGCTCCATAGCGTTGAAAGGTTTTTGGGATCTAAGACACTCTTTTCAACATTGCCTATCATTATCAGCCCAATTATCTCCAATGTAGTGTCCCTAAGTACTACATCTTTTCCCACCTTCTCAAAAACATCCTTGTCCTCAAGGATGTAGAAGGAAATGACACTCCGGCCCGGATCCCAAACAAAATTTTCCAATTTAGCAATAGCTACACCATCATAGTCGTTTGAATTCATGTACTGTTTAAAATGTTTGTAGTCATTTAGTAGCAAACCCAACTCAAATTTCTTAGGCCTCAAGATGTCCAACCCAATGTTCATCATATTCAATCCACAATCTTCCATTATGCAGCAGTACTGCCTTCTAGTATCATGACCAAATAAAATAAGACCAACCAAGTGGTTGACGTTTTCAAAATCCAACAAATTCTCCCTTCTAACCTGTGCGAAATCCTCCACAGCCATCACCCTATCTTCAACAATATACATCCCGGAATATTGACATCAGAACACATGACCAAGAGATACACACGACCAAGAAACATGTTTATAGCCGGAATTCCAAGCCAGTCGCTCCAAAACAACTCTATGGTTAGTTGAATTCATAAAAGTTTCAGCAAAACAAGTAATACCTTCCACGTATAAGGTTTTTGTCACCACCGTAGATCCCGTTTGAACTTCAACTGAATACTTTACTTTAGTTATCAAAGATGTTGTAGCTGCAAAAGAACTCTCAAGTAAGTTGGTACTGCTGTGTGGTGGAATCAACCTCCTGTTAGAAAGCAAGCTCGCATGATTCTTTCTTCTTCGACATTGTGGACTGCAAGACATTTTCGACAAATGCGCTTGCCATTATCAAATTTAGACAAAGAGTGGAACCCGCTGCACTGCTGACAAAACATTTGTTCAACGCCATTGACATGAACTTTATGCCTTTCGAGGTGTTAATGCCTTATGCTTAAATTGTCCTCCCCAATCGAAGGAGTAAAGATACCACCAGCTCCAAACTCTCAAAGAGCAGGATCTCCCACCCGGATCAAATAAAAACATTGCATCATCTTTAAAACCCAAAGCTCTTGTCAAAGAATCATCAGGAGGTATGAGTTCTTCATGACCATCGATCCCATCAGTTGGCTCAATTGAAGTTTGTTCTCGCATTTCGCCAATAAGGCGGTGGCTAGCCTTTAAATTTCCCATTCTCAATGAGGGAGGCTTCCCCACTCCAACAACTAACATGTTATCAGCCATACTGGGAAGGAATTCGTCCTCCTTTTTATCTCCAAACGAGGAATGGGAAGAAGAATCTCCAGCTGTTATTTGCAACAAGGAAGAAGATTGCAATCCGGTTAGAAATGGATTAGGCATTTCATTGAACACTTTGTAGGCAGCTTCCACAACTTCAAGCTTGGATGGAAATGACTGCTCAACCTTCTCAACTAGCTGAACTCCAGCCTCAAGGGAAGAGAATTCACCTTTCTGAATTGAATCAATAAAGTTGTCGAACATCGGAATAGCTCCAGTTTCTGGACCACCCACTTCTTGTTTAGATATTATCTCTCCTTTAGAATTTAGCAAGCCATTGATCCTTAGTTCTTCGTCAACAGGATTATGAGCAGCAGTTATTGATTCAGAAACTTCAACATCAGAAAAACGTCTTAGTCCTTCACCTTTTTGACTGAAATCATCAGACGGAGAGTACACCAAAGGTGTTCGATGATTTGCCGCTACCAGGTTATCGATCTTCTTCATTATTAATTGCGATGTTGCATTCTCTTGAGACTGCTGAGAACCGTATTGCGAGCTCAACTGAGCTAATCGAGCCTTAACATCTTCATTTTGCTCAGCATCTTTATCAAACACCATGTTTCTGTCACTTTGCTCAACTAAGAATGGCCTTGGCAATTCATCAAATAGGTACTGTGCATTTGGTTCATTTACTTGTTCCTTCAGATTTTCTGCAATTGTAGTAATAGAAACGAGAGTTTCATCCTGCTGCACTTCGTTCGGCTGCACATTAGGCTGTCGCACATTAGGTTCACTCTCCTCGTCGCAAGATGCAACATCACCATTGGTGCTATCTGGGTGCAGATTCATGATAGAGAACTCAGATCCATTTTCGGATGGAGATGTCAGCGTGCGTATATCATTGCTCAATCCTCGCCGCATATCCATCATCAAATCCATCTTGCTGTCCATCTCATCGAAAAAACTGTTGAAGGAATCAAAAGAGCTCTTCAATACCACAATACTCTGATGTTGCTGCTCCAAGAGTTCTTCGATACTCTCATGTTGCTGCTCCGATAGTTCTTCAACGGTGGCCTCTGTTTGGTCATACTCTGCCATTTCTTCCATAGATTGGAAGGATCGACTTCTCTGATACCAAATGTCACGAATTGAAAAATTAACTGGATAAATTAACAGAAATTAGGGGTAGAGGAGAGAAGAAATTGGAGATGAAGGAGAAGAATTTTATTGATAAGTGAGAAGATCAGACTATTACATTCAACATAACCCAATGACACCCGTTTTACACCCTTATATAGCTAACGACTTAGCTGACGTCACTTTCTAGTTAGATGACATCATAAACAGCCTAATACATAAATTCGAAAATACATATAAAAATTATAATAAAAGGTAATATCATGACACATAGTCAGTATGTTGTAGTACTATATGCTAAATGTGACAGGGTTTTACGCAGAGGCAATTTGTCCCTGAATGAGTACAGGCAAAATAAAGAACTCCATACATGTAGTATTTGGTGAGGACTTCACTTAGTAAGTGCAGGTTTTTTCGGTTCGTAATCTAATGCAAGTTTGCTAGTGCTTGTGCATATTGTCTCTCATTTCATGCCGCCTTAAAGTTCTTTTGATGTGTAATACTTTCGATGATTGATGGATGGATCAATATATCGTCAAGTAGTTTAGCACTTTGGCCTCTATAACACTCCCACGTAGGGAGCTTAGCCGGAGTGGAAACAACACTGTTCTTTTTACTATGAAACGAAACGAGCAGAGACTCTCTGCTGTGAAAGCAAGCAGTGAAGAGATCCAGCCACACATTTATAATGTGAAGGAGATCCGACCGTAGATTTTTTTTTTTTTGGGAAGTAAACATCAGAACAACTTCATTTTGATGTTGATACACCAAATCCCTCTATCACAACAGGGTTCACAGCAGGGGATCCGTTTTCGAAATATATTAGAAGCAAAAATCTATATCAAGTTAACAACTAAAGGTAGCAATCCATTTGCAAAAATCATCTTAGGTTCACGGTGATCAACGAAATCCAAAGGTCCTCTAAATATGTGTGGGTATACCACATTTGCCCATAAATCTTTGATTGTGATATCTTAGTTTTGATAATCTTTGGTTGTGATAAATCTTTGTTTTGGAAAACATTGTTTATTGATTGTCCAATATATTAAATTACAGATGTTTGATTTCATATTAAGCCTATATACCTGCATTTACTATCAGGTACTTCAAGAACCTGAAGCTCGTGTTCTTGGTGGTCTCGTGTTTGGGGGAATCACTCAACGTCTTGCTGCTCGTTTACTTCAACAAGTTCTAAGAGCTCCACCAACAGCACCTACTCCGATTTCTTGATTACTCTTCATATGGTGCCTTAGGTATGGCAGTACACCTGACCTGAAGATCTTATATGCAGCTAAATGCTAAGAAAACCCCACAGAAATAGCATTTATTATACATGGAAACAATACTTTCCCCTTATGACTTGAGCTGGCTCTTAATAATATCCAGCATCAAGGCACTGTTACACATTTATTCTGGCTTTACTGTAGATGTTAAAGGATGCAAAATGTAAGGCTTCAACATTTGTCTTGAGGTACCAGTTTGTGATTTAGTGATCATTTTGATTCACAAACTAAATTGTATATCCTATACTCCATTTCTTATTGCATATTTGTTTGATAGTATTGTATATCCTAAACAGTTCCTCCCCCCCGCTCTTCCCCCTCTTTCTATTTGCTTAAAGCTTGCATTTCGATTATTTGCAACTTCTAGGTCCTCTTTTATCTATATAGTATTCTGAGTTCTGTCCCTAGTTGCAACTTAGAGTGGTCTTAGGTCTAGAACCCCCTATGAATCTTTTATGCGTAATGAATCTAAGTGGTTAGAATAAACACTTAAATACATACTTGATGAGTCTAAAAGCTAATAAATGTTAGTCTTTGGTTAATGGTTACACACGTTTTTGTATCGCTATATGGAACTATTACACCTCCACATGGTAAGATACCAAACGGACTCGTGTAGTATTCCACATGTTAGATATTACCCCTCCGTAAGGAAATACCGAGGAGCGGGTAATATTCCACATGGTCAATCATTTCCCTTATGCAAGGGTTAAAATCTAAGATCTGGGAATGAACCACATGGTTTGCTTCCGTGCCCTAGAGATTTCGAAGGAAATGTCGTGGTGCAGACTTGGTTGTGTCTGCAAGTGAGACTAGTAGAGGGGAGTGAGCTACTTGAACACATGTGATATTATTATTGTTGATATTCTTTGTGTTATTATATTAACATGTATAAATTCGGTGCTTCTACCTTTTACTGAGTACTTATGTAGTCACCATTTTATTGTTGTTCTTCACCCTTAGAAGGTGGTTTAGGTGTAGGTTGAGTTCAAGATCGCTATTGAGTGATTTCTGAAGTTGCAGCCGTTGAAGCTTTGTTTTATTTTATTGTATTAATGGCATAGAATCTTCCCTTTTTATTTGTAATAGATTGAGATAGTTGTACTTTCTAGTTGTAAAACAAAAATTGTAATAGTTGAATGGATTTTCGATCATTGTGTAATAATTTTGGGATGTTGTCTTAGTTGCAGCTTGTGTTGCTTTTCGATCGTTAGTAGAATCTTTTAACTTCCCGAACCTATCCTTTCGTTTTCCGCTTTGTTCTCTGATGATGATATCAAGCTTATGTATATAATCGATTCATTTTAATTATATACGTGTCGGACATCTTTTTCCATTTACGGACTCGATACCCGGATCAGGGGCGTCACAGTTGGTATCAGAAAATAAAGTTGTTAGGTGTAGTCCGAAAGACAATTTGTGTAATTGTTTTTAATAATAAATGATGAACTTATCTCACCTTATTACTTGCTTTGTGCTTGTAAAGTAATACATTTCGCAAACCCTAAGTATATCGTATGTAACCACTCAACTCGGTGTATGGATTACACGTGAGGATTGAGTTAGTGGTGGTATACTTAAAGCGTTAGTCCGTGGTGAACTTAATCGAGTTTAGGGTCTCTTGATTAAAACACCAATAATGCGCCGGAACACCTTAGGGTGTGATAGTCTTATCCGGACCGCCGGTAGAGGGTACCTACGTGGGGCATTTATATATGATGGCATTCATATAGAATTTGGACCGATTTAATCCGAATTTCTCGGTATAATTCCGTAATCGAGGAATCTTATTAAATCATTAGATGATCATATATGGATCACCTTAATCCGAGGTGATCACGGGATGCCGCTTGTCCCGGGGTAGTGTTTGATGTGTTAGTTACGGTTCACTTTAATATGTGTTCCAAGCCACTTCTCATTGGCACTATCTCCGGATGAGTGAGTAGTTCGATTTTCACGGACATGGAATACATTCCTTCCCGCGGGAAGTAGAGAGACGATCCCTTGTTTGTTAGCCCTAAGAAAGTGATCGATCCCGGGAGTTCACATTTGACTAATTAGCTACTAGTCGGATATGTGTGCTAATTGATCATTAGGGGGTTAATGGTAAATCAGGATAAGATATTCTGAGTCGGGTTCACGGAGACTTCCCACTCAGAATGGACAGTCTATGGAGGGTTAATCCGTATGTAGTGATTATATCAATGGACGCTTATTCACTCTATGGGTTGAGCATAAGTATACATCTATAATCGGTAGAGTTCAGTTTCGGGTTTATGGTGGCGTAATCCCGGAATTAATAATTAATGTACTTATTCGGTTCGATGAATAATTAATTATTGGAGCTACTCGGTTATAGGTCCATGGTCCCCGATGTGGCTTACGTAATTCGGACTAATAATCTTGTTATTTGGGCCTCGGTGATAATTAATTGGTGAGCTAATTAATTGATATGTACGAATATTATTTAGTTGGTAAATTTAAATAATATAATACGTGAAAAGCACGTTTTTACGTGGGCGCAGTGGGCTTAGTGTGGCGCCAATATGTCTTGGATTTTCCAAGAAATTAGTTTTCCTGGATAATGACATATTGTGTAATTAGTTATTTATTTGTTAAATAATTAATTGGATAAATAAAAGAAAATAATTTATTTATTATTTATCTCTTAACTTAAGGATAATTATATTTTCTTATTATAAGATTGTAATTATCTCTTATTTTTATTGGATAATAATAATTAGAATTATCTCTTTTATTTTGTTAAACCGATTGGGTATAGGTTTTCTCTCTTGGATTTTGCCTATAAAAAGAGAATCCCCTGTAAGGTGTGGTGCCCGAAAGACAATTATCTAATTGTTTTAGGACGAATAAATAATTCATCTCAATTATATGCGAGTTATGCTTATATTAAGACACTACGAAAACCCTAAGTACCTCGTTTATGTAATCACATAACTCGGTGTATGCTATACACAAGAGGATTGAGTTAGTGAGATGTACTTAAAATTAACTTAGTCCGTAGCGTTTATTAATGCGAGTATGGGTCTCATGATTAATTTGCTATTAATGCGCCCGAACACTTTAGGTGTGACGATCTTATCCGGAGTTTGTCGGTAATAGGGTACTAGTGGGGCATTTATATATGATGATAATCATATAGGGGTACGGACCGATTTGATTTGAGTTCTCGATATAATTCCGTAATCGAGAAGTCTTATCGAATCACAAGATGATCATGTATGGATTAATCTTAATCCCGAGGTGATCACGACGATCGCTTAGACTAGGGTAGAGTTTGATGTGTTAGTAAGGATCACTTCGAAGTATGTGGTCCAACACTTCTCGTTGGCTCTATCCGGGAATGAGTGAGTGGTACGTGCTATCACGAATATGGAATCCATTCCTTCCCTCGGGAAGTAGAGAGACGATTCCCTTATTTGTTGACCCTGAGAAAATGATCGATCGGCCGAGTTCATATTATATTGGATATGAACTAATTGATCACTAGGGGGTTAATGGTAAATAAGGATAATATGTTTCGAGAAGGGTTTACGGAAATATCCCGAATCGAAGTGAACAGTCTATGGAGGATTTATCCGTATGTAATGATTATATCAGTGGACGCTTTCGACTCATAATTTGAGTGTAAGTTATCTATATTCGATAGAGTTCAGTTTCGGGTTTATGGTGGTGTAATCCCGGAATTAATAGGTTAGATATAATTATTACGTCGATGAATAATTTTATTAATTTATTGTAGCTTTCTTGAATATGGGCCCGTGGTCCCCGACGTGGCTCCTAATATAGCATATAGGTTTCTCGTCGTTGCACCTCGATTATAATTAAATAGTTGGATTTGACTATTTAATTTGATATGTGGATTAATTGTTTAGTTGGACTAAATAATTAAATACACGGAAAAGACATTTTTCGTGACTCGGCCCAAATTGGTGTGTTGACCTTTTTGACCAAATTGGTCATATATATAATAACATGCGTGTAAGACCTTATTTTGGGTTTACAAGTGGCGCATCTTTGTTGTTATTATTTAATTATTAAGAAATTAGTTTTCTTGGATAATTATTTAATGTGTGATTTATCTTTTATTTGTTAAATGATAATTCATGGAATAATAGATAATAATATGATTTATCTTAATTTGTTTGGGATAATCATTTTATTTATCTTTTATTTGGAAAAAGGATTAATGTAATAATTATCTCTTAATTATTTAATCCTTGGAGGTTAAGTTTTCTCTCCTATATAAAGAGAGTTCTTCCAAGCCTTTTGAAACACACTATTCACGTCACTATTCACAAGAGAAATTGGCTGAAAATTTCGGCCTCTATTCTTAGGGTTCGAGTTGGAAAAATCTTCGGGATTTTTCCGGTAGCATATCAAAGAGGTCCGGCGGCGGGAAACACCATCCACCTGGTGTTGCTGGGAGACACACGTTGGAAGGCTGTGGCTTCTCAATCACGTGTTCTTGGAGACTACTTTGTTCTTGGAGTTAAGCACCATAAAAAGGTAAAGATCCTAAACCCTCTTGTAGGATTAGATCTTTTATTTATGTATTTTGTTTCGTTTAGATCTAGATCTGATGTCTTCCGCTGCGTAATCGGGTCAATCCATAATTGATCCGACGATATTACATCTAACAAGTGGTATCAGAGTCTTTGATCTAACGATCAAAGTATATGAATTTTAGATCTTGGAGTGGAAAAGCATGTTTTAGATGTTTTATTTCGTTTTTTTTGGTAAAATTCGAATTTAATCATGATTGTATGCTTGTGATTGTTGTGGTTGAAGAGATGGATTGGGGTTGGTATTGTTTACTCGTTAGATCTATTGTAAACTCATATAAATTCGTTTATATGAGTATAGGAAATTTTGTAATTTTAATTTCCTAGAAGTAGATCTGTTTTGTTGCTGTTCCGTTTTTTATTTTTTCCCGGAGTTTGAGCCGTTGAAACGACAATCCCTCCGGTCAGAATGAAGAATAAAAGTTGAAGAACATGCCCTCAAAATTTCGTGACGATCGGAGTCGATCTCGATGTCCGATCGCTGCTATAAAGTTGCTGCTGTAACAGAAAAGCACAGCAGGCATTAAAACCCTAGCTGTGAGTTCGTCGAATTTCTGGAAGAGATTGGACCGTTCAGATCGACTACCATGGAGTTATGAACAAGCCCTAAAAATTTAAGGTCGATCGGGATTTGTCTCGATGCCCGATCGTCCCCAGGAAGACACTGTTGCGCCGCAGTTATAAACAGATGCAGCAGTTAGATCGGCGGATTGCTGGAGAAAATTGGACCATTGAAACGAAGATCCAACCGTTCAGATTGAAGTAGGCGGAGTGAAGAACAGATCCATAAAGTTTCATGACGATCAAGGTTCGTTTGGATTTCCGATCATCGATAATTCGCAGCAGCAGCAGATTAGCAAATAGTAAATCCTAGTTAGGGTTTGTGTTTTTTTTAATAGGATAGATACGGGGGTACCAACGATCCATCTCGGTGTTTACTTTTCGGTATAATTTTGTGTTTGATCAAGATTACGTGCTTAAAACCGGAAAATTGCCATGACTTGCATCTTCATGATTCCACTCCAATGCATACATGTAGCTAGTTTATTTCGAATAAATTAGGCATGTATAACTCGAATAATTAGTATGAATGCTTATTAATTTAATATGTGGTAGTTAAATAATAAGTAGCTAATTATAAAAACCGAGGACCCGGGTTTATGTCAATCGTTTACGATTTTAGTGATTGATTCTCGGTGAATCCCACTTGGATAAATCGTTGAGCTTTTTCGGTGATGGCTTCTCAGTGAACCCACCTTAAACAAAAACGAGATTACGCTTTGGGTTACAATTTAGAAATCGGAGAATCTTAGTACATGGGTTCGGAAATGGTCTAACCATGGTTGGGCGAGTTCAACCGAGTTTCGGCTCAATCGACTCCCCTCCACGTGTGATGTACGTTACAGCAGTTCGACAGGACATAGCATAGCCGATAAGCCTTCGGGCTAAACGGGGCTTCTCTTGCCGGATTGGCCTGAACTGTCACATATGTTCCAACGAATAAGACGGCGTAGGCTTGCCTACATAACCGACCCTATTCGGAGTACTTTGATTTGTTATTGTTTCTTATTGTCAAGGCCAAAACCGTAATTAGTAAACCCACCACTTTTTCAAAATATTGAGTGGGAGCGGGGAAGGCGACGGCCAACCCCACGGCCTCTACTATAGATGCAAGCACGTGAGAGAATGGTGACACCTCGTGCCGCTTTGATTTCGGCCCCCTTCGGATGGTGTTCACCGCTATCAAAATTCAAGGCTTGGTCTCCGAAAGGATAGGATATCGGGTACTCGCCGGGTCACTGACCTGCCCCTCGTAGGCATACTCGGGGCGTACTCTGAGATCTGATATAGTAGGTCACACTCTTTATGGATATTTTTGAAATATCTAGGCTAGAAAAGGAAGGTAATCAATGATTAAAGTCCGGGATGTTTGATTCCCGTGAGATGTTCAATTCTCGAAGCTTAATCATTGAGAGAGATTGTCTCAGTTTAACCGTCATAGTGCTGATATCGACCCTCTCGGACAGTACTATGCGAGGTTAAATCCTTGGAATGGTAGGATAAACATTTTATAGTTTATTATTCCTAAAATAAAAATCAAGTAGTGATAATTTATTTTTTTTGAATTTAACTTTCTGTCATGTTTATTTACAACTTTAATCTCTAGGTTACCAAACTGTTAGTAATAGGACTTCATTAAAAATGTGGAAAGTAACAAGTACGTTGTAATTATCAAACAATGCAGTAAATTTTTCGGAAGAGATTTTTCTCTTGAGCCTTTTAAAAACTTAAGTGACATAGTATATGTATGTCACGGGTGTCACTCGTGTTGAACGAGAGACGACCATACTTAGTTTACAAAAGATGACATAGGACTATCATATAAAATTCATTCAGTGAATTTTAAAAGTGTAATTACACAACAAATTTCTAAATTGAAAAATCGGAAAATCATATACATAAGGCGTTGCTAGTTAGACGGTATTTGGAACCGATAAACTAGTGGGAGCCTTAGTCTTATGATTTGTTGTTTTTCTGAATCATTGGAAATGTGTAATAGACCACACAGAAGTTTCTCCATTTATTGGAAAAACTAGAATAAAGCGTTACTAGTTAGACAGTATTTGGAACTGATAAACTAGTGGGAGCTTAGTTCTAGGTGATGTTCTAATATTTGAAAAAATCATAAATACAAGTATTGCTAGTTAGACGGTATTTGGAACCGATAAACTAGTGGGAGCTTTGGTCTTATGATTTAACGATTAGAAAAACCGATAGTCCAAGCAAGTAACACTGAACGTCCCACAGTTCAAGAGTAGTGTCTACTCACACGAACTGCTAGTTCAAGACTGTTTCCATCTAAGAAAAGTCGAGAATGGGAAAGAATGTTTATACGTGTTAGTCATCTAAACTAAGTAGTTTTAAGGCTAAACCGGAAAATTAATTGGAAATTAGGAGATAAGGAAAGTGATTTCGGATCAAGCGACCAATGCATCCTTAAATTTTCTCAAAAGCTAAGTTCTTTGGAAGAACTAGGTAGCTTTGCATTAAACGATAAATAATATAGACAACGGGCGAGTTATTTCGGATAGACTAGTGGGAGTGATACAAGGAAATGAATCTCGGATTCAATTCTTGAGTATCACGAGAAAATTAATTTACGTTTTCGGATTCGTTGGAACGAGCGTATTCATTTTCAATAGGGTAATTTGTTTGTCTTATTGACGATGAATATAACATTCGTAGCGCGAATCCAAGACTCGTACTTTTGTTTGATAAAGTTAGAACCACTAAGCATTCTTTGAAAAGGTATTAGTAACGCATCTTAAAACTATATAAACGCAAATGGTTTCCGTATTTAGATAAACACTTCTTTATATACTATTAATTAGTGCATATTCCCCAACGATAAGATCAGACCGGCTTAGGGTGATTCCTATCTCCCGAGTCAAAGGAACATTTTGTCTCAAAGGAACAATGCCTAAGTTTCCTTTCAATCGGGAAAGGGTAATAGATTCAAAGAAGTTACATAGCTTGTTCATATTGACCTTCGGGGTCGTATGAAAGGTACAAGCTAGTGGGAGTTTTTTCAAGTAGTGACATACGATCGACAACTACTCGAAACTCCAATAAGTTTATCCAAAATATTTGGAGGAAATCTCGATTTCACCGAGAGATAGAGTATCCATACTCGAAATAGGTTATCGCGTAGTCTTCGGGACTCGATGCTCGGCTCGCCTCCCGGTGGAATGTTTTCACTAAGGGATACACCATAAATTTGCCTTAAATAGTTATTGATGTGCTACGATACGCTCTTGAACTCATTTAAGATATTGGTTGCAAAATAACGGTTGTATTGTTATGAAAACCGAGAAGTCTACCAAAAAGATGCCTACGCATTTGTGGATAATGAGTGAATTCGGTTCACCCCACTTCCGTAAATAGAGGCATTTAGCACCGAGTGCTTGAAGGTAGGACGGAAATTTTTCATACACGTTAGGGACGTGAAATATCTTAATGCATTGAGTAAAGGTTGGTTATAAAAACTCGTAAAATCGAGAAAATGACGGTTATCTTGTCTAACTCGGTCGATAGAGTCTATAAATAACAACCTTGGATCTTGAAGTATATGTACTCAAGATGTTACTAAGCGATTTGTTCGGTCCACATCCAACACCGGCAGTTGGTGACAACACTGATAAAAACTACTAAACTAGATCAGTATATCGATCCACCCAAAATGCAGTGGGAGTATGGTTTGTCCATTACCCATTGCAGGACCTTACGGTCTATAGGGTAGATTGATGACCTATAGTCCTTTGTGGGCTGTGTAGGATCCTGATCATAGAGGTTGGTTAAAAGCCATAACCCTGTGAATGGAGTATGATACTCCAATTCTGTTGAGACTCTTGTAGAACCACCTGAGTATCTCAGGCCCAGTGGGAGAAATTGGAACTACACAGAGAAGAGTCGAATGAATAGGAAAGTTTAACTTTCAATAGCAAAGGCGAGTAATTTAGGGGTGATTCCCGAAAAGGTAGAGAATTAACCGGACCGTGATCTCTCTTATCACTCGGTCTTGCTTGATTTCGTCGAAAGCGGGAAATGGGGGTGATTCCCTAAGACTTTCTTGCCGAACAACGGAATCGAATTCATTCGAACATAAGGGTTTTAGCTAAGAACAAATAACGGATTCGTTACAAAGCAGAAAACATGGGTGATTCCCTAAGACCTTTTTGCAAGACTAACGGTATCTTAATTTATTCAGAAAGAACCTTTGGCAGGATGCCTGCCATAGCTCATATCCTTGGGGATTAAAGCAAACCTCTAGGTCATTTCAAAGTAATATATTTTAATATGTGGACTTGACCGAGAATGTTGATAAGTCTTTTGTAGACTTGGCATCAATATTAGTAAAGTAGTATGTAGATTAGTGTTTGTGAACGGTAACACGAAACAATTGGAAACAACATAGGTGTGTTATCGAAGTCAAAGTCGACATGCCATCGGGATTCATTCTAAAGGATTTGATTCGCTCAAATCCACGAGAATCGATCATTGGCAATCCCATCCATTCACCTGGTTAAGATATTCTTGCATTTATGCAACATTCAACGATGTAGTCTACTACTACCTCTCGGGAATGGTTATCTAAACACGAGGATGAATACGAAATGGGATGTTTAGTGAATCCTCAAGTATCTTCGGGAGAATGAGGAATAATATGCTAGTATATTCGGGTGCAAACTAGAATATAAGTGATGACACGATTCGACTTTAGGTCGGATTAAGGATGATCGTTAAGTCGATTTCGTCCTCGGTGTTGAATCAAAGGCATATTGATATCGTACCACCGGATTAGATGGAAAGGCGACGTTTCGATCCCAAAGATTGACTCAAGCCGCACACCCTACCTAATCGGTGTACCAAGTCACATGGTATTCGGATTCTAAGTACGCGCCGGGTCACTGACCTACCCTGCGGCGGCACACCCGGTCGTGCTTGGAAGGATGAATTACTAAGATGCGCTTGGAGGGTACAGATTTGAGGGATACGTCTCACTTGTTTTGAGCAAGTGGGAGAATGTTGTAGATATAGATAAATAAGGGTGTGCTCTAAAACAATTAATCCACTTGCCTTTCGTGCAAGTGGGAGATTGTAAGGTGTGGTGCCCGAAAGACAATTATCTAATTGTTTTAGGACAGAATAAATAATTCATCTCAATTATATGCAGTTATGCTTATATTAAGACACTACTGAAAACCCTAAGTACCTCGTTTATGTAATCACATAACTCAGTGTATGCCTATACACAAGAGGATTGAGTTAGTGAGATGTACTTAAAATTAACTTAGTCCGTAGCGTTTATTAATCGAGTATGGGTCTCATGATTAATTTGCTATTAATGCGCCCGAACACTTTAGGTGTGACGATCTTATCCGGTTTGTCGGTAATAGGGTACCTAGTGGGGCATTTATATATGATGATAATCATATAGGTTTGGACCGATTTGATTTGAGTTCTCGATATAATTCCGTAATCGAGAAGTCTTATCGAATCACAAGATGATCATGTATGGATTAATCTTAATCCGAGGTGATCACAGACGATCGCTACTTAGACTAGGGTAGAGTTTGATGTGTTAGTAAGGATCACTTCGAAGTATGTGGTCCAACACTTCTCGTTGGCTCTATATCGGAATGAGTGAGTGGTCCGTGCTATCACGAATATGGAATCCATTCCTTCCCTCGGGAAGTAGAGAGACGGTTCCCTTATTTGTTGACCACGAGAAAATGATCGATCGGCCGAGTTCATATTATATTGAATATGAACTAATTGATCACTAGGGGGTTAATGGTAAATAAGGATAATATGTTTCGAGAAGGGTTTACGGAAATATCCCGAATCGAAGTGAACGATCTATGGAGGATTTATCCGTATGTAATGATTATATCGTGGACGCTTTCGACTCATAATTTGAGTGTAAGTTATCTATATTCGATAGAGTTCGGTTTCGGGTTTATGGTGGTGTAATCCCGGAATTAATAGGTTAGATATAATTATTACGTTCGATGAATAATTTTATTTAATTTATTGTAGCTACCGAATATGGGTCCATGGTCCCCGACGTGGCTCTAATATAGCATATAGGTTTCTCGTCGTTGCACCTCGATTATAATTAAATGGTTGGATTTGACTATTTAATTTGATATGTGGATTAATTGTTTAGTTGGACTAAATAATTAAATACACGGAAAAGACATTTTTCGTGGACTCGACCCAAATTGGTGTGTTGACCTTTTTGACCAAATTGGTCATATATATAATAACATGCGTGTAAGACCTTATTTTGGGTTTACAAGTGGCGCATCTTTGTTGTTATTATTTAATTATTAAGAAATTAGTTTTCTTGGATAATTATTTGAAATGTGATTTATCTTTTATTTGTTAAATGATAATTCATGGAATATTAGATAATAATATGATTTATCTTAATTTGTTTGGGATAATCATTTTATTTATCTTTTATTTGGAATAAAGGATTAATGTAATAATTATCTCTTAATTATTTAATCCTTGGAGGTTAAGTTTTACTCTCCTATATAAAGAGAGTTCTTCCAAGCCTTTTGAAACACACTATTCACGTCACTATTCATAAGAGAAATTGGCTGAAAATTTCGGCCTCTATTCTTAGGGTTCGAGTTGGAAAAATCTTCGGGATTTTTCCGGTAGCATATCAAAGAGGTCCGGCGGCGGGAAACACCATCCACCTGGTGTTGTTGGGAGACACACGTTGGAAGGCTGTGGCTTCTCAATCACGTGTTCTTGGAGACCTTTTGTTCTTGGAGTTAAGCACCATAAAAAGGTAGGCTCCTAAACCCTCTCGTAGGATTAGATCTTTTATTTATGTATTTTGTTTCGTTTAGATCTAGATCTGATGCCTTCCGCTGCGTAATCGGGTCAATCCATAATTGATCCGACGATATTACATCTAACAGAGAAAAACTTGGAGTTTTTCTTGGAAGCATATCAAGGAGGTTCTCATATCAAGAAGGGTGTCCACCAACCACCGTTTGGAGAACACATTGGAAGATCAAGGCTTCTCATCCTAAGATCAAGGCGACTCTTCCCGTTATTGGTAACATAATCTTAAACCCCCTTGTAGTACTTAAGTCCTTTAATTATGAATTGTGTCATATAAATCGTGATCCATCCGCTGCGCATAGATCTAACTCGTTTAGATCTAAGAACCTGCATCATTCAAAAGTAACATTGTTGCATAAGTTTTAGATGTCCTAAGTTGTGATCTTGTCAAGTTTAGATCTTTAAGTTGGGAATTTTGAGGTTAGACTTCTTAAGTATCGACTTTCTAAGCGAATCTTCTAAAAAAATGGTAAACCCTACCATTGACGGTCCCCTCACCCCCGATCCCACAGGAATGTGAGGAGAGGTTGATCAGGTAACCTAGTAGCTCCAAGAAGGGGGTGCTACTTATATCCTCTTACCGGAAGGGGCCGAGAATCGAACCCCCAACCTCCGGCTTTAGGAACATAGCATTGATTATCCACCCCTCCCCTTTACCACTAGGCCATATCCTGGGGTTTCTAAGCGAATCTTCTAAATGTTGACCTTGTAAGTTAATCCTCTAAGTGTTGAATCTAGTAAGATTGGAACTTGAAGTTTAGGTGGTGTGACATTAGGGCTAAGTGTGAATCTCCTTAAGTGAAGTTTTGAGGCATACGTTTTATGTTTACGTCTTAAGATGATGGTCCTTATAAACTGAATTTCTGTTAACCTCCCTAACGAAACCTCTAGGTTTCTTCAAAACTCATGGATCTTTCCTTTCCACGTTTCCTTTTGTTTAATTCATCATTTCTCGGAGATTCGCCTTGATATTGTGCATAATGATTTGCACTTGGACCTTTTCTAGCTTTTTCATTCATGGTGCAATCTATTAATTAAGAATGTTCAATGCTAGATGCTCCCATGCCTCTAGCATATAGCTTCCTCGTCCTTTTTGTAACTTTGCTCTAAGCAACATGTGTACATGGTTTTGTTCACATTTTCGTTATGGTGAACAATCATTTTCCCTACTCCATAAGGTTTGAAAATTTAACTCCTCAAGAAAGGTTTCGTTTTCTACAAGTTCTCTTAATAAATTATAAAGGGAAAATATTATTTTTTCATTAAATCATTGTGAATGATACATCAATGTTTTATAGGACTATACTACTTGGCCAACAAGTAAATAATAAAGCCAAGAATCAAATAAAATCAAACGACAGTCTATCATCATTATTAGCGGTATCCGGAGATAGGTAATCGTATCTTCAACACGCTCCCGCAATCTCATGGTAATGCACTGAACATGGAGATTGACTCGTAATGAATGAATCTTGTTTCCTCACATGTGCCTGCAACAAACTTCTACATATCAATCGACAGCAACTGCTTCACATCAACCTGCTATTGCTTGAATCTGTAATGGATGCCTCAATTTGTTATTTGTAATGGATGACTCTATTTGTTTTTTTAAAGAGTCATAGAAGAAGTGATAGAGAGGAAAAAATATTTGGAGGGAATATCATCCTTAAGGGGATGTGATACCCTAAAAAAATTTCGTTTACATGAGTATAGGAAATTATGTAATTTATTTTTATTGCAAGTTTAATTTCCAGAAAATAGATCTGTACAGTAGCTGTTTAGTCTTTTCGTTTTTTCCGTTGTTTGAGCCGTTAAAACGAAGATCCTTCCGGTCAGAATCAATATTGGAAGTTGATGAACAATCCCACAAAATTTGGCGTCGATCAGAGTCCGTTTGGATGTCCGTTCGTTGATGAGAAGAGGCAGCTGTAACAGAAAAACGCAGGATTCACAGAAACCCTAACTGTGACTTCCTCGATTTTCTGAAAAGGATTGGACCGTTGAAACGAAAATCTGACCGGTCAGATCGGTAATCATGGGGTTTTGGACGTGATATAAAATTTTCAGAACGATCGGGATTCATCTTGATCCCCGATCGGCCTCGGGAAGTGAATGATGCGCTGCTGTAAGAGTCTGTTTCAGCAGCAAGTTGGGCGGCTCACTGGAGAAAATTGACAAGTCAAAGCTCCGATCCAACCGTCCATATTGAAGCCCGAAGAGTAAAGATCAGATCTGGAAAGTTTCGTCTCGATCCGAGTTTGTTTGATATGCCGATCGTCGAAGATTCTAAACAGCGGCAGATTAGGGTTTTAATTTATTTTCGAATAGATTAGTTACGGGGGTGCCAACGGTCCATCTCGGTGTTTATTTTCCGCACTAGTATACATGTGTAGATTGTATGAGTAGAACCGGAAAATTGTCATGACATGCATCATATCATGAATTCCACTCCATATGCATACATGTAGAAATTAATTCGAGGAATTAGTTAGGCATGTATAAAACACACGATTAGTTTTAATTAATTGTTTGATATTAATTAGAAACTAATTAGGGTAAAAACCGAGGAACACGGGCTTTTTCAATCGTCGAGGTTGGGTGATGGATTCTCGGTGAATCCCGTTATTCGCGAAAGCATAAGGAGTAAAATCCCGAAACCTCGTGGTTAAGGTGTTGGATTCTCGGTGAATTCCACCTTACCTAAGACGAGATTACGTTTTTGTTCCGTAGTGTCTACGTGAAAGTTTGATGTTTAAGGATTGGATAATCACGGGCAAACAGGTTTCGAAAGTGGTTTAACCACGGTTGGGTGGTCAACAGTAGCTACGGCTCAATCGACTTCACCCTCCACGTGTGGCGTTTGCACGGGGGTCTGGCAATACCGAGGCATCCGAAGAGCCACTACGGCTCAACGGACCTCTCCTAGCCTTGACCCGTCCGATGGCCACATATGTTCTAACGAATAGGTCGGGTGGGCTAGCCCACATAACCGACAACATTCGGGCCTATGATTTATTGTTGCTTAATGTATTATCAAGTCCAAAAACGTGATCAGTAAACCCACCACTTTTTCAAAATATTGAGTGGGAGCGGGAGAGGCGACAGCCGACCCCACGGCCTCTACTGTTGACACAAGCAACGTGAGAGAATGGTGACGCCTCGTGCCGGCATGGGACCGGCCTCCCTAAGGAAGGCCTTCACCGCTATCAAAATTCAAGGCTTAGTCTCCGAAAGGATAGGATTTTGGGTACTCGTCGGGTCACTAACCGACCCTAAGGCGGCACACTCGGGGTCTACCTAAAAATCTGAGACAGTAGGTCACACTCATAAAGGGTATTTTTGGTAGTACCTTGGCTGAAAAAGGAAAGGTGATTGACGATCACAAATGAGATGTTCGATTCTCAATCTGATCTTCAATTTTAATCGAAACCTCTTTGACCTACCCTAAGGCGGCACTGAGGCATTAGATTAAATCCTTGGAACGGTAGGATAGACTATAAGTACTTAGTTTATGTTCCTAAAATTTTAGTAGTGTATGATTTGGATTTATTTTCTGTCAATTTTATTTACAACTGTTGGACTTATTTCTTAGTTTTGATGATGAGTGCCATACTAGCTGTTATAGTGCAAAGGCAAAAAGATGTCTAGATAAAATGTATAGGTTTATTAGAGTTTGATTCATAAATAAGTTTGATCAAACAAGCATCGTAAAAGGCCGCCGATCGTTTATCGACAGATCGGTCTAGGTCGATAGGGTAGATAGGTCGGTGGGCGGTCCGGAACCCGCCGAAGCGAAGCGAAGGCCGAGGGTTCAAACTCGTTAATGAAGGCTAAGGGATCAAACTTAGTAGTTAAAGTCAAGGATATGGAATCGAATTTAGGCAAGTCCGTGATGACCTAAAGCGATTACATATGCCTTGTGTAGAAGGTCTAAGTTCCACAAGTTGGATGATGTTTGGAACTTGGTTATATTTAAAATGATGTAATCTAACTTCACAAATAAAAGTTAGATAAAAGTAATCACCGCATTATATTTTACGGACAAAATAAGATGTTCAAATAGATCGATTGGTATTACGACAGATCGATGAACCTTCTTTGCGATATATACCTCGATTAATTCAAGATTATTTGAAGATTACATGGATAAGAACACCAACTACCTCGACCTATCAAGCAAATCAAGGGCCGAGATTAAAAAGACGTTGGGATGATCCTTATTTTTATCCATTGGATACAAGTCAAAGGGGTGGACGATCTTACATCTTGTCAAAAAGTAGTCGACAAAGTGTCGATCCTATGAATAGTGACGAGAATGCGGTGCGGATGGGACAAATACAAGGAACGGTCACATTTGAATTTCAAATTCAAGTCACATGCATTCCTACCTATAAATAGAGGACTTTCAACTCGAAACATGATGATGAATTTTGGGATAAACTTTAAGTAACAATGCGAGTGAAAAACACCTGTCGAACTTACCGAGCTTAAGGTCGCCGATCTAGTTATTTTCTTCAAGTGCATTCGTGTTCTTTGCATCAAGCATACACACTTGAAGCGCAAGTCGCGATTACATCATCCTAATCAAGCTCTTTGCAATGAATCATTTATTTGATTCATTCTTTATTTTATAAAGAACCTGTCGAAGACAGTGAAGCATACGTTAGGTGTGAAAGACTCGTTGGTTTGTGGTGGAGAGTGGTGAAGAGGCAATCCTACCCTTCAAGGACCAAGTGGAAGACTCGGGAGCGACAATCCTACTGTTCCCGAGTTTTCGGTTTGTGAAGCCATAGTTATTGGTGAAGGACAAGCAACCTAGGATTCTTTGTAACGAGATAACTCAAAGATCACTAGTGAATTTCCTCCAACATCACGGGAGAAGAGTGGACCGAGGATTACATCACCTGGAACCACTATAAAATCTCTCTACTTACTTACCGCATTTACTTTACGCACTTAGTCATTATCCATATCAACCCGCTTTGAATCTAGCAAGCGAAATCACACACATACACTGCGAGTATCTAATACTTAGTAACATATTTAACAACAAGTAACAAGGCTTAATTTTGATATTATTCCACGCACAAATTCACCAAGAACAAAGCGAGCTGTCGGTAGACTGCGTTTATCGAGCGGGCTGCGAGGCTCACAGACTGCGAAGTATCGGCGAGTCGCCGAAGTTGCGAAATTTGTTAACTCCAAAGTTTTAAGTGTTAAGTTTATTCACCCCCTCTAAACTTAACTAAAGCCTTTTCAAGGGACCAACAATTGGTATCGAGAGCGGTGCTTCGTTCCGAAGGAATCCTACTTGTTGTACTTGTGAAAATTCTTTAAAACTTTCTTTCAAGTTGCGATTTTCAAGACTTGCATCATGGACAACACAGTATGCTAGAACTATGTTGATGTGTTCTCTTGACAGATTTGATGAGTATAAACGTCGAATGCGGGCATATCTTGTCGCTACTCATGATGAGATGATGGATGTACTAAGCGAAGGACCACTTGGAGATTACAAAGGCGAATAACGAGTGGGTGACGAGCGAGTACATTCCTAAACCAAAGAGAGAATGGAATGCGAGAAGACGAGAAAAAGAGCAAACCTCAACAACATTGCTATTGATATCATCTACGAGAACCTTGGATAGCAATATGTACATGAAGGTCAAAGATTGCAAGCGCAAAGGAACTTTGGGATAAGATTCACTTAATCGTGAAGGCACCGATGCAATAAAGAAGAACAAAATCGGTGTGGCGAGAAAAAGGTTTCAAAAGTTCAAGATGCTACCTAATGAAACCATTGAGCAAATGGAATCAAGATTCAATGCTATATCTTGGATGAACTTACCCTGCTTGAGTGTAAGTTATTCAAAAGAGGAAGTAAACACCAAAATCTTGGAAGCTTTACCTGCAAGAGATGTTTGGAAAATGAAGGTGATTGCAATTGAAGAAATGAGAAAGTTGCATGAAGAAGATACCTTCAAATTGTTCTCTCGATCTTAAGGCCTATGAATTTAGCAAGAAGCTGGTGCACTCGAAAAAAGGAAGAGCCAAAGACTACGCATTGGTGCTTCACATCATGAAGAAACATCGGGAGGACAGGATGATATGCTAGATGAAATGCAAGAGCAAATTGCCCTACCGAGCAAGAAAATCGAATGATGAAGACCGGAAAGGCCCCTACAAGAAATTTCACAAAGAGGCCTGCGAAAGAAGGAAAGAAGAACCAAAGAAAGATAATGACTATCTATGCTTTCATTGCAAGAAACCAGGACACTTCGGACCGATTGTCCCGAGTTGAAACAAGGCAAGGAACCCGATTATCTTTGCTTCAAGCGTAAGAAGCCTGGACATTTTAGACCTGATTGTCCAGACCTACTGAAGACCAAGAGTCAACAAAGAAGACATGGCAAGAAGGCTATGGTTGATGAAGATGAATCAGGATATGAAGTGGAATCTGAAAAAGGAAATGAATCTGATGACACAAGACCAGTTGCGATATGGAGGATTATGCTTTGATGGCCAATATGGATGAAGCGAGGAGGTATACAACACGTATCTATAAACACTCATGCTTTGGAAGTGATTGTGAATCAACCCGTGGTTCAAATCCTAGAAATTCGACAACAATGAGACTTTGGATGCCATCCTTAATCAGCGAGGATAATACAATCTGGTTATGAGGTTGTGAAGGCTGAAAAAGAGGCTCTCGAGTTAGAAGTTGGAAGATTGAAATTTGAATTAAGGGTTTTCAAAGGTAAGGAAAAAGAAGTTGGACGAGAATCAAGCATAAGTCTGTCGAACATCCGGCGACCTCGAATCCGCCGAACCATCTTGTTCCAATACCGCATACAAATCGGGAAAGGCTTATGGAGATAGAAGCTGGGCTTGGATTTGGAACTCGGCAATCTAACAAGAGTGGATCCAAGTAAGGTTCCGAACCTAGTACCGTAATTGGTCCTAAGTTTGTGCCGCACTAGATCCATCTCCCGCAAGGCCGCCTTGAAGCGGTAAAACCCAATGAGAATGCCTCAAGGAAGCAAAATCGAAGTCTCGAAGTCAACGGCTCCTAGTAAAATGAATAAATCTAAAAATAGGATCTGCTTTGTGCCTTAAGCCTGCACGATAGCGACACCTGCTACTAAGTCTCTTGGACCACGAAGGGAAAGAAACGAAATATTCCAAGGATAAGAATCCTAAATCCAAAAATGTTGATCATTCAAGGGATACTTATCTCGGGGGAAAGGTAGGCTGTTCCCCGCTCGATAATGATTGGAATATTCACGCATCTAATGCTAGAAACGATGAGTATAACCATACTACTAGGGTAAAACCTAGGCAATGGAATCGACGAGAGGACTTACACAAGACCTCGGCGGACTCCATATTACTGTGGTACGTTCCTAACAGACAAAGACACCTATGGTTATGCAAATGTTTCTAACAACAAGAATCATTTCAAACAACATTATGTACCAAAAGGCCGAGAAAACATATGTGGTTCCTACACAACCTCTTGTTAGAACCTATGGATGTGTGGAATACATGTATGAACCAAAGTATGAACCAAAGTATGACACATTTAGGAGAAGACCTTATGGAAACATACCAAGGGTCATGCTTGCCATCGACCACTATGGACCCAAACGGGTTTGGGTACCTAAAATGCATTAACTTTGTTTTGTAGGGTGTCCGGTACTTTGACAAAGTGGATGTTCCGGACACATGACAAAGAATAAGCACTGTCTAACAAACTTTGTGGCAAAAGATGGTCCAAGGGTGAATTTTGGCAACAAAAATACACCTGGATATACAAGAGGATATGGCACACTTATCAGAAATGGACTTACAATCAAGAATGTGGCATATGTGGAGGGACTGGACTACAACTTGCTGAGCACTGGACAATTCTGTGATATGGGCCACAACATGGGCATTCTTCTTAGCAAGAATTATTGCAGTAGGATAATGGCTAGGAGGATTTGAAAGACATTATGGTATTAAGATTTCCAAGGTTTAGCCAAGGATTAGCTCGGGACCCCACTACTCGTCGTATTTGGTTTGGTATTGCTACCGCGCATGACTTCGAGAGTCATGATGATATTGCGAGGAACGTCTTTATCGAATATTTTTGCTTCTCACTTCGGTCAATTAGCAATAATTTTTTCGTGGACTTCCGGCAATCTGTTTCATGTAGCTTGGCAAGGAAATTTTGAATCATGGGTACAAGACCCTTTACATGTAAGACCCATTGCTCATGCAATTTGGGATCCGCATTTTGGTCAACCGGCCGTGGAAGCTTTTACTCGAGGAGGTGCTCTTGGGCCGGTGAATATCGCTTACTCGGGCGTTTACCGGTGGTGGTATACAATTGGTTTACGCACGAACGAAGATCTTATACTTTGGAGCACTTTTTCTATTATTTCTTTCGCCATATTTTTAATAGCGGGTTGGTTACACCTACAACCGAAATGGAAACCGAGCCTTTCGTGGTTCAAAAATGCCGAATCGCGCTGAATCATCATTTGTCGGGACTTTTCGGAGTAAGTTCCTTGGCTTGGACAGGTCATTTAGTACACGTTGCTATTCCTGGATCCAGGGGGGAGTCTGTTCGATGGAATAATGGGATACAAGGTCACTTTTGACAAAAACAATTGTATTGTCATTAGTGAAAGAGGTGATCAAGTTGTACTTGCTGGTAGAAGGCAACAGAACATGTATGTTGTGGATTGGTCTACTGCAGTTCCAGAAACCTGCCTGATTGTGCATACCAAATCTGAACTCAATTGGTTATGGCACAAGAAGTTAAATCACTTGAATTTTGATGATATTAATCAGTTGGTGAAAAAGAAGTTAGTGATTGGTTTACCTGAGATCACATTCAAGAAGGATGCTATATGTGATGCATGTCAGCAAGGTAAACAGATAAAGTCAAGTTTCAAGTCAAAGACTAAACAATCAACTACAGAGTGTTGGAGCTTATGCATATGGATCTTTTTGGACCAATAACTCCAACAAGTGTAACAGAAAGAAATACACCTTAGTAGTTGTGGATGATTTTTCTAGATACACTTGGGTGATATTTATGAACAAGAAAAGTGAGACACTCCAAAGCATGCCTAATCTTTTGAAGAGATTACAAAATGAGAAAAGTTTAACAAATCATAAAGATAAGATCGGATCGAGTACCGAATTTCTCAACAAAGTTATAAGAGAATATTGTGAACAGAATGGTGTACTACATCAACTTTGCTGTTGGTACACCTCAAAGCAAAATGGGGTTCTTTGAAAGAAGAAAACAGGACATTAAAGGAAGCGGGAAGAACAATGATTTGTGAAGCATTGCTACCGAAAGATATTGGTCAAGAAGTATACATACGACATGCTATGCACAAAACAGAACATCAATAAACAAGAAGCCGCTTGAAGACACCTTATGAGGTTTGGAATGGAAGGAAACCTAACATATCCTATTTCCATCCATTTGGAAGTAAATGTTTTATTCTAAATCACAAAGTTCATTTGAAAACATTCCAACCAAAATCGAGATGAAGGCATATTCTTGGGATATTCTTCGGATCAACAGAGCATTCGAGTGGTACCGAACAAAAGGTCACTAAAACATGAAGAAACAATCCATGTTGTGTTTGATGAACCTAAGTTTCTTGGAATGGAAGATGAAGATCATGAACCGCTAAGAATCAACAAGTCACCGATCCAGATTGTGTTGAAGTTTTGGAAAGATTCAATGACTTAAAAGTTTCGATATCGCCCTGCTTGAACACCCTGGCGATAGTGTTACCGATGCAACAATCGAAGCAATTCAAGGATCCGTCGACCCCCTGTAGAAGAAGCTACAACAGAGACCCTACCGAAGATAATGTTCACGAAAATCAAAATAACCAAAATCCACAATGGTTAAGGAATCACCTATTTGAACAAGTTATTGGCAATGTACAGCAAGGTGTGAGGACTAGAAGACAACTGGAAGCTATGTTTACTTGTTTTCTATCTCAAATGGAACCTAAAGTTGTTGAAGAAGCAATTTCAGATCCAGATTGGATAATTGCTATGCAAGAAGAATTAAATGAATTTGAAAGAAATCAAGTTTGGACACTAGTTGAAAGGCCAAGTCATGCAAATATCATTGGTACTAAGTGGGTATACAGAAATAAACTTGATGAATCAGGTACCATTGTGAGAAATAAGGCCAGACTAGTTGCAAAAGGCTATTCTCAAGCAGAAGGAATAGATTTTGATGAAACTTATGCACTGTTGCAAGATTGAAAGCTATCGATTATTCTTAGCACATCTTGCATATAAGAACTTCAAAGTATATCAAATGGATGTCAAGAGTGCATTTTTGAATGGTATCCTAGAGGAGGAAGTTTATGTACAAGCAACCTCCTGGATTTGAAGTTAAAGATCAAGAAGATAAAGTGTATAGACTCAACAAAGCACTTTATGGATTGAAACAAGCACCAAGAGCATGGTATGAAACTCTATCTCAATTCTTGGTAGACAATGGTTTCACAAAAGGCACCATTGACAAGACTCTTTTCAGAATCAGTGAAGGGGACAGCACCCTGCTTGGTACAAATTTATGTGGATGACATAATATTTGGCTCTGAGAATGATTTACTTTGTGAAAAGTTTGCAAATCTAATGAAGAGCAAATTCCAAATGAGTATGATGGGAGAGATGAATTACTTTTTGGGATTGCAAGTCAAACAAATGAAGGATGGAATCTTCATTCATCAAACCAAGTACACCAAGGAGTTGCTGAAGAAGTTTGGTATGGAAAATAGCACTAATAATTCAACTCCTATGAGTACAAACATCAGATTAGATGAAGATAAAGAAGGCAAAGATGTTGATCGGACCTTATACGGAAGGATGATAGGCGATCCGTTGTACCTCATCGCCGACGGACGATATATCCTTTCTTGTAGGTGTTTGTGCAAGATTTCAATCTAAGCCTAAAGAAAGTCATTTAGGTGCGGTTAAGAGAATTCTCAAGTATCTTAAAGAGACTTTGGGAGTAGGGATATGGTATTCCAAGGAAGGAAGCTTCAAAGTAATATCCTACTCGGATTCGATTATCTTGGATGCAAGATTGATAGAAAAAGCACCTCGGGAACCCGTCGTTAATGGGAAATAGGCTGGTCTCCTGGTTTAGCAAGAAACGAGAATTCTATTTCAACTTCCACCGCTTGAAATGTGAATACATTCTTCTGGAAGGAAGTTGCTTGTGCACAAGTACTATGGCTAAGACAACAATTAAGGGATTATGGAATTGAAGAAAGGGAAATTCCAATCTTGTGTGATAACACAAGTGCAATTGCAATCACAGAAAATCCTGTTTTGCACTCAAGAACCAAGCACATTGATGTGAGACATCATTTTATAAGAGATCATGTTGAAAAGAAAGATGTGGTGGTTCTATACATTCCTACTGAAGATCAACTTGCTGATATTTTCACTAAACCTCTTGATAGTTAAAGATTTGCTAAATTAAGGATCGAACTTGGAATCATAAAGATTGGTCGATATTCAAGCGGTGTACTTGGAATTCACCAAGGGGATTAGTCTTTGCTATGTTGGGTGAGCTCACTTAGCAGATTAGTCATTGGTATCAACAATTCCATGTACTTATGTTTGGACAATTGAGCAAATGAGGTTGCCAAGGGGATTGGTCTTTGTCATTTTGGGTGAGCTCACTTGACGGATCGGTCATTGGTATTAAACCTCATCTTGTATTATCAATTGAACAAAACAAGAAGAAAACAAGGATCAAGCAGAGCACTTTTGTCGGCGGCCGCCGAAGTCTACTTATCGACGGACTGCCGAGCCCACCCCGCCGAGGATTACCTATTTGGAGGGAACGTTACTCGGTCAAAGTAATTAAAGTCAAAAAGCATATTGGCGGGATATTTATTTTATCCATTATTACCACAAGTCAAACCATCCAACGGTTACAAACGTTATGGAGGAGTAATGGGCCACGTGTCAAGACAAAGCATTTAATCGATTTAATCGTGGTTACCTCAATGTACGTGCGGTGAGTTTCAACTACCAGCTGTCTATAAATTCAGATCGTTACATAGCGGTTTCTCCACTTGCAATTTCGCTTTATCTCTCGCAAATTCTACATCGTGTGAACACAGATTTGAGAGCAATTTTTCTTCATCTTTTTCTTATTTCAATGGCGGAAAAGATTGAGGTTCAAATCGAATCAAGCCAAAGTGTAAGAGGCTATGTTGTTGATGCAAACGAACGGAACGGCCATTAATATAGGTCGAAGAATAAGAAGGTTTGCGGAGCCTGGAGAACAAACTCAACATCGGATTAGAAACGATATCATACACCAATGTTATTGATTTACGGAAGAATATTGTTATAGAAGAAGGAAGCTGAAGCATTCAAAACCACGTGAATGGTGAGGAGCTTGTAATCTCCTCCAATCTGTGAGAGAAGTGTTTGGTTTTGAAGAAGTTGTTGATGGTTCATCAATCCCGAAGCTATGGGATTGGACAAGATGGCTTTTGTAGATCGATCAAGACGGATGCAACTATCAAATCGGTACCAGGCATCAATTGCAAAAACATTGGTAATGAATACGATCTGCCGAGCAAGCTCATTGCAAAGAACATACTTGGGCTAGTTGGCAGTATGGATACTCTATCAGGACCCAAGATAGAGCTGATGATTATCATTTGCAGAAGCATGAAATTTGATTGGGGTGGTTATTTCATTCATTATATGAAGAAAGTAGCCAAGGAGGACAAATTAAAGAAAAGGAAATCAAAGGCCTTACCCCTAGGTTTGTTGGTTCAGACTCTGCTGAATCATCTGGAGGTTCCTAATCTTGAACCAGTTGACATAAATCAGTTCAGATACAAGAAGGAGATTGATCATGCGATTCCTGGACTAGATGATGATGAAGAGGTTTTTGGAGAGCCTTCGGTGATAATGATGATGGAGATGACGGTGATGCTTGGTGGTGAGCGAGGTTCGGCAAACTAAGAAGATATCCATCAAACCCGCCGCACCAAAGAAAAGCTTGGAAAGAGAAAGAGTGCCGATGTTAGGAAGATTACGAAATCTTGAAATCAAAGAGAACAAGAAAGGAAACAAGCATGACTCGTGAGTCCGCCGAGGGTCAAGTGGAGGTTACCGACCTGCCGTGGCTTGCAAGAAGAACTGTTGTTGAAATTCTGACAAAACAACAGAAAGAAGATAGTAGAAAGAGAAAATCTACTGGACATGATGATGATGATGATGAACCCCTATCCAAGAGGATGAAGGAGGTTGCCAAAAAGAAGAAGTATGGCAAAGGAAAAGAAATGAGAATCTTGGAAAAACAAAAAGTCCAAGAAGAGGCGTCAGTAGAAGAAGAAGAAGAGGTTGTTGAGGTGAGCCCTTAACTATTATTCCACCGGTTGTAATCGGTGATTCCTCACCGATGAGGTTATTAAGTCTACTCGGAAGTGAACGGGTTGTTGTTGAGCAATGCGTTGAAGAATCATAGCAGTCATCTGCGTACCGACCCCTTGTAGAAGATGTTATTGGTGAATCTACCGAAGAACGCACGGGTTGTTGTTGAGCAACCACGAAGAACCACAACAATCTACCGGTGGTTGTGGTAGTTGAAGACTTGATTGAAGACCCCGCAAGTTTGGCAATAGTTCAGGGGGAAGAGCAGTCTGCTGCTAACCCTGCTGATGAGCATGTGAGTCAGGGGGAATCAAGTGTGATACAGATGGAAGTAGTAGGTACAACTACACAATCACAACAACCTGCTGACTTTCAAACATCTGTAGAAGAGACCATGAGTCTGCTTGTTGGAACCTTTGGAGGTCAACAAGCCACCGAAGTCGCTCCCGGGGAGATCTTTCATGCCCTTTGAAAGGCATGTGAAAGAGAGGAAGAAAGCGAAGAATTTGTGGATCCCAAACTTGCAAATTGCTGATTATTTTCAATGGAAGTTTGGTTTCTACAAGAAACAAAAGCCATTTCCGAACCTATGACCGATTTTGAGGAATGGGCTTTTAACAAGTTGGGAGTGGAGAACTTGCTTGGATCGGTTGATACCACCCCTGCGCAATCCAGACCGATGGATCTATTTGATGAGCAACGAAGGAGGAGGGTATTAAGTTCGAGAGATCCAAGAGATGGAGATGATGATTCTTCCTCATCATCGACTCAGAGGAGATTTCCCCTCGGGACCGGAGAACCCGGTGGGACCTGCATTGATAAATGATCCACCGCACAACGGTCCCATCGGTCTTGGTAAGTCCGCCGAGGGCCGACGGACCGAAGAAATGGATGAGGATCTACGGGATCTCACCATGGATGATCTAGAAGCATTGATCAATGAGGGAATTACATTGAGTGATGGTAGGCTAGTTGATGAATCTGCTACATTTCATGTTGTAGAGCCTGTTTGGACAACCCGAAGATGAACAGATTGTTGATTTGGATCGGGAAAAGGCCACCGACTTTAGTGAACCAAGTGCTAGTTACGAGGAATCCATTGAATATCAAAGTGGATTTGACTTTGAAGGGATTCTCACCAAAGCTGCCATAACTCGACCAAGATTGGTCATGCGAAGGTTTCCAAGTGGATAATACCAATATCTTTAATCCACGGGAAATTGAAGAGGAGGTACGGAGTTCTTTGGGGTACAAACACACCTGGACAAAGGTTGGAACGGGAGGTACGGGCCGAGTCTCAAACACACACTGGACACAAAGGTTGGAACAAACTTTGGGTTTGGAGGAAACCCCGTTGTTAATGAGGCCTCTTTTGTAGTGGAGCCTTCGGAGCCAAGACCACTTTGTAGGGAAGGATAATCGCAGCCGCCGGCTCTTTGGTGTTAATCAAGAAGAGCAAACTGGCTTGGATTATGACTACAATGATGAAGAATTTCAAATTTTTGGACAAGAAGAAGTTTGAGGAACCGCACAAGATCCTATCATGGAAGACATTCTTGGTGCAATGGTTGAGGAAGGACCTCCCCTATTTGGGAGAGATTTGAGTAAAGCAATGGTCATCGTAGACAACGGGCACAATATAGAGTTGAGGAGCCTGTCGATGGACCTACCGATAGTAGAATGACTAGTGGAGTGCCAATTGAAGTTGTCAATGAGTTAAGAACCGTAAGAAATGACATGCAACAGTTAAGAACTCAATTGGACGAGCAAGAAAGAAGATTTGAAGAAGCGATGAAGATGGTAAATGATAACGGACAATCCCATCGATACGGTTGCTTCAAACTTTGCATCTACTCAAAATGCTATGAATGATTTGATACTAGATGTCAAGGGTATCAAAGTTGGAAATAAAGCCAAAGACAAGTCTCTAAAAGACCAACTTATTTCTATACATGAGAAACTTGACAAGCTTGTTTGAAGCTCCTAAACCTGCCGAGCCTCGCCGTCGCACAACAACTCCGCTATGCACGATCCCAAACTCACCGAAAGGATCAACGGATTTGGAGGAGACATTGCAATCTAGGATCACTACCATTGATACTAGAACCGGAACCATGGAAGGCCAATTGCATAGAGTGATTGTATCACGGAGGGTATTCATGGCCTCATCTCCCGTTTTGTTGATGATGTCACTAAGGGGAAGAGGGCAAATCACTGCGGAGAAAGGAGGCTGCAAGACTCTTTGCACGAAAAGATGGATTGATGATACAAATGCTTTCGGGAGAGACCGCACTGGCGAGAGTTCAACTCACTGATGATCTCCTGTCACAATACAAGAAAGAATTTTATAACAGAAGGAGACCTTACCATGATATGGGATTTCATGAAGGCCTTAACTCTTTCTTGAGTTTGAAATTTTGGGAGGCAAGAGTCAGAGCCTTAAGGGCAAATTACAGAGGAGGCAGAGGTGGAAGAAGTGGCAGAGGTGATAGGGTGTTGCCTATTACAAAAGCAAAAGACTCACTTAATGAATTCAAGGATCTTTATATGAGATTTGGATTCAGAGTGAATGATATCAATCTTGTCCTGCCTGAAGCATGGAATTGGTGGAAACAAGTCAACTCTTATATTGATTTCACACTTATTGAAAATGAATGGATGAGGGACATGATAGAAGAAATTAGAGCCTATCAAGAGCAAGCTGAGAAGGCTAGACAAGAAAGAGAGAAGAGACAATAGATCAGCTACTTATCATTATTTTATCTTTGCTGATGCTAGATTGTAATACTGTGAACAAATATTTATAATGAGAAATGACTGAATTTGTTCTGTTTTTGTTTTTATCTTTTTGCTTTGCTGATTAGGTGAGGGTAGTGGCATCATCACCAAAAAGGGGGAAATTGTTGGACTTATTTCTTAGTTTTGATGATGAGTGCCATACTAGCTGTTATAGTGCAAAGGCAAAAAGATGTCTAGATAAAATGTATAGGTTTATTAGAGTTTGATTCATAAATAAGTTTGATCAAACAAGCACTGTAAAAAAAGGCCGCCGATTGTTTATCGACGGACCGGGTCTAGGTCGATAGGGTAGATAGGTCGGTGGGCGGTCCGGAACCCGGCGAAGGCGAAGAGCGAAGGCCGAGGGTTCAAACTCGGTTAATGAAGGCTAAGGGATCAAACTTAGTAGTTAAAGTCAAGGATATGGAATCGAATTTAGGCAAGTACGTGATGACCTAAAGCGATTACATATGCCTTGTGTAGAAGGTCTAAGTTCCACAAGTTGGATGATGTTTGGAACTTGGTTATATTTAAAATGATGTAATCTAACTTCACAAATAAAAGTTAGATAAAAGTAATCACCGCATTATATTTTACGGACAAAATAAGATGTTCGACGGAGATCGATTGGTATTACGACGGACCGATGAACCCGGCGATATATACCTCGATTAATTCAAGATTATTTGAAGATTACATGGATAAGAACGACCAACTACCTCGACCTATCAAGCAAATCAAGGGTGAGATTAAAAAGACGTTGGGATGATCCTTATTTTTATCCATTGGATACAAGTCAAAGGGGTGGACGGACCTTGCTTGTCAAAAAGTAGTCCGACGAGTGTCGATCCTATGAATAGTGACGGAATGCGGTGCGGATGGGACAAATACAAGGAACGGTCACATTTGAATTTCAAATTCAAGTCACATGCATTCCTACCTATAAATAGAGGACTTTCAACTCGAAACATGATGATGAATTTTGGGATAAACTTTAAGTAACAATGCGAAATTTGAAAAACACCTATTTGAACTTACTAAGCTTAAGGATGCCGATCTAGTTATTTTCTTCAAGTGCATTCGTGTTCAATTTGCATCAAGCATACACACTTGAAGGCGCAAGTCGTGATTACATCATCCTAATCAAGGCTGCGCAATTGAATCATTTATTTGATTCATTCTTTATTTTATAAAGAACTCGCCGAAGACAGTGAAGCATACGTAGGTGTGAAAGACTGTTGGTTTGTGGTGGAGTGGTGAAGAGGCAATCCTACCCTTCAAGGACCAAGTGGAAGACTCGGGAGCAAAGCAATCCTACTGTTCCCGAGTTTTCGGTTGTGAAGCCATAGTTATTGGTGAAGGACAAGCAACCTAGGATTCTTTGTAACGAGATAACTCAAAGATCACTAGTGAATTTCCTCCAACATCACGGGAGAAGAGTGGACGACGGGATTACATCACCCGGAACCACTATAAAATCTCTCTACTTACTTACCGCATTTACTTTCGCACTTAGTCATTATCCATATCAACTGCTTTGAATCTAGCAACCGAAATCACACACATACACTACGAGTATCTAATACTTAGTAACATATTTAACAACAAGTAACAAGGCTTAATTTTGATATTATTCATTGCACAAATTCAGCAAAACCGAACTCGGTAGACTACGTTTATCGCGAGCTATCGAGGTCTCGACGGACTCATCGAAGTATCGACGGCCGCCGAAGTTGCGAGAATTTGTTAACTCCAAAGTTTTAAGTGTTAAGTTTATTCACCCCCCCTCTAAACTTAACTAAAGCCTTTTCAAGGGACCAACAACAACTGTTATATATATCTCTCTAAGGTGCTAGACTGCTAGTGTAAAATTGAGTAGTAATGACTTCGTTAAAAAGTGGTAAGTAACTAGAACGTTGTATTTATTAATCTCACATGCGATTAATTTTTCGGAAGAGATATTTCTCTTGAAGCCTTCAAAACTTAAGAGACGTAAATAGGCATGTCACTGCTGTCACTCATGCAGAACGAGAGACAACCGTAGTTAGTTTGAAAGATGATTAGGAAGATAAAATTCTTCTAGTGAATTGTGTAGTGTCTACACGAGAAATTTTCTGATAGAAAAATTGGAGAATCATAAATTAAAGTGTCGCTAGTTAGACGGTATTTGGAACCGATAAACTAGTGGGAGCTTTTATATTATGTTTTTCTAATTTATTAGAAAATCAGTCCCACTGGGTAACACTTTCATTAGACATCCCACAGTTCACGAGTAGTGTCTACTCAAACGAACTGCTAGTTCAAGACTATTTCCTTTTAAGGAAAGTTAAGAATGGGAAAGAATGTCTATAAGTGTTAATCATCTTAACTAAAGTTTTGAGGCTAAACCGAAACATTAATTAAAGAAAGTATAGGATAAGGAAAGTGATTTCGGATCACTAACCAATGAATCCTTAGCGACTTTCTTAACCGTGTAACTTGACTCAGTGGCTTAGTTCTTTGGAAGAACAATGAAGCTTGTGCATTAATAAAGTAACAACGGGCGTAATTTCGGCTAGAATAGTGGGAGTGATATAAGGAAATGAATTTCGGATTCTATCCTTGAATATCACGAGAAAAATTTATTTTTACGTTTACTGATTCGTTGAAACAATTGGATTCACTTTCAACTCGATATATTGTTGCCTCATAGAAAGTGAATATGACATTTGTAGTACGAATCCGAGACTCGGACTTTTGTTTGATAAAGTCGAACCACTTAGAAACATTTGAATAAGTATGTGTAACACATCTAAAACTATTAAAGGTAAAAGGTTTCCGTATTAAGATAAACGACCTTTCAATATCTATTAATTAGTGCATATATCCTAGAGACAAGACCGCGACGGCGGCTAAGGGTGATTCCTATCTCCCGGTCTTGGAACACTATCTCAAAGGAACAATGACTAAGTTTCCTTTCAATCGGGAAAGGGAATAGTTTTGAAGGGGTAACATAGCTTGTTCACCATGACCTTCGGGGTCTAGTGAGAGATACAAGCTAGTGGGAGATTTTGAGTGGTGACATTACGTCGATAACTACTCAAAAACGTGGTTGGTTTATCGAAAGAATACGAGGAGGTGTCTACGATTTTAGCGAGAGAATAGAGTATTCCATGCTCAGAAATAGGCTATCGCATAGTCTTGGGACTAATGCTCGGCCTGCCTCCTAGTGGAATGTTTCTCACTGAGGAAGAAACCATAGACTTGCCCTATATAGTTATTGATATGCTACAATACACTGCTAACTCGATTAAGATAATTGGTTGCAAAATAACGGTTAACATTATTATGTAAACCGAGAAGTCTACCTAGAAGATGCTAGTGAATTTATGGATAAGGAGTGAATTTGTTTCACACCACTTCCGTAAATGTAGGCATTTACCATTTAATGCTTGAAGGTAGGACTGGAGATTTTGCGCATACGTTCAGATTTTGACTGTTCGTGAAATGCCTTAATGAGACGAGTGAAGGTTGGTTGTAAGATTCTTGAGATCGAAAGTGACGGTTAATTTGTCACAATTCTTCGATAGAATTTATAAGTAACGACCTTAGACCTTGGAGTACGGTTACCCAAAGGAAGTTACTATCGATTTAATCGGACCACGTCCAACATCGGTTGTTGGTGATTACAACGATAAATACTACTAGATCGAATGTCAATCCACCCAAAACATAGTGGGAGTATGGTTTAACCATTGACCCATTATGGTTGTGTGGACTTTATAGTCCTATTTCGAGGTGATTGATAACCTATGGCTCTTAGTGGGCTGTATAGGATTCTGATCATAGAGGTTGGTTTGAAAACCTTAACCCTATGAATGGAGTTTTGATACTCCTGTTCTATTCAGCCTCTCGTAGAACCACCTGAGTGTCTCAGGCCTAGTGGGAGCAATTGGATCTACGCGGAAAAGAGTCGAATGAATAGGAAAGTTTAAACTTTCAGCGCAAAGCTGAGTGGAAGATGGGTGATTCCCTAAAAAGGAGAGAGTTAACCAGACCTTGAACTCTCTCACCACTCAGTCTTGCAAGATTTCGTTAGAAAGCGGAAAATAGGGGTGATACCCTGAGACTTTCTTGCCAAAAACGGATTCTGAATTCAGTCGGAACAGAAGGGTCTTGGTTAGAACAAACGGCAAGATGACTGCCGGGGCTTATATCCTTTGTGGATTTAAGAGAACCTCTCGGTCATTTAAAGTCACATGTTTTAAAATATGTGGACTTGACCAGAATATTGATAAGTCTTGTGTAGACTGGGTATCAATGTTGGTAAAGTAGTAGTATTGGTGTTCATAAATGATAACACTAAAACGGTTGGAAACAACATGTGTGTGCTATCTGAAGTCAGAAACTGACACGCCAAGATTCTCTGGATGAGAGAATTGGACTATATTCTAAGAATCTGATTCGGTCAAATTCACGAGAATGAGTCATTGGATATCCCACCTATCTTATTGTATAAGATGATTATGCATATACGGTTGCAGCATTCATCGAGAGTGGTCCTACACTACCTCTCTGGAATGATTCTCCAAATCTTCGGATAAAGAAAAAATGGGATAGAGTCTCTCTGGGATAAGGGCAAGTCAGCTTAACACGAGTCGATTGCAATCGAATCTTGGATTTGAGCAATGAGTAGCGGTTTAGTACGTCCTCAAGTATCTTTACAGAAGGAGGAATCATATACTTGTATATTCAGGTGCAAACTTGAATATGATTGACTACACTGATTCTGACTTGTAGTCAGATTAAGGATGATCATTAAGTTGATCTCGGGCTCAGTGTTTATGCATAGTGCTTAGAATTTCCTTTTAGGTCTGGGAGTAATTCCAGGTCTGATAAGCCGATATCACTTCATTGTGAAAACAGTGAAGAGATAGCTTAGAAGGATATTCTCAGTCATAAAAAGTCAAAAGCATATTGAGAGAGAGTACCGCCTGATTGGAAGGACCGGCAACGTTTCAATCCTAAAGATCGTCTCGAGTCGACAACCTAACTAATCAGTGTACCAAGTCGAGTGCTTGGAGTGTACGGCATTGATGGATATGTCTTATCTGCTTTTAGAGCAAGTGGGAGAGTGTTGTGAATAAGATGAGAAAGGGTGTGCTATCAAAACAATCGTTGCTTATCATTTCGTGCAAGTGGGAGATTGTTAGGTGTAGTGCCCGAAAGACAATTTGTGTAATTGTTTTTAATAATGAATGACATAACTTATCTCACTGATGCAGTATGAATATACAAACGGGTAATCGGGTAATTCTAATTAGGAAAATAATATAAGAACACGAACGTTTGGGTATAATTTGGACTGAACTCTTGAGAGAGCTGCCTACGTATCCAATTTAAGTGATAAACTGGAATCAAGCCCCCCTCGTAGTTCAGGGTGTTCTTTATATAGTAATGGATCGTGTCTTTCTCCCGGACGTGTCGGGAAGTTATCATAGATCATGCCCTAGACGTGGGATCTACCCACGTCCATGCGATTGAGATGTTGTTGACTCGGTCTTCCCCACGTTCAACCGTTATTCGTCGAAGTAACTCGGTCGAACAAGGTGGAGTCCTGCTCTGCTCTCCGACTATTTACGTCCGGCGTCTTGACTTGGTCAGCATTCGATGGTCTAGCTTGACTGGTTCGGGTATCTTTATTATTAACCTTGGGCCTGGCCCAACCACGAATAATCCGACCCAATGGGCCCATATATATCATCATAAGTCCCCCAGACTAGGGTAGGCGCTTACACGGTACGCCCTAGCACGAAACGGTTCTCGCTTCCGTTATTAATACTACGCGAAACGAGGCCAAGTTGCATCCATCCGTTATCATTATAACCGTAGACTAAACCATTACGTCGTTTCATTTCTTGTCACATAACCCTTTCTCTGTCCACTTTACTCTTATAATTTAAACCTTTGGGAACGCCCCTCTGCAACCGCAAGTAAGTCTTTTTCTATTTTATTCTGCATTTCTTTGAAATCGTTGATCTTTGATGAGTTTGAGAGCCAATACTGCTTCTAGTGAATCCGTAGAGAAACTGTTTGAATCCCCAGAGAAGATTTCCAGAGCCATAGATAGTAAGGAAGTGAATTCGTCTAACCCTGTGCTTTGCCCTGAACCTGTAGGAGAATCCAATCATCCTTCCTCCTCCATTGATTTAAGGAATACCTCCACTTTTGGAGATAATCCATTGTGTATTCTACCTTCCCATCTTCTGCCTCCTGGAATATTTACTCCTACTTCGATTGTACACCAATATCCAGAGGATCACACCGCTTTCTTGAATACCTTAAAGAGAGAAATCACTCGATTTGATAAAACGAAGGCAATAATGGCTTGCCATGGTGTTGCCGACAAAATGACCAAGACCGAGATGGCCGGTTTGTTAAAGACCTATAAGATCCGGATGAACCTTTCGAAGTCGTTCTCCCTAAACCGGCGAGTATGCTTATAATCCTCCGGCCGGTTTACGCACGGTTTACGGCGATCGGCTCCACAGCGGGTTAAGGTTTCCTCTTCCCCCCGGGTGTGTAGAGATAATGAAATATTATAAGCTAGGAGTTGGTCAGATCCATCCGAATAGCATTAAATTTCTCATAGGTTTCATGATTTGGTGTCGAATGAACACCACTCCTTTCACAGTAACCTTATTCAGGAACTTCTATCAATGCAAATTGACACAAGGTAGTGGGGGGTGGTACCATTTTAGTCGTAGGGCCAGTGCTCCGCTCATTCCGATAACCGGCAAAGATAAGACGAAGAAGAAGTGGCAAGAACACTTTTTCTTTGTAAAACACAATTCAGATGCCAGTTTAGGGCGATGGAACACCTCTTCCATGAAAGACAAGTTGGAAGACTTTATTGGTGCCACGTTGTCCCAATATCTTGTTAGTAACAATATTTCTCTCAATTTAGACTTCATAAGTTACGCACGATAGATCTTTGCTCGCTCGGCATTTGCGGGGCACGTTGGCTATGTGGAGTTTTCCAAGAAACAAGATACGAGAAAATGTATGTTTGTATTTGTATTATGTCTTTATTTTTTATTATAATTTGATTATCCCCTTTTTCTTGTAGTGGCCAACGTTGATGATCGATCGGCATTGACATCGACGAGGAGGAAGAAACGGAACAAACGATTGATGATTACGAGCGGACCCCGTCCGTTATTCCGAGAAGGAGGTGAACTTCCCGGTCGGCATGAGGATGCACAAACGGGCACTAGCTGCGGTGCTGGCGTGCGGGAAGAAGTTCCCACCGCCGATCCTCCGAGCGGGGATACACCGAACCCCATTTGTCCTGTGGACTTGACCGTTGAAGAAAATCTCCCTGGGGCCAAATTGCGGGTGTAGATCTTTGTTCCCATCGGGACTATCTCTCAACGACAGAAAAAGAGGCATAGGTCTACTTCTTCTAGCAGTTCTACCAGTGGTTCCTCTTTCAACTTTGAGGACATGTCTGCTAATGATTTTGCAGACTCTGTAAGTGGTCTCTTTCATAAAGTTTTTATATTTTCCTTATCTTTCTCTTTCTCAGATGTTTCCTTTTGTAGTGTTACCGCCTGGGTAAGGCTCTGCACAAAAAGACTGCTAGCATGGCCCAAGATATTTCTGGCCTGCAGCATAAGGTGATCCAGCTAGACGAGGCCAAGGCTAAGGTAGCCAGTCTGGAAGAGTCTAATCATGAGGCCAGTGCTAAGGTGGCCAGTTTGGAAGAGGCCCGCCTTGCTGATCAGCGAGAGATCGAGAAGCTGAAGTCTGATCTTGCCAAAGCTGAGGCTCTGATATTTACTCAGGAGGAGCAGCTAACTTTAAGAAATCAGCAGTTGGCGAAGTTGAACGAGGAGAACCTGCAAAATCTCGCCATTGCAAAGAAAATGAAGGCTGATTTTGACGAAACTCTGAGGCAAATGGAGGAAATTCCTACTCAGAATATTGTCCAGAAGGTTGTTGCTGGGTATAAGTCTTCTCCACAGACCTATGAGGAAATCCAGATCATATTGGCTCCCGCTCTGCGCAGAGGATATACACTTGGCGTTGATGAGGCCAAACCTGCTGACATGATGATTAACACTCTGCCTAACCATCGGTTGTATGATAAAAAAGCAGGGGAGATCTTCACGAAGCGATATGATGAATACAAGAATGGAGAAGACATAATTAGCAAATATGCTAAGAAAAAATCTACCCAACCTTCGGAGAAGCCTGCTCGACACTGTAGAGAAACCTGTTCAACCCTCAGCTCCCTCTACATCTTAATTTATTGTCCTTTGAAAACTTTGAGTTTGCTCAGCTTTTGATAATAACCATGTATGTAACTTCTTGTCAGTGACATTTTTAATCTCTTTATTTTTGAGTTTGTACCTGTGAATTTGACATTCTCTACGTTCTCTGTTTCCTTATTTTGAGATCCATCTCTGTTTAGAGATCTTTTGTTTTGTCTTCATATTGCGCTGCAAAGAAGTTAGGATCTTTTATCCTTAGCTTCTTTAATTTTACCTTACCTCCGCGAGAATATTCTTGCTCGCAAGTTGAGTCATTACTCGTTTATAGTTGGGTCCTTTGCCCGAATGCCCTTGCACCGCAAGTTTGGCGTTCATAATTTTTAATTATGTGATTTGCACGGAATTTTCTTGCCGCAAGTTTCGGGAGTTGTTTTGGGTCCTCGCCGAAATGCCTTTGCTTATTTGCAATTTTAGCATTTTCATCACATAAGTGGGACTTACGCCCGAGAATGCTCTTGCGCGCAAGTTTGGCATTATAGCTGTTTAAGTGGGACTTCTGCCCAGAATTTTTGCATTGCAATTTTACTGATAAATTAAGTATCATGACCTTAATTCCTGGTTTTAGCACAAGTAAAAACAAATACACGTATAATCATAAAATCGAGAAGGAAACATCGATTCAAAGTAACATTATTTACAGGAATAAAATTGCTTTAAGGAAAAAATTTCCTTAAATGAACAACATTCCAGCTTCTAGGAACCGTTTTCCCAGAGGCATTAGCTAGTTGATAAGATCCTTTTCCATGTACTTTGACAATTTTATAAGGACCTTCCCAATTTGGGTCTAGCTTTCCAGTGGGGCCTTGCTTGCTAGCCTTATTTCGCCTCAGAACTAAATCGCCTTCTTTAAAATACGTACCTTTAACTTTGGAGTTGTAGTATTGGGCAACCCGTTGTTTGTATTTTGCCATTTGTATTAGGGCTATGTCCCTTTTGTGCTCTAATTCGTCCTTGGCCTGCAACATGTCCAGTTCCTGAGTTTCTGGACAGTATAATTCTGTCCTGGGAGATTTGTGTCCGATCTCTGCAGGTATCACTGCTTCACATCCGTATGCCAAAGAGTATGGAGTTTCCTGTGTTGCAGCATTGGGTGTAGTTCTATATGCCCATAAGATATTTGGGAGATGATCTACCCAATGAGACCCCTCTTGTTCCAATCTTTTCTTCAGTCCTTGCTTTATTTGCCTGTTGGTTTGCTCCACTTGACCATTGGCTGGGGATAAGCTGCGATGTAAAGTGTTGGGAAATTCCTAAGTTTGTGCACCAAGCCCGCACTCCTTGATCTTCAAAGCGTGTGCCATTGTCGAAATAAGAACTTTAGGGATTCCATACTGCATAGAATATTTTTCCATAGGAATTTACGTATTTGATTGGCGGTGATGGTAGTTAAAGGTTTCGCTTCCACCCATTTAGTGAAATAATCCACTTGCCACCACTAAAAATTTAAATCTTCCCGGTGCTAGGGGTAATGGTCCCACTAAGTCTACTCCCCATTGATCGAAAGGCCACGGAGACACAATCGGCATCATTTCCTGTGCAGGGTTGTGCGACAAGTTACTATACACCTGGCATGTTCGGCAAGTCCTGACCAGAGTCTCTGCGTCTTCCTGCATGGATGGCCAGTAATATCCGTATAGTCTACATTTCCTGGCCAGAGCTCTGGCCCCTATATGGTTTCCACAAATTCCGAGATGGATCTCTCTTAATACATAATCTCTTTCATCCGGAGTAACGCATCTCAACCAAGGTCTTTGCATAGGATTTTACGTACGAACATCGTTGAACGGGGCATACACCTGCCGAGAGTCTTATCAATCTTCGGCATGTACTTTGTCTTCGGGTAGTCTCCCATCTCTTAGATATACTACAATTGGATCCATCCAAGTTTTACGCTTGTGTGATTGGTTGTACTTCAATTTCATCACAACTCTTGTGCTTCAATTTGCTCAACCAACACCTTCTTGTGGGACAAGAAATTCGATCCTAGTTTGGATAACGCATCGCGCTCCGGTATTTTGGGCTCGAGTTATACGTTCTACTTCTATCGTTAAGAAGTTACGCAATTTTTTCGTGCCACCGCAAGGTACTTTTTCATGGGGCCTTCTTTTGCTTCATACTCTCCCTTGATATGGTTTGTTACCAGCTGTGAGTCTGTGTAGACCTTCAAATCTTGCACGCCTAAATTTTGCGCTAAGTTTAATCCAGTTATCAAAGATTCATATTCTGCCTCATTGTTAGTAGCCTGAAAGTCGAAATGAAGAGCATATGGGAATTCTTCACCCTTTGGGCTGATGAGTAGGAGTCCTGCTCCTGCTCCCTCTTTGTTGGAGGCTCCGTCTACATAAAGGCGCCCCTTGTTCGAATCGGTCTTCTCGGCCTTGTTCTTCTCGGCCTCTTGTTCTATAGCCAAAGCTTTCTCTTACGCCAAGAAATCGCTAATGCTTGAGCTTTAATTCTTTGTTCTTGGTTTGTATTCGATATCAAATCCTGCCAATTCAACCACCCACTTTGCCAGCCTTCTAGATTTGTCTGGTTTCTCCAAAATCTGCTTCAAAGGTTGGTTTGTTAACACAATCACTGGATGACTTTGGAAGTACGGTGTCAATTTCCTTGTAGCATGTACTAGGGCTAAGACCAATTTCTCCACCTCAGAATATCTAATCTCGGGCCCTTGTAGGGCTTTGCTTACAAAGTATACTGGTCTTTGTAACATGCCATGTTGCTTTATTAACACAGCACTTACTGCCTCATTGCAAAAAGACAAGTATAAGAACGGTATTTCACCTTCCCTGTGGAGGAGTTAGAGTTGGCAAATGGGCGATATGATCTTTTAACTCTGAAAAGCTTGTTTACATTCTTCATTCCACTTAAACGGGTGGCCTTCCTAAGGACTTTGAAGAATGGCAATGATTTCGTGCGATTTCGACAAGAATCTGTTTAGAGTCGCTAATCTTCCCGTTAATCGTTGTACTTCTTTGATATTCTTCGGTTCAGGCATGGTCTCCAACGCTTTCAATTTATCGGGATTGGCCTTGATACCTTCTTTAGATATCATATAGCCCAGGAATTTGCCTGACCTTACTCCAAAAGTACACTTTTTTGGGTTCAGTTTCATTCCTGTTTGTCTCAAAACTTGGCAAACCTCTCGCTACATCCTTCAAATATTGGTCAAGAGTCCTGCTCTTGATCAATAGATCATCCACGTATACTTCCATAGATTTGCCAATCTGTTGTTTGAAAATGGTATTGATCGCCCTTTGGTAGGTAGCCCTGCGTTCTTTAATCCAAAAGGCATAGACACATAGTAGTAGGAACCAAATTCGGTAATAAAGGCGAGTTTTTACGGCATACGGGGTCCATCATAATCGATGATATCCCTTATAAGCATCTAGAAAAGCAAAAATTTCATAACCAACTGTAGAGTCTACTAGCCTGTCAATTCTAGGGGAAGTGTAACTATCTTTAGGACAAGCTTTGTTTAAATCGGTGAAGTCCACGCACATTCTCCAACTGCCATCTGGTTTCTTAACTAGCACTGGGTTTGCTAGCCATTCTGGGTAGATAACTTCTTTAATCATGTTGGCCTGCAACAGTTTTTCCACTTCTTGCTGGACAGCCTGTATCCTTTCTGGAGCAAATGATCTCTTCTTTTGTTTCACTGGTTTCCTGGTTGGGTCGATGTTGAGCTTATGAACTGCCAACTCTGTTGACAATCCAGGCATGTCACTTGCCTTCCATGCAAACACATCTTGATAATTTTTCAAAGTCTTGATTAACATATGCTTCTGTTCAGCCGGTATCCAAGATCCTACGCGTTGTGGATTCGGGATCCAATTCATTTAGCATTATTGATTCCACTGGATCGTTTGACTGCCAACTTTTTTCTTCATCTGGAACGAGGTCTTCCATTGTCACCTGCTGCACCTTCATTTTTCCACTGATTGTGGCTGTGTAGCAATTTTTTGCAGCATCTACGTCCCCTTTAACAGTAGCTTCTCCATCGAAAGTCGGGAATTTCATGCTGTTGTGTGCGGGTGACACCACTGCTCTCAGGTCAATTAGTGCTGGCCTTCCAAGAATCACATTGTATGCAGATGGAGCTTTTACCACCACATAGTTCATCATCAGAGTCCTGCTCTGTTGCCCTTTGCCAAAAGTTGTCAATAATTTTAACATACCCACAGGATGTATGGGCGGCCCGGTAAATCCAAAAAGAGGAGTTGATACGGGAGTCAACTCCGAATCTGAGAGTTTCATCGCTTGGAAGGCGCTATGATACAGCACGTTTACTGCGCTGCCTGTGTCTACGCAGATCCTTCTGACCAGATTTTTCTGGATAACCGCCTCTATTACCAGTCCTTCGTTACTTACAACAAACGTGGTAGGGCATCTCTAGGACCGTATAGAACGGTTCCCATAACTTTCTGCTTTTTTGCTTCCTTTTGCTCCTCTGCGCAGCCCTTTTTATCTTCCTGAGCAGCTTTCTACCTTCCCCTGGTCCACCCACAATGGTATTCACGGTATTAATTGGGGCATTTTCTCTATGCCCATCTGCATCCGGAGACGGATCTCTTTGTCTCCTCTGGTTGTACCTGTCATTACTGTTATTTTGTTTTACGAACTCTCTCCTTCCTCTCGGGATTATCTCCTGCGCTCGATCGATACACTCATCGATTTTTCCTTTCATTCTTCTTTGCGTCAATATCTACGATCGGATCTCTACACCTTTGTTCGAGTCATGTCCGATGTCTTTATGGTACTTACACCACCTATTGTGGTCTCTTTTCTCCCTTGGACCCCTTAACGGAGGAGGAGTCTTAGCAATTCCTTTCTTCTCCATGATTGCCAGCACTTGGTCACGAGACCTGTTCAGAGGAATAAGGTCTCTGTCCTGCAAAGCACCTTTTCCCCTAATCTTTCAGAGACGGGATCGGTTACCCTATCCTAGACAGATTTCCTTTTCTTGTCACTCCTATCCTCGGTTTTTACTTTCTTAGCATCCCTATGGGATTCTTCTCTCTTGGCTCTGTTAGCCTCTTCCCCCTGACAATGTCTGTATGCTATTTCCAGACATTCTTCCATCGTGCTTGGATCTTTGCTGCTCAGCTTTGCATGTAACCGTCCTTCTCTAAGTCCTGCTATGAAGGATGCTACCAAGAACTTATCATCCAGGTCTGCTATCTGGGATGATTCTCCATTGAATCTCTTGATGAATTGAAAGACTGTTTCATCACTTTTTTGCCTAACAGTCAGCAAATATGTCCGGTTTCTTTGGAAAGGTCTTGCTGCGATGAATGCATGCATGAACTTTCTGGTCAGCGTGGGGAAATCCGGTATAGATCTGGGGTTCAACTTGTTGAACCAATCTCTTGCCTTTCCTGTTAGAAGAGTTGCAAATGCCCTGCATTTCATCTTTTCTGGAACGTTATACAAATTCATGTGTTGAATGTACTGATGCATATGATCGTATGGATCCTTAGTTCCATCATATGCTTGAATTTTCGGAATTTTGAACCCTGGAGGACATGGGAATGCATCGATGTCCTCAGTGAAAGGAGACACCAGCCTGAATTCATCTTGTTTGGGTTTAAGTATGGCATCTAACTCAGCTCTGGCACTATCACCTCCTGGGTGAGTAACTACCACTTGTATGCTTGATTCTGCTTCCTGCTTCTCTTTTTTAGCAGTTTGAAACGGGGTATGTGCTTCGGAAACATCATTATCTTGATTTCTCGCTTTCAAAACGGCCTCGAATATGGCTTTTATCTCCTCACCTTTGAGATTTGCCAGGTTTTCGACCAACATCTGTTTAATTGCATACGGATTCTTTGGTCTGTCCTTCTTCCATAACTATTTTCCCAGTTTCTTGGTCATTTCGACCTGGGCTTCTGTCTCCGATCTGATTCTTTTCTTTCTCTTGATCATTTTGTTGTTTCTTTGAATTTCCTTGGTTTCTTGCCATTTTTCTCTATTAATCACTCACTAACTAGAATTAGCCCTCCTTCTAGCGCCAAATGATGCAGTATGAATATTACAAACGGGTAATCGGGTAATTCTAATTAGGAAAATAATATAAGAACACGAACGTTTGGGTATAATTTGGAGTGAACTCTTGAGAGAGCTGCCTACGTATCCAATTTAAGTGATAAACTGGAATCAAGTCCCCCTCGTAGTTCAGGGTGTTCTTTATATAGTAATGGATCGTGTCTTTCTCCCTGGACGTGTCGGGAAGTTATCATAGATCATGCCCTGGACGTGGGATCTTCCCACGTCCATCTGCAGTTGAGATGTTGTTGACTCGGTCTTCCCCACGTTCAACTGTTATGTCCAGAAGTAACTCTGGTCAGAACAAGGTGGAGTCGTGCTCCTGCTCCTCTGACTATTCTGTCCAGCGTCTTGACTTGGTCAGCATTCGATGGTCTAGCTTGACTGGTTCGGGTATCTTTATTATTAACCTTGGGCCTGGCCCAACCATGAATAATCCGACCCAATGGGCCCATATATATCATCACTCACCTTATTACTTGCTTTGTGCTTGTAAAGTAATACACTGCTGCAAACCCTAAGTATATCTGTATGTAACCACTCAACTCAGTGTATGGATTACACGTGAGGATTGAGTTAGTGGTGGTATACTTAAATTGTTAGTCCGTGGTGAACTTAATCGAGTTTAGGGTCTCTTGATTAAAACACCAATAATGCGCCCGAACACTTAGGGTGTGATAGTCTTATCCGGTCGGTAGAGGGTACCTACGTGGGGCATTTATATATGATGGCATTCATATAGGATTTGGACCGATTTAATCGAATTTCTCGGTATAATTCCGTTATCGAGGAATCTTATTAAATCATTAGATGATCATATATGGATCAACCTTAATCCTGAGGTGATCACGGGATCGCTTGTCCCGGGGTAGTGTTTGATGTGTTAGTTACGGTTCACTTTAATATGTGTTCCAAGCCACTTCTCATTGGCACTATCTCCAGATGAGTGAGTAGTCCTGATTTCACAGACATGGAATCCATTCCTTCCCGCGGGAAGTAGAGAGACAGTCCCCTTGTTTGTTAGCCCTAAGAAAGTGATCGATCCCGGGAGTTCACATTTGACTAATTAGCTACTAGTTAGATATGTGTGCTAATTGATCATCAGGGGGTTAATGGTAAATAAGGATAAGATATTCTGAGTCGGGTTCACGGAGACTTCCCACTCAGAATGGACAGTCTATGGAGGGTTAATCCGTATGTAGTGATTATATCAATGAACGCTTATTCACTCTATGGGTTGAGCATAAGTATACATCTATAATCGGTAGAGTTCAGTTTCGGGTTTATGGTGACGTAATCCCGGAATTAATAATTAATGTACTTATTCGGTTCGATGAATAATTAATTATTGGAGCTACTGGTTATAGGTCCATGGTCCCCGATGTGGCTTCTGTAATTCGGACTAATAATCTTGTTACTTGGGCCTCGGTGATAATTAATTGGCGAGCTAATTAATTGATATGCATGAATATTATTTAGTTGGGCTAAATAATATAATACACGAGAAAAGACATTTTTACGTGGGCACAGTGGGCTTAGTGTGGCGCCAATATGTCTTGGATTTTCCAAGAAATTAGTTTTCCTGGATAATGACATATTGTGTAATTAGTTATTTATTTGTTAAATAATTAATTGGATAAATAAAAGAAAATAATTTATTTATTATTTATCTCTTAACTTAAGGATAATTATATTTTCTTATTATAAGATTGTAATTATCTCTTATTTTTATTGGATAATAATAATTAGAATTATCTCTTTTATTTTGTTAAACCGATTGGGTATAGGTTTTCTCTCTTGGATTTTTGCCTATAAAAAGAGAATCCCCCCAAGCCCTAGGGGAAGAGAGGGCCACAAAATTTATAGAGAAAAAAGACTAAGGAGTTTGATCCTTAGCTCCATCCGGTTAGAGAAAAACTTGGAGTTTTTCTTGGAAGCATATCAAGGAGGTTCTCATATCAAGAAGGGTGTCCACCAACCACAGTTTGGAGAACACATTGGAAGATCAAGGCTTCTCATCCTAAGATCAAGGCGACTCTTCCCGTTATTGGTAACATAATCTTAAACCCCCTTGTAGTACTTAAGTCCTTTAATTATGAATTGTGTCATATGAATCGTGATCCATCCGCTGCGCATAGATCTAACTCGTTTAGATCTAAGAACCTGCATCCTTCAAAAGTAACATTGTTGCATAAGTTTTAGATGTCCTAAGTTGTGATCTTGTCAAGTTTAGATCTTTAAGTTGTGAATTTTGAGGTTGGACTTCTTAAGTATCGACTTTCTAAGCGAATCTTCTAAAAAAATGGTAAACCCTACCATTGACGGTCCCCTCACCCCCGATCCCACAGGAATGCGAGGAGAGGTTAATCAGGTAACCTAGTAGCTCCAGGAAGGGGGTGCTACTTATATCCTCTTACCGGAAGGGGCCGAGAATCGAACCCCCAACCTCCGGCTTTAGGAACATAGCATTGATTATCCACCCCTCCCCTTTACCACTAGGCCATATCCAGGGGTTTCTAAGCGAATCTTCTAAATGTTGACCTTGTAAGTTAATCCTCTAAGTGTTGAATCTAGTAAGATTGGAACTTGAAGTTTAGGTGGTGTGACATTAGGGCTAAGTGTGAATCTCCTTAAGTGAAGTTTTGAGGCATACGTTTTATGTTTACGTCTTAAGATGATGGTCCTTATAAACTGAATTTCTGTTAACCTCCCTAACGAAACCTCTAGGTTTCTTCAAAACTCATGGATCTTTCCTTTCCACGTTTCCTTTTGTTTAATTCATCATTTCTCGGAGATTCGCCTTGATATTGTGCATAATGATTTGCACTTGGACCTTTTCTAGCTTTTTCATTCATGGTGCAATCCATTAATTAAGAATGTTCAATGCTAGATGCTCCCATGCCTCTGGCATATAGCTTCCTCGTCCTTTTTGTAACTTTGCTCTAAGCAACATGTGTACATGGTTTTGTTCACATTTTCGTTATGGTGAACAATCATTTTCCCTACTCCATAAGGTTTGAAAATTTAACTCCTCAAGAAAGGTTTCGTTTTCTACAAGTTCTCTTAATAAATTATAAAGAGAAAATATTATTTTTTTCATTAAATCATTGTGAATGATACATCAATGTTTTATAGGACTATACTACTTGGCCAACAAGTAAATAATAAAGCCAAGAATCAAATAAAATCAAACGACAGTCTATCATCATTATTAGCGGTATCCGGAGATAGGTAATCGTATCTTCAACACGCTCCCGCAATCTCATTGTAATGCACTGAACATGGAGATTGACTCGTAATGAATGAATCTTGTTTCCTCACATGTGCCTGCAACAAACTTCTACATATCAATTGGCAGCAATTGCTTCACATCAACCTGATATTGCTTGAATCTGTAATGGATGCCTCAATTTGTTATTTGTAATGGATGACTCTATTTGTTTTTTTAAAGAGTCATAGAAGAAGTGATAGAGAGGAAAAAATATTTGGAGGGAATATCATCCTTAAGGGGATGTGATACCCTAAAAAAAAATTATAGCTGAATAAAAAAAATTGATGTGTGGTTACCCTTGTGATCAACACATGGTTGAGACAAAACTTACTAAAATTTGGAATGAAGGGTTGTACCCTAATTAAGGAAATTTGGAATGGAGGATTGTAAAAACCCTTAATAAGATTTGGAATATTGAGGGTTGTAAAAGCCCTAAATTAAAAAAAAATACCGGATTTGAAAAGAAGTTTGACGATAGAAAAAACTTCTTTTAAAAGAAAAATAATTTAATTAAAAAATAAAGTGATTATAAATGGAAGAAAATAATAGAAGAAGAAATAAAGAGGAAGAATTATTGGGAAAGAATTTGATGGAAGGAGAGAAAGAAAACACGATTCAAACAATATTTAATTGCGGCTTCCTTCGCACTCTCAGCTCCGTTGCTGCGGGTTGTGTTTGTGTTGCTGTTGCTTCACTCTCCTGCCTAAAGATTTGGAAAAAAATTGCGGAGGGTGTGGGAGGTCATAATGATAGAGAAATTTATTTTGATGACTAAAAAAATCAACGGAAAAAAGAAACTACGTGAAAGAACACTGTTGAGGGGTGAGGGTACGTGTAGATTACGGTAACAAACCCCCAAACAAACGAATTTCTATACGATTGACCAGGATCTGAAAGACGTTAGTCGAAAAGCTCTGCTACCATAATAATTTATAAAGAGGAAATATTATTTTTTTCATTAAATCATTGTGAATGGTACATCAATGTTTTATAGGACTATACTCCTTGGCCAACAAGTAAATAATAAAGAAAAGAATCAAATAAAATCAAACGACAATCAATCATCATTATTAGCGTATCCGAAGATAGGTAATCGTATCTTCAACATATCTTTTTACATCTACTTAACTTTTCAAAAAGGGTTACACTAACGAATTTCAAAACAAAATTTGACTATATGTTTGAAAAATCTATTGTGGATCATCTTTTCTTAATCCTTCTTAAATAAGTCGTACATATTCAAATGACTTTATCTTTGGATATGTTATGACCAACTCTATGATCTACGTTCTCCCTTTTGGACCCAAGTAAAATTCGTTTTAGTTTGATTACAGCCTGCAACCTAAGTCGGTGTATACTAACTTGGAAAAGATTGTGATAAACGTTTTTTTTATCAAAAGAAAATAGTTGTTTTTGACCAACCTCTCCATGTTCAAAAACATTATGACTTTTGGATATCACCTAGCAAACTCCAAGTCCTATAACTCTCATCTTTTATCATACTCAATATCCTTTTTGTTTGAGTTACACAAGTCACCACTTTCAAGCATGTTGCAAGGAATAGTTTCAACTTCTCATCCGTATGATCTGGTATGGTGATCATCATCTTTTGACTTAGGACTGGGTATGTGTTGAAGTTGTCAAACTTAAAAACACAACTAAATAAAATGCGAAGTATTATTACTCAAGATAATAATTGTGTTAAGTTACAATGATGCTGATCATAGGGTATTTATAGTATCATACACCACATGTATAAGTTAATAAAAGCTACATGGAAGTTATAACAGAATAATCGTTCTAACTACAAACTATATAAACACATCCTGCTGCATCATGCTGAGTCCTCAGCACTCTGATGAGTCTGTGTTGATCAGCTGAATATCCTCAACTGTTTGTCTATGTTGAATTTCTCAGCTTGCCCTTAACACTCCTTTAGCCATATATTGTAACACCTCCCTCAAGCTGATAGTGATACATGAATCAGCTTGCACTCATCACTCTTTTAGCCACTGGTACTTGGTTGAAATATCTTGGAAATCCCCAGCTTGTCCAATAGATAAGAAAAGAGTGGTGCATCCAAAGACCTTGTGAGAATGTCAGCAATCTGCTCATTAGTATTCACATGTAGCAATTTGACAAGACTAGACTTGACTTTGTCCCTTACAACATGAAGATAAATTTCAATGTGCTTGATCCTTTCATGGAACAAAGTAATATGAGCAATATGCATAGCACTGACATTGTCACAAAACAGCAAAGCAGGCAACTGAACAAGAATCTATAAATCATGTAAAATATAAACTAGCCACTGAAGTTCACACATGGCACTAGACATAGCCTCGTACTCAGATTTTGAGGAGATCCTTGTAATGGATGTCCACTTCTTTGCTTTTCAAGAAATAGGAGCATCTCCCAAAAACATCATGCGTAGCCTGACACAGACTTTCTGGTTTCAGGACAACTAGCCCAGCCACTGTCAGTAAAGCCTTTCAAGACATGGTTGTTCTCTACTGGGAATAATATGCCTTCTCATGGATTTGCTTTCAGAAACCTTAGTAATCTATGAGCACCTATCATGTGATCTTTAGAGGAGTGTCTAAAAACCGACTTAGTTACTGGACTGCAAAAACAATGCATGGACTGGTGAAAGTGAGGTAGATTAGCTTACCAACCGGAGATCTATATACAATATTGTCATCTAACAAAGTTGAATCTCTATGTTGTAGGGTCTTCTTGGACTCCATAGGTGTCTTGGCACGCTTGGCCCCAAAGCTCATACTCTTGTAGAAGATTTATGATACGATCGGATCATATCACAAACGAGTTTGATTGATTAAACGGTGGATATCTAGGTAAATTAAGAAATTTCTCTGGTGCTAAGTGCGGTGTTGTTCAAGAACACTATGAAGATGCTCAAGAACAATATGAATGAAATATGAAGATATGAAGAAAACCAAAAAGTCAATAAAGCTATAAATGGGCGAGCTCGATTGTTGACGAATTGGCGAAGTTGTCTATTTCTTTGTATTAATGGCTTATATCTTGTCCTTTTCAGGGTACAAATGCCTCTATTTATAGGGCTAAGAGTCGGCAGTTACTAATGATGGTAATTAAAGCATAATTAAATGTAATTAACTACGTGGTTGTCGTGGCAGCATATGAGTGGGCGAGCTTAATGGTAACCACTCTGGGTTCTTCGCCTGTAACCGCCCTGTAAGGACTCCTCTTACCTGATTTAGCGGGCTTGACCCAAGCTGTCGGATTGAGAGCTGGGGGCGAGCATGCCAGCCTCCCAGTGTTTCGTGCCGAGCTGTAAAGGACGGGCTGAAGGGCTTGTTGATCGACGCTTGTTGCCTCGGCCAATGGATGGTGTATGTAAAGGCCTGTGGTGAGCTAGATTGTTCCCGGCCCAGTTCAGATTATTAGGACATGAACTGATTGGTCCGAGGACCCTATTCGTATTCATCAATGATTGCACCAACATCATGGATGTATTCTCCTTTGGATGAACATAGAATGGACTGGAAGGGCTCAACTTTTTTTTTTTGTTGCGATGGCTGTCAAGAACATGAAATCCACACCATAATATACCAAAAAGACCGAAAAACAATCAAGAAACTACTAATATACACACATTTCTCTCATGAAACTGTGTATAACACTAGAAAAGTGAAGAACACTCTCAAGTTTCTCTAGAAATCGGAGTAAAAACACAGAAAAGCAACTGATTCTCTCAAGCTTCAGTCTCTGATACCATGTTGAAGTTGTGAAACTTAAGAACATAACAAAATAAAATACGGAAGTATTATTACTCAAAGATAATAACTTAGTTAAGTTACAATGATATTGATCATAGGGTATTTATAGTAACATACACCACATGTATCAGTTAATAGTGGTTACATGGCAATTATAACCGTTCTAACCACAAACTATATAAACACATTCTGCTGAGTCTGTGTTGATCAGCTAAATATCCATAACTGTTTGTCTATGCTGAACTGCTCATCTTGCACTCGACACTCATTTAGCCATATATTGTAACAGTATAGGGTTTGATAAGCTAAGAATAATAATTTCAATAATATGTTTCTCTATGTTTGAATTCTTCCTACGCTAAGGAATCTAGTAGGAAGGTTGTAACGGTCGACATTTGACACTTTCCAGTAGTGAGATGAACAAGCAGTTACCTCCAAACCTGACACTTTTGTTGTCCATGCTCTCATTCTCTTTTTGCCAACCAAACTTTTCCTCGAAGTTGATCCCTTATATAAAGCATTTGAAGACTCAATGAATTTTCCGCCCTTTACCCTGCTTTGTCTTAAAAGCATACCGTTGTATGTTTTATTTGAAAAAGGTTCTCACCGTTTCACTATTCTAAATCAAGAAAACAAGATCCTTCTAGTTTAGTAACAATTGCATTAGATTTTCAACTTCCTCCTTAAATCAAATATGACAAAACTTTTTTTATTTACTTGTGTTCATCCTTAACTACTCTCTTAAAAAGATATTTTGCTATGGTTAACCTTTCTTTTCTCAATAATGAGTTCTCTTTTCTAAGCAGGGGTGACTCGACCCTTTGTCAACGGGGTGCGGCCGACCCCCTAAAAAAATTTATGTACAAATAGTATAGATTTTTTTTATAAAACACACATATATATATATGTGAAATTGACTCTATTATTTTTATTCATTGACCCATGTTTTTATGTATCGCCCATAATTACATGTATAAAATTAAATATACAAATATATACGTGATACTGAATTATTTTGACATATTTCCGACCCCCATGTTAAAAATCGTACAACCGCCCATGTTTCTAAGTGTGTAGCATTGTGTTCGGTCAGATGTCTAACCTCTTTTGTAACATCTCTTTTTGGGAATTTCTATAGCCTGTTGGTATGAACTTGTAGTTCTTTTTTAGGAAGGGGAAAGCTGTTTACCGAGTTGCTTTCTAAGAACTCCAATTGATCACTAACTAAACTTCAGTTCCTATCAAGTTGGCATCTTCAAGCTTTTGCAAACTATCTATTTTAATCAGGACTTCTTTGGATGCTTGAGTCGGTTACTCCAACAATTTTCTTAAACCCCATTAGGATTCCCAAATAACTTTTGAATTAGATCATGTCAGAACATCCTAAAGTTTTCTTTGTATTATTTTTATATAATCACAGGCCTTCTTCGTTTCAAGGCCTTCTTGAGTACCAAGAAGATCAAGCATGGGAATGCTTCGACTTCAGATATGTTTATGATTGAGAAAAATATTGCTTCTTCTAAGTCAAACCGTTAGGTATTAGATACTAGATGTGGTTCTCATATTTTTACGGATATGCGGGGCTAAGAAAGACTAAAGATATGAAGAAAGAAGAGGTGGACTTGCGCATGGGGATGGGGCAAGTGTTGCTGCCCTAGCCGTAGGAGTTAATTTTCTTTCGTTGCATAGTGGGCTATTACTTGAATTAAATAACTGTTATTTTGTTCCTTCTCTTACGAAGAGAATTATTTCCGTTTCTGCTTTAGATGTTGAAAGATTTTCTTTTACGTTTAAGAATAAATGTTGTTCTTTTTCACGTGATGGAATATTTTATGGTACTGGCAAACTTGACAATGGTCTCTACATATTAGATATGAATGTTGACATACTTAATATAGACAACAAGAAAGCAAAAACAAGTGACTTGAATGAATCCTACATATGGCATTGTCGACTTGGTCATATAAATAAGAAATGCATTTCCAAACTCCATAAAGATGGACTAGTGAATAATTTTGATTATGAATCATTTGATACATGCGAGGATTGATTACTTGGAAAGATGAAAAAGTCACCATTTAGTGGCAAAGGGATGAGATCCAATGAATTTCTTGAGCTCATACATACTGATGTATGCAGCCTAATAACAATTCAGGACATAGTTGGATACTCATATTTTATCACCTTCACTGATGACCATTCCCGTCATGGTTATGTATACTTAATGAAGTGTAAGTCTGAAGCCTTTGAAAATTTCAAGGAATTTAGAAGCAAAGTTGAGAAAGAACTAGGTAAAGAGATCAAAACGCTTCGATCCGATCGAGGTGAAGAATACCTAGATGGTGAGTTTTAAGACTACTTAAAGAAGAATGGGATTCTACCTGAATGGAACCCTCCCAGAACACCTTAGATAAATGGCATATCTGAGAGGAGGAACCACACCTTGTCAGACATGGTGTGATCCATGATGAGCTACACAGTTCTTCCAAAATAGTTTTGGGGGTATGCTCCAGAAACAACATCCTACACACTAAACCGAGTTCCATCAAAGACGGTTGATTCTACTCCATATGAGGCATGTCATAAGAAGAAACCAAGTCTGGCATATCTTAAACCTTGAGGTTGTCCGACTTATATGAAGCGGGTTATGCCCGATAAATTATATGCCAGATCTGACAAGTGTCTGTTTGTGGGGTCTCATAGAGAAACTAGAGGATATCAATTTTACCATCCAAGAGAAAAAAATTTGTTTGTCTCCTAGGACTGGCCACTTTCTGGAGAAAGAGTTTATTCTGGAAAGGGTCAGTGGGAGTAATATTGATCTTAAAGAAATTCAAGAACCACTTGAGGATGACAGTCAGTTGATGGAAGTGGGGCAAGAACCATACACTGATGAGGTAAAGACACCTTGTCTAGAAACATAGACACCTCAAAGATCCAATCAGGAACTTCGTGAACCTGAAAGGTACATTGGAGTATACCTCATGAAAGACGAGGACCTAAAAACTTATGAGGAGGTGTTATGCCTGGCAAAGAGAAATGACTAAAGGACATGAATTCTGAAACAGAATCCGTGAAAGACAACTAGGTTTGGAACATAGTTAATCCACCTGAGGGAATCGTTCCTACAGGGTGTAAATGATTCTTTAAGAGAAATACCAAAATGGATGGTAATGTGGTTACCTACAAGGCAAGGTTGGTGGCAAAAGGTTATAAGCAAAGACATGGAGTTTCTATGATGAAACATTTTTGCCAGTAGCTATACTAAAGTCCATTAGATTTTTGTTTGCTATTGCAAGCGTACCATGATTATGAGATCTGGAAAATGGATGTGAAAACATCTTTCTTTAATGGAAATCTGTCTGAGGAAGTGTACATGACACAACCTGAGGGTTTCATAACCGATGATGCTAGGATGGTGTGCAAATCGCAAAGGTCCGTTTATGGACTAAAGCAAGCTTCTCGGAGTTGAATCTTTGCTTTGATGAAACTATCAAATAGTTTGATTTCATCAAAAACGAAGATGAGCCGTGTGTTTACAAGAAGGTTAGAGGTAGTGCCGTAGTTTTCTTAGTGCTTTATGTATATGACATATTGCTTATAGGGAATGATATCCCTATGTTACAGTCAGTCAAAGTTTGGTTATCCAAGAACTTCTCTAGGAAGGACTTGGGAGATGCAGCCTATATTCTAGGAATTAATATCTATAGAGATAGATCTAAGAGGTTGCTTGGTCTGTCACAATCCACCTATATAGACAAGATGCTGAAGATATTTAGCATTGAGAAATCCAAGAGAGGATTTATGCCCATGTCTTATGGGGTCTATCTGTCAGAGGAAATGTGTCCTAAAACTGAGGAAATGGTGCATATGATCCCTTATGCATCGGCTATTGGGTCTATCAGTTATGCCATATTGTGTACAAGACCGGATGCCTCGTACCATCTTAGTATGACTAGTAGGTACCATGAAAATCCATGTGATGGTCCCTGGATTGCTGTCAAGAATATTGTTATGTACATGAGACGTATTAGGGATATGTTCCTGGTTTTCGGGAACTCTGATTTGGTAATTCGAGGTTATACAAATGCCAGTTTTCAAACCGATAATGATGACTTTAAGTCACAGTCTGGGTTTGTTTTCATGCTTAATGGTGGGGTAGTTAGCTGGAAGAGTTACAATCAGGAGACTACTGCAGAATCTACAACGGTAGCCGAGTATATAGAAGCCTCAGAGGCGAAAAAAGGAAGCAGTTTGGATGAAGAAGTTTGTTACTGAACTTGGTGTGGTTCCCTTCACTGAAGGTCAAGTCCCACTTTACTGTGATAACAATGGGGCAATTGCTCTGTCAAATGACCCAAGGTCTCATCAGAAGTCCAAACATGTACTACGGAGGGAGATAGTGGATAGAAGAGATATGAAGATATAGAAATTCCACACGGGTGATAACATAGTTGATCCGTTAAGGCTTTATTGCATGCTAAGCATTAGAAACATGCTAACATGCACGAGCTTAAGCATATGGGTGATTGGCTTTAGGCCAAGTGGGAGATTGTTGAATTAGTGTCTTAACCCAATCGGATTGGTCCGGATCTGACCGGGTCGGGTCAATTACAGTCTATTTAGTTCATGTATTATTATTATTATGAATAGTAAAAGCACTTTTTTTTATTATATATTATGTTTATTTATTGAACCAATTTATTATTGTATATATGATAACGTCCTTAGTATTAAACCGTGTTAGAGAAACAATGATATTGAGTATGGTAGATGAGATCTCGAATCACTTTAATAAGTTTGATACTTAAATGTCTCTAGTCGTATGTACAATTAAATATGCCATTAATAGTACGATTAGACTAGCACGTATTGGATGTCTTCTATCTTATGAGGATATGGATAGATCTCGTCTATCGAAGTGTTGGGACACTTGGACTATACATGGACATGTATTAGAGAATATGTATGTTAGACTGAACCAATTACTTTATTATATGTCGCGGTATGTGGCGGTTGTGTAATTATCCTGAGACCGGAGTCTTCATGTATTCACGGTGTGGATTGTCATGCTTTGACGCTATTAAGGTTTCCCCTATTCAGGGGAGATCATGCGGTAGTGCATGGGTATGATACTGAAGCATGCGTAGGATTCATGTTGCTCATTTGGGAATCTCGTATCCTTATATTAGGAGTAAATATCCGAAAGAGCCATCTTATAAGGAATGTCTTGCTCTCATGAATATTTGCAAAGTGGGAGTACATGAGCTACTTCGGGAGAGATTGATATCCAGGTTATAAGATACATTCATTAATGTATTGACACTCGAGATACGATTGTATGGATATTATAACATCGATAGGATTCTATTTACACGGTAACCGTTTCACATGAAATGTAGTAGTCCATGCATTTGACTCTTCCGATGATTGAGGGTCATCACGTGTTGCTAGACACTATTCATGATTGTTAGGAATGAAAGGTATTTTAGTAAATGCACTTTGTGCCTACGGCCAACATATTCGGAAGCCTATCGGGTCGCACACATAAGAACATCTAGCCGGATTAAAATACGTTTATAGTGATAACCAAGTAAGGATACTTTTTTATCTCGACTATAAAGTGTTATAGTGATAAATTAATATTGTGGTATTTATTTATTATGAATAAATATAATACAAGATATTAATTATGTTGATTAATTAAATATACATATTTTATACATGTATGTGGCGCATGTGTGTATAATGATACACATGGATTTTGCACTTTAAATAATAGATTATTTAATATAAGATATTAATATCAGGGTTAAGGGCCCAAAATGACACATAATTGACTTAATTAGGCAAATAGGACACACTAAAATTTTCATTGTTTATAAGAACAAAAAAAAATAGTAGATAGACAAAGCTACCCTCAATTAAATAGAAAAAAAGGAAAAAAAAAAACAAAACAAATGCGAAATGCGTGTAAACATCGTTCTTCCTTTTTTTTTTGAAACAACGTATAACAACTTTTTTGAAAAAAAAAACTGTGCCATATTATGTAATAATATAATTTGGATCGTTTATTGATTGATTCTAATTGATATTTTGTAATATTACGATTATTCATTTAATGTATTCACACACTCATTATTTCATTGAAATAATACACAAGTATTATTTGTCTTCATCTACATCTATGTTTTCCCTCTTGTTCATTCTCTTTTATTTTCTTAGTTTTATAACACGTTATCAGCACGAGTCTCTACCAATTGAGATGCTCATGTAACACTGCCAGGATTTTTCACCACAGAGTCCAAATCTCCTTTCGTCCCTTTTTTTTTCCTCCATTCAAACAAAGTTTGTATCATAGTAGTATAATCTTAAAAGCACTAGTTGATGAAACAATAAGATTTGAGAAGATAAATAGATATTGTATGTTGATATGGTTACAAATATTTTCAAAGCAACGATTGACTTTCGCATATGCCGAATCAGTGGGAAAATCAACAACTCCTAGATCAGGGAAACACAACGAGCCTCAATGCGGAAAATCACAGGATTAAAATTTCTTCATGTTACATTTAAGGTAAATATTGAAGTAAAATTTTGTTTGCTTAATTTATTTTATAATTATCAATTGTATAATACTATCATAAATATTATATATCATATTATATATGATATGGATAAAATATTGATGTTGTAAATATTGATAACATCAATACATTGATAGATTTAGTCAAGGCTACAATGGGATTATGACTTATACCCATTGATTTGATATGAAGCTCTCATGGTTGAGTTTTGTCTTATAGACAATATTTGAAAGAAATATATATGATGTCTGTCGATGCTCAATATTTTAAACGAGCATATACATGGAATTGAAGTCCATCTGATATGTGAAAAGCTCATAAAAGTGAATATAAAATTCACAAAAGTGGACATGTCGTTAGTTGATGAAAGTGAATGTGAAATTCACATATTTGAAAGTCGGACATGCCAAATACTCGTAAAAGTGAGATTCACAGTAAAAAAACGTGAACATGTTATTCACAGAAATAACTAAGGACCTGAACTCCGTTGAAAAAGACATGTTTCCACGAGTGATCTGATATTCAGAGATAAAAATCTACTGAATATCATTAGATTTATATGATCATCGATAAATAATATTTTATCTGGTATGCCTTTGAAGTGGCACTACTGATTGAAATGATTTATGATTATATGAAGTTGATTATGATGGTTATGTCATAATTAAATATATAAAATTCCCCATATGTGGGATATGAAAACAACGAGTTATCACTGATATGACTAATGAGTCCAAACCAAATTATGATATTCATTCCTGATAAAGAATTTGATTCAGTGTATTAATATTCGGTTATAGTCGTGGACGGGACATTGTTGATACAGTCTTAATATATTTCAAATGATTGATACAATAAGCATGATAAGAAACGGAATGATCTTTACAAGATCGAGCCACGTACAACAATTGGTTGTAATTTTGACGATGCATTTAAATTTTAGCATCGTTTGTGGTAAATGAATAAATAAATTGGTTTTTTATCTTGGTATTATTTTGATACGGTGTGAGATTTTATTATTGTTTATACGTTGCTTTATATTTTAGCAATATATTTCTCACTATAAAGTAGATATGGTATGAAAAATAAGAACATGTTTTTGTCATAGCATTTACTTAATTGGATTGATATTAACCATAACTTTACAATATTTGCATGATCATTGTGGTAACTATTGCATTCATTTTATTTTTGACAACCGTATATGCATTAATTTTAATAAATAAAATTGTATTTATTCATTCATGGAAATATTTTATTTTTCATGAATAATGGTAAAATTAAATCTGACAACAGATTATAATACTTAATTAGTGAGTGAAATTTATATTTGTCATAGCTAGCATATGATGATTGATTCACTTATCGTAATATGAAGTAATTGTCTCTTGGATCCCTTAGCACATATAATTTCAATTCATAATTAATTGCTTTGAATGATAATAAACTTATTATTGTACGAATCTGTTTTTGTGATATATATTCGTGAACATTATTATTTGTTTGGAAGTTTTTTTCCCTTTCATGTGTCATAATTTTATTTCTTCTTAATGAAGAAAGTTGAACCGGTTAATGGTGATGACGACATTTTTCTCATCAATAGTGCGACAACGCACGTTATATTGGACAATAAAGTAAATTTCACGAAATAAAATATGGGAGAAATGAATATCAAATGCATAATATGCAAGTGCTATATAAGGTTTCGAAAGAGCCATTGAAACAAAATTGTTTGAAATAAAGTACTAAGTTCTCCCAAGTCTCGAAAATATCTTTTTGAGTAATATGGGTATCATATCGAGGCTGAGACCAATAAAGAGCAATATGCTTAAATGTCCATTGATAGAAGAGAGTGTGACTAATACTATATGTATTGGTTATGCAATGATATGTGTATCATATTATATAAGATGCATCATGTTATACAAAGTCCGTTCAATGAAGTGAATGCGACCAAATTAAAAGATGCATCGATCCGTTCCATGAAGCGAACGTGACAAAATAAAATTATTCTGGGGATATAAATTACTGTGGTCATATCCAAACGAGACAATGAATAAATCGATATTGAATTATCAATCTCCATAAATGATTATCTAAATTCCCCGATTAGAAACATGAAAGAGGTTTGTTGATACCCGCCATAAGAGGATTTCATATTGAAAAATTGAATCCATCACGGGTTATTGCAATTTTCTAATTATCGATTGTGATAAAAATATTGTCTGAGATTAGCGGGTGGAAATTCTTTTTCAAATTAATTATATCTCGGGACAAACATTGACATAAATGAACATGAAGTTCATATCTAAATAGTCGTGATTGAATCACGTAAAACATGAATAGTGTTGACACAATATACCAGGTGAATTAGGAACTCTAAAAGAGTTTTCAATTATAAATGTTCTGGTAATATAGCATGCAAAGACATGTCCTAAGATAGCTATATAGCATATTAATATATGGGACACAATAAACATGATCAGCCTCATGAGGGGGAGAAAATGAATATGAAAGTTCATTATATTTTGTTGGTTTATCGAAACCCCCAAAAGAATGTGAAAAATAATTTGAATGATTCTTAAAGAATCTGAAATGACATAGTGCTATGTTGATATTCATTCTAAACGCATAAAGCATATGATATATATTGTTTGCACATCTCATAGATATGAGATAGTTAAATAAATTTTATTATCATTGGAAACAAAAAGGAAATAGCACTTGATCGTGAGGTTGCTGAAGCAAAAGTAGAGCATCAGTTTACAGCTCAGTGCAATTACTATATGTTTGATGAAGTTTATTTCTCAGCATTAGGGGAGATAAATTAAACCCCATCATAGAATAAAGAATGCCGAGAAAATTTAACAACATAAATGATCTTCAGTATCTAGCAATATTTTACTTGTAGTATTTTGAAAGTAAACTGCCAGATGCCTTTACTGAAAATAAAGGAGTGAAGATTTATAAAATGCACCAAATCAAATCTGATTGATGATATTTCTCTACGCCATGAAGCATAGAGGGCCGATCGGTGTAAAACATAAAAATCCACAGTAATTGAATTCATAGTTAGTCACTCATGAATACTATTAAAGAGATTCGTCTAGGAGAGGAAAACCCCAAATAAAATTGCACGTGCATCAAATGATTAAATATTGAGGTTGCGAAACAACCAATCCATATATTTATAAGGATTTGGTTTATGATAATATTGAATTAGCAATGAATTTCGTGGGAGAATTAAGTTTATAATAAATTTTATAGTCGTCGACGACATGTTTGCCACATAATTTGCTGATAATCTGGATCCAGAACCCAAGTCAGAGTTAAGTGCTAGAAGCATATAGACCTGGTAAAAATGAAATAAGCAATATATGCTGATCTTAATTTGAAAATTTGGTTTTGTATTGACCAAATATTGATTTTGATAAATTAAATTCTCCCGCTATTAATAACATTGTGTTCCGTTACTTGATGATTCTGGCAGCAACAATGAGCTTTATATGACGTCGTCATTGCATATTTATGAGTCATTAGACGTAAGAATTTATATGAAAATCCCTTATGGATTTCAGTAATTGCAACATGCATATTGTTAAGTTGTAAATGTCGTCAACATTCATGTTGAATATAATATGACTAGTCGAGTAGATTCCTATTAAGGAAGGAATATGTAAGTAATGCATGGTTAATGTCATTAATTTTAGAGCATTAAGATAGTGGAAATTTATGCATGCAAATTGTGATTGTATTACTTCCTCATCTTTAGATAATTACAGTGTTGGTTGTTTTGCATGTGTTACACAAGTTAGTAGTGGGTATGACACTTAATAGCCCATACATTCGATTATTTACATGAACCTAGAAGAGAGTTGATATACAAAAGTATGCTTTGGTGACAATCTGTGAGATTGGTTCACTAAGATTATTCCTACATATGTTTTGGAGGAAATGTGTTTATAGTAATGTGTACATTCGAAAGACTGTTGTCGTTAAGAAGAGCGACAACTTCAAAACTATTTTGAGTGTTTGGTCCTAAAGACCAATGACTGTACTCTTTTTCCCTTTTACCAAGTTTTTTCCCATAGGGTTTTCTTAGTTAAAGGTATTTAACGAGGCAGTCGGTGCAACACGTAATACGTATATGGAATGAACTATTTACCTCATCTAGTCTTGTTCCCACTGGGTTTCTCGAGCAAAGTTAATAGTACATGATATAGAAACTACAATCGAGAAAATCAATTCTGTCATTTATTAATTGAGACATTGTCTACATGAGAACGAAAATAATCCAACCGTATTATATGAAGACAATGCATCTTACATATCTCAATTGAAGTGAAGTTATAATAATGGGGATTAACAAAACATATTTCAGCTAAGTTATTCTTTACTCATTATTTGTAAAAGAGTTGAGAGAATAATGTACAGAAGGTCCAGTCAACCGACAATCTGATTGATTTATTTACCAAGACATTGCCGGCTGCAACATTTGAAAGACTGGTGAAGAGCATTGGGATGCGGCGCTTGAAAGAGCTAAATTGATGCTCGGTTCAGGGGGAGTGAATCAAACACAGATAAACATGTACTCTTTTTCCTTAACTAAGATTTTTCCCTTCTGGGTTTTTTCTTAGTAAGGTTTTAACGAGGCATATCATATTTGTTGTTTAACGATAGACATCTAAGGGGGATTATTATGTAATAATATATTTTGGATTGTCTATTGATTGATTCTGATTGATTTTTTTATAATATTACGATTCTTCATTTATTGTATCCATACCCTAGAATGTACTATAAATACCCTTTATATCATTGAAATAATACACAAGTATTATTTACCTTCTTCTACGTCTATGTTTTCCTTCTTGTTCTTTCTCTTTTATATTCTTAGTATATAACATGCCAAACTTTAAAAAAAATCTCTCTTTTACTCAATTTTCAAACGACTATATCTTTTGATATAAAACTCCAATCATCGTAATTTTTCATTATTTTTCATATTTTTTTCGTTCTCAATGATGTGAATCGAGTTAATATGGGTGTAACCGAGCCGAGCCACGCTTAGTCGTTACTCCCTGAGGCTCAAGCTCGTCTAGACTAGAAAAAATCAACTTGAAGCCGATCGAGTTATAAATAGAAAAGTTCAAATTCGACTCGTTCAATATTCAATAAAACTGGGTTTGACTCGATTAATAGTAGATAATACTCGGCTCGACTAGTTTAATAGTCGACAAAACTCGACTCAACTTGTGAGCCCGGACAAATTTTGAAGTTTTCATTTTTCTTTGAAAGGATTGTACGCTTCATTTGATATTTTTCCGACTTAATCTCTGGAAATCGAAGTTTTCTTCAGAAAATCGACACGATGTAGTGACACCCACCTTATGGAGCGATTTATGCAGCGACACCTTATGGAGTGACATCAATGAAACCAACATTTTATGCGGTGACACCCAATGACACAAATATTTTATGGATTGACACCCTATGCAATGACACCCAATGACAACAATATTTTATGAAATGACATCATGCAGTGACACTAAATTATTCTGATATCTTATTCGATATTTTTTCCAACATAATTTCAGAAAATCGATTTTTTGTCTTCATAATTCGACTTCAAACGGCTATATCTTTTGATATATAACTCCGATCAACATAATTCTTTCACCTTAATTCTTATTTTTTTCGTTCTCTTTATTCTGATATATCATTTGATATTTTTCCAAATTAATTTGTGAAAATCAATTTATTCTTCATAAAAATCGACGTGATGTAGTATCGCATGACGATGAAGTGACATGTGATGATGCAGTGTCATCCACTTATCAAATTGGATGCATTGACACGTGACAATACAGTGACATCCAATTATGATTTTTTTACCTTAATTCGTATGTTTTCGTCTTCTTTATTTTGATATCTTATTTGTTATTTTTCGGACTAAATTTCTGAAAATCCAATTTTTCTTTATAAAAATCGACGCGATGCAGTGACACCGCGATGAAGTGACATATGAAAATGAAGTGACATTTGACAATGCAGTGACATGTGAAGATGAAGTGACATTTGACGATGCAATGACATATGAATACATAGTTACATTTAAAAATGCAGTGACATGTTTCACTGTATTTCAAACGGTTATATCTTTTGATCTAAAACTCCAATAATCGTAATATTTCACTATAATTCATATTTTTTCGTCATCTTTATTCTGATATCTCATTTGATATTTTTCCGACTTAATTTCAGAAAATTGATATTTTCTTCATAAATTCGACTACAAACGGCTATATCTTTTGATATAAAACTTTGATCAACATAAGTATTTCCCCGTAATTCATATTTTTCATCATCTTTATTCTGATATCTCATTTGATATTTTTCCGACATAATTTCTGGAAATCAAAATTTTCTTTATAAACATTGATGCGATGAAGTGATACCACGATGCAGTGACATGTGAAGATGAAGTGACATATGACGATTCATTGACATACGAAAATGAAGTGACATTTGATTATGCAGTGGCATGTGAAGACATAGTTACATTTAAAAATGCAGTGACATGTGAAACTTGAAGTGCCAAATATTTAACCGAATGATTAACCGAGCTGATCTCGAGTTTTAAATATAGTATCGAGTACCCCGCGAGATAATCAAGCTTCATTAAATGATTATTTAACTAATTATATTTATTAAATTTATTATCAAATATTGTTTTTATAATTCAAAAAGAATTATTCAACTAGAATATTAGACGATCGATCTTGATATATTTTATTAAAAATTAAATGAATTCTAAAAAAGTAAATGAGCTTGCGAGCTATATCGAGTACATAGCGAGGTGAGTTTGATCTTGCCTTTTTATGGCACAATCGAGCTTGAGCCCAAACTTTTTTAGTCGAGTCGAGCTCGGGCCTTAGGGAGTATCGACTCGACTCGGTTGGATTACACCCCTAATGTGAATGAAACTACACTTATTTTATAAAGTTACCAAATTTTTGTATCGAGTTGTATATGCAATGACATCAATCGTTGAATTACACCCCTAATGTCACTGCATCAATCGTTGTAAAGCACTACCAGAATTCTCAACTGCTCTAGAAAGAATTATTATTACAGAAGGGCATTCATAAGCCCTCTGGCCCTGAATATCACAATTAACTTGTCAATCTTAACTACATATCTGAATTGCTTATCATTCGAGAGGTAAGCCTAATAATACATAGAAACAAAAACTAAACAAGCAGCAGTACCTTGCCATCCTATTATTTCTAGTAAATTAGTTACCACGGACATGGGCATCATTAGGGATATTAATTAAGTAAAGGCAATAAAAGCTTACACATGGAAACAACACTCGGTGACATCCAATATTCCAAAAACAACAACAACTACTAGCTCCAAAACTTTAATAGATGTCGATGAATTAAGCAATAATAAGCACTACCCGAAATCTCAACCGCCAATCTACAAAGCCGCGTTTCATTTTTCATTTTTCATTTTATTTTCCAAAATTCAGTTTATGAATGTTGATCTCGGAGACAAAAAAAAATGATGAATCAAGAAAGTGAGGAAGAGTTTCCTCAAGAAATCCCAGCAAGTTGCCCTTAAAATTTAGTTTATTACGTTGCCCTTAATGGCTTCACTGTGTTGAAACTTGCTCACCTCCAACCCACCGCCACCGCCACCGCCACCACCACAGCCAACATCACCACCTATATTTTTGAAACTGCAATTAAACCCCTGAGATAATGCAGCAGACGTGGATCAGCAAAGCAAGAACTTCGTTGCTGTAAAGAGGCATTATGTTTTGCTCAAGCCTAAAACTTGGTTGCTTGTATTTGCTAATTCTACAAAAGAATATACAGGCCAATGTCGTAATCGATATATTTTCACCCACTCCAATGGTGCTTCCGTCAGGCACCATGACCGGCTATGGAGGATAGGCCGGCGGTGGCCTGTTAAGGGTTGGTTCTGGTTGATTAGGGAAAAAGGAAGGGGTTGCATCATTTTAGGCCAGGAATCGACCACTCAAAGTGCCATGGACCAACTGAAGCTATTTGAAACCTGCCAGAATCGGAAAAGATGAAAGCCATTGCCAGACAAAAGCTGAAAGTAAAAGGAGGCTCAGAAGAAGTGAATTGACGGACAGAAATTTCCAAATACCATTGCCGCCGGTGAGAGAAGCATCTCTTCAGATCTCCATCTTTGCTTGCTTTATGAAGGATAGAAAAGATGGAAGAAGAAGGTTGGGGGAAGAAGAATAATGGGAGGAGGTAGAAGAAGAAGGCACACATTGAATATCTTTTTTTTCCTTTTGTTGCAGATCAATGTTATTGTCTTGGGGTAAAATAGAAAAGTTGTTTAAAATCTATCCATATAACCAATGATCTTTTAAGTGTGTCCCAAGTGCCTAATTAAGTTTTTTTTTAAAGGCTAATTAAGTCTTAAAAGCAATCATTTTAAACAAATATTCATCAATACTAAATGAGATAAATCAATCAAAAATATTTCCTTATTTTATTAGGAAAATGTATTCTTTCTCCCTACTCCAAGCAGGAAGCTTCTCCCAATCAGATTGGGGCACATGAGGGGCACAGGTCACCACTATAAATATTGTGGGTGCCAAGCTCTTTTGTATCATTACAATTATAAGAGTTCTATTATTCTTGGAAAAATAGAGAACTTCCTTTAGAGAGTTTTTAGAGAGAGAGAAAAGCTCTAACAACCATGTTTTTCTTGTAGCAATCCAAGGCAGGATTCCGGCGGCTTGTTCGTGTGGATATCGATAGAGGCCGAACGCTTGGGCGGCATTATGCACTACTACTCTTTCGTAGACGATAAAGCTTCGATCTTTTAGATCAGCCAAAGTATATTCTTCATCTACTACTTTTATGTTTATTGTTTAAACGAAGTTGGTCCTCAAAAAAAAGAAATATATTTTTATATTCCGCTGCGTAAACTAGTTGATTTCCTAACATTCGCATACTCATAAGTCGAGCTGAGCCAAGTATAATCTAGCCCGCCTCATGCCATTACGATTCTTATCATTGGCTAGGCCACGGGCATGGATAAGCAAAGCCTTCAACTTGCCACCACATGGACGATACGAAGCACTAGGGCTGGCTTGCCCGCCTCTTAGGTTGCAGCCCGTTTCACTAGGCAACAGAGTTACAAGTTACAGGTGAAGAACCCACAGTGGTCGAGATACAAGCCAGGTCGCACATTCTAATCTTGCCTCGCAACTTTATATGTACGCTTTACTAGTATATCTATTTCCCTCCTTGTAACCACCGACTCTAAGCCCGTATAAATAACTACATTAATTACCCTTCAAGGGGACGGTTAATACAAAATGCAGCTAAGCTCTGCCAATTTGTCGACAGTCTTGTTGTTCTTGCATGTTCATCACATCTTCATAAATTTGTATTTCATAGCAAAACACACACTTCAATCCATATATCCACTTACAAACCCACTAAATCTTGTTTGTGATAATTTTGGCATTATCAATTAGAATATTAAAATGTTGCCAGATGGCATTTTAGTAGGACTGGTGTGATGACGATATAATATTTTCATAACGGGAATAGTAAATAATGACAATATAATAAATAAAAATGTGTTGAAGAATGGAAGAAATAGTGACATGAAGGAGACAAAAACTCAATAGAGTAGAACCAACACTTCTTAATCACATTCCCAGATTCTTTACCAATTGGCTTTTAATCCCAGTCCTTTATTCTATAACAATTGGCGGCTTATACATTCCTTTGGCCTGCCACCTCTCGTCGTCAAAAATTCAGTCTGTACCAATTGGTGGCTTATGATTCCTTTGGCCTCTCACCTCCCAGCTTCACAAATTCAGTTTGCAGATAAAATTGAACCTCTTGAGAAATAAATCAGCTAAACTCAAATAATATACGAGTTATTTTTACGTTGTAACCGGATCGAAAGAATCTAACTTCATACCTGAATCTAAAAAAGTCTCATGAGAAATAATTTTAAATAACAATTTACTTTGTTGGCTTTATCCCCACTGATCAATTCACATTTGGCTTTGAGAACACTATAAAACGTTTTAAGAAAATGAAACATATGTGAAAGCAGGAACTGCATCATAACTTGGAATCATGAAAACGATAATTAATACAAAAACATGAAAATGATAATTAACGCCAAATTTATGAATCTCTTAATTAAATTGGAACTAATCAACAACATATCCAAATGGAAGGAAACTTGGATCATACCTGAATCGGAAAGAATATATTTCGCTGGTTTCTTCCACACTGATCGCTTTGCAGCCGATTTATGTTCCATTTTAAAACTTTTCACGCTTCTGAAATAGACGCGAAAATGATTTGAGATTTTAGGAATGGGTTGGTTAGGATTTGATTTAAAGAGTTTGCAGATGAGTTATGTAGTATTTGATAAGATTGTAAGGTTACGATTTGAACGAAACTGTAACGCCCCGTTCCCAAACACCGAGTCCTTATCCGGAAAAGAACGTTCGGCACGTGTAATATTCAATAAATTCAATATTATACGTAAGCCTCTACTACGTCGTATCGAGTTTAGCAAAAACAAAATCTAAAAGACTCGAGTAAAACTTATAAATGATACTAGAATAGAAATTCAAACATACTTAAGATAAAAGGTTTGTCTTACAACCATGAAAATAAAAACTTACAACATACGATATCTCCAAAGTAAAACAAACTTGTCTTACAACAATGTTTCAAAAGAAAAGTACAACATGTCCCGAAAGTAAAAACAACAACAAAGTCTAGTACATTGTATTTACACTACAAGAAAAGTTGTTTTTTATAAGGGTAATCATCCTCATTAAATGTTTGATTCCTGTCATTGAAGTTTTTTTATAAAGGGAAAGTTACCCTCATCGCCCCTTATAATAACTTCCGCTGGTAAAAGTAAATAATAACGGTAAATATATCCCGTCATTAAAAAGGGATGACATTCAATAACAGAATTATACCGTCATTAAAAATAATTTATAATGACAATAAACTTCCTCATTAATATATGAAGAGAGTTTGAGAAAGCAATAATACTTGAGTAAACTCAACTTGTTTATTCATGTTAAAAGAATGAGTATTAATAGATACAAGCTTGAATGTGAGAGGTCCTAGTAGAGTATTAAGTGCTATGGGTGGCTAGATACTCCTAGGGGAGGCTATTACATAATAGGACAAAATAGAGTTACTTTATGACATATTAATTGTTTATACAATACAATTAATAAGTCATGTTATAAATAATGTATACAAGTAAAGTGTTACACGAAATAATAAGGTAATATTTCCACACCCCCTCAAACTGGGTTGTATATGTCTATACAGCCAAGTTTGCTTCTCAGTTTGCAGAACATAAGCGGTGGAATGGCCTTTGTGAGAATATCAGCATTCTGGTCTGCTGAGGGAACATATTGAAGTTGAATGATCTGGGCATCAATCTTCTCTTTAAGGAAATGTCTGTCAATGTCCACATGTTTTTCTTATCATGATGAACAGGATCCTCTGCCATGCAAAATGCTGAATTATTATCACAGGAGAGTATGATGGGTTGCCGAAGTTCAGTAAGGACTCTTTTCAGCCACAGTGCTTCACAAATGCCCAAAACAAGTGCCCTGAGTTCAGCTTCCGCACTGCTTCTAGAGACAGTAGTATGTTTCTTGCTTTTCCAAGTGACAAGATTACCCCATACATATGAACAATAGCCTGTGGTAGATTTTCTGTCTATGTGGCAACCAGCCCAGTCAGCATCAGTATAGACCTTAACTGATCTCTCAGTAGACTTAGTGAAATGTAAGACTTGGCCCGGAGTTGACTTTAAGTATCGCAGTATTTGTAGACAGCATCCCAATGTTGCGCAGTAGGGTAATGCATGAACTGACTGACAAGGCTAACTCCATATGCAATATCAGGTCTTGTATGGGAGAGGTAAATGAGTTTCCTACAAGTCTCTGATATTGTTCCTTTCTTACAGCAATATTACCATGCACTAGTGGATTACTTAGGTCTACTGGAGAGATAGCTGGTTTTCACCCTAGCATGCCAGTTTTCTTCAGCAGAGTCCTAGCACATACTTCCTTTGTGAGACTGAGATGCCCTGGTTGTTTCTTGCTATTTCCATGCCAAGGAAGTACTTGAGGTAGCCCAAATCTTTAACTTGAAACACTTTTGCTAGTAGGGTCTTCAATTTTTGGATCTCAGCAGGGTCATCACTAGTAAGGATGATACCATCCTTACTGGTGATGACCCTGCTGAGATCCTAAAATTGAAGAGCCTGCAGATATCACCAGTAAGGATGATATCATCCACATAGACAATAAGGATGGATCTTCTCTTATTTGTTGTTTAGATAAACATGGTGTGATCTGAGTTGCACCAATGATATCCAGCAGATTTAACCACAGTAGTAAGTTTGCCAAACCATGCTCTTAGGGACTGCTTCAAGCCATATAGAGATTTCCTCAGTCTGCAAACTTTCCCTTTAGTGTAAGTGTTGGTAAAACTAGGAGGTACAGTCATATAGACTTCCTCAGTGAGGTCACCATTTAGGAATGCATTCTTGATGTCCAATTGGTGGAGTGGCCAGTCAAGTTGCACAGCAAGGGAGATCAAGCACCCTGACTGTGTTCAGCTTTGCCACAGGTGCAAATATCATTTTGTAGTCAAGTCCATATGTTTGAGTGAAGCCCATTGCAACCAGTCTAGCTTTGTTCTTGTCAATAGTACCATCAACATTGTACTTGATGGTGAATAGCCATTTACAGCTGACTATCTTCTTTCCTCATAGGAGAGTGGTGAGATCCCAAGTATGGTTGTCAAGAAGAGCAGTCATTTCAGTTTTGACAGCAGCCTTCCACCTGTCATGTTTGAAAGCTTCCTGTATATTCTTAGGAATGGAATGAGTATCCGAGTCCTGTGTAAACATAGCAAAACAGATGACAAGTGATCATATGACACATAATTATGAATAGAGTGATCAGTGCATGATCTCTTTCCCTTTCTGACAGAAATAGGTCTGTCATCAATATCAGTAGAAGTGTTCATAAGTTCAGGAGTTGGAGGAGTATCAGCAGGTTGCTGAGGTTCAGTAGGTGTAGGGAGTTCAGTGTCAGGAGGCTGATGAGTCGTAGTAGGCTGCTGAAGGTCAGGAATCTACTGAGGAGCTGTTTCAATGTTAGGAGTTGGCTGAGGGATAGGAAGGGCTCAATTTCCTCAACTGAGGGTGTAGTGGGAGTTAGTGGACCATGATACGAGGGTGTATTGAGATCACTCTAATCCCTCAACCAATTTCTTCCATTTCAATAAGGTTTCCATCTGTAACTGTCTCAGTAGGTTTGCTGTAGTATGGGGTTTTTTCAAAGGATTTTACATCCATAGAGTTGTAAAACCTTTTGTCAGTAGGAGAATAACACTTGTAGCCCTTTCTGTCTTTGGCATAACCTAGGAAAATACACTTATGAGCTTTGGGGTCAAGTTTGCTTCTGTTTTGGGCATGAATATAGACGAACACAGTTCATCCAAAGATTTTTGGAGCCAAGTCAGCAATGAGATGAGGATAGGGATGAGTTGTTAGAAGGGTTTGGATAGGAGTCTTGAAACCTAACACTCTGCTGGGTAACCTGTTAATCAGATATGTGGCTGTTAATATATCTTCACCCCACATGTATTTTGGCACAGGTGTGGTGAACATGACTGATCTAGCCATCTCCAGTAAGTGCCTATTCTTCCTCTCAGCAACCCCATTCTGCTAAGGTGTCTCTACACAGCTACTGATGTGAACTATTCCCTTATCATTCAGGAAGGTACTGAGGTTGGATTCATAGTATTCCAGGGCATTATCTGTTTTTAAATCTTAGTGTCAAATTGAGTGGATACCATGTTATAGAACTCTTGGAAGATGGTTCCAACTTCGGATTTATCTTTCATAAAAAACAGCTATGTGATCCTGGTGTGGTCATCTATGAAGGTGACAAACCACCTCTTTCCTGTAATACTTTTAACTCTTGAAGGTCCCCGTACATCACTATGAATCAAAGTGAAAGGTGTGGAGGGTAAGTAAGATATTTTAGTATACACAGATTTAGTAAGTTTGGCAAAATGACAAATATCACATTGAAGGTCACTGAGGTTACATCCTTTAACCAATTCAGGAAATAAAGACTTTAAATAACCAAAACTTGGATGACCTAGTCTATAATGCCATAACTTGATATTATCTAAGGTTTGGTTGCAGTCTGCTAAGGCAGTTTCAGTCTTTAATCTTCTGTCTTCAGCAGGGTTGACCACAAACAATCCTGAGCAGGATTTAGCTCTCCCAATCACTTCATGTGAAGAAAGATCCTAGAATATACACTGATTGTTATTAAACATAACTGTCCAATTTAGGTCTTTAGTGATTCTACTGCCAGATATAAGGTTACATTCTAATTTTGGAACAAACAGGACATCCTGTAGGTAGATCTTATCAATAAGTTTAACATTTCCAAAACCTTGTGCACAGGAAATAGATCTATCAACAATCTTTTTTTTTTGGTTGAATGTAAAAATATATTAAACCAAGGTATGAAATCTACAAGAGGTTACATCCTAGACACAAAGGAGCTAGTCTAGTATCTACATCATGTTGAGAAGAGGTTAGATTTGTTGATTTCAAGCAGCATAAGACCCCAGAGGTTATATGCAACAAGAAACAATAGCCACTAAACACTTATCAACACACAAAACTGCAAAAAAAGGGGTCATATGAGAGCATAACTCACAAAGCCTATCCTTTGGGGTGTAGAGAAAGAAAATTATCTCATACAAACACCAACAAGCACCAAAAGAGAACACAAAAAATGTACAAAACCCTAACATCATAGGGTAAAAGTATACAAAGGAAAAACAGCATGCATTATATAGAAGATGTGAGTCTTTATACAATGCAGAACCTGAGGAATCTTCATCAAAGTGCCTTCAAATCTTTTCTTGTTCCTCATGTGCCAAAGCCAGTACACAACAACAGAAAGAGAAGCTTATCTAGCCACATTGCCAAAGGAAGAGCCCCTGCATTTCCTACCAAACCATCTAACAACACTCACCACTATTTCTAGCCTCCTACTAATACCTAACCACAATCTGATTTTCCCCCAAACCATGCAGGAGATAGGGCATTGGAAAAACAGATGAGATACAGATTCATTGGCCAAACTACAAAGGGTGCGAGGTTTATCATCAAAAACCAGCCCGTCAGTAGTCAGCAATCTATTGTTCAAAGCCATCCATAGCACAAAACAATTTTAGGAGTAGCCCTAGGATTCCAGATAGTCCTGCACCACCAGGCCTTAGGCCCTTTCATTCTAAAAAAATCATAAGCAATCCCAGGGCTTAGTTTTGTACCAATAGACCAAGATTGCATGAGAGAAACAACAGCTACATAAGAGCCAGTGCTGTCCAAAATCTTGTCCCTGATCCTAAACAAGGCCTTAATCAAAGCAGAATCAATATGCTTGTACTGATAATCCCACAGATCTTTACTTTTCAAGTACTCTTCACTGATCCATTTCACCCAAAGACAGTCCTTCTTGCATTGGAAGTTCCACAGAATTTTGCAAAGAAGAGCCAAATTCCAAGCTTCTAACTGAAAGATCCCCAGACCACCCTCAGATTTAGGAACATAAACATTAGCCCAACTGACTAATGATTTTCTATGAGAGTCACAAGAACCCCCGCAAAAACCTCCTACACATTTGATCCATCTTCAACTTGAAACTGCTAATAATAGGATAAATTCCAAGCTAAAAACAATACACATCATGAATAACAGAGTGTATAAGATGCAGTCTTCCAGCATAAGACAATGTGGTCCCCTTCCAATTGCAAAAATGATTCCTCAAAGTAGTACAGGGGATCATAGTGACTAACATTCAATCTAACAGCACACAAAGGAATACCATGGTATCTAATAGGCAGCACCCCTTCGTGTAAACCAGTAATGTCTAACAAATCTGCCTTATTATCCTCACTTAATCCAGCACAAAACATTTCAGACTTTTGCAAGTTAGCAACAAGGCCAGAGAAATCACCAAAAGAAGTTAAACAATTCATCAAGAGAGTGACAGAAATAGGATCACATCTAGCAAACAACATTAGGTCATCAGCAAAAGCCAGGTGGTTTATTTTTAGATTCTGACAACCAGCATGTTAATTAAATTCAGAATCCTCACCCAGAATCCTCAGCATTCTTAACAGATATTCCATACCAATAACAAACAAAAAAGGAGATAGTGGATCACCATGTCTTAAGCCCCTTTTGCCAGGGAAAAACCCTTTCATTTCTCCATTGATAGACACGGAATAAGATGCAGTGGTAACACACAGCATAATCCACTTGATAAGCCTGTCTGGAAAATCAAAACCCCTCAAGACAGCCTCCAAAAAAGGCCAATGAACAGAGTCAAAAGCCTTTTTGATATCCAATTTGATCAAGCATCTAGGAGGGCCTCTTTTAACACCATAATGTATGATTAATTCCTGACACAGGAAGATATTATCTGACATGGCTCTACCGTCCACAAAACCAGTTTGAGCTTCATCAATAAGATCAGGAAGACAAGAAGAAAGCCTGGAGGCCAATATCTTGGAAATCACCTTGTAAGTAATGTTGCAGCAAGAGATAGGCCTATAATCACCAACAGAAAAAGCATGAGTTTTCTTTGGAATCAAAGCTATGACAGCATGATTGATCAGTTTCAATAAGGCATCATTCTTAAAGAATTCCAAGCACAACATTAGTAAAGTCTGCACCAACAATATCCCAAGATTTTTTGAAAAAACCAGCAGAATAACCATCAGGGCCAGGAGATTTGTCATCAGAGAAAGAAAACAAAGCTTCCTTAACCTCCACAGCAGTAACCTCTCTTAATAACAAATCAGCAGCAGCTCTAGGAACTTTAGGGCCAGCATTAACAACATCCTCATCAATAGGAGCAGCATAAGCCTCAGAACCTAAGAGATCAAAATAAAAATCCATAAAAGCATCTCCAACCTGATCATAGGAAGTGGTAAAAGAACCATCAGCAAGCCTAACAGAGGTAATATGCTTTATGGCATTATTCCTTTTCACCGAGGAATGGAAGAACTTAGTGCCCCTGTCACTGAGCTTCATGTACACACCTTTTGCTTTCTGAGATAAAAAAGAAGCCTCAGTAGCCTCCAAAGTATGACAAATCCTCTTCTGATCCAAGATCTGGGAAGTCAGAAGATCAGTAGGTCCCAGATTATACTGTGACTGTAAGTTTCCAAGCATCTGAAGGGCATTTTCAGACCTAACTGAAATATGGGCAAAGTGCTTCTTGTTCAAGATGTTAGGTGTAGTGCCCGAAAGACAATTTGTGTAATTGTTTTTTATGACAGAATTTATCTTACCTTATTACTTGCTTTGTGCTTGTAAGTAATACACTGCTGCAAACCCTAAGTATATCAGTATGTAACCGCTTAACTCAGTGTATGGCATGCACGTGAGGATTGAGTTAGTGGTGATATACTTAAATTGTTAGTCCGTGGTGAACTTAATCGAGTTTAGGGTCTCTTGATTAAAACACCAATAATGCGCCCGAACACCTTAGGGTGTGATAGTCTTATCCGGAGTTTGTCGGTAGAGGGTACCTACGTGGGGCATTTATATATGATGGCATTCATATAGGGGTCGGACCGATTTAATCGAATTTCTCGGTATAAATCCGTAATCGAGGAATCTTATTAAATCATTAGATGATCATATATGGATCAACCTTAATCCTGAGGTGATCACAGGATGCTGCTTGTCCCGGGGTAGTGTTTGATGTGTTAGTTACGGTTCACTTTAATATGTGTTCCAAGCCACTTCTCATTGGCACTATCTCCAGATGAGTGAGTAGTTCTGATTTTCACAGACATGGAATCCATTCCTTCCTGCGGGAAGTAGAGAGACAGTCCCCTTGTTTGTTAGCCCTAAGAAAGTGATCGATTCCGGGAGTTCACATTTGACTAATTAGCTACTAGTCAGATATGTGTGCTAATTGATCATCAGAGGGTTAATGGTAAATAAGGATAAGATATTCTGAGTCGGGTTCACGGAGACTTCCCACTCAGAATGGACAGTCTATGGAGGGTTAATCCGTATGTAGTGATTATATCAATGGACGCTTATTCACTCTATGGGTTAAGTATAAGTATACATCTATAATCAGTAGAGTTCAGTTTCGGGTTTATGGTGGCGTAATCCCGGAATTAATAATTAATGTACTTATTCTGTTCGACGAATAATTAATTATTGGAGCTACTGGTTTTAGGTCTATGGTCTCCGATGTGGCTTCTGTAATTCGGACAAATAATCTTGTTATTTGGGCATCAGTGATAATTAATTGGCTGGGCTAATTAATTGATATGCATAGATATTATTTAGTTGGGCTAAATAATATTATACACATAAAAGACATTTTATGTGGGCTTTTTGACCCTAAAGGTGGCGCCAATATCATCATTTAATTAGAGAGAAATTAGTTTTCTTGGATAATTATTTGACATGTGATTTATCTTTTATTTGTTAATTGATAATTCATGGAATATTAGATAATAATATGATTTATCCTAATTTGTTTGGGATAATTATATTATTTATCTTTTATTTGAATTAAGGATTAATGTAATAATTATCTCTTAATTATTTAATCCTTGGAGGACAAGGATTACTCTCTTATATAAAGAGAGTTCTCCCAAGTCTTAATGATAATAGAAAATTTCGCCCCACATGTCTAAAAGGAGAGAAAAATTAGTTTTTTCTTGACTAGGGTTTTTAGTAGAAGAAAAACTTTGAGTTTTTCTTAGTGTTGCATATCAAAGAGGCTCGTGTATCAAGAAGGGTGTCCACCAACCGCCGTTTGGAGAACACATCGGAAGATCAAGGCGACTCTTCCCGTTATTGGTAACATAATCTTAAACCCCATTGTAGTACTTAAGTCCTTTAATTATGAATTGTGTCATATAAATCGTGATCCATCCGCTGCGCATAGATCTAACTCGTTTAGATCTAAGAACCTGCATCCTTCACAAGACTCTTAAGGGTTGTTTAAGTCTTTTCAGTCTTTTACACAGTTGATACATAGCAGTACAAGTAGCATCTTGATTCCAACTATCATCCAGAACATCTTTAAAATATTCATGGTTCATCCACATGTTGAAAAACTTGAAGGGCTTCTTTCTGGTCATAGAATCAGTAGATAAGGAAATTCTACAAGGAGAATGATCAAAATGGAGACCAGGTGGTTCCAAAAAAAGCAAGAGCATTCAGATTCCAATCATATCAAGAGGCATTTATAAAAACTCTATCAATCCTGGTAAAGACTCCACCAGCATTCCAAGTGTAAAACTCACCAGAGGAGTTCATGTCAGTGAGATTGGCATCCAGATAGCAGTCAACACCATCTTGCATTTCATAATCTGTAGGCACATTCCCATTCATCTTGTCATCCACAGAAAGAACAACATTGAATCACCAAGAACCATCCAAGGGAGGGAGGAGCAGACACTAATCTCCCTGATTCTATCCCACAGAGACCTTCTATCACCAATAAAATGCAGACCATACACAAAAGTGACCAGAAAACAGTCCCCAGTGACTAAAATCTTCACTTTGCAATGGATCCATTGAATATCCACCTCCAAAACCTCCACATCAATAAGTCTGGATCCCAGATCACCAACATTCTCTTACTCGTATGCAATTCAAAATTATGAACAGACTTCCAATGAGGAACTTTCTTACATAAGAAGTGATCAAAACTATTTTGAGACAACTTTGTCTCAAGGATTCCAAATAAGGTAATATGATGCTGTGTAAGAAAAGAGACAACAGCAGACTGCTTAAGAGCCTTATTGAACCCTCTCACATTCCAAAACCCTATCATTTTTGTCAACCTAGAGGTGATCTACCTCTAGAGACAGCATCTGTTGGTTTACTCAGATTTCCAGAAACATCAGCCGTGTTATGCCTATTATTCTTATTTTTCTTCTTAGATTTCCTGGAGCTCGAAGCAAAAGTGTCACCCTTATCCACCAAATCTTCCACATCAACTTTATCTGCCCAATTAGCACTCTTTCCAGGGGATAGAACATCAAAAGAATTAATCACAAGAGTTGTGACCTTATCAACCTCAGTCTTGTTAGAATTCTCAAGCACACTCTTACCCTTATCAGTAGATGCCGCAACCGAATTTTGAGCAGCATCAGCAGACTTGTTAACCTCAGCAGGATGCTGAGGAGCATCATCAACTGCTGGTGAGAAACAACAGACTTCTTATGAGTATCAGCAGGGGCATCTTTCCCATCAATAACAATCACTTTCTTCTTCTTTGTTGGGTTAGGTTTAGAAACACCTGGTTTTTTTGACCTAGCAACATACAAAGCAGGAACCTCAATTCTTTGAATCATTACATCCAGCAACATTGTGCCCTAGCCTATTACACTTGGTACAAAACTTAGGAATTTCTTCATAAAGAACAGGCTGTTTAAGAACTATCCCATCATGCAAAGTTATAGGAATCACAGGAGGAAGCTTCAACTTGAGATCCACTTCCACAAGGCATCTTGTAAAGCTCAAGACTTTCCTAGAAGCATTAACTTTATCTGTGTACTGTGGACTCCCAATGACGGAACATATTTTACTCAGTGCCCTATCCTTCCAAAGCCTTAAGGGGAGATTTGGCAACTGGATCCATACTGGAACCACAGTACAAGCATCCTTGCTAAAATTAAACATCACAAGCATCTTCTTCAATATCATAGGCTTTCCAAAAGCAAAGAAGGGACCATCTTGCAGAACATCACTGAGATCAGATTCTTTTTCAAACAGAAACACTATCCAACCAGAATTATGATAGTGATATCTACATTTCCTAGGCCAAGAATTAACAATCTTCTGGACAGCATCCCTACCAAGAAATTTGGCAGGAAAGATTCTAATTAAACTAAGCATTTCCATACTATCATCATTCTCATCTTCCTCTTCCAAGAACACAGATTCTGGAGTAATACAATCCACATGATCAGTCAATTGGACCACATCATTAGATGGCTCCCAATTTTTCTTTACTAGCTGGGCCCAAGAAGCTACTTCATCCACTACTTTACCAGCATTAGGCCCCAAAAAGTCTCCTGAAGGTGTAACACCAGCAGCAGCCATTAGAATCTCCATCATTTTGTAAAACAGAAGACTCAACACCAGTGGAGGGAGTAGAGTTCTTTTCACAAGTAGTAAAGACAGGATCCACCCCAAACAGAGTCCCCTTCTCCCCACACATCCAGGTCCTAAAGTGCTAGAAACACCATTAGTAACAGGTCCAACACCTGAAGAACCATGTTTAGCAGGTGTAAGGACTTGCCCAGCAGGTGCACCAACACTCTCAGTAGCTTTATCCAAAACACGACCAATAGTTAAGCTAAAAACTTGAGCATCATCCATCACAATTGGAGCATTACTAGACTGTTTTTCCACCTCAAGAAGTTCTAAAAGGGTAGTAGAACTTGCCAGATCAGAATCAAATAAATTGACCTTCTTTTTTGCAATGTTGACATCCGGAGTGACTAACTTTCCAGATTTCAACCTCATTGCCTCATAAACTTTGGGATTACTACATAAAGGAGCAAATTCCATCACCTCCGCCACTACAAGAGCATCCTCTACACCACCCACACCAGGTGCAGATTCAGTTCCTGCCTGCTTCCATGAAATAGGGGGATCTAGCAACGGATTCTTCCCCAAAGTGTTACCATCTTCATCTTGAGCTGCAGGAAGTGCAACAATGGCAGCAGGAGCTGCTACAACCTGCAAGTCAACAACACTTTCATGTTCTTCATCATCCGGGTCATGAACAGTACCATCATCATCTTTTTTCTTATGTTTGCGAGCCATGGATTAAAATCCATCTGTAAGTTAAGACAGAAGATAAGCAAGTAAAAAGGAAGCTAATCGGGTAAGTAACAAGAGCAAAAACACAGTAACAGAGGGGATTTGGCAAGCTCATTCGAAAAAGAGGAAGGAGCTAGCTGAGAGAAAACATCTCTCTAAAATCCATACGTTTTTACTGAGTGCTCTATCCATCGGCAATCTTAATATTATGGGTCTGATGACAAGGCTTAAAGTGAGATATAAGCCTCTTGTTACCAGTCATATGGGAGGATGCACCAAAATCAACAATCCAAGTATCACTACAGAGAGGTGAGTGGAATATACTTGTTTTAGCATGAGTAGCTGTGTCAGTGATAAAACTACCTTTATTTTGTTGAGCAAGGAAGGCTTTGAAGGCAGCAAACTGAGCATCCAAGGTAGTGTCTTTGACATGTCTGCCCTGACTCTCCCTGGTTGGTTTGGAGGGTTTAGAGGAGTTAGGCTTACCATGTAGTTTCCAGCAAGTGTCCTTGGTGTGATTGGTGCATTTGCAGTGGTCACAGAACAACTTTCTTGTCTTCTCAATAGGCCTTATGTAGGTTTCAGTGGCCTCAGTAGGCTTCCTGACCACCATCAGTGTTGAGCTCTCAGTAGAGTGATCTGCAGGGTTGCTTTGCATCACTTTTCTCCTACTTTCCTCATGTTTGACTTCAGCAAACACAGATTTGAGGTTGGGGAGAGGTTTAGTAATAAGGACTCCACCTCTGACATCATCAAGAGATGGGTTCAGTCCAGTAAGGAACTTAAATACCCTCTTCTTTTCAATGATATCCTTGTATAAAGTAGCATCCCCTACATCTTTCCATGGGTGAGTTTCCAGCATATCTAGGTGTTGTCATGCCTTAGATAGTTGGTTGAAGTACTGAGTTACAGACAGATCACCTTTCCTACAATTTTGGATTTGGGCTTCAAGATCATAGACCTCAGATGTATTGTCCTTTTTGGAGTAAAGGTCTATGGCATTATCCCAGATTTCCTTAGTAGTGTCATACATCATGAAGTTCTCACTGATCTCTTTTCTCATTGACCTCGTGAGGATGGTCATGACTTGGTTATTTTCATTATCCCATGTTTCAAAATTGGGGTCAGTTTCAGCAGGGGCAGGTTTGGAGCCAGACAAGTATCCCATCTTGCTTTGGCCTGAGATGTACATTTTCATAGATCTTGACCACAACAGGTAGTTGTTGCCGTCAAGTCTGTGATTTGTAAAAGAAGAGTTTTCAGTGACCCCTAGCATGCTGAGGCTGCTGAGGCTCAACTGAGGGTGAAGAGGCTTCGGATATTGAAGACATTCTTGAAATGATAGGAGATTTTGCAGCGGATTAAAGGAGATTATATCTCTGATACCATGAAGAGAGTTTGAGAAAGCAATAATACTTGAGTAAACTCAACTTGTTTATTCATGATAAAAGAATGAGTATTAATAGATACAAGCTTGAATATTAAGTGCTATGGGCGGCTAGATACTCCTAGGGGGGCTATTACATAATAGGACAAAATAGAGTTATTTTATGACATATTAATTGTTTATACTATACAATTAATATGTCATGTTACAAATAATGTATACAAGTAAAGTGTTACACAAAATAATAAGGTAATATTTCCACAATATATTATTTGACACTCATTATTACCTCGATTTCTCTTCAGTTTATGTTATGATATTGACGGGAAATACTCTCATTAATAAGCATAACCCCTTAAAAAAATTGGTTTCGTTATTGTTACTAATATACATTTAATGACTACATATACTGTCATAAAAAACTACTTTTATAGACAACATTGTACTTCGATTTGACTCTTATTATTTGCTGCTTTGAATATAATATTGTTACTTTTTAAGCAGATATTGTCATTCTTTTATAACCTTAAAATTACATTAACGAAACACATAAATATAACCTACAGCCACATGTAATCACATTATATTATCAAAATATACAAAAAGACTTTCTTCCAAAAGCAAAACTACATGTAGATGCATAATTCGACAATTTCCTAATATCACGTCTTTGAGTAACATATATATTTGTTCGTTACTCCAAAATACAAACCAAAATAAGCCTACATACTATAATCCTAGTAGGATATAATAAGTTACCGATCCTTCCGCACAAGTCATCAAAAATCTCCAAAACCATACAAAAGCATGCATTTAAAATTGGAATAAATAGTTAATAACACATTATAAGGAAAATTCACATTTTTAGATGAAATTATCCTTCCATCACAACAGAATTAGGTACATCAAAAATTGTATCACATACTGATATATTCGGTCAGTGGTCTATCATGAATTGTATTTCACCTCAGCCAATATATCACCTCTATAAACTAAGAGATGTACACTACAACAATAAAACACACAAAAGCTACAATCAAAAGTATAAGGCTACCACACAGCCTCAAACAAACAAGGAAATATAGCAAACAGGAAAAATACAAAACTATAATCCAAACAAAGGAACAACAAGAAACCACTTGAAAAGGGTCACAAGAAACATTTTTACCATTTTTGCTGAGACTGAATAGTCCCAGCAACCTCAAGAAATTATTCAATGTATATTCTTCCCAAATTCAAATTATTGTCAACTGGGACTATAAAAGAAAATGAATGAATGTTGTTTGTGCCCGCACAATTTTTTTCCATGGATAGGCTTTTATTGCTATCTCAAGCAACCAAACTTTCAACAAATATGATTCATCAGGACAAAGAACCCAATTATTGTTCTAATAAACTAGGTGTCTTGTAAAGGAAATGATCAAACATGCGATATTTCTATTGTTTCTCTCTAAATGAAATCAATTCATCCAAACACATGGCAAGCTTCTTTTGGAATTCTTTTTATTTAATGAACATCATGATTAGATTTAAAGGTAAAAGCACAATGAATATACCTGAGTAAGAGAGCTAAATAAGGTCACCGCCACACACTGGTGGTTCAGCTGAAGTTGGTTGATTTCCATTCTCCATTCGGGTCAACCTGCGTTCAAATTCCTCAAAACGTCTCTTAAGGTCATTATTTTCTTCTTCTTTCCCATTTAGCTTAGCCTTAAGTTCTTTTATTTGTGTAGCCTGAGGATCGTTAAAATGCTTCTTTTTCATCCCACCTCAAAAACCAAATATATGGCTGTGATTTTTTGGACCAAAACAAGTTTCAACAACCGCAACATGTGAGAGTGATGCATCGGCTTGAACGGTCTTGGCAATCTCATCCTACAAAGGACGGAAACCATATGTCAAATAAAAATAATTTAATAACGAATGTATACATAAATGTCAAATACTAAGACTTACATATTTTTCTTGCTCTTATGGTTCAACAAACTTTCCATTTTTCTGTCTAGTTGCAAGAAAGATTTGTGCAATACTAAGTGTGGTATTTGTTGCACCTGCCTAAAAGATTTACAAAAATGACAAGTGAAAAATGTATATAATTTAAAAAACAAAATATATACAAAACATTGAGAATTATTGAATTAATACCATCTCATATATGATTTGTCTATGCGGCTGGCTTCCGGTTTGATGAGGCATCACTTGTTTGGCCCGATTATTAGAATTTCGAGAACTTTTTTCCTATGTTATTGATCGACAAACATAAAAATATTCAACTTATAGTGCAATTTCACATATATAATGTAAATTTTTTGTTTTTGACTTACCATTCCATCTAATGCTTCTGAGCGAATCCAACTTTTAAGAGGAAAAATATGGGAAATGAAACAAGAGGGGAAACCATTCTTTATGTGGTCTATTAAAAAAGATTTGCAGATGGCTTATAGAAGAAGAGTTGTATTGGGCTCAGAAAGCTAGACTTAAAATGGCTACAATGTGGCGATAAGAACATTTCATTTTACCATGCATTGGTGGCCAATAAATGGCGTAAAAATTCAGTTAAGAAATTGTGCTCTTTACTAAGCAAAATTGCTAAACTCAAGAGACCATTTCAGGTGAAACTGAAACATTTTATGCATCTTTATTCACAACTTCTTGTCGAATAGATGGGATTGAAGAAGTCCTACAAGGGATCAATAAGGTTGTGGATGATTCAACTAATGCCTCTTTATATAGGCTAGTTAGTAGGATGAATGTTGTCAACCTAAGAGAGGGGAGGTTTAGTAACTAAGGATTTGCACCATTTTAATGTGGCTCTGTTAGCAAAGTTCATATGGAGGTTATTGACTCATCCTATAATCTTCTCGTAACAAAGGTTCTCAAGGCAAAGTATTACCCTTTATCTTAATCTGGGTATGATATGTCTATGAACAATCTAGCATCTCAATTGGCATGTAATCATTAAGACATGCTTACTCACCATCAGACTCAGATTGTGCTTCTACTCAAATCAACATGGACTCTAACCTACAAACCTAAACTCACCATTAGTTTAAGGTCTTAACATACCTTAAACTCTTCACATAAAAATTTCTTAGCGACAAGCCACTCCCAATCTTCAACATTCATCCCCGGAGGAACATTTTTCAACACAAGTGTATTAGTTTTGTATGGTTTCACAAAATTAGCATTCAAGATCTGATTATAGATTCATTCACTCAAGCAAATAATATCAACTTTGCAAGAGAATTAATACTATGCAAAATCTGACTTGACCAAATAATAGTGATAATATCAACTTTGCAAGAGAATGAAACTGATTATAGATTCATTCACTCAAGCAAATATAAAAGCTTTATATCAAAATTATGTTATGATGTTCCACAAAAATCTAAAAATCTTCCATCTTAAATGAGAGAACAAACTCTGATCCATGAACCTCAAAACATGCCAAGATCATTAAACAGAAGATACAGTCAAGCGTAGCAATATGACTGCATGATGGGCAAGGAACATGTAGGTCCAGTCACTATAACTACAAATCTTGAAGCAAGAATTGCCTTAGGCCTCAAAAAGAATAATCCAATTTAGGTGAAACAACGGTGATTGGTACTCTATACATAATTGTGCTACCAGTACGAACAACTTGAACAAGTGAGAAATGATGCATTTCACAGACAACGTAAACAGAGCTTGACAGAACCCCTGATTGTTTGTTTAAATGTTAACAAACCAAGAAAAAGAGGGAAATAGGGCTGGACCATATGCCAATAGCTTTCATGGCCGCAACATACTTTCAAGTGGCTTTAGAGATTCTGTACGAGCAACTAATATTGTCATGTTTGATAGTTAGATTCATATATTTCCACCAACTCTTTAAACATTCAAGCACAATGCATCACTTACATACAAAATTCACATAGTTTGACAAGTAAAACAAGATCAAGCATCAACAAGAATATGATATAATGTTGAAGTATACATAACAAAATCAAAATTCGATTCAAACAGTTGCATCAAGAGCAAACCACATGAATGAATTAACTATTGATAATAAAAAAGAAGCATACAACAAAAAACTGTGTTCACCCACGTGGATATCATGGATTGAACCTTTCTCAAGAAAAGCTCGATGTTTAATAATTTTTGAATCAAAAAGTGAATGACAAGTAAGTTTACTGAGGCAAACTATATATCATTTTAAAACACAACTTTTCAGTGGATAAAAACAAGACATATAGTACTCCAAGTCTGAGTTTATGTGTAAATAGGCAAACTTAAGTTTCATTATGGATCACCATTTAAACACAATAATGTCATGCTTATTTGTTTCTAGCTTAACTTATCATTGTTAAATCAGCATTCAAGGGCATTACGCATGGTGCAACTCACAACGAAGTAGCGTTTGCAACCTATTAGTGGATCACACCAATAGCCATGGGCTAGCCCCGATAGTGTACACATTCAGCGAAGTACCTCCGTACTTGGGATCTTATTAACCTACGGAGTTATTCAACTTTACTGACCGCCCACACATCGCGATATAAACTTGTGCCTTATCTACACAAGTACGTATTTTATCAGTCATTAACTAACCACCTAAGTGATTTCAAGGAAAATCTCACTTAATAGATCTACTGCATCACTTAGACATATAGACACATACACAGACATTGATGAAATCTAATTCACCAAAGCACAAGCCATTCATGCTCTTCCGACAGTCCCGAACTTCAACTCTTATGAAGAATCCATTCGGTGCTGGAACTAAATGCATCAGAAGCTTAAACATGGATTGTTCATGTTCATTTAATGTTATTAGATCATGAAACAACATTCAAAACTAGATTCGGAGCTTAAAACTCATAAACACACAAAACAAGGGTTTTGGCGCGTGCTAAGCCTCTTTGGCGTGCGCTAAAACCTCTATGAATCTTTCTTCATGTTCTTGTTTGCTTTTGGCACGCACTGAAACCCTTTGGCATGCACTAAAAGCTCCCATTAAATTCAGGTTTCTCGCTTGACCATTTTGGCGCACGCTGATCCCCCATGCGCGTGCTAAAACACCTGTGCAAAAACTACCACATTCTAGTTTCATTTTGGCGCGCGCCAAAACCCCTAAATTGCTTTAAACATCGGTTTTCTGCACTCTTTTCATTACTAACCAATTCTCAACATGATTAACCTCAATTGGATAACCTAAACAGCACATCACACACCTTTAATCCATTATAATATAACATACACAAAAGACAACATTTAGGCATGATTCTACTTTCGCAACAACAGCTTAACCAAAACCTTATAAACTTGAATTAAAACCATATGAAGATCATCTTACTTGATCAAAGCACTTTAAAGCCAAACTTCAAGAAAAACATGCAACACTTCTCCAAAGTTCAACCCAAAACCTAATAAATCCACAATTGAGTCAAGAACTAATTAAGATCAAAGTTTCTAACTATTCAGAACTACAAATTACACCAAACACAACCTTGAAAGTTGATCAATTCACAATTTGGGCCGAAACTAACCTTTTCCAAAACATCAAACTATTAGTATCAACACGATCCTTGTCTTCTCATGATGCCAATAGTCTGCTTGAATCTGAAAATAGACTGGTAACTTGTGAGTAAATGAATAAAGTCTCTTTGCCTTTTTGTTTTCACTCAACGTTGAATTTTTAACGTAGAAAGATTTATGACAACCTCTTACAAGGTGGGGAGTTTATTTTCTCAAATAAAATTATAATTAATATTCCATTGATTCCCAATTTATACATATTATATATATATAATACTTTTAATCCACTAATAGAATGAATATAATTTGTTTTCGTAAAATGACACGTCCGCTCTTTCCCGAAAATCAGAATAATACATTCCTCTCCCCTTAAGAAGAGTTTCGTCCTCGAAACTGAAACGTACCTGGTAAGTTGGGAAATTCTGGAAACTCAATGATCATATCAATATCAACTTCCCACGTCACCTCATTCGGTGAATGATTGCTCTATTGCGCAAAAAATAAATGGATTAACCTTCTCTTGATCATTTTTTCTCTTCGGTCCAACACCTTGATCGGTTTCTCATCATACGTAAGATTGTCTTGAAGAACTTCAGATCAACTGTAGCTTCAACATCCGTCTTCATCAAGCACTTCTTCAACAATGATACGTGAAACGCATTGTGAACCCTTGACATTGATTCCGGTAACTTGAGTTTACATGCAAATGGTCCAACTCTCTCAAGAATCTCAAACGGTCCTACAAACCTTGGACTCAACTTTGCTTTTTATCCAAACCATTTTACTCTTTTCATTAATGAAGCTCGCAAGTAAACTATTTCCCCAACATCAAATTCCAACGGTCTTTTACGAACATCAGCCCAACTATTCGTCGATCTTGAGTTGCCTTCAAGTTCTTCTTAACCAACAAAACCCTTTCCTTTGCTTGTTCAACCAATTCTGGTCCGTTAAGTTGTTTCTCCCTGACTTCATCCCGAAAATAGCAGCATTCGACATCTTCTCCCATACAAAGCTTCAAATGGAGGCATTCCTAAACTAGCGTGGTAACTGTTGTTATAAGCAAACTCTGCCACAGGTAGGTAGTCATCCCATGATTCACTTACTTCCAAAACACATGCACTTGGCATATCCTCAAGTGTTTGGATTGTCCTTTCTGATTGTCCATCTGTTTGAGGATGGAAGGCCGTACTCGAATCCAACTTTGTACCTAAAGCCTTTTTCAAAGTTTTCCAAAACCGACTGATGAACCGGTTGTCCTGATCCGATACTATTGAGATAGGTACTCCATGTAGCTTCACAATATTATCCAAATAAAGTGTAGTCATCTACTTCGATGACATGTCAACCTTAGTTGGTAAGAAATGGGCTAACTTTGTAAGTCTATCTACAATCCCCATATCATGTCATGTCCACTCTTTGTTTTTGGTAAACCGATGATGAAGTCCATTGTGATCTTATCCCACTTCCACTCGGGGATATCCAAAGGCTTAAGCATTCCACCCGGTCATCTATGTTCGGCTTTAACTTTCGACAAGTGTCACATTCAGCCACAATCTTAGATATTTCCAACTTCATTGAAGGCCACCAAAAACGTTCCTTCAAATCCATATACATCTTGGTAGCTCCTGGATGTTCTGCAATAGTAATTCTGTGTGCTTCATCCATAACTCTTTGCCTTAAGTCACAAACATTAGGCACACACAACCGATCTTGGTACCAAAGGTTGCCATTCTTGTCTAACACATAACCAACCGTAGGCGTTTCTCTTGCAACTCGCTTCAAATCAACTCAAACTGGGTCTTCGTCTTGCTTATCCCGAATATCATCCATCAACTCTGATCTTGCCAACAACGGAGCAACAAACTGATGATCCGACACTGATCCAAACCCCGAATTTTCAGCCCATCTAACTGTTCCGCCACATCCTGAACCCTTGAAACCACAAAAATTTGTTTTCTGCTCAAAGCATTTGCTACAACATTGGCTTAACCCAGATGGTATTGAATATCCAAATCATAGTCCTTCACAAACTCTAGCCCTCTTCATTGTCTCATATTCAGATTTTCTTGAGTAAAGAAGTACTTTAAACTCTTGTGATCCGTAAAGACTCTAGCCTCGACTCCATGCAAGTAATGCCTCAAAGTCTTTAACGCAAATACTACCGCTGATAACTCCAAAACATGTGTTGGGTAGTTATTTTCATGCACCTTTAATTGTCTAGATGCATAAGCAATTACTTTTCCTCCTTGCATCAACACACAACCCAAGCCTTGTCCAGAAGCATCGGTTTAGACATCATAGTTATCAAAGATCTCGGGAACTGCCAAACCGGTGCCGTAGTCAACCTATCCTTCAAGGTCTGAAAAGCTCCTTCACACTCACTAGTCCATTCAAACTTCACATTCTTTTGTGTATGTTTGGTGAGTGGTGTGGCTATCTTTGAAAAATCTTGTACAAACTTCCTGTAATATCCGGCCAACCCCAGAAAACTTCTTACCTCAGAAACTGTAGTAGTTCTAGGACACTTTTCAACAGCTTCTATCTTCGCCGGATCAACTTGAAGGCCATCCTCAGAAATCACATGACCCAAGAAACTGACTTGATTCAACCAGAACTCACACTTCGAAAACTTAGCATACAACTGTTTCTCCTTCAAAGTCTTCCACACAATCCTTAGGTGTTCCTCATGCTCTTTCTCGTCCTTTGAGTAGATAAGGATGTCATCTATGAATACTATCATAAATTTATCCAAGTAAGTCATTAAAAACACTTTGCATCAAATCTATAAAGGCCGGTGGAGCATTAGTTAGGCCAAAAGGCATAACCAAAACTCATAATGTCCGTACCTTGTACTGAAAGTCGTATTAGGTATGTTAGCCATTTTGATCTTCAATTGATGATAACCCGACCTGAGATCAATCTTAGAAAATACTCTCTTCCCTTGCAACCGATTAAACAAGTCGTCAATCCTAGGTAGTGGATACTTATTCTTGATGGTGAGGTTATTCAACGCTCGGTAGTCAATGCACATCCTTATACTACCGTCTTCCCTCTTCACAAACAAAACAGGGCCCCTCACGGTGAAGTATTTGGCTGAATTATATTCCATTCTAACATATCTTTTAACTGAGCTTTTAATTCCTTTAATTCAGCCTGAGCCATCGTATAAGGTTCCTTAGCCACTGGTGCCGCTCCCGGTACCAAATTGATCTCAAACTCAATCTCCCTATCCGGCATATTACCCGGTAACTCATCAAGAAACACTTCGGGTACTCTTTTGCTATAGGGGTTTCTTCCAACTTAGGCTTAACTTGTTCTACATCCATTGAATACAACAAGTAACCTTCACAACCTTTTTGACAAGCTCTAATAGCCTTAACTGCTGAGATTATCGGATGACGCTTTTACTCGGCTTGTACACATTACTTTGAAAATTTTAGACGATTTTCTAGGTATCTTAAAGGTCACTCTATTTTCTCTGCAATCTAAGTGTATATAATTCTCGGATAACCAATCTATTTCAAGAATTACATCAAAGTCTGAAAAGTCCAACACTATAAGATCATTTTTACACCGATACGTTCCTACACGAACATCCGCTTGTGCTATCTTCTTAGTCACTTTAGTTACCTTACCTAAAGGTGTAGTTATTTCCAGAGATTTTCTTATAGTTTTCAAGGGTAGATTTTGTTTTTTAACAATCTTAGTAGACACGAAAGTATTAGACGCTCCGGTATCAAACAAGGCCGTAACTGCTAGATGTTTAATATTACCGTACCTAGAAAGTAAATTCATTTATTTAAATACGAATATAATAGGAATTAACGTGCTATACAAGTACTTTCATAAAATAAACAACTTAAAAGTACCTGAAATAACATTGTTGTCCGCTTCGTCTATCTCCGCATCCAAAGCAAACACTCGAACTGGCCGACTTGAGTTCTCTTTCCCACTTGCTTGATTTTGAATTCCTTTATTTCCCTTTGTTGGAAAAGTTCTTGCAAAGTATCCCAAATCTCCACAGTAGTAGCAGCCACTTGCATTAGCCCGACATTCACCGGAATGGCTTCGCTTGCATTTTTGGCAAACCGGTGTACTTGTTGTAGGGGTAGCTGCTAAAGGTGCTATCGTCTTCTTCATATTCTAATGTGGTGCACCACGACTAGTTCCCTGACTTGTGCCTAATGTCCTTTTTGCACCAATAATCACCGTAGGTTTGTTCTTGAAGATCTCAACCTCTAAGGCCTTATTCAACATCTCAGGCATGGTCCTTGGCATAGCTCCCAACATACCCGCTTGAATCTCTCGAGATAGACCATTATTGAACAACACCATCTTTTTCTCTTCATCCCCCATAATCTCAGGGTAAAACCCATCCTACTCATTGAAGCGATTCATGTATTGAGAAATTGTCAAGTGTAGACCTTGCTTGAGGTTCAAAAACTGACTTGCATGGTTTGCTTGGACCGATGGTGGAAAGTACTCGGTGTAGAAAAGCTCTTTAAACACTTTCCACTCGATAATATTACCATGGCTACTCTCTATAGCCTCAATCCAACTCTCAGCCGCACCCAACAAAAATCCAACTGCTAGTTGGGCCATCTCTACCTCGGGTACGTTCACATTTCTGCATGCTTTTTCGATGCTTCTTATCCATATCCCAGCCCTAGCTGGCTTTATGTTCCCGAAGAAGTCTTGAACACGATTCCTTTTCAACTTCGTGTACCAATCAACCGGAGGTGTTTGATCATGAACCGGTGGTGGTCTAACTGGTGGAGCAATAGGTGGGTAAACTGAAGGGTTAACTAGTGGATATCCAAGGGGTACTTGAGGTGGATATGGTTGTTGAGGTGGAGCTACGGGTGGTTCTTGCTGATATGGGTGGTACCTCTGATGATGTAGTAGAGTATGGTAAGGCTGGTGTAGTCCATATGGTGGGTATTGGTGATCATGTTAGGTGTAGTGCCCGAAAGACAATTTCTGTAATTGTTTTTGACAGGATTTATAATTCATCCTAATATTTGCATTTTTGCTTATATTAATACACTGATGAAAACTCTAAGTATATCGGTATGTAATCACATAACTCAGTGTATGGCATACACACGAGGATTGAGTTAGTGATGATATGCTTAAAACTAGTTAGTCCGTGGTGAATTTAATCAGAGTATGGGTCTCATGGTTAATATACCAATAATGCGCCCAGAACACTTAACGGTGAGACTGTCTTATCCGGACCGCCGATATAGGGTACCTAGTGGGGCATTTATATATGATGTCTATCATATAGGACTGGACCGGTTTGATTTGAGTTCTCGATATAATTCCGTGATCGAGAAACCTTATCGAATCACAAGATGATCATATATGGATTAATCTCAATCCTGATGTGATCATAGTTTACTGCTTGGTTCAAAGTAGGGTTTGATGTGTTAGTTAAGGATCACTTGGATACATGTGATCTGAACACGTCTCGTTGGCTCTATTCTGGAATGAGTGAGTAGTCTGTGACTTCACAGATATGGAATCCATTCCTTCCCGCGGGAAGTAGACGGACGGTTCCCTTATTTGTTAATCCTAGAAACTGATCGATGGGCCCAGTTCATATTATATTAGTTATGAACTAATTGATCACTAAGGGTTAATGGTAAATAAGGATAAGATGTTTTGAGAAGGATTTACGGAAATATCCCGAATCAAAACGAACAGTGTATGGAGGATTTATCCGTATGTAATGATTATATCAATGGACGCTTTTACTCAATGATTAGAGTGTAAGTATATATCTATAATCGATAGAGTGCAGTTTCGGGTTTATGGTGGCGTAATCCCAGAATTAATAGATTGAATAAGAATTGTTATGTTCGATGAATAATTTTATTTAATTTATTGTAGCTACTGGTTGTAGGTCCCCGATATGGCTCCTAACATGCATATGTTTCTTGACGTTGGGTCTCAAATAATAATTAAGTAGTTTAAATATTTAATTGATGTGTGATTTATAATTTATTGGACTAAATAATAAAATACATGGAAAAGACATTTTTCGTGGACTCGGCCCAATAGTGTAAAAGTCGTGTGCTAGCTTTATTTGACTAGGGTTGGCATGCTTTTGTCTGGGTAATTATTAAGGAATTAGTTTCCTTGATAATTATAAGACATGTGATTAATTGTTTATTTGTTAAATAATTAAGGAAAATATATTAGATTGATCCTTAAATATTCTAGATTTATTCTAGGTTATTCTAGGAGTATCTTTTATGGAAAATGATTATTATAATTGATTTTGTATTAATTATTAAATCCTTGGAGGACAAGGATTTCTCTCCTATATAAAGAGAGTTCTTAAAGCCTTTTCTCTAATCACAATATACGACATATACACACCAAAACAAGCTAGGAATTTCGGCCAAGCTTAGGGTTTTACGAGTTGGGAAAATCTTCTGGATTTTCCGGGTAGCATATTAAGGAGGTCAAGCATCAAGGATCAACATCCACCGGTTGTTGCTTGGAGATACACATCGGAAGATCGTGGCATCTCAAATTGGATCTCGACTTTATCAATCTTTTAAATCTCTCTTTTGATTGGTAAGTAGATCTCACCTTCTTGTAAGTAGATCTTAAATTATGTAGTTTAGTTTTATGATCGTGATCCTCTTGTTTATCGCATAATCGGGCGGAAGAGTGGTATCCAAAAAGCGGTATCAGAGCCTCCTATCTATAAATTAAAGTATATAATTGATAGATCTAGGAGCAGAAATCGCATGTTTAGATTGCATTGTTTTTTCGTTTTTTTTTTCAAAAATCATGATGATGAATGCTTTGATATGTTGTGGTTGAAGAGATAGATTGGGGTTGGTACTGTTTACTCGTTAGATCTATTGTAAACTCATATAAATTCGTTTATATGAGTATAGGAAATTATGTAATTTATTTGAGGTTGTAATTTCAGTTTCCTAGAAATAGATCTGTTTTGTTTATGTTCGTCTTTTCTATATTTCCCGTTGATTGAACCGTTGAAACAACAATCCCTCCGGTCAGAATAAATATCAAAAGTTGATTAAAAATCCCTCAAAATTTGGTATCGATCGGAGTCCGTATCAATATCAGATCCCTGCAATAAAGTTGCTGCTGTAACAGAAAAGCACAGCAGCCATAAAAACCCTAGCTGTGAGTACGTCGAATTTCTGGAAGAGTTTGGAAAGTTGAAACACAGATCCGACCATTCAGATTAACTAGAATGGAGTTATGAACAAGCCCTAAAATTTTCAGATCGATCGGGTTTTGTCTCGATGCCCGATTGGCTCCGGGAAGACACTGCTGGGCCGCAGTTACAAATAGATGCAGTAGTTGGATCGGCGGATTGCTGGAGAAAATTGGGCCATCGAAACTCCGATCCAACCATCCATATTGAAGCAAGAGGGGTGAAGAACAGACCCACAAAGTTTCGTGACGATCAGAGTTCGTTTGCATGCCCGATCATCGATGACACGGATCAGTAGCAGATAGTATTAGAAACTAGTAAACCCTAGTTAGGGGTGCCAACGGTCCATCTTGATGTTTATTTCCGCACTAGTATGTATGCTTAGGATGTATGCGTAGAACCGGAAAATTGCCATGACATGCATCATATCATGAATTCCACTCCATATGCATACATGTAGCTATTTAATTCTAGATAATTAATTAGGCATGTATTCAACTCGATTAATTAGTTTAAGTTTTAATTAATTGTTTTGGAAATTAATTATTAGAAACTAATTATAGAACCGAGGAACCGGGTTTTGTTAATCCTTAAGTTTTCGGTGATGGATTCTTGGTGAATCCCACCTTAAACCGGAACGAGATTGCGGGTTTGTTCCGTAGTGTCTACGGGAAAGTTTGACAATTTAAGAAATCGGAAAATCATGATACATGGTTCGGAAATGGTCTAACCATGGTTGGGTAAGTTCAACTGAGCTACGGCTCGATCGACTCACCCTCCACGTGTGACGTTTGCACGGGGGTGGCAAGACTTAGCATATCCGACAAGCCTTTACGGCTAAACGGGGCTTCTCTTAGCCGGATCCGACCGATAGTCACATACGTTCCAACGAATAAGACGGGTAGGCTTGCCTACATTACCGAAACCATTCGGGTACATGATTTGTTGTTTCTTAAAATATTGTCAAGTCCAAAACCGCGATCAGTAAACCCACAACTTTTTCAAAAATATTGAGTGGGAGCGGGGAAGGCGACGGCCGACCCCACGGCGTCTACTATAGATGCAAGCAAGTGAGAGAATGGTGACGCCTCGTGCCGCTTTGATTTCGGCCCCCTTCGGATGGTGTTCACCGCTATCAAAATTCAAGGCTTGGTTTCCGAAAGGATAGGATTTTGAGGACTCGCCGGGCCACTGACCCGCCCTACGTAGGCATACTTGGGGCATACTTAAAGGACTGATATAGTAGGTCACACTCATCAGGATATTTTAGGAAATATCTTGGCTGAAAAAGGAAGGTAATCAACGATTAAAGTATGGGATGTACGATTCCCATGAGATGTTTGATTCTCAAAGTTTAATCATCGAGAGAGATTGTCTCAGTTTAACCGTCATCGTGCTGATACCGACCCCCTAGGCGGCGGTACGATGTGAGGTTAAATCCTTGGAATGGTAGGATAGACTTTTACAGTTTATAATTCCTAAAATTTATCTAGTCGTGTATGTATGAATTATTATTTTTTGTCAATTTTATTTACAACTATCATCTCTAGGATACTAAAATGCTAGTGTAATGACTTCATTAAAAGTGGAAAGTAACAAGAACGTTGAACTCATCGAAGAATGCAATCAAATTTCGGAAGAGATATTCCTCTTGAGCCTTTAAATCTTAAGTGCCATAGTATAGGTATGTCACTGATGTCACTCGTGTTGAATGAGAGACGCACTTAGTTCAAAGATGATGGAGGACTATATAAAATTCTATTAGTGAATTTTAATTATGTGAGTAATCACACAAGAAATTTCTAATTGAAAAATTGGAAAATCATAAATGAATTGTTGCTAGTTAGACGGTATTTGGAACCGATAAACTAGTGGGAGCTTTATTCTTATGATTTGTTGTTTTTCTGAATCATTCGAAATGTGTAAGAAATTGCACAAGAAGTTTTTTCCATTCCTGGAAGAACATGAACAAAGCATTACTAGTTAGACGGTATTTGGAACCGATAAACTAGTGGGAGCTTAGTTCTGGTGATTCTCTAATCTCTGAAAATCATAAATAAAGTATTGGTAGTTAGACGGTATTTGGAACCGATAAACTAGTGGTAGCTTTAACCTTATGATTTGTTGATTTGTTAGAAAAAATCAAATAGTCCAAACGAGTAACACTATCATTAGACATCCCACAGTTCACGAGTAGTGTCTACTCGAAATGAACTGCTAGTTCAAGACTGTTTCCATATAAAGAAAGTCAAGAATGGGAAAGAATGTCTATACGTGTTAGTCATCTAAACTAAGTAGTTTTAAGGCTAAACCGGAATATTAATAAATAGAAAATCAGAGGAAAAGGAAAGCGATTTCGGATCACTGACCAATGCATCCTTAACGATTTCCTCGAAAGCTAAGTTCTTTGGAAGAACAAGGTAGCTATGCATTAAACGATAAATAGAGTAGACAACGGGCAGTTATTTCAGCTAGAATAGTGGGAGTGATATAAGGAAATGAATTTCGGATTCAATCCTTGAATATCACAGAAAATTTATTTTCTGTTTTCAGATTCGTTGGAACGAATGGATTCACTTTCAATTCGATAATTTGTTTGTCTTATAGAAAGTGAATATGACATTTGTAGCATGAATCCAAGACTCGGACTTTTGTTTGATAAAGTCAGAACCACTAAGAAATGCTAAAAATGTATATGTAACACATTTTAAACTATTAAAGGCAAAAGGTTTCCGTATTTAGATAAACACTTCTTCATACTCTATTAATTAGTGCATATCTCCTAAAGACAATATCTGAAGACTGGCTTAGGGTGATTCCTATCTCCCAGTCAAGGAACACTGTCTCAAAAGGAACAATGACTAAGCTTCTTTTCAATCGGGAAAGGGTAATAGATTTAAAGAAGTAACATAGCTTGTTCATAATGACCTTCAGGGTATTGTGAAAGATACAAGTTAGAAGGAGCTTCTGAGTAGTGACATCTCGTCAAACTACTACTCGAAACGCCACTAAAATATTTGGTGGTATCTCTGATTTCACCAGAGATAGAGTATTCCATGCTCAGTAATAGGCCATAGTATAGTCTTAGGACTGATGCTCGCCCTGGCTCCCAGTGGAATTTATCCACTGAGGGATAACACCATAAATTTTCCTCATATAGTTATTAATGTGCTACAATACACTGTTTAACTCATTTAAGATATTGGTTGCGAAATACCGGTTTACACTATCATGTAAAACCGAGAAGTCTACCTAGAAGATGCTTACAAATTTGTGGATAAGGGAGTGAATTTGGTTCACCCCACTTCCGTCAATATAGGCATTTAGCACTAAGTGATTGAAGGTAGGAATGGAAATTTTACGTACACGTTCAGATGATGACTGTTCGTGCAATATCTTATACGTTGAGTAAAGGTTGGTTATAAGATTCTTAAGATCATAAAGTGACGGTTATACTATCAAAATCCCTTCTGAAAGGATCTATGAATAACAACCTTGGACTTTGGAGTACGGTTACTCAAGGTAGTTACCAACTGATTAGATCAGATAACTTCCAACATTGGTTGTTGGTGATGACACTGATAATTACTACTAGATTAGAATATCGATCCACCAAGAACACAATGGGAGTATGGTTTAACCATTACCTATTGTGGTTTTTTGAAGACCTTGCAGTTTACAGAGGTGATTGATAACCTATGGTTCCTTGCGGGCTGTATAGAATTCTGATCAATAGAGGTTGGTTTAAAAACCATAACCTTGTGAATGGAGTTTATGGCACTCCAGTTCTGTTCACACTCTAGTAGAACCACCTGAGTGTCTCAGGCCTAGTGGGAGTAATTGGATCTACATGATAAGAGTCGAATGAATATAAAGTTTAACTTTCGGTACAAAGCTGAGTGGTCTAGGTGTGATTCCCTAACAAGTAAGGAGTTAACCAGACCGTGAACTCTCTCACCACTCGGTCTTGTTTGATTCCATTAGAAAGCAGAAAATAGGGGTGATTCCCTAAGACATTCTTGCTGAACAAACGGAATCGAATTCATTCGGAACAGAAGGGTTTTAGCTAAGAATAAATGCATGATTTCATTAGAAAGCAGGAAATAGGGGTAACTCCCTGAGACTTTCTTGCCAATCAAACGGAATCCGAATTGATTCAGAACCAAGGGTTATATCCTTTAAGGATCAAAGCAAACCTCTAGGTCCCGATTCAAGAGGAAGATTGAGTCTTTTATTTAGTCTTTTAATTAGTCTTTTATTATCCCACATTGGTTAATTGTCTTTTATATTTATTATTATTTTTAATTATTGTTATTTTGTCCCACATTGCTAAAATGGCAATTGGACTTGGAGTCTGTAGCCTATATAAGGCATTTCCTTGTATTTGAATAGGTAGCTTATTATTGAATCAAAAAACTATTTTGGTTGAAATTCAGAGATTGAATTTTCATCATAAGAAACTTTCAGAGATTGGGTTTCTTTCAAGAAGTTTTCAGAGATTGGACTTCTTTCGATTATCCTGAGACGGGGTAATTGGTTGGTGTTCCTGAGATGGGATCACCGTAGTAAATATTCTGAGATGGAGTATTTACATATCCTTTTGTTATTTTCGTTATATATATTCAAAAAGCCATAAAAATATACTTTTCAAAGCTGAATCGTTGCGCTGTGCTTTAATCAACGATCCTACGAGATTCGGTTTATATCAAGTGGTATCGAGAGATCGGGCGATTAAAGCAACAACAACCGATGCGTTCTTTGAGAAATCGCGCGTTTTCTTAAAGTTCCCGGCGTTCTTGTTCTCCGAGAAACCCTAACCGCAGCCGCCGTTTGAACCCTAATTGCTGCTACATATTACGATACAAGCTGCTGCGTTTCTTCGTCCATCAAGGAACCCTACGTATTGAGGTAAATCGGGCGTGACATATTATTCTTGGTCGAAACCCTAATTTTATGCTCTTGAAATCGATCGTCCGACTTTGTTTCCAATCGTTCCCTTTTCAAATCATATCGAAAAATTCTCAAAATTTACCAGTAGATAGAACTTTGTATTGGCTGTCTTTTGTCTCTTTGGCACTTTGCAAATTCGGATTTTATCTTGATCAAATTCGGATCGGAATATTCTGCTCGATTTTCTGGAACAGCTTGTAGTCGACTTTGTTTTTAGGGAGTTGTGGTGGTCGGAATTGAATGAAATTTTGTGAGCACATAGGAAATTCATTGTTCTACAACTTTGATTCTTTGAGTTTTTTCAGAGTCCCGACCGGTTTTGCACAATAGTCGCCGTCACCTAGTTGATGTTTTCGTCAAAACCCGTAACCCGAGAGTGATCTGTTTACGAATTCAATTTGAGTGGGTTATACCTGTCCAAAAATTCTGAAACTTAACAGTCTGAACCACAATTTCGTTCTCTACAAGTTTTGTTCTTTGTGTTTTTCCGAATTCCATACCGTTTGGTCGTGACAAGTGCCGTTCGTAAAGCCGCGCGTTTAAAGCCGCCGTTTGGCGATTAAAGTTCTTTGCGTTTATTGGAAGAAATCGCTGCGTTCTTGAGCACCAAGAACCCTAATTGCAGCCGCACTCAAAAGCTCCTTACATCATCGAATTTTTGCTATTTTCGCAACCCTAGCTGTTCTTGAAATCCAAGAAACCCTTGTGCAGATCGTGTAAAGCCCTAGCATCATAAAAAGCCGCGTTTTTAGTCCCGAAATTTCGTTCTTGCGAGGAATCATCTCGTCGCGTTCTTGGAAGATTATTTGCAAGTTGCCGCAATGGATAAACTACTTGCAACTTTCGACAACATCCATACGACTTCGAGCGACATCAAGTTGAATCCGATCGAAGACATGTCGAAATTATGGTCGCCCTAGATGCATTACGTGACAACCTCGATCCACGACGCGAATTAGAACGTATTGCGCAACGGAAATTAGAGGCGTAACAACGGAAATTAGAACGTGAACGTAACGTTGGAGGAAATTAGACGCAAAGTGGAAGGCGGACGATGAACTTTTCTTTATCACGTATGGTGTAACACGTGGAGAAGCTATGGCCGGCAAACCGCCCAAATTCTTTCCTTCACGTGCTCAATCGAATAAACAAAGTTATTCCCAACCCCCTACGGCCGTGGTACACGAGGAGGAAGACATTCTTATTGTTGATTCAGCCACGGAAGAGTTCATTGAGGTTCCTAATGCACTTACTAATGATGTTGTTCCGCTTGCTACTATTGATTCTCCTTTACCGGTACCCGACCATTCTGACGAGATTGCCGACGTCAAGGTGGATATTGGTGTTGACCCGATCACTATGCCCGTGGACTTACTTGCTGAATCGATTGTGGTCCATCCGGGGACCGAACCGGTGCAATCCGATGGTTCAAAGGTGCACTCGGCAATTTTAGTTGCCGATTTGAAGGCGTTACAAGCGCCACATGTATATGTGGATCCATATTTACAGCATTGCCGCCCTTTGGATTTTGTTGTCGCAGATTTCTCCACTCGCGCCATTCCATGTTTTTGCGATGTTGTGATTCTGAGTTTCTCCGTGGTTGAGTGGACGTATGGAAGCACGATATTCGTGTTCGATCCGGGTTGATTCGAGGACGAATCCTTTTGAAGCGGGAGGGAATGATGTAATACCCAATTCAAGAGGAAGATTGAGTCTTTTATTTAGTCTTTTAATTAGTCTTTTATTATCCCACATTGGTTAATTGTCTTTTATATTTATTATTATTTTTAATTATTGTTATTTTGTCCCACATTGCTAAAAATGGCAATTGGACTTGGAGTCCGTAGCCTATATAAGACATTTCCTTGTATTTGAATAGGTAGCTTATTATTGAATCAAAAAACTATTTTGGTTGAAATTCAGAGATTGAATTTTTATCATAAGAAACTTTCAGAGATTGGGTTTCTTTCAAGAAGTTTTCAGAGATTGGACTTCTTTCGATTATCCTGAGACGGGGTAATTGGTTGGTGTTCCTGAGATGGGATCACCGTAGTAAATATTCTGAGATGGAGTATTTACATATCCTTTTGTTATTTTCGTTATATATATTCAAAAAGCCATAAAAATATACTTTTCAAAGCTGAATCGTTTGTTGTGCTTTAATCAACGATCCTACGAGATTCATATACCAATAAAGCACCCGAACATTTAACGGTGTGACCGTCTTATCCGGACCGTCGGTATAGGGTACCTAGTGGGGCATTTATATATGATGTCTATCATATAGGACTGGACCGGTTTGATTTGAGTTCTCGATATAATTCCGTGATCGAGAAATCTTATCGAATCACAAGATGATCATATATGGATTAATCTCAATCCTGATGTGATCACAGTTTACCGCTTGGTTCAAAGTAAGGTTTGATGTGTTAGTTAAGGATCACTTGGATACATGTGATCTAAACACTTCTCGTTGGCTCTATTTTGGAATGAGTGAGTAGTCTGTGACTTCACAGATATGGAATACATTCCTTCCTGCGGGAAGTAGATTTACGTTCCCTTATTTGTTAATCCTAGAAACTGATCGATGGGCCCAGTTCATATTATATTAGTTATGACATAATTGATCACTAGGGGTTAATGGTAAGTAAGGATAAGATGTTTTGAGAAAGGTTTACGGAAATATCCCGAATCAAAACGAACAGTCTATGGAGGATTTATCCGTATGTAATGATTATATCAATGGACGCTTTTACTCAATGATTAGAGTGTAAGTATATATTTATAATCGATAGAGTTCAGTTTCGGGTTTATGGTGGCGTAATCCCGGAATTAATAGATTGAATAATAATTGTTCCGTTCGATGAATAATTTTATTTAATTTATTGTAGCTACTGGTTATAGGTCCATGTTCCCCGATATGGCTCATAACATACATATGTTTCTTGACGTTGGGTCTCAAATAATAATAAAGTAGTTGGACTATTTAATTGATGTGCAATTTATTATTTATTGGACTAAATAATAAAATACATTGAAAAGACATTTTTTATGGACTCGGCCCAATAGTGTAAAAGTCATGTGCTAGCCTTATTTGACTAGGGTTGGCGTGTTTTTGTCTGGGTAATTATTGGAATTAGTTTTCTTGATAATTATAAGACAAGTGATTAATTGTTTATTTGTTAAATAATTAAGGAAAATATATTAGATTAATCCTTAAATATTCTAAATTATTCTAGGAGTATCTTTTATGGAAAATGATTATTATAATTGATTTTGTATTAATTATTAAATCCTTGGAGGACAAGGATTTCTCTCCTATTTAAAGAGAGTTCTCCTAAGCCTTTTCTCTAATCACAATACACGACATATACACACCAAAACAAGCTAGGAATTTCGGCCAAGCTTAGGGTTTTACGAGTTGGGAAAATCTTCGGGATTTTCCGGGTAGCATATCAAGGAGGTCATGTATCAAGGATCAACATCCACCGGATGTTGCTTGGAGATACACATCGGAAGATCGTGGCATCTCAAATTGGATCTTGACTTTATCAATCTTTTGGATCTCGCTTTTGATTGGTAAGTAGTGTTAGGAAATCTATACGGGAACGCAGCGGAATTTATAATTTTATTTCCTTTTAACAAGATCGACTTCGTTTAAGCAATAAACAAATAAGCTAGTAGACGGTGATTACCTTGGTTGATCTAAAAGATCGACGCTTTGACCGTCTAAGGAGAGTAGTTCTGCATAGAGCCGCCCAAGTGTTCGGCCTCTACCGCTAGTCCACACGAACAGCCCGCCGGAATCCCATCATGGATTGCTATTGGAAACTCCGGTTGCTAGACCGGCCATTTTCCCCTCTCTCCAACTCTCTATAGGATGCTCTCTATTTTTACACAAGAACTATTAGCTCTTGGAATTATGATGATCAAAAGAGCTTGACACCCACCTCCTATTTATAATGGATGTGGCGCCCCAGATAGAGTAGAAAGGAAGAAAACTTTTTCCCAATAAAATAAGAAAAATATAATAGATTGATTTATCTTATTTATTATAATATCTTATATTAAATAAATCTAGGATATTGTCAATATCTTATATTGAATATTTCCAAGATATTGTCAATATCTTATATTGACAATATTTATCTTATTACCATAAATTAATTTACACAATATGTATATATCACAAATATATATTACACATATAAATCAATACATATATATTTTGGACACAATCATTCACATGCATATTATATGCATCACACGCTGGAAGCAAAAAAATATATAAATATTAATATCTAATATTAATATATGGTAATACCATTAATTAAATTGCACGATCCAAGTGTATCACTTATACACATATGTGGCGCCACTTATCAATATAAGTGTATTTAATTAATCAACTTAATTAATATCTTGTATTTAATTTATTCATAATAAATAAATACCACCATATTAATTTACCACTATAACCTTTATAGTACGAGATAAATTCTTTCCTTATTTAGTTATCAACTATAACCACATTTTAATCCGGCTAGATGTTCTTATGTGTGTGACCCGATAGGCTTCCGAATATGTTGGCCGTAGACACAAAGTGCAAATTACGAAAATGCCCTTCATGACTAACGATCACGGGATAGCGTCTAGCAACACACCGTGACCCCTAATCATCGGAAGAGTCAAATGCAATGACTACTACCTTTCATGCGAAACAGTTACCGTGTAACTTACAATCCTATCGCTGTAATAATATCCATACAGTCGTTAGTCGAGTGTTAAAACATCAACGACCGTATCTTATAATCTGGATATCATGCTCTCTCGAAGTAACTCATTTACTCCCACTTTGCAAAGATTCACGAGAGTAAGACATTCCTTATAAAAAGGCCATTTCGGATATTCGATCCCAATCATAGGATACGCGATTCCCGGACGACCAATCATGTATACTCCGCATGCTTCGCATCACACCCAATCACTACCGCATGATCGCCCCGTGGCTAGGGGAAACCTCAATAGTGTCAAAGCATGACAATCCACACCGTGATGCCATGAAGACTCCGGTCCAAAGGATAATTACACAACCGCCATATATTGTGACACTTAACCGTGTAAGTGGGTCAGTCTAACGTACGCATTCTCTAATACACGTCCACATACAGCCCAAGTGACTCTACAGTTCGATACACGAGATCTATCACTACCCTTAAAGACAGAAGACATCTAATACGTGCTAGTCTGTTTATACCATCAATGCCCTGTTTAATAGTACATCAGCCTAGAGACATTTAAGTATCAAACTTATTAAAGTGATTAGAGATCTCATCAACCATAATCGCCTATCATGGTTTCTCTATCACAGTTTAATACTAAGGACGTTATCATATAACAATTCATAAGTGGTTCCTTAAAAGAACATATATATGACAACATAAAAGCCATTTAATATATGTATAAACATAAAGAAATAGTAGAAATGATCCGACCCGGTCGGATCCGGTCCAACCCAATTGGGTTTAGGACACTATTCCAACAAGTAGATCTCACCTTCTTGTAGGTAGATCTTAAATTATTTAGTGTAATTTTATGATCGTGATCCTCTTGTTTATTCCTCTACGCATAATCGGGCGGATCTTGATCCGTCCGGCGATATTACATCCAATAGATCAAAATGTGGTGATGGTGGTATGGTAGGTTAAAGTGGATGACTGGGTGGAGGATAAAAGGTTTGCTGACATGGAGGAATTACTAGAGAGGGTGGGTGGTTTACCGGTGGTGGAGGTGGAGGTGAAGGGTACATATCAGTCACTGGTGGTAAGAACACTGGTGGGATGTCACCTACAATGGTGACTGGTACAGATCATCCCACGTGCCAACATGGAGAATGCTCCTGATGAGCTTGAGGTGGTGGTGTTTGACGAGGTTGATCGAACTGCTGCACTACTCCTCCCAAAACCGGTATCGGACTATCTGCTCCCGGTCTCACTCCTGAGCTTTCAAACCATGGACGCCTCTACGGGTAACTACCATTCTGAAGGATCAAGGAAGATCACATTGTTACTAAGTGGTTTAAAGAAATCTTATCTCAAGAAAAGAAGCCTAGAATAACAAATGACGCTTTGATCTGATACCTACTATAACGCCTCATTCCCGGACACCGAGTCCTTATCTGGAAAAGAACGTTCGGCACGTATAATATTAAATAAATTCAGTATTATACGTAAACCTCTACTACGTCGTATCGAGTTTAGAAAAAACGGAAGCTAAAAGAATCAGGTAAAACTTATCAATGATACCAGAATAGGAATTCAAACATACTTAAGATAAAAAGTTTGTCTTACAACCACGAAAATAAAAACTTACAACATCGATATCTCCAAAGTAAAACAAACTTTTCTTACAACAAAGTTTCAAAAGAATAGTACAACATGTCTCGAAAGTAACAACAACATAGTCTAGTACATCATATGTAAATAAAATAATATGAAAGCATTAAGAAAACATCATCATCATATATCGTCCTCCAAGTCCTCGTCGAACTCTTGTTCAACCTGTTCATCTTCTCACCCCACAAAGCATACAAAACAAACATGCAATGGAGGTAAGTACATAGGTACTTAGCAAGAGGTAGAAACTATGGATTTAATTAAGTTTGATAAAGAAAGGTTCCCTTCATTATTTGGTTATCTTTATATGATCGACTCAACTCGAGGGTTTACTTCATGCTCATCAACATGTCGTGCTTATTTGTTTCTAGCTTAACTTATCTTTGTTACATTAGCATTCAAGGGCACTACGTATGGTGCTACTCACCAGGAAGTATCGTTTGCAACCTATTAGTGGATCACACCAATAGCCACGGGCTAGCCCCGATAGTGTACACATTCGGCAAAGTCCCTCCATACTTGAGGTCTTGTTAACCTACGGAGTTATTCACTTTTACTGACCGCCCACACATCATGATATAAACTTGTACCTTACCAAGAATGACATGATGTTTAATCTTTTAACTGCACAAGTACGTATTATTTAGTCATTAACTAACCACCTAAGTGTTTTTAAGGGTAATCTCACTTAACAGCTATACTCCCTCACTTAGACATCTAAACACAACATCCTAAACACATACACAGACATTGATTAAATCTAATTCACCAAAGCACAAGCCATTCATGCTCTTCCGACGGTCCCGAACTTCAAATCTTATGAAGTATCAATTCTAAAGAAGTTTACAGAATTATAAACTCAAAATAAAATGCGGAATTATTATTGATCAAGTAAAAGTTACAAGTTAAGTCAGAATGCAGCTGGTCATGGGGTATTTATAACTTCATACACCTCATGAATCAGTCAGAAGTAAGTTACAAACGGTTATAACAAACTATACGAATAATCGTTTTCTAGATTACATCACACAAAAAAGATCAGAAGGTTGTTGGGCTTCCATACTGTCAGTAGGCTGCTGGTGTCTTCACAATATCAGCATGGTGCATCATCTGACTGCACTCAGCATTCTCCTCAGCCTTTATACTGTAACAACCCCCCCCATCAAGCTTAGAGTGGTATATGAACAACTTGCACTCAGCATTCCCTTCAGCTGCTTGAATTCTGGAAGATCTTTGAAATTCCCAATTTTTCTAGTAGATAGGAGAAAATAGGTGCATCCAAGGCCTTGGTAAGAATGTCAGCTAGTTGTTCTTTTGTGTTGACTAAAAGAAGTTTGACAAGCCCTGATTTGACTTTGTCCCTCACAACATGGCAGTCAATTTCAATGTGTTTTGTTCTTTCATGAAAACTGGATTATGAGCAATGTGCATTGCACTGGAATTGTCACAAAATAACAAAGCAGGCAACTGAACTGGAACCTGCAAATCTTGGAGTATATAAATCAACCATTGAATTTCACAAACTGAATTTTCCATAGCCCTGTATTCAGCCTCAGATGAGCTTCTGGATATAGTTGTTTGTTTCTTGGCCTTCCAAGAGACTAGAGCATCTCCTAGAAACATAATATATCCTGATACTGATCTTCTTGTTTCAGGACAACCAGCCCAATCACTGTCTGTAAAACCTTTGAGTATAAGGTTGTTGTCTGTTAGGAATAGGATTCCTTGGCAAGGGTTAGTCTTCAAATACCTCAGCACTCTGTAAGCTGCCTTTATATGATTTTAGTAGGATTGTCCAAAAATTGCCTTAGTTGTTGTACTGCAAAAGCAATATCTGGTCTAGTAAAAGTATGGTAACTCAGTTTTCCCACTAGTGAATTATATGCTGTGTTGTATTCTAGAAGTGGTGAATCACCATGTTGTAAAGTTTGCTTAGACTCCATAGGTGTCTTAGCAGGTCTGCCTCCCAAAAATTCATATTCTTCTAAGAGGTTAAGGGTGTATTTCCTTTGTGAAATGGATATGCCTTTTGGACATCTAGCAGCCTCAAAGCCTAGAAAATATCTCAATTTTCCAAGATCTTTGTTAGTGAATTGCTTACTTAGAGTATCCTTGACTTGCTGAATCAACTCTTCACATAAGGCTAGCTTGGGGAATACCGGATTTATAAATTTATTACTTGTTATTTTTCATTACTATGATGTCATCCATATATACCAAAAAGGCAATGAAAGATTGTCCTGAGCCTTTTGTGAAGAGGCTGTGATCATTTTTGGATTGAATGAATCCTTGAGCCTCAAAAGATTTAGTTAACTTGCAGTTCCATTGTTTGCTGGCTTGTTTGAGGCCGTATAATGACTTAGTAAGTCTTCAAACTTGATTAGGTTTGGTTGCTGCACAACCTGTTAGGTGTAATTGCCCGAAAGACAATTTTGTAATTGTTTTATTTAATAAATGAAATGATATTATTATTCATATTTATTATTCTCATATTCACCGATGTGACAATAGTATTTACACTACAGAAAACCCTAAAGTATATCGTTTATATAATCACTTAACTCAGTGTATGGGATATACACGGGAGGATTGAGTTAGTGAAGATGTACTTAAAATACAATTAGCCCGTAGTGAAGTTAATCGAGAGTATCGGGTCTCTCCTTTAACGTGCTATTAATGCGCCGTAACACAATAGGTGTGATTGTCTTATCCGGACTTTCGGTTAAGAGAACCTAGTGGGGCATTTATATATGATAGATATATCATATGGGTGGACCGATTTGATTAGAATTCATGATATAATTCCGTAATCGAGAAGTCTTATCGAATCAATCGATGATCATATTTATGGATATATCTTAATCCCGAGGTGATCACTATTCAATCGCTTGAATCGTATGAGGTTTGACTTGACGGTTAAGGATTACACCGAGTCCGTGATCCGAATTACCCCATCTTGGCATTGTACTTGGATGGAGTGAGTAGTCTGTGTTATCACATATACGGAATCCATTCCTTCCATTTATGGAAGTAGATAGACAGTTCCCTTATTTGTTAATCCTAGAAACTGATCGATCGTACGAGTTCATATTACACTGATTAGCTACCAGTGAGTTGTATGAATTAATTGATCACTAGGGGGTTAATGGTAAATAAGGATAAGAGGTTCTAAAAAGGGTTAACGGTAACTTCCCGATTTAGAATGAATAGTCTATGGAGGATTAATCCATATGTAATGATTATATCAATGGACGCTTATTATCATTCTCGTGAAGAGATAAATATAATCTCATAATCGGAGGAGTGCAGTCACGGGATTATGGTGGCATATTCCTGTGATTGATTTATCGAATATAATTATTATGTTCGTAAGATAATTATTTATTTGATTTATCGGAGCCGCTGATTATTAGTCCATGGTCCCCGACGTGCCTCCAATATAGCATAGCTATTCTCGGACGTCGAATCCTAATAATATTAATTTAGTTCTTATTAGAATTTAATTAAAACGATATGTGAATTAATTGTTTAGTGGACTATTAAATCAGTTGGGCTAAATAATTAAATATGTGAAAAAAACATTTTTCATAAACTCGGCCCAATTTGTGTGTCATGGCCGAAATCTCAAACCTAGGAGGGAAGGAGAATTTTCGGCCTCCACAGTGTCTTAGTGAGCAAGAAATAAGTTTTCTTGGGGATTAATAAGACATGTGTACAAAATATTTATTGGATAAATATTTTATGGTAAAAAATAAAGATGAAGATTATTCTAGATTTGTTCTAGAATATTCTAGGATTATCTTTTATTTATTGGATTTATTTATTTGTAAAATAAAATCCTTGGAGGACAAGGATTACTCTCCTATATAAAAAGAGTTCTCCCAAGCCTAAAAGATAATACACAAATTTCGACTTTCATCTCTTAGAGAGAAGAAGGAAAAATTCGGCCAAGGGGAAAGAGGGAAAATCTTGGAGGTTTTCCGGGTAGCATATCGGAGGGATTCGAGACGAGGATTTCCTTTCACTGGGAGTTGCTCGGATCACACGTGCGGAAGATCGTGGTGCTCTTCACACCATCTTTTGTTCTTCCTATTGCGGTTCTTCTACTTGGATTTTGAGATCCAAGAGGTATGTTCTACAACCCCTTGTAGAGTAGATCTAGTTATTTTATTACGTGTAAATTATAGATCTAGATCCTTAAATCGCTTCCGTTGCGGATGATATTACTAACAGTGGTAGCGAGCCAGGTTATCTATATTTATACGTATAAAATATTAGATCTAGGAGTGGAAAACATGTAGTTTTTGTGTCCCAATTTTTTTTGGGGCCGATGCATTATTTTTTTATGTTGAGATTGTTGTGGTTTGAAGAGATGGATTCGGGTTGGTACTGTTTACTTGTTAGATCTATTGTAAGCTCTCTCGATTTAGATCGTTTGAGCATAGGATTGATGTAAAAGTTGTTGTTTTTTTATTCTTTTTTTCGGCTATTTTATTTTTTTTGTAATTCCGGAAAAACGACGAAGAACGATGATGAACACGAGACGAAGACGGAACTCAAGGTATGAACGGGGTGGAGATTGTACCACACGGGGTTTGATTTTTTTTTTATCAAATATTTGGTCGCTGCCGTGTTTTTTAACAAACAAAAAAATAATTATTTTTTATTAAATAAAAGGTCCCTTCTCCTTTTGGTTTCGCGGTTCGTGGTTCAAGGTTCGAAGATCGAAGACATGAAGACAACAAGATTGTAATTTATTTTTTCCTATGATAGATTAGATACGGGGGTACCAACGATCCATCTCGGTGTTTAAATTTTCCGCAATTTATTTTTATGTGTTTGATCATAAAATATATATAAAATCAGAATTGCCATGACATGCATCATATCATAAATCCACTCCATGCATACATGTAGAATTTTAATTTTGGTAATTAAAATAGGCATGTATACAAACTCGCGTAATTAGTTGAAATTTAATTAATACGTGGTAATTAATTAATTTAGTAACTAATTAAAGATCCGAGGACGGGTTATGAAATCGTTAAGCTTTTTCGGTGTGTGTTCTCGGTGAACCGCCTTAAAAGCCCAAACGAGATCACGTTTTCAATTCGTAGTGTCTACGAGATTGAATGATGGTAAAAGAACAATAAATCTTGGATAAAAACGGTTCGCCTATAGGTTGGGTGGTCAACTGAGCTTCGCTCAACCGACTTTACCCTCCTAGTGTGATGTATGCACGGGGGTCCGGCAAGACTAAGCTACACCGGCGAGCGGAGGGGTGATTCCTTCTTATCTTAATAGGGCTTTCTTGACCCGATTTCGTCCGAATGTCACATATGTTCCAACGAATAGGACGGGTAGGCTTGCCTACGTTACCGACACCATTCGGAATCCTTGATTTGATGTGCTTTTATGTTAACATCAAAAAGACGTGGTTAGTTAACCCACCACCACTTCCAAAATATTAAGTGGGAGCGGGGAGGCGACGGCCCAACCCCACGGCCTCTACTATAGATACAAGTAAGTGAGAGAAGGGTGACGCCTCGCGGCGCTTTGATTTGTCCCCCTACGGATGGTGTTCACCCCTTATCAACATTCATGGCTTGGACTCCGAAAGGATAGGATTTCCGGGTACTCGTCGGGTCACCGACCTATCCTACGACGGCACACTCGGGGCGTACCTAAGAGATCCGATATAGTAGGTCACACTCATCAAGGGTATTCTTGATAATATCTAGGCTAAAAAAAGAAGGTAGTCAATGAATAAAGGGATGTTCGATTCTCGTGGGATGTTCGATTCTCACAAGTTATTCATTGATGAGATTGTCTCGATTTAACCATCATCTCTTTGACCTACCCTACGGCGGCACTGAGATGCGAGGTTAAAACCTTGGAATGGTAGAGTAGACTTACTTATAGTTTACAATTCCTAAAATAAAATAATATAGTAGTGTTAAACTTGAATTAATATATGTCATTTTATTTACATCATTATATCCCTTACTAAATTGCTTAAAATTTATAATTGACTAGTATTGACTTCTTTAAAAAGTGGAAAGTAACTAGGACGTTGAACTAGTTAATCGATAATGCAATTAATTTTCGGAAGAGATATTTCCTCTTAAGCCTTTTAAAACTAGAGTGACATATAGGTATGTCACTAGCATCACTCGTGTTAAACAAGATACAATCTTAGTTTGATCAAAGATAATTTCGGACTTTAAAATTCTTCTAGTGAATTTTGAGTGTGTAGTGATTACACAAGTAATTTTCTAATTGAAAAATCGGAAAATCATGAAGTGTTACTAGTTGAACGATATTTGGAATCGATGAACTAGTGGGAGCTTTATGATTTGTTGTTTTTTCTATAACATTAGAAAAGTGTAACTAAGTACACACGTAATTATTCTAATTGAAAATTCGGAAAGTCATGAACTGTTACTAGTTAGACGATATTTGGAATCGAGGAACTAGTGGAGTTTTATGATTTGTATTTTTCTAGAAACATTAGAACTGTGTAAGTGTTTACACGAGAGATTTTCAAATTGAAAAATTGGAAAATCATAAAATGAAGCATTGCTCGTTATACGGAATTTGGAACCGATAAACCAGTGGGAGCTTTAATGTTATGATTTGTTATTTTTTTGGTATATTAGAAAATCCGAGAAGTCCTAACAAGTAACACTCGAAATAGATATCCCACGGTTCAAGAGTAGTGTCTACTCACACGAACCGCTAGTTCAAAACTGTTTCCATTTACGGAAAGTCAAGAATGGGAGAGTATGTCTAAAAGTGTTAGTCATCTAAAACTGAGTTGATTTTAAGGCTAAACCAAAAATTAATCATAGGATAAGGACAGTGATTTCGGATCACCAACCTATTAATCCTTGGCGATTTTTTCGAGCTAAGTTCTTTGGAAGAACAAGATAGCAATGCATTTAACGATTAATAGAGCAGACAACGGGAAGTAATTTTAGCAAAAATAGTGGGAGTGATATGAGGAAATGAATCTCGGATTCAATCCTTGGATATCGCAGAAGATTTATTTTTCTATTTTCAAAATTCGTTTGAACGAATGGATTCACCTTCTATTCGATAATTTGTTTGTCTTATAGAAAGTGAATATACCATTTGTAGTACGAATCCAAGACTCAGACTTTTGTTTGATAAAGTCAAAAACCACTAAGAACTGCTGAAATATGTATACATAACACATCTTAAGAACTATTAAAAGCAATTGGCTTCTATATTTAGATAAACGCTTCTTCATATTCCATAGTTAGTGCATAGTCCCTAAAAAACAAGACCTGAAGACTGGCTCAGGGTGATTCCTTTCTCCCATTCTGGTTATATTGTCTCAAAGGTTCAATGACTAAGCTTCCTTTCAATCGGGAAAGGAAAATGGTTATAAAGAAGTAACACCGCTTGTTCATGATGACCTTCGGAGTCTTATGAAAAAAAGACAAGCTAGTGGGTGTTTATGAGTAGTGACTTCTAGTCAGACAACTACTCAAACACTCCGATAAGTTTATCCAAAATATTCTAAGGTGTCTCTGATATTGTCGGAGATGGAGTATTCTATACTCAGAAATGGGCCATCACATAGTCCTAGGGACTGATGCTCTGCCTGTCTCATAGTGAAATGCTTTCACTAAAGGAGAAACCGTTGAATTGATTTACATAGTTGTAGATGTGCTACAATACACTGCTTAACTCAATAAAGATATTAGAAGCGAAATTTCGGTTTACATTGAAGTGTAAGACCAAGAAGTCTACTTAGAATATACTTTGGAATTTACGGATAAGGTGTGGATTCGGTTCACCCCACTTCCATAAATATAAGCATTTAGCACACGGTGCTTGAAGGTAGGTCTGGAAATTTCGCGCACACGTTCGGTCGGTGACCAATCGTTATATATCTTGTAGCATTGAGAAAAAGGTTTGTTATAAGATTCTTGAGATCGGGAAGTGGACCGTCATATCGTTGCGCGTCCTTTCGATAGAGTCTATGAACGGTAAAACCTTAAACCTTGAAGTACGTTTACTCAAGGTAGTTACTAACTGATTAAAATCAGACCACATCCAACATTGGTTGTTGGTGCTGACACTAAAATACTACTGAACTAGAACAGAAAGTCGATCCACCCAGAATGTAGTGGGAGTATGGTTTCTTCATTACCCATTACGGGTTCTGAGGACTTAATGGTCTACAGGATCGATTGATGACCTATGGCTCTTTTGTGAGCTGTATAGAATTTTGATAATAGAGGTTGGTTTACAAGCCATAACCCTGTGAATGGAGTTTGGTACTCAGAGCTGTTCATACTCTTGTAGAACCACCTGAGTGTCTCAGGCCCAGTGGGAGTAATTGGATCTACATGGAAAAGAGAAGAATGATTAGGAAAGTTCGTCTTTCAGTGCAAAGCTTAGTGGTCTAGGGGTGATTCCCTAAGAAGCAGAGAGTTAATCAGACCTTGGACTCTCTTACCACTTAGTATTGCATGATTTCGTTCGAAAGCAGAAAATAGGGGTGATTCCCTGTGACTTATGAACTTATGACAGGATGACTGTCAAGGCTTATGTCCTTTGTGGATAACAAGAAACCTCTTGGTCATTATAAGTCACATGTTTCTAAAATATGTGGCATTGACCAGAATATTGATAGGTCTTTTGTTGACTGGATATCAATTTTAGTATACTAGTGAATATATAAATATATATTAGTGTTTGTGAAGGATGACACTGCACCAGTTGGCAACAACATGGGTGTGTTATCTGAAGTCAGAATCTGACAATGCCACAATTCTCTACAACAGAGTTTGGACAACATTCTAAAGAGTTTGATTCGGTCAAATTCACTAGAATCAATCACTGGCTTCCCATCCATCTTATTGGTTAAGATGATGCATCTGTGTATGCAACATTCAACGAGGAAGTTCTACCCTATGCCTTAGGGATGACTCTCTAAATCTTCGGATAAAGAGAAATGGGATGGATTCTCTTTGTGACAAGAGATGGTCAGGTTATTGAACGTCAATTTTGATCGAATCTTCGATTCGGCGGTTAACAAAGCAAGTTTAGCATGTTCTTTAGTATCTTGAGAGAACGAGGATTAATATGCGAGTATATTCGGGTGTGAACTTGGATATGTATGATACGCTGATTCTGACTTTAAGTCAGATTAAGGATGATCATTAAGTCGATCTCGGGCTTAGTGTTTAGCTCATGTGTTGAAGCTATTGACTGGAGAAATCCAGTAACGCCATTTCAACTTTAACTAGTTGGTTAATTAACGGCTTTTCATAGCGGCTAGGGAAGCGAGATAGCTTGCGGATTTCTTTTTCATATCTGGAAGCGATTCTAGATTTGGAAGCCGATACCACATCATTGTGCAAACGATGAAGGGGTAGCTTATAAGGATTTCCGAAATCACTAGAGGTCAAAAGCATATTGGGAAAGTACAAAATGATTAGAAGGACCGGCAACGTTTCGATTCTATGAATCGTCTCGACCTGACAACCTAACTGATCATTAAGACTCATGACATTCAGATATAGGTGCTCCCCGAGTCACTGACCTATCCTAAAGCCGGCATACTCGGAGTATACTTTGGAATCTAAAATGGTTATGATATGCTTAGTGGGTACTAGAATATGGGATGGATCTCCATTGCTTTAGAGCAAGTGGGAGATGTAGTTTGTTGTAGTTTAAATAATAGGGTGTGCTCTAAAACAATTAATCACATGCTTTCGTGCAAGTGGGAGATTGTTAGGTGTAATGTCCGAAAGACAATTTTGTAATTGTTTTATTTAATAAATGAAATGATATTATTATTCATATTTATTATTCTCATATTCACCGATGTGACAATAGTATTTACACTACAGAAAACCCTAAAGTATATCGTTTATGTAATCACTTAACTCAGTGTATGGGATATACACGGGAGGATTGAGTTAGTGAAGATGTACTTAAAATACAATTAGCCCGTAGTGAAGTTAATCGAGATTATCGGGTCTCTCCTTTAACGTGCTATTAATGCGCCCAGAACACAATAGGTGTGATTGTCTTATCCGGACTTTCGGTTAAGAGAACCTAGTGGGGCATTTATATATGATAGATATATCATATAGGGCTGGACCGATTTGATTAGAATTCACGATATAATTCCGTAATCGAGAAGTCTTATCGAATCAATCGATGATCATATTTATGGATATATCTTAATCCTGAGGTGATCACAGTCAACTGCTTGAATCGTATGAGGTTTGACTTGACGGTTAAGGATTACACCGAGTCCGTGATCCGAATTACCCCATCTTGGCATTGTACCGGATTGAGTGAGTAGTCCGTGTTATCACGATACGGAATCCATTCCTTCCATTTATGGAAGTAGATAGACGATTCCCTTATTTGTTAATCCTAGAAACCGATCGATCGTACGAGTTCATATTACACCGATTAGCTACCGTGAGTTGTATGAATTAATTGATCACTAGTGGGTTAATGGTAAATAAGGATAAGAGGTAAAAAGGGTTAACGGTAACTTCCCGATTTAGAATGAACAGTCCATGGAGGATTAATCCATATGTAATGATTATATCAATGGACGCTTATTATCATTCTCGTGAGGAGATAAATATAATCTCATAATCGGAGAAGTGCAGTCACGGGATTATGGTGGCATATTCCTGTGATTGATTTATCGAATATAATTATTCTGTTTGTAAGATAATTATTTATTTGATTTATCGGAGCCGCTGATTATTAGTCCATGGTCCCGACGTGCCTCCAATATAGCACAGCTATTCTCGGACGTCGAATCCTAATAATATTAATTTAGTTCTTATTAGAATTTATTTAAAACGATATGTGAATTAATTGTTTAGTGGACTATTAAATTAGTTGGGCTAAATAATTAAATATGTGAAAAATACATTTTTCATAAACTCGGCCCAATTTGTGTGTCATGGCCGAAATCTCAAACCCTGGGAGGGAAGGGGAATTTTCGGCCTCCACAGTGTCTTAGTGAGCAAGAAATTACTTTTCTTGGGGATTAATAAGACATGTGCATAAAATATTTATTGGATAAATATTTTATGGTAAAAAATAAAGATGAAGATTATTCTAGACTTGTTCTAGAATATTCTAGGATTATCTTTTATTTATTGGATTTATTTATTTGAAAAATAAAATCCTCGGAGGACAAGGATTACTCTCCTATATAAAGAGAGTTCTCCCAAGCCTAAAAGATAACACACAAATTTTGACTTTCATCTCTTAGAGAGAAGAAGGAAAAATTCGGCCAAGGGGAAAGAGGGAAAATCTTGGAGGTTTTCCGGGTAGCATATCGGAGGGATTCGAGACGAGGATTTCCTTCCACCGGGAGTTGCTCGGATCACACGTGCGGAAGATCGTGGTGCTCTTCACACCATCTTTTGTTCTTCCTATTGCGGTTCTTCTACTTGGATTTTGAGATCCAAGAGGTATGTTCTACAACCCCCTTGTAGAGTAGATCTAGTTATTTTATTACGTGTAAATTATAGATCTAGATCCTTAAATCACTTCCGTTGCGGATGATATTACTAACACAACCTGGGGGTAACTGCATATATACTTCTTCATGTAAATCTCCATGTAAAAAGCAGTTTTGACATCCATTTGATGTATATGCCAATTATTGGCTGCTGCTGTTGCAAGTAGGGTTCTGACTGTAGTGATCTTGAAAATAGGGGAAAAGGTTTCTTGATAATCAATCCCATATGTTTGAGTGTAGCCTTTTGCTACTAGTCTTACTTTGTACGTATCTCTCTACTGAGCCATCAGGGTTGTGTTTGATTATGTACACCCATTTGCACCCAATGAGTTTCTTGCCTGGGGGCAGATCAACTATTTCACAAGTATGAGTCTTTTGTAGAGCTTCAATTTCTTGTTGCATTGCTTGCTTCCATTCATCATGCTTGATGGCTTGATTGTAAGTCTTAGGCTTTTTAACAACATCAATGGAATAAATGAATCTGGCATAGTCTACTGAGAGATTGTCCAGACTCATGATAGCACTCAGCAGGTGTGGAGTCTGCTGAACATTGTGAGCACCCCTTTGATAAAAGGTTGGTGATTTTCTTGTTCTGGTTGATTTTCTTAGTTGTGTATGTTCAAGTGCCTAGTTTACTGGTGCATGCTCTTCATTGGATGCCTCAGCTGCAGCTGACCCTATATTTGCCTGGTCTGCTGATTCATTCAGGAGATCATCAAAAGTGTCCATTACTGGTAAAGGAACAGGCATGTTAGCAAGATATCTAGCCTTTCCTAACACCTGTTGAAATAAAGGAAAATAAGTCTCATGAAATTGAGTATTTCTAGCAACAAAGATATCTTTGTTGGTAATGTCTAAGAGAATAGCACCCTTAGATGTATTTGAATTCCCAAGATAGACGCATGTCCTACATCTTGAGTCAAATTTCGTCCTATACTGCTGAAGTGTGCAAGAAAAAACTATGCAGCCAAAAGCTTTAAACACAGAATAGTCTGGTTTAGTGCCATAAAGCACTTCATGTGGAGTGCTTTCCTTCAGTTGTGGTGTATGTGTAGCATTAATCAACTTTACAGCATGTAAAAGACAGAATCCCCAATATTCAATGGGTAGGTTACTCTAGAACCTCAAACCTCTTGCAACATTTAGCAGATGATGAAGTTTCCTTTCAACAATACCATTTAGCTTAGGTGTACTTACACATGAAGTCTGATGTATGATACCCTGCTTAGCATAAAAGTCATTAAGTTGAAATTTTGCACCATTGTCAGATCTAATTACTTTAATCATCTTGTTAAACTGAGTAGAAACAAATTTAACAAAAGATTTAACAAGGTTAGAGGCTTCAGATTTGTGCCTCATAAGAAAAACCCAAGTAAATCTAGAAAAATCATCTACAAAAGTAAGAAATATTGTTGTCCATTTACAGTATGCTGTCTTAAAGGACCCCAAAATGTCCATATGAACAAGGTCAAAAATAGCATTTACAGCAGTAGTACTTAAAGGAAAAGGATTTTTCTTCAGTTTAGCCATAGGACAGATATAACAATGATCATGATTACAAAATTTGACATCATTAGACTGTGAACTAATGACTTGTACTCTTTTATCTGGCAAGTGTCCTTGTCTGTAATGCCATAAAAGAGCATCATCTAATATACCAGATAAAGTGTGATTTTCTACATCATTGAAAATAGAAAGTCTTATTGGTTGATCCATGACATAGAGTCCTCTGTGTAACTCAACTGAACCAATCATTTTCGTTTTCTTGTCCTGCAAAACACACTTGTTAGCAGAAAAAACAGCAGACTTTTTATATGATTAATAAAAGAAGGTAAAGATAAAAGTTTATACTAAAAACCAGGAATGCAAAACACATCATGTAGGACCAATTGAGGGTTTACCCTTACTTGTCCTATATGAGTGACAGAGACATTATTTCCATAAAGCAATCTCATTTTTATACCAGATGAATGTTTGGGATTGCTTAATAGATCTAATGATCCTACAATGTGATCTGTGGCACCAGAGTCTAAGATCCATTGTATTGATCTTACTAAATTTAGATCACATGTTCCTGTAGCAGGTGAGTAGTGTGTGACAATAGCAGTAGGTTGGCCAACAACAAATCATGCATGTCTAGGAGGTTCATTCAGCAGAGCCATCAACTTGTGAAGTTGCTGTGCAGTAAGATTGGGAAACCCCGGTCCAACAGACCTACTTGGTGCGTAATCTTCTTCTGCTGATTGTTCATTTTCTATCATATTGGCTCTTTTTGACTTGAAACCAGGGGTAAAGCCATGCTTCTTGTAGCAAGTCTCCTCAGTATGACCATTGAATCCACAAAAACTACATTGCATCTTTTTGGGATTTTAGGTCTAAGATTTGCAGCAAAGTTAGGTCTACTGACAGTCTGATTTTGTCCCTGTCCATTTTTTTGTGACAAGAGAACCATGGAATCTTTACTCTTGGCCTTGTTAGCCACATACAACTTCTGTCTTTCAAACTTGATTGCCATTGCAAGTGCTTCATGAATTTTTAGAAAGGGCATCATCAGCATTGCCTGTGAGACAGTTGGCTCAAATTCATCCCTCAAACCTTTAAGGAATTTCTTGACATGTTCAGCCTCCATGTGATCCATCAGGTTGCTAATTGCATTACAGTGACATTGAGGATCACAAGAACAGACTGTTACAAGCCTAATAGTCTTGATTTCTTCCCAAAGAGTCATTAACTTTGTGAAATATTGATTGACAGAATATGTGCCTTGCTTCAGCAGATGCATTTCTTCAAGAAGATTTGAAAGTCTTAAGGCATCAATATTTGAAAATCTTGCTGCAAGATTCTTCCAAACTGCATTGCATTCTTGAAGTACATCAAACTTTGAGCAATGGTGTTCTCTACAGAATTTAAGATCCATGATCTCACCATTGTATCACATTGCCTCCATGCATGGAAATCTGCTGAATCTGCTTCTGCCTTTTGATTGTGCCGTCTACGAAGCCAATTTTATTCTTAGTGATTAGCACCATCTCCATAGACATTTTCCATGAATTTTAGTTGTTGCCATTCATCAATGGCTGAACAAGAACCAGAGATGGATTCTCATTAGGATGAACATAAAATGGACTTGAGAGACTTATTTCTTGTTTCTTAGCTGCCATGGCTATCAAGAACTCCAGAATTGATCACAAATCAATAATGAAAGTGAGAATATATGAAAATATGATCAAGAACTAATCAAAAAACTTAGGAAAATGATGACAGTTTACTCTCAAGAAACTGATATCTCGGAAAAGATGAAGAACACTCTCAATATTCTTCAAAGATCGGAGAGAAAACGCAGGAAAGCATTCAGAAATTCTCAAATTTATGCTTTGATACCATGATGAAGTTTACAGAATTATAAACTCAAAATAAAATGCGGAATTATTATTGATCAAGTAAAAGTTGCAAGTTAAGTCACAATGCAGCTGATCATGAGGTATTTATAACTTCACGCACCTCACGAATCAGTCATAAATAAGTTACAAACGGTTATAACAAACTATTACAGAATAACCGTTTTCTAGATTACATCACACTAAAAAGATCAAGCCAGCGACGGGCTTCCATACCGTCGCCAGGAAATTTCGCCGGTGTCTTCACATTATCGGCAGGGTGCATCAGATGACTGCACTCAGCATTCTCTTTAGTCTTTATACTGTAACAAATTCGGTGCCGGAACTAAACGCATTAGAAGCTTAATCATGGCTTGTTCATGTTTGTTTAATGTTATTAGATCAAGAAACAACATACAAAACTGGATTCGGGGCTTAAAACTCATCAACACACAAACAAGGGTTTTGGCGCGCTAAAACCTCTCTGAATCTTTCAGCTTGTGCTGGTTTGCTTTTGGCGCGCGCTAAAGCCTTTGGCGCGTGCTAAAAGCTCCCAGTAAATTCAATTTTGTCTCTGGACCGTTTTTTGTGCGCGACAAAAACTCCCACGTTTTGGTTTCGTTTTGGCCTGCGCTAAACGCCTTGGCGCGCGCCAAAACCCCTAAAACACCCTAAACAACAGTTTTGTGCACTCTTACGATTTCAAACCAATTCTCAATATGATTAGCCTCAATTTGACAGCAAAAATAGCAGAAAAACACACCTTTAATCTACTATAGCATAACATACACTAAAGACAACATTTAGGCATGATTTGTACTTTCTCAACAACACCAAAACTTAACCAAAACCTTATAAACTTGAATTAAAACCATATGAAGATCCTCTTACTTGATCAAAGCACGTTAAAGCCAAACTTCAAGAAAAACCTGCAACACTTCTCCAAAGATCAACCCAAAACCTAATAAATCCACAATTGAGTCAAGAACTAATTAAGATCAAAGTTTCTAACTATTCAAAACTATGAATTACACCAAACACAACCTTGAAACTTGATCAATTTACAATTCGGGCCGAAACTAACCTTTTCCAAAACTTCAAACCTTTAGTATCATCATGATCCTTGTCTTCTCACGATGCCAACGGTTTGCTTGAATCTGAAAACGGGCAGGTAACTTTTGAGAACATGAAGAAAGTCTCTATGCCTTTTTGTTTGCTCTCAACGAAGATTTCTAACAACCTCTTACAGGGTGGGAGTTTATTTTCTCAAATAAAACCTCCCACCACATTTATTATAATTAATATCCATATCCACTGGATATAGCCTAGTGGTGAAGGCATATGGTGTGTTGTAGTGACCGCCTGGACTATAAGCTAGAGGTCAGTGGTTCGATTCCCGTAATGGGGTTGATTTCCGTTTGATAACACCCTTCAGTGCAGTGGTCGACCGGGCAGCCACATGTTGGAGCTACTAGGTTACCTGATTAACCTCTCATCGCATTCCTGTGGGATCGGGGGCGAGGGGGCCCTCATGGTTAAGGTATAACCATTTTATAATTAATATCCCATTAATTACAACAAATCCATTAATTCCCAATTAATACATATATATTAAATATATGTGAGTTCTATTGGCACCACCATTTTACTATTGACATTATTTTTTTTTATTATTATTGATCATTTACTTCATCACACCACAAAATAACTTTTCGGCATCTCGTTACGCGCGTCAGAGCCACTGACGTTTTTTTCCCGCTCACAACGTCAGTGGGTCTGACGTTTTACACCAACGACACATTTATAACTGTAAAATCAGTGTTACTGATGTTGGGATTGCCAACGCTCCAGCGATACTCGTACCACAAACGGGCGTCAGTGCCACTGACGTTATGCTATTCAAAATAATAAAAATATTCATTGTGGTGCCAAGAGTGATTTATAGGGTGCCGAGACTAATCGTGGTGCCATGTGTATTTTCGTAATGCCGATATAAACCACTTATATATATACTTTCATCTATAAATATAATGAATATAATATTTCGTTTTCGTAAAATGACACGTCTGTTTTTTTTTTCTTTCTGAAAATCGAAATATTACAGAAACACGAAATTGAACATAAACATGATTGGATTTGAATAATAAATGGATAAGTCGGGTGGTGTTGGATTTATTTCCGGACATGGGTAGTCAAAATCGGATAATTAACGGGTTTGAATCTCAAAAAAATTTATTTTCTTTTTTAAATATATAAATATAGATATAGATATAGATATAGATATAGATATAGATGTATATACATAATATATTTTCAGAAGAATCATTAGTTGCAATCTATATCAAAATTACGTTAGTTTTTTTGGACACGCTACTTGCATTGCCTAAAAACCACTCGTCTTTTATCCTTTTACATTTTGTTTAGAGGAATTGGAGGGATATATCGAATAACGACCATTTCCTAATTAACTCACTGTTTTCCATTTCTCCTCTTCCACCCTTCAATTTAGTAGAGTCCAGTACGTATATGGAGCTGATTAGCAAACCAACCTACTGCGCGAACGCGCTCGATTTCCGTACAAATTTAGTTTTTAGATCAAATAATCACAAAATCGTAGTTAATTCGAAGAAGCTCAAAAAGCTCAGCGTAGCAAATTTTGCAGTGGTTAATACCACCACTGATAATTCTATAGCATCAAACAGAACGTTGTTAAGCAAAATTGCTGTTCCATCCGAAAATGGAAGTGCCAATAGTGCTTTGGATCAGCTCGATTTCGAACGCGGCGTTTGTATTCCTTACAGAAAGTATACACCCCAAACGGTAATAAGTTTCTCTTTATCTTTATGGTGTTCATCATATCAATGGAAAGGGTCTTCATTGTGCAGTTTTGACATTACATTTAAGCCTTTTTGAAGGGGAATATTATGAAATGCTGTTTAATTTTGTGTTGAACTATTTTCATGTACAACTTTTTACTACTTTCTTATTGTTTTGAATAGTTTTCTTGGTTTCGATTGAGTTTAATGGTATTCTTCCGGATTTCCGCAGGTTATGTTTTTGCTGATAGAATTATTTGTATATTAGTTTTATGAGTTTTATGTCACTGGGTCTTTTATGAACAAGTCATACTACTTTTGATGCTCGCTTTTGCTGTTGACTCTTATCTGATTACTTGTTTTGTGGATTTCTGAACTTTCAAATGATGTTTTTTTTTTTTTTGATATCAAGTATATGTTGGTTCTTTATTGTTAAGTTCCCGTGGTTATTTGATTCTGTGTAATTACCTGAATTTAAATTCTATTATCAGTACACATTTTTATCAATAATTGTCATGATTTGTTTAATTCTTTGATGTTCCTACCAGATTTCAATTTAAACAATCCTCGTGTACTTAGTATCCTTTATTCGTAATAAATACACTAATGCTAAGATACGGTTTCCTTCTGATTTATGCAATGCCATTTTCATCTACGTTTATTATGATTATGGACCTTTGATTTAACTTCTGATTTCAGTAAAAAAAATGTTTGTTATACTTGTGTTCCTAAACATTTTGATAATGTGCATGTTTTCCCAGGTTAGAAATAAGGTCTTAGAGTCCAGAGGGGCAATATTGTCGCTGATTGGCCGTGGGGTAGAGATAGTATGGAAATTAGGCCTCTACTGGTCTGCTCTAGTATATGATTATTTCATTGGTCGTGATGAGGAAGTAGTTCCTTTCCGCGCTAGCCAGCTGCGAAATCTTCTTTGTGACCTGGGGCCTTCTTTTGTTAAAGCTGGACAGGTATCTTCCACTGTTCTCTTAATTTTCTCATATATTTTAACGGTTGCGAGTTGGTGTGATCTAATTTTTCCAAGTGCTATGTCTCTATTGCCTTTTCATTCTCATGTGGTCTTCTTTAGTTGGATTGTAGGGAAGATCTTTGAGGTAATAGAACTTTGTTCATGGCGCGTTGAACGTCTAGGTTAGACTCTTAGCTAAAAGTTTTGAACAACAGCTATGGACAGACACATTAATCAAACATATAAAATCTTTCAAACCCCGAAACTATTTTTTTTTTTTCCTTGTGGAGATCCATGAAATCCTTTAGGCTGTAGATGTCTTATCTGAATTTTTCTTTTTGAATTACTATACTAGTCCTCCGGTCCTCCCACCACACCCCATCCCCTTTCTTTCATCTGTTTCTATTGAAGTATAAAATTTTATGTAGTTTTTATGTATAAATGTATTGTTACATGTTACATAGACCGGTTAGTTATCATTAAATATCTTTCTTGATTACCCACTCTATAAAGGATCTTCTAGGTAGTCATTAATACTTAGTTAGCTTTTTCTCTTTCCTAGACTAGCATGCGTACTAGAAGCTCAAGAGTCACTTGTATTTTTTCTATTAAAGCTGGCTGTTTTGGCTAAGGCTGATAATAAGAAGAGTTTATATTTTTCTCTTACTTATCTTGTTCTTCTCTCTAAATTCTCTATATGGTAGCAGAGCCCTGAACTTTTTTCAGGCAACCGATCCATTTCTTCCTCTCTTAAGTTCTGTTATTTACAATGACAGATACTACCTCTTCCTCTGTTCCTCTTTCATTCAATGGAGTTGATAATCCATCACTCCAAATCACTACAAAAAAGCTGTCTGGACCAAACTATGTTTCGTGGTCTCAGTCAGTATATACTTATATCTTAGGCAGGGGGAAAAAAGGATACCTCACAGGATCCATAACACCTCCTACAGACAAAAACTCGAAAGAATTTGATACTTGGGAAACTGAAGATGCAGTAGTAAGGTCATGGCTTATGAATTCGATGATAGAAAAAATAAGTTCAAGTTTCTTATATGCAAAATCAGCCCTCGAATTTGGAAGAAAGCTGGAGTCCTTGTACTCCAATGAAGGTAACTATGTTCAAGTCTAGCGGGCCGAAACTTAAGCCGAGAAATATTTGTCCAAGTTTGGACAGACTATCAATGAGTATTTCAATACTCTAACCAACCTGTGGGAAGAATATGACCAACTTACTATCAAGGAATGGAAATGTACTGAGGATGCAGACATTCACAACAAGGAAATTGAAAGAGATAGGCTGTTAGACTTCCTAGGAGGCCTAGACAACTCTTATGAAGCTGCTAGGGAAAGGATTCTTGCTATATCACCCTTTCCCTCTATCAATGATGCCTTCAGTATTTTAAGAAAGGAGGAGTGCAGAAGAGGTGTCATGCCTACAAATGGAGGCATACTGCCCACTCCAGGAGAAGGAATATCAGTGTTTAAAGCCTCTGAAACTGACTCTGCAAATGCCGCATACAACAAAAACAAGAGGAATGAGAATTGGGCCAACCTCCTATGTGATCACCGTAAGAAGAAGGGTCATCTTAAGGAAAAATGCGGTTACTACATGGAAAACCACCTCATATTCTTAAGAACCGACAAGTCAAGCCCGTTGATAGGAGCAATGAGCAAAATAAAGCCTATAGTGTGTCCGATGCGGGACAAGGATTCACCGAAATGCGGATGAACACTCTTCAAATGATGTTCGGTAAACTTCGATTCGAAATTAACCGAATCACTGTTGGAGCTACAGCACAGGATGAACACAAATGGATTGTTGACTCAGGAGCTACTAGCCATATGACAGGTGAATTCTCTGTGTTTGACACTTTTTCAAGTATTGATTCTCAGCACTTTGTTACTATAGCAGATGGTTCTTCTAAAAAGGTATTAGGAAAAGGTAGTGTTAGACTTCAACCCAACCTTACCCTAGAAAATGTCCTCTATGTTCCAACTCTCAATTGTAACCTACTTTCTGTCAAACAGTTTTGTAAAGACAGAAATTGCTCAGCTAACTTTCTGGATACCCATTGTGAGTTTCAGGATCTGAAGTCTATGATGAAGATTGGCAGTGCTAAGAGTACTAGGGGAGGTCTGTACCTGTTCCATAGCAAGATCTTAGAGAATCCAAGAGGATTAGTGGCTAGTTTAGACTCTAAATGTAATAAACTTATTCAATTACATTTTAGACTAGGCCATCCTAATTTTGTGTACTTGAAGAAGTTGTATCCTTCCTTATTTTACGGAATCGTATGAATGATTTGAAATGTGAGTTTTGCATTCTTGGAAAACAAACTAGAAATACTTACAAATCGTTCCTTATAAACCCACAAGACCTTTTGTTCTTGTCCACACCGATGTTTGGGGTCCATCTAGGGTCTCAAACCTATCCAAAAAACCCGGTTTGTCACATTTATTGATGATCATTCCGGGACTTCTTGGGTATACCTAATGAACCAAAAATCTGATGTCACTGACATATTCAAGAATTTCTACAACTTTGTTGAAACACAGTTTAACACCAAAATTCAGATTCTAAGGTCAGACAATGGGACTGAATACTTTAACTCCCACCTATCTCCTTTCCTAACTGAAAAAGGTATTGTACATCAATCCTCTTGTACTAACACTCCCCAACAAAATGGGGTAGCTGAAAGGAAAAATCGACACCTATTAGAAGTTGCCAGAACCTTGATGTTTGCCTATAATGTGTCTGTTCTCTATTGGTGTCAAGCTGTCCTAACAGCCACATATTTGATCAATAGGATGCCTTCTAGATTGCTGAAGTTCAGAACCCCTATTGATGTCCTAAAAAGTGTCTATCCTTGCACTAAACTTCTATCAGATATCTCTTTAAAGATATTTGGATGCACTGCCTTTATCCACAACCACAATCCTACCAGAGGAAAGCTTGATCCAAGGTCTGTTAAAACTATTTTCATTGGATATTCTCCTACTAAAAGGGGGTACAAATGCTTTGACCCCAAAACACATAAGACCTATGTCACCTTTGATGTCATCTTCTTTGAAGATCAACCGTTTTATGCCAAATCTGAAATCAAACCCCTTGTTCAAAACCTTCTTCCTGAAAATAATGCCACCTTACCCATTAGTGTTGATGATCCCATCATACCTACTGTTTTTCCCACTAAACAACTCACCTATCAACCTGGAAAAGAGGCCATTATCTACACCGAAAAACTTGGAGATCCGAACCTACCGATGCTCCTAATGACTCTCCTATCCAACCTATTCAAGAACCGAGTACTCTTCTACTTTACCTACCTCCTCCGAATCTTGTACCGACCTTACTCCTTCCAAGTATTGAACCCGAGTTGCCTATTGCCCTTAGGAAAGGAAGGAGAGAATGCACTCAACATCCTATCCAAAAATTTGTGGCCTACTGTAAAGTCTCACCTCATTATCAAGCCTTCTTATCTAATATTGACACTCACATTATTCCTAAGTCCATTGAACATGCCCTAAGTGATCCTAATTGGAAAAGTGCTGTCCTTGAAGAACTATCTCGCTTTAGATAAAAATCATACTTGGGATTGTGTTCTTAAACCACGGGGAGTGAGACCGGTGGGGTGTAGATGGCTCTTTACCATCAAACACAACTCGATGGTACCATCAACGGATACAAGGCAAGACTTGTTGCCAAGGGTTTTACACGGACTCAAGGTATTGACTTTAATGAAACTTTTGCACACCGTGGCCAAGTTAAACTCGTCGAATATTAATTTCCATTGTCGCCGTTATGAATTGGCCACTCTATCAAATGGACATTAAGAATGCTTTCTTAAATGGGGATCCGAAAGAGGAAGTATATATGCATTATCCCCCGGTTTTATGATTAAACCCAATCATGTACTAAAATTAAACAAGGCTATCTATGGATTAAAGCAATCTCCAAGAGCCTGGTTTGATAGGTTTACCAAGGCAATGAAGGAGGCTACATATCATCAAGGACACAGTGATCATACCATGTTCTACAAACATGGCCTTTCTGGTAGAATAACTATCCTCATTGTGTATGTTGATGATATCATCATCACTGGAAACTCAGAGGAAGAAATCAGCCCACTGAAGTCCTTTCTGAATCAGCAATTTGAGGTAAAAGACCTAGGACCTCTGAAATACTTCCTTGGTATTGAAGTTGCTAGGTCATCTAAGGGTATAATACTCTCTCAAAGGAAATATACTTTGGACTTATTATCAGATTATGGCTTATTAGGATGCAAACCTGTTAGTACTCCCCTGGATAATACTGTCAATTTTGGGAAGGATGATAATGGTCCTGACATAGAAGCTGAAAAATATCAGAAACTTATTGGAAGATTGATATACTTATCTCATACTCGGCCAGATATATCATTTGCTGTTAGCAAACTCAGTCAATTCATGCATTCACCAAAGGAGATACACTACAATGCTGCTGTCAGACTGTTGAGATTTCTGAAAGGGAATCCAGGTAAAGGCTTACTGTTCAGAACACAAGGAAATAGCAGAATTGAGGCATATGTGGATGCTTGATTGGGGGAAATTTGTTGTAATATTGATAGAAAGTCAACCTCTGGATGGTGCATCTATGTGTTTGGAAATCTAGTTTCTTGGAGATCCAAGAAACGATCGATTGTGGCTAGAAGTTCGGTCGAGGCGAGTACCGGGCTATTGCGGTATGTATGTGTGAGATTTTATGGGTTCGAAGATTATGAGGGAACTAAGACTTGCCATTTCTACTCCTACTTGCCTATACAAAGGATGACCAATCTCGCTATTGAAATTACAAAGAACCCCCGTACAAAGCATGAGAACCAAGCATATTGAGATTGATAGGCATTTTATCAAAGAGAAGATGATGAAGGGTGAGATTCTCCTATCTTATATCAACTCCAGTAATCAAGTGGCTGATGTGTTCACCAAGAGTCTGCCTAGTACTTCTCTACTAAAGTGTATTGGCAAGCTTGGACCGCTAGATATTCCGGCTTGAGGAGGAGTATTGAAGTATAAAATTTTATGTAGTTTTTATGTATAAATGTATTGTTACATGTTACATAGACCGGTTAGTTATCATTAAATATCTTTCTTGATTACCCACTCTATAAAGGATCTTCTAGGTAGTCATTAATACTTAGTTAGCTTTTTCTCTTTCCTAGACTAGCATGCGTACTAGAAGCTCAAGAGTCACTTGTATTTTTTCTATTAAAGCTGGCTGTTTTGGCTAAGGCTGATAATAAGAAGAGTTTATATTTTTCTCTTACTTATCTTGTTCTTCTCTCTAAATTCTCTATAGTTTCCTTTTTTCTTTTTGAATTTGATTGAAGCCATCAAAGTTTACACCCATACAAGGGTACTTGTGAAGACTTCGTTACGATTTTTATTCCGTTGGCCACTTACTTTTACTTTGAAATTAATGACTACTCTCTCCGTCCCTTAAAAAGTCACTTTTTACTTTTTACACACATTAAGAAAGTTTTTTTGGACATAACACATTAAGAAAGTTAACAAATGTGTTGTGTTTTTCTATTATATGGACATTTATGCCCTTTATTCAATGTTTTATTTTGGACGGTGAAAGGATTATGGGTAGTTAATGGTGGAAGATTAGGGATATATTTGAAGAAATAGTAATAAATGATGTATTTGTTTCGTAAATTGACGCTTATTATGGGACAAATCCTTCTAAAAAGTGACATTTTTAGGGATGGAGGGAGTAGATGATGCTGGTAGACAGGGAGAAGATGATAGATGACTTTGTTCCATATCTGATGCAACACTTTTCAAGGAAGCCCTATACAATTTGTAGTATGTACGGTTGTTAAGCCTTTCTAAAGCAAGTTCTCAAGATTTTTTTTTAAGGGGAAGGGAAGGGAGGTGGGGTGAGGGGTTTTTTTTGTACACGTATCTTAAAAAGATATTTCTCTAAAAGGCAAATCCCAAAATAATGGTTAAATATGTCTTCAATAAAAAAGTTCCATCTATTTCAATGTATTCTCTCTCTCTGTTTTTTTTCTTCTTTCTTTTTGTGAAAAGGAGCTCTATTTTAGTCTCACCATCGTACTCTAAAGCATAGAAAATATACATACATATATATGTATGTACGTATGTATGTATTTGTCCCTCTACCGTGAATGAACACAAGAGTAACAAAACTGCAATTTCAAGTGAACATTTTAAGGATTTATGGGTATACATGTTATCTCGTCCTAGCAATACTTGTATCAACACTGTGTTTCCAAATTCAAGATATGACAACATATACTCTACCCTATGTTGTGCCAATTCACTCTCATCTATTGCATTGAAAAAACAGTATTGAGTCATTTCTTGCATCAACTACGGGTTTCCAAATTCTTACATATTTGCGTATATGTACATCACAACGTGACATATGACAATACTTGATTAAAAAGCGTCCAATGAAAGTCAATGAGAAAAAAATTCAACTCTATCCAGTTCATATTTTCTTATTTCTGGAGTAGAGTTCTAGTATACTTTTTGCAAAGAAAGTTCTTCCAAAACAAGCAAAATACGTAGCCCGTTCTTGGAGAACGTCTGAATAGTCAGTCATGCATATGTTAATCTTGTAAAAAAATCTCTACCATAGTTACCAGAATCCCCAGAAGTCCTGTTGTTGCGTGATTCTTAACTGAATTGCATGGAGACATTTGTGTTCTGCGACTCATCGATTGAACACTATTTTTTCATGTACATTCTAAGTTGAAGGAGATGCAATGGCTGCATTAGCATGTATTGGGCCAGCTCTTTCCAAACAGGTCAAATGGCCGCAGGTTTGCTAGCCGAACTTCATGGAGCCGAGTATAGTCCCAGATGGTATGTAAAGACTCTTGGTAAGACAGTGATACGAGAGGGCTGGGAATGCTCGCCAAAAAAACTTAAAGTTCATTTTATTCAGAGGTAGACTGAGAAAGCAGAGAAATCATTTAGTAGCTAATATATGGTTTAGAATTTAACGAAGAATGGATTTAGAACTAAGAGAAAAAGAGATGATTTTATTTGATAATCTTATCGGTTAAGATAAGAGAACATTACACTTTATTGGAAGAGCCATAACGGTTATAAAGACCAATTGCAAGTAAGCAACGGCTAGTGAACTGTAAACCTACTAGATAAAGATTCGGATTAACCCTTTCTAATGAGGGAGATTAGAGGACTAAAGAAGGATTACAACTGAAAAAAAAAACAGAATTAAGCCATTCTTTACAATCTTCAGCCGATGGAAATATTGATTTACTATAGGAAAAGTAAGGGGGTAGATAGAACATGGTATAGCAGTGAGAGTTGTAGAAAATGTCCAAAAGTTCTGCGGTTTACCCCTGATGACATGGTGGTCCCAAGTAGGTGCATCAGTGGTGATAAGGAGATTAGTTGTTGATGATGCTTCAGTAAGTGGTTTTAGTATTACATGACATGTCGACATGTCCTGTAGACTTGTGGCATCCTGCAGATCAAAAGAGAAAAATCGAGGACTTTGAATAACACGAGTGGATGGTAGGGTTAGGCGAAAAAGTTGACCCTTTAGCTTTTGACGTAGCGACAAAGTGTACACTGTACAGCGCTGTACCATGAATTATACATGTCTCATTCTCCATTCCATTTTCCACAAACATACATAGTCAAATCACGAACCAGAAAATTGTAGTGTCAACTATGGAAGGTATATTGGATCGCCTTAGTGAATTGAACTACACACTAGGCGATTGTGGTCTCAATTATTAAGAATATATTGAATGAAGACTGCAGTTTGGCAATGCTGTATATCTAAATTTAATGCTTTCCTTACTTCTAATAATGTTGAAGAGTCAATAACATTGAAATCAAAGCATTAGCTTGAAAACAGCCCAGATGATATGAGGTTTTAAAATTTTGACAGTCTACTGGCATCTATGATGGTTTGGCTTTTTGACAATGTAAATGGCATTTTGGCTCTCCTTACCACTTTTAATATGACTTTCAAACCTGCAAATCTACAAGCCTAAGTGGAAATATATCCGGAAGATTTGGTTTCCAACACGCAATAAACAATTGTGTGGTAATTTGATAAAGTTTTTGTAATGAGGATCCACACCCTGCACTCAAGTTAAAAGGATGTTATTGTATTACCATCTCTCCCAAAAGCTTAAGTTGTAGGGAGGTAGATAATTAACCTTTTATATACTTCAACAAATGTCTCTTCTTTCCTCAAAAGCAGTTTCCATATATCATTCGAACTCATAATGCAATCTTTGGCATTGATGTTACGAACATGTCTCTCTTTCATGTCAAGATTGTTCTGACCTTGATGAAATGAATGTTTTGTCATGATAATGTTTCAAGTCTCCTTCTTGGTGGTAAGGCCCAAGGAAAACCTTCTTTTCAACTTGTAGAGGTGCTACTTTTTTTTTCTTTCTTTGCCACCTCTTGTATTCTAATTTTTTCTACACACGGCTAATATGTTAATATGTTCAAACTTGGGAAGGTTCATGGTTAAGGAGTATTTCTTTTGTTTCATAAGCATTCTTAAGTTCTTATGCTGGCTAGAAGAGAACTGCTGAAGCCAAATGCCTAAGTCTTACATTACTTCTAGAGTTTAAGGTTAACAATATGTTTTAAGGAATTTTGACTTTCCGTTATTGTGGTAATTTTGAATAATTTTATTATTATTGTTCTCGCTCTTTTGGACAATGTATTAGGTTCTTGCAAATCGACCTGATATTATACGAGAAGATTATATGAATGAGCTTTGCATTCTTCAAGATGATGTCCCTCCTTTTCCAAACCAGGTAGGAGCGTTGTATTCATTGTTGATATTCATTCCTGAATACTTTTCTTCAAGCTGCAAGTGGTTGGACAATGATTTAGGTTGCCTTTGACATCATAGAAGAGGAATTGGGCCAGCCTCTTGAAGCTCTTTTCAGTAAGATTTCATCAGAAACAATAGCAGCAGCAAGTTTAGGTCAAGTTTATCGAGCTACTTTGCGCACCACTGGGGAGGATGTTGCTATCAAGGTAAGACAATGCTTTTTACATTTCAAGCTTGTGACTGTTCTTTGTTGTCCTAATTCTAGATAAGTGAAAAAAACCGTTTTAACTTTTAAGTAAGTGGAAAGGTGATTTTTGACATTTGTTCATTGTGTATGCTGTTAATGAAACTGTAATGAACATTTATACACTTTAATAAAATTACTTAGTACTACCTCCATCCCAAAATGTAAGTCCATTTACCTTTTTGAATTTGTCCCATAATATAAGTCCATTTAGAAAACCAATGGACAATTTATTACATTTTTCTTCCATTTACCCATACTTTATTATACATTCACCTATTTTACAACTATTACATTAATGAGAGTCAAAAGGTATTCTAGACTTTTACCATTAAAATTAATGACACTTAACCACCTTCTTAATCTATGTGAAAAGGTCTGAACAGACTTGCATTTTGGGATGGAGGTAGTATTTTCTTAAGATTTTGTCTTATGCTTATAAGTAGAGGTTGTGCCTTGATTTTCTATTTCAAAATTATTGTAAATGCCTCATATTGAAAACCCTGTTATTTTATCAAGCCTGTTTTTTTTCACCTAATCTTCATCTAGTACTCCGGCACAACATTCTCTGGGTTTCTTGTCAATGACAATGTACTGATTTATGTGCATGCTGATGCCATTTGATGTAAAGATTGGTCAAATAGAAAAAAATACTACTTCCCCCTTCCTTTTGATGCTGTATGGAGGAATCATTTGAGCAGATAGACTATTCTGCAGTTTTTGTTTTTGTATTTGTTTTGCATGATTGGATAATGTATGGGAACCTGACGCAACGCTAAAAGCTAGTTGTCGTTGTATGACATTGAGCTGTCGAAATAGCATCTGTAAAAAATATTAGCTAAGACTGCATACAATAACCCTAAATGACCAGACCTCACATGAGTTCTGTATTTTCATACACAGGTTACCTTTTTATGTGATTGGCTTATGCATGTTAAACTTCTACACAGAGCTTTCCTGATGAATCTCTATTTTCAAATGGTGGAAAACACCTTGTCTACATAATTCGTTACCTTTTCCTGCATGACTAATCTTATTGTAGTATTCAACACAGCGTTTTCTGGTTTTCTTTTGAATGTAATATTGATTTAAGTGCCACGTTGATGCCATTTAATGGAAGTATTGTGATAATAGTGAATTTATGATCCCCTCTCCCCCCTTTCCTCTTTTTTGACATTAATGTTGTAAAGAAAGTAACCTAATACATCAGCCTCATGCCTTTTGAGCTTGCAGGTGCAAAGACCACAGATAGAGCCTATAATTTATCGTGATCTTTTTCTATTTCGGACTCTGGCGTCATTTTTGAATGGCATCAGCCTGCAAAAGTTGGGGTGCAACGCTGAGCTTATAGTGGATGAGTTCGGTGAGAAGCTTTTGGAGGAGCTTGATTATTCTTTGGTATTGACTCTAAGTACACTGTCATTGTAGGGGCTCTATACGTTTCGCTTAACACATGCCTTAGCTTAATATTCAGAAAAGAGGACTGTCAATTAAGAAAGGCACAATGCCTCACTTGTTCAATTATTATATTGTTGTCAGATATGATCACTTTGATACGATATAAACGTGGCCTTTAATCTGTCTCTCTCGTAATATTCTTTTCAGGAAGCTCGCAATATTGAAGATTTCCTCGAGAACTTCAAAGATGACGTCACAGTTAAAATTCCTTTGGTCTATAGACAGCTTTCTGGTTCACGTGTTCTAGTGATGGAATGGATAGATGGAATTCGGTGCACTGATCCTCAGGTTTTAATTGGGAATAAACTTCTTTGTAGTGTGATATTATATGTTATTTCAATTATTTTTATGTTCTTCTTCTTGTTGCTTAGGCCATCAGGGAGTCAGGACTTGATGTAGAGGGGTTCTTGACTGTTGGAGTTAGTGCTGCCTTGAGGCAGTTACTCGAGTTTGGTTTATTCCATGGTGATCCTCACCCTGGAAATATATTTGCCATGCGCGATGGGCGTATAGCGTATGTGGATTTTGGTAATGTAGCTGAACTGAGCCAGGTATCGAGAACTCTTTAGTATGCTTAAATTTTGAACTCCTTTGTATGCTGTTAGGCTAGAAGTTACAAGAATGCATCACTACCAGCTGTGTCGATTATATGAAGTCAAAATTTTCCTTTCCTCTTTAAGTTCCCAAATAGATCTTCATGTCCTCTTCAGTTGAGGCTAAATTTTTAGTTAGATATGTAATACGATTTTTTTTTTCATGTCCATTAATGTTTTGTTCTTGGGTTTTCATTGAGATATTGTGCTTTAGTGATGAAGTTGGCTGTGACAGTTGTATTGTCATCGAAGCAGTTTTTCCTGTAAACACCCCCCCTAAATAATTATTTTTTTTGTACCATGCCCTATTTCCTTTTGTTTACTCAAAAGAAAAATGAACACAATATTTTTTTAGCTGATTCCTTTGTCTTACCTAATCAACTTCTTTTTATATCCTCTTCTCATTTAGCTTCAATGACTACAACATCCAAAATGTAAGTGGCTTCCACCAACTCAAATTCCATTGGATCTTGCAGTTATAGTGATACACACACATATAGGCATACATGTAAGAGTGTGTATATGCATATGTTATCAGTTTGTATAATTGCCAGATCAAATGAGAATGGCTTTTCATGACACTCCCATTTAGGCTTGATTCAGATTCTTCCGCTGTTTCCTTTCTTCTCAATATGACAAAGAAAAGCAGTAAACAATCTTGTATCAGATACATATATATCTGTATGTAATATGTGAATGTACATGATACATGCATATATATATACACGCACTCATTTATATATATATATATATATATATATATATATATATATACATGTGTGCATGTATATTTATTCATATATAATGACCGTGTGTAAATTATGTATGTCTGCAAATTTTTTTATATACGAATGTGTGCGAAAATTTGAATTGGGCAAACTATTCGAGCTTTTTACTTATATGAATTCAAGCCAAGCTTAATAAATTTGTTTAGGGCACGATTTTGGCACCCCCAGTGAAGAATTGTGTGCAGGAAATCTCTAGCATACTCTTTGTCACATGGTTGTGCAGTTCTAATCACTTTATTAATTGCACATTAAGCAGAAAACCTTTTTATCATTGTCATAGCTAGTTAAATGTATAAGTAATTCAGATTCAAGTTATCCAGCACTTTTAAGGTCTAAAGTTAATTGGCAATTCGCCATATGATTATTGAGCATCCTAGATTGTCTCTTGATCTTCTACTTGTCTTGATTTGTGAATGACACTACATAAATGAGGAGTTATCTATGGCATTATTTATACCACCAGAGGATGACTTGCTAATTAAATTCGTTTTTTTTTACAGCAAAACAAACAGATACTAATCGATGCTGTTGTCCATGCTGTAAATGAAGACTATGCCGAAATGGCCAATGATTTCACCAGGCTAGGATTTCTAGCTAGAGGAACTGATGTGTCTCCTATTGTTCCTGCTTTGGAAGCTATATGGCAGAATTCTCTTGAAAAGGGTCTTGCTGATTTCAACTTCAGAAGCGTTACTGGTACTTTAGATAATCTACTCGCTCTTGAATCTTAAGGAAAATATGGCGTTAAATAAATTCTGACATGAAAACCAGCCTGTTATGCAAACATATAGGGTAAGTAGTGGTAGGATGATGGTGTACTCATCCTCTTTCCGAACTTCTATCTATACCATTTAGAGTTTTACTGTTGGGAGCATGAGCAACACTGTATAATAGTTGTCGTCACTCAACTGGGTGTTCATCCTAGAGGTTTGAATGACATTATTTGATTAGTTAGTATTTGGTAGGCATTGTTTGATTGTATATTATTTGGTAGGTGCTATCTGTCAAATTCATTACCGCTTGGGTTTCAATTCATGTGAAAATTTGTTTGAAATTGTTTTTTTTTTTTATTGGTTTTAATTGTGCAGGAAAATTCAATCAGCTAGTTTATAATTATCCAATCCGCATTCCTGAGAGATTTTCCCTGGTTATCCGTTCATTATTGACCCAAGAAGGAATTTGTTTGACCCTGAAACCTGATTTCAAATTTCTTGAGGTGAGAAATATGGATATGCCGTCTTACATATGTGTGCATTCAGTTCCATTGTGTTCAAAGGTGTATAATTTCTACATATTTCTTATGAAAAAAAAAAGAACAAGATAAAAGAAAGAAAAGGTGCATAGTTTGTCAATACTGTCTCTTAATTACTCGATGCCTAATGTCTAAGAAGGCAACTTCTTTATTTTTCACCTGAAGCATACCGTTGATTTTTCCTGGGGAGGGGAGGGGGAGGGGGTCGCCATTTTCAAGTATTAGTAATTTCTTATATGTGCTTCTGTCCTACCAAAGTGGTACTTACGCAATTGTCTTTACCGGTATGCCTATGATCACATTTTTTATTGGCTTTCACCGATGAGGCATGCCCTAGTGTTAAATGCTGAGGTCTCGGGACCAAGGGGTCTTGCGTTCGAATCCCCCATCCCCTTGATTATCAAAAAAATATATAGAAAAAAAAACATGACTAATTCTGAAGAAGGATTTAAGCCTATTGAATTGCAAACGAGAAGTTGTTGAATGTATAAAATAGCATCCTCCCTAACAACGTAAGCTTCCAAGCACTTCATGGAAGGAAAAAAAATAAAGCTTTCATGTAAGACGGTCATGGTATCAAAGCAGGAAAGCCACGAATCTAATCCCACAGTTAGCACTCCCATTTTGTATTTAATCCTTTAATTGTGATCCTTTTGCCCAAACCAAGAGGAATTTCTGTAGAAACCTTCATTTTTTTTTTTTTTTGGGTTAAATGAGTGAGTTTATATTTTTGATAAGAAGAATACAATCATCCAGAATTTCAGTGAATTCAATGCCGAAATATCCAATCTAGCCCCAAAATCAGGCATAGACATTGTAAGGTCTATACATAACTAAATGACTGTTTTCCTACCTGGCTTCAATTCGCCAACACCCCTCCGTCTGGATACACAAGATCTAATGCTGATTAGGACATTCACGAACAAATTGTTGTTTACAAGTGTGCATGTGCTGGGTGACAGATTGATCGACGTGTGAGGGGCAGAATCGAAGTGTTTAATTATATATAATTAAACAACTCCTTAAGCTTTTAGGTGTAACAGAAGTATTTTTTTTTTTTTTTTTTTGCCTTATCATATTTCTGTTATAAGCGCAGATCTAACCGAAAGATGTTTTTTAGTCTGGAATGCTACAAACGGAAGTGTTTCCTACTAAAAAAGAGTCATTCCATTCTTGATCGATGCACTACTTTAATTTGAAATTTGTATGCTATCTATGGTAAAAACTTGTCAACTACGGGATTGTTGTATGGTAATTCAGGATTTTTAGGTTCATTCACAAACACACACACACACACACACACACACACCAACAAAAAGACAGTACGACAAAAACAACAACCATTATTATAATAATAAAGGAATCCAGTCCATCTTTTTCAATCGGACGTTCTTTAAATAAGATGCACTATCTTGTGGTGTATAGGTTGCTTATCCATATGTTGCAAAGCGCCTCTTGACAGATCCTAACCCTGCTTTACGTGAACGCCTTATCCAGGTTTGCAACTCTTTAACTCTTACTTTTGCCAATGCTCGTGTCATAGAACATACAACTATCTTGTCACCACGTAAATGGAAATATATCACAATTGCTAGTGGTAGAACTTGTAGTCTCTATGTTGCTCGATATGTGCTGTTACATGTTTATGATGTACAAAATGCTTCTTAACTTGTGTATTTGAAGTTTCTTGAATAGTAAAAACAGGGTATGGAATAATATTGATTACTATAGGTTTGCTTTTTGAATTACTTCCATAATCTCATAGGTTTTGTATAATGTCCGATTGGAAATGGATGAAGATAGATATCAAGAAGAAGATGTTATGTTTTCATGTTCATTTTATTTATCTTCGATAGTACGGATGTTGTATTCGTCACTGTAGACCGGAAAAACCTGGAGGCTGAAGATGACAAAAGAGGGAGAGTTGACCAATAACATTTATTACAACAAAACACATGCCTTATTCCCACGTATCTTTTGTAGTTTCTAAATGTACTGCCATTTCATGCATTGTTTGCTTTGAACTTCATTGGTCCGGACATGGATTATGCATTACCTAGAAGAAACACCTTTAAACTTTAGTGATTTGAGTTTGTAGATAATAATAATAATAGTCTTGGCAACGACCAATGCGCTTCTGTCTCCTATGGATCTTGATAACGATTTTTCACCCTTGAGGTGATAATGTTTTTTTTGTTGTTGTTGTTGCTAATATCATCTCTATTCGTGCTATTCTGATCTCGATAATTTGTTTGCTAGGTGTTGTTTAAAGATGGAGTTTTCCAATGGAAACGACTTGAGAATTTAATTGTTCTTGCAAAAGAGAACGTAACAAAGATGAGCAGAAACCCTGCGTTTCAAGGAGGGAACATGTTTGTATATCTTCCTTTTTAACAAGAATACTTCATTCATCCTTTAGGTTAAACTGATAAGACTGTGAGTCTTTCTTCTTAGAACTGCCCAAATTGATTCATATTTCTATTTTCATCAGGCAATTGTCAAGAGAAAAGCAACTTGAAAAGAAATTGGACCTCACGGATACGATAAAAGATGGAGCTCGGCTTTTCATACTTGATGAACGTATTCGCAGACAACTACTAATGGCTGTTACTGAAGATTCAAAGCTTCACATTCAGGAGGTATGCCTTATTAATTTTTGATCTTTTTTACGCTTTAGTTTTATGGATTAGTGTATGTGGGGTATGGAAAGCTGAAAAGCAATGGCCTTTTGTAGCTTGTTGACGTGTACAAATTGCTAGAGGACCAAATAGATATACCATCAGTGGCTTTGGAACTAGCACAAGGTAAACACCTTTTTTTCACCTGAATGTCATTTGCTTCAGTATGGTACTGATACATACACAACTTGTAGTCTGAGTTATTGATCACCGTTGGATCCACAGAAATCACTAGATCCCATTGATTAACTTAACCCACATGTAGTGTACGCATCATTTTTTTAGGTGGGTTCTATTGACACACCCCAAATTACTATTGGCACCCATTTTTTGATTATTTTTTCGGATGAAAAAAACGTCATTCACACTGGTGTTCCTTGTTGAACACCAACGTCAGTGACGGTGTGCAACAAGGAACACCAGTGGAAAGTCGTGGACTGATGTTTCTAAGTTTTAACACTTTTTATAAAGGGAACATCGGTGCCACTGGTGTTCCTTGTTGAACACCAACGTCGCGATGACTGTGTTGGTGACACCGGTGTTGGTGTTCAACAAGGAACACTAGTGTGATCGACGTTCCCTTTATATAAAATCACCTGTTTGTTTTTTTAAAAAGGATCCATTGTATTCAAACTGGTGTGATTTTGGTGTGTATATAATTGTAGTGTTTATGTATCATTTTTTTTGTTTGTTTTTTTAAAAAGGATCCATTGTATTAAAAAATCAACGAGGAATTTTGAATGATTTTACACACGGATCATATACCGGAATTTTTACAACGTGGATCATATTTTATTGCACATAAAGTAAAGACATGCTAAAAATGTACTTTTGTATAAATATAAAAGAATGTAACGAAAATAAAGCATGTTCATATTTTATTGCACATAAAGTAACGATATGCTAAAAATGTACTTTCTTGCTAAATATTAAGTGCATATTCTTTAAACTGTCTATCTTTAACTACATGCTAAAAATGTACATTGTTGCTAAATATTAAGTGCATATTCTTTAAACTGTCCATCTTTAAATAACGAATGCGTGTGTTGCTTCCCGGTTAGCGACCTTGCCTTCCTAATTATTGAGTTAGCTAGCAACTCACTCATTTTCCATTTTCACAATGAGAAGATATGCATCATGATAATGTAGAAAGGACACATTATTAGACTTAATTTTGTTCTCGGCGATGGAGTTTCAGATCCATTGACCACCGTGATGCAGTGGTCACCCCCAATGCAGAGACACCGTGATGCAATGACGACCACGATGCAGAGACACCGCGATGTTATGGCATTTGACGATGCAGAGACACCGCGATGCAGAGACATCACGATAAAGAGACACCGCGATGCACTGACGACCAGGATGCAGTGACACCGCGAGGCAGAGACATCGCGATGTTATGGCATTTGACGATGCAGAGACACCGTGATAAAGAGACACCGTGATGAAGTGACACCGCATTGCAGATACATCGCGATGTTATGACATTTGACGATGCAGAGACACCGCGATGCACTGACGACCGCGATGCAGAGACACTGCGGTGATGTGGCACCGCATTGCAGAAACACCGCGATGTTATGACATTTGACGATGAAGTGACACCGCGATACAGAGACACCGAGATGCAAAGACACCGCGATGCAGAGTCACCGCGATGAAGTGACACCCCGATGCAGTGATATTTGATGATCCAACACCGTGATGAAGCAACACCGCGATGACATTTGATATTTTTTCCGACTTAATTTCAAAAAATCGATTTCTCTTCTTCATAAAATCAACTTCGAACGGCTATATCACGGTTGAGCCAAAAATTGTACACCCAGTAACCATAGACAATGACATTAGCAACGATTTATGCAGTGACAAGAACAATTGCAACGATTTATGCAGTGACATTTGATTTTTGCTCATACAACATTATTCTGAAAATCAAAATTTTCTTCGCAAAAGCAACGCGATGCAGTGACATGTGACGATGCAGTGACCATCAGGATGCAATGACCATCAGGTCACCGCGATGCATTGACCATCAATAAAATCTCTTTTTTTACTCAATTTTCAAACGACTATATATTTTGATATAAAACTCCGATCATCGTAATTCTTTCACCATATTTCATATGTTTTTCGTTTTAAAATGATATGCAGATTATATATTTTTTGACGATGAAGTTACTTGTGAATTAGGGTTGTAAGTGAGCCGGGCTACTCGTGAGCTACTCGTACTCGACTCGCAAGAGAGTTTGACTCGATTCAGTTTTTTTCGAGCTCGAGTCGAGCTACTCAAATAATTAACCAAGCCGATCTCGACTTTAAAAATACAGTATCGAGTTACTCGTGAGCTAATCGAGCTTTATTAAATAATTATTTAAATTATTATATTTATTATAAAATATTTTATTACAATTAAAAAAGTATTATTCAAGTCGAGCTCGATCTTGTTATAATTTATTAAAAATTAAATGCAATCTAAGAAAATAATCGAGCTCACGAGCCGAGTCGAGCTATATCAAGTACTTAGAGAGTCGAGTTCGATCTTGCCTTTTTATGGATCGATCGAGCCCAGACTTTTTTAGTCGAGTCGAGCCCTATTAAGTATTGACTCGACCTGGCTCGATTACACCCATAATGTGAATGACACTACATTTATTTTACAAATTTTCCAAATTTGTATATCAAATTGTAAATGCGGTGACATTTGATATCACTGCATCAATTCTCAAATTGTAAATGCGGTGACATTTGCAGTGACATCAATGAACATGTACACAAATTTAAGTTGCATTATAACACCCACCGGAACATTTGAATTTTGAAAAATCATGCTAAGTACTTGAAGGAACAATGTCACTGTAGCAAAAGTTAATAAGAATTTCCAAACAATACGTTATTACTTAGACTAATGAAAGACTTAAGTCATTATAACACCTTATGCAATGACATCCAATGACACCAATATTTTATGAAGTGACACCAAGACCAACATCAAATTAACATAATCTAACTACACACTAACTCTCAATTTAAAAGAAAACCAAGACCAACGTTGGCAATTATTGAGCACAATTTAAGATTTCCCTCCAAAATGACCAGCAATTGTTAATAAAGGTATACCAACAGAAGGAAAAATGTAGTGCATCGAAACTCTGTTAAGAATTCTTTATACTGAATAGTATTTAAAAATTCCAAAAGCAACCAAAACAGATGCATCAACTCCAACAGAATAAACAGGGGCAGATTCATGGGAAGGAGCAACACGTTCAGATTAATGTAAAGGGACAGCAGCAGGCTTATCAATAATCACAGCAGGAGCAACAATCAGTCCAGTAGATCCAGAAATAACAGCAAAATCAGACCCCAAAGCAGTATCAACAACCAAATCAGCTGCAACAGGAACTGAAACAGAAGTTATAATAGCAGCAGGGGTATTCAAAGCCTCATTAATAACCTTTAAATCCTGATTAGAAACAACAACAATCACAGCACTCAAACAAGCATCATTAACCAAAACAGAACCACCAGAATTAGAAGGAGCAGCATGGGTAGCTGATGACACTCAACTTTATACCCTTATTTCACTATTAATTACCCTCAATTTTAGCTTAAAAGGGTTATGAACGGATACGAATTGTGTGGCTCGTGCATAATTTGTACCTTAACCGAGTCACAATTCGTTATTCTGCATTTAATCAATTTATTGTATTATTTGGTATTACAAGCCTTGTTTTATTGGTTTTATTAGATTGGGCTTTGTAACGCAAGCTAGATGGCTGGGCTTCGGGAAAACAATTGCACAGAAATGGACCTGGACTGAAAAAGAAACTGTGAAACGAAGTCCGGGCTAAGAAGACATTTCTCCCCAGCGAAATGGTGCCCTAGCTCCGGCGAAATCTGAAAAGCAGAGGACTCTCAGCAGACGCGTTTACTACTCTATCCTAAATTAAAAGATATACTTAATACGACTAGGGCTTATCCCTAGGTCGGCGAGAATAGTCTATATATAGTTTTCATTCATCACAAATAAAAAGAAGAAGACATATATTGAAGACAAGCTGATGTGATTCTGGATGGAATCAAATCCGATGTTTCGCCCAGGAAGTAACTAGGGGGAACAATGACGAGCTAAGGATCCTAGACCTAGTAATCCAACTAAATCGTAGGAAGAGAACGCCCAACAATCGCTCACAGTGCTGGTAAATTCTCGTAGGGTTGAACTTTCTACGACGAAGAAAATTCTCACTCGCAAGTGATGTTCAAGTCTCACGACTTGGTTGAGTAAAACTCAATAATCTAAATTTTCATATAATAATTGTGTGTTGAATGAAAAGCTAGTGTTTGCCTTATATAGGCTTACAACCAAAAGAAATAGAAGGGAGAAAGCAATGTGGGAGAATTCCCACTTAGTAAAAATGCGCCCCATGCAATGTTCAATGGGCTTACCTAGTCTACTTAGGTCCAAATGACCTTTATTAGATAATAATTAAACAAATGATGAATAATCAAAGTAAAATAAGTCCAACCATTCACAATTTCGTCCATCGTCTTCTGGGCGTCCAGAACTTGGGCTTTTGGCCCAATATGAAGCCAAACCACACAAAAAAGCTCTAACCAGGCCCAACAGCACTAAGGAGTGTCACTATTGGTGCCTCAGTCTTCTCCACGGCCTCTCCGAACTCTGAATAAGTCTCTATCTCCAAGTTGTTCATAGCTTCACTCAGTCTCTTCCTTTGGAGCCTTGTTATTGGCCCATCTCGAACTACTAGATGATCCACGGGCTGAATAGGTGCCAATAGGTCGGGAATGTCATCATGGATCACATCATTCCCTCCCGGTTACGAAGGATCTGTCCTCAGATCATATGGTTGTCAAAAGGCATAAAATCATAAACGTTGATGGTGCCAGAGAGGCCCCATTCAGGTGGAATAGAAACTGTTGGTCCCTTGGAAAGGCTAACACAAGTTTAGGGGGGGGGGGTGAATAAACTTGTCACCAAAAACTTTCCCAAAACTGAAAGTACCCCAGGAACTGAGTTTCTCCGAAACTTAAACTGATGCTCGCCCGCTTTGTTCCTGTCCCTTAACTTGTGCGGAGTTCAGCTAACTCAACTGAGTATAAGTCAATACTGACTTATTCTTAGTCTAGTTAACTGGCAGCGGATAGAACTAACCTTTAGTGCAATAGATGTGTCAATAAAGATCTGAACCTCCTGTATATCAGTTTGGTGATGACTCAGTGTCTAATGTTTGCTGAGTGAAGTGATGAAGTGATTATGCAATAATTAAAACAATCACAGCACAAATGTAAATGCATAAAGTAAATCAACACAAGATTTGTTTATGGAAGTTCCGGGTGGTGTAATCCCGTACGTCTCCCCTTCTCCTGTGGTGTAGGAGGTATCACTAGAATCTTGAGATAACCGTTACAAAATCCTAGCACAATGACAGTCCTTCACGACACCCTAGTTTCACTGTCTACACATAATGAAGAAAGGTAGGATTGCTCCCTTCATTCTGCACACTGATCCTTTGGAGGTGGAATGACTCCTTCACCAGCTCACCACTGACATACACACAGTCCGCGTAGACTACACCAACAGCTGTGGCAACCGAGTTGCAACCGTATGAGGGAAGGTGGAATTGCTCTCCTCAAACTATGCACACCCAACCCTTTTTCACAAAGGTTAGGTTTAGAATTGATCAAAAGATTAATTCAGTGAGCTGTCTGATTCTTCTGGATATAGCGTTGTAGCTCCAAGATGCCTTCTTCTCCCTTAATGGGTTACTGGATCTTCCTCTTTAAATCTCCAAGGCAATTCTGTTGGCTTCCCCTTTTCTAGATATGAAATCCGATTTTCTGGATCTGGATCTTTAGATATGTGCTTTTCAAAACTTCTCCGATCCTCTCCCTCTTTTTCAATCCTTTTTCTCTGTGTATTTATAGAGGTGATGTAACGGTCAACTAGCTCTTGTAGCCATTACATTTGTCGTTTAGCCAACGTTCATATGTACGACCTTTTGTCGTTTGGTCAGTTCAAATTCAACAAGGCCTTAACTCAGTTTTCTACTCTTCTTCCAAAACTGAGTACCTTGTATTCTTGACATCCGACTTTTATTGACTAAGTCGGAGTACACCATTCAGCTTCCTTCTTCTTCTGATAACTGATAATCTTTGTCTTTAAGATTACTCAGTTTTACATGATCTATAGTTCGCTCGGTAACCACGGACTTGCTTGAATCCCGACTTATAGTCACGAATTAATCAGCTTCTAACTGAGTTTGCCACCTCGTTCTTCGGTCTTTGACAACCGAGTCCGTGTCCTCGTTCTTCGGTCTTCTAGATAAGCCAACTGAGTCTGTGATCCTCAGCGAACTTATCTTCTTCAGTTTTCTCATAACTGAGTCTGAGCCCTCAGTTCTTCATAAGTATACTCAGTTTTCTTGCTGACTCAGCTGTTTGTCTAGTTCCTATCTATTACAATGCTTGTCTGAAACAACCTATACAAAGTTCAGACTCTAGATAGAACTTATACACTTTTCTCTATACCGTTTCTTGCTTCTTCTTTTATTATGCACTATAACTGCTAGTTATGATTTCATCATCATGGGTTATAAGTGATCTTATTAATTACGTGACGAATCATCATCAAAACACAAATATTATTTCCAACAATTTCCCCCTTTTTGATGATGTATCATAACCCTCCCTAAAAGCATTAAAAGAATAATGCAAGAAATCATAACAAAAACAATTAAGATAACAAACTAAACAACTGAGTTCATTACAAGAAAATGTTACAACAAACTGAATTACTAATATGATTACAGATTCCCTTTTTCCAAACTCATCAGTTTTTCTCCAATAAAGATGCTCTTTTTGTCTCCAGGAGTCTTCTTGCCTTTCCTTCTTCTTTTGATTCTCCATCTTTAGGCTTGATCTCCAAGTATTCATTGATCAACTGATTTGCCTCTTCATTGTCCTAGTTCTTAAATTTTATCAAGATCTCATTGATCTCCTCATTCATCAACTTTTCTTCTTCTTCAGAAATAAGACTAAGTTCCTTTCCTTTAGTCTTTTCCCCCTTAGTTCTTATCTTTCTATCTTTTGCTGCCTTTAGACCTTCTTTCAATCTGACACAGATTGCAAGTTTCTTCCTGATATTCAAAGCACACCTTTGACTGAGGCTTCTTCATCTTTCTCAGATCTTGTTTCTGTGAAGGTCTCTTTTGCTTAACTCCTCGATCACATTATCAATTTCTTCTCCATCTTGTTGAATGGTCAGTAGATCAGCATCTACTTGTTTGTCTTGTTCTTCTACCAATTGTCTGGCATAGATTTCTTCAGCTTTATAACCTTCAGTTTTCTCATCCGTTTTATCGGTATCGGCATCATCTTCAGCTTTCTCTTCATCACCTTCAGTTTTCTCTTCCCCCTTGTTTGAAGATATGCAAAAGCTTTCTTCAAATAATTTGCGTAAGGTGATGATGTTGGAGTATTTGTTTAAACCTGAATAATGTGCTTTTCAAATAAAGTCATGTAGATTGTAGAGTTTCTGCTGTAGAGTCTGCATCAGACTTTCGATGATTTCTTTTGCTACTTCCAATCTTTCTTCAATCACAGTTTCTTGACACTGAGATTCTTCATTTGCAGATTTGCTTGTAGATGCCTCATGAACTTGAGATGAGGAGCTTAGTTCTTGATAATGAAAATGAACATCATGACTTGTCAGTTCCTTTTCATAACCAGCCTCACAAAATTCAGCGTCTTCCAAAGCTTCTCTTCGCTCTTCAGTGTATTCTACATGTGTCTCAGTTGGGGGTTTACTTTCTTCAGTTTCTTCTCGTTCACTTCCTTCAGTTTCATCATCAATCTGAATTACATCTTTAGTTTTAGTTTTCTTAGTCTGAAGTTTGTTCCACATCCTCCTTTGTCTTCTTAAGGTTCTGTCATCCAACCTTACAGTCTCACTTGAACTAGAATCTGAATTTTCACTTCTTTCTTCTTCAATGATTTTCCTCTTCTTCACTCCAGTTGGCACTGGTTTGTGTTTTATTTCTGTTTGTGTGGATTTTGAAATGGAGAAATGATCTAGTATCCTTTGAACTAGATAAGTGTATCCCTTTTTCAATAAAAACTTTTCTCTAGTAGCCTTCCTTCCTTTGGCTTTCTCTTTTTCGTCTGAAACTTGTTTGATCACGTGATTGAGAACAAACTTGTTCCAGTCCAATCTTTCTTCAAACCAAATGGCATAGATCAGCTTTAGTTTATCTGTCGAAAGAGTGTAGAAATTCCGAGCATGACCAATGACATTTCTGGTCAGAAGGATCGTTAGGAATGCGAATTCTTGTCTCTGTTGGTAGATGGATCCAATGAAATTTTTCTCGTCCTTGTTAAGTGCTGTAACATTCCAAAGCTTGCCTTTTTCTTCATTTCCAAATGTAAGAGATGAAGATCCTCCGATTATATCTAAACCAAAGACTAGTGAAAGAAGATGTTCATTAACAGTAATGCACTTGTCTTGAACCGTTGTTCTGAAACTTTTCCCATCACTGGTGATTTCGGCATTTTTGTAGAAATCTTTGATGCCGTCTGGACACAAAGTAGTGACCTTTGTATCAATCAAATTCTCCAGTCCTCGAATTTTCTTGATTTTGCTTACAATTTGAGTCGACAAAGTGGAATATGAAATTTTTTTACAGAAATCATCCAGACTTGTGGTGATTCCATCATCAATGCTGTATTGCTCCATGGATTTCTGAATTAGGAATTCTTTGAAGAATCTTGAGTGCTTTGAAATTGATTGAACTTGATTTCGTCAAGATTGCGTTTTTCAATCGTTTTCAAAATGAGAGTCGTGTCACAATCAATGAGATTTGTCGGGATGTACATCTACTTTTTCTCCTAGATTGACACGTGGCTTCGAGTGATTTGTCATGTCAGCTCAAGCGTCAGATAGTAGCTGGAAAGTCTTCTGTTTTTGACCAATTTGTCCTTCATCAGCTTTTGCATTTTCAGCTTTGTGTAGAAGTCAGTTTCCTTAAGATTCAGTATTGAGAACTGACTCTTCCTGCAAAACAATTTTAAGTTTTCTTCGGTACCCATATCTTCTTGGGTCCGGCTGGATTAGTTACTGAAGTATTACTTTCAGTTTCTTGTTTGAGAGAATTAAGCCTTCTCAACTCTTTTCTAGATAAACCATTACGCTCAACCTTAGTTGATTTCACAAGGATTCTTTTAGATTTTTCATTTTTAATTTCTTTGTGTAATCTACTAGGTCTTCCAGTATCTTGGTGTCTAGAGTTTATACTCTTTGAAATCTCAAGACTGGGTAGGGGTGGGGAATCATCATTGCTTTTGTCAAATCTACTAGATATTAATCTTTCAGCAAGGTTTGACATTTCAGTTTCAAGAAACTCATTCCAATCTTTTGCTTTGTCAAGTTCTATGTCTTTTAGTCTTAACTCCAATGTGAGTTTTTCGGTTAACTTGACAAGTTCAAAGTTTCTTTGACTGAGTTCAGCGAATGATAAGTAAGTTGAAGAATGTACCTTTTCTTGTTGATTTGATACATTTTTAAGATTTGAATGTACATTCTTTTGTTGCTCTAGTGAATCTTCTATGTCAATAGTAACTTGCAACAACTTCTTTTCTTCTTCTTCTGAAGGATCACTTTGTGATGGAACTCTTCTGGATTCGTCCATACAAACATTGAAGTATGTATCCACATCATCACTGAGTTGAGGTTCTGGATTTTTATGCGAATTTGTCGCACTGAACCTCTCAGATAATTGATCCTGAAAATCAGATACATTTTGCAAACAATAAGTCAGGGGGTGAATAAACCAACTTCTAATTCTAGATGTAGTCATTTAAATCTAGCTAAGTGTTTTTTACAACTGATACAGTGAGGGGTCTTCAACAACTGGTTTCAACAACTGGTTTGTAAAATGCCTTCTTCCCCCTTAATGGGTTACTGGATCTTCCTCTTTAAATCTCCAAGGCAATTCTGTTGGCTTCCCCTTTTCTAGATATGAAATCTGATTTTCTGGATCTGGATCTTTAGATATGTGCTTTTCAAAACTTCCCGATCCTCTCCTTCTTTTTCAATCCTTTTTCTCTGTGTATTTATAGAGGTGATGTAACGGTCAACTAGCTCTTGTAGCCTTTACATTTTTCGTTTAGCCAACGTTCATATGTACGACCTTTTGTCGTTTGGTCAGTTCAAATTCAACAAGGCCTTAACTCAGTTTTCTACTCTTCTTCCAAAACTGAGTACCTTGTATTCTTGACATCCGACTTTTATTGACTAAGTCGGAGTACACCATTCAGCTTCCTTCTTCTTCTGATAACTGATAATCTTTGTCTTTAAGATTACTCAGTTTTACATGATCTATAGTTCAGTTTCAGGTCACCATAGACTTGCCTGAATCCTGACTTATAGTCACGACTTAATCAGCTTCTAACTAAGTTTGCCACCTCAGTTCTTCAGTCTTCGACAACTGAATCTGTGTCCTTCAGTTCTTCAATCTTCTAGATAAGCCAATTGAGTCTGTGATCCTCAGCGAACTTATCTTCTTCAGTTTTCTCATAACTGAGTCTGAGCCCTCAGTTCTTCATAAGTATACTCAGTTTTCTTGCTGACTCAGCTGTTTATCTAGTTCCTATCTATTACAATGCTTGTCTGAAACAACCTATACAAAGTTTAGACTCTAGATAGAACTTATACACTTTTCTCTAGACTGTTTCTTGCTTCTTCTTTTATTATGCACTATAACAGCTAGTTATGATTTCATCATCATGGGTTATAAGTGATCTTATTAATTACGTGACGAATCATCATCAAAACACAAATATTATTTCCAACAGCAACCTTATATGCATTGTCGTTGACGTGCTCAATCACCTCAAAAGGGCCATCACCACGAGGCTGTAACTTAGATTTCCGGTGCTTGGGAAACCTATCTTTGCGAATGTGCAGACACACCCAATCCCCCGGTGCGAAGATAACCTCCTTGCGGCCCTTTTTTGCTTTTTCATATATCGAGCCGTTGCATTCTCCTCATTTCTCCTAGCGTCTGCGTGCAACTCTTTTACCAATTCAGCCTTCTGCTCACCATCCAAGCTAGCATGCATACCTGCGGTCAAAGGAGCCAAAGAAAAAGGTGTTTCTGGGTTGAACCCATACACGACCTCAAATGGGGTAAAACGAGTAGCAGAATGTTTACAACGATTATAAGAAAACTCAACATATGGGAAACAATTTTCCCAATTATTTAAATTTTTCTCGACCACTACACGAAGTAATTGCCCTAAAACTCGATTAACCACCTCAGTCTGACCATCCGTTTGGGGATGATACACAGTAGAAAACAACAATTGAGTACCCAAACGCAGCCAAAGAACTCTCCAAAAGTGACTTATAAATTTCACATCACGATCACTCACAATAGTACGTGGTACCCCATGCAAACGAACAATCTCTTTAAAGAACAAATCTGAAATATTAGATGTATCATTCGTTTTATTACATGCAATGAAGTGAGCCATTTTAGAAAAACGATCCACCACAACAAACACCGAATCCTTACCACTCTTTGAACGAGGCAAACCCAACACAAAGTCCATAGACAAATCAGTCCAAGGGGACGTGGGAATAGGGAGTGGTGTGTACAAACCGTGGGGGGATGACTTAGACTTAGCCGATTTGCATACAAGACAAGCATCACATATACGTGTAACATCAACTCTCATTTTAGGCCAAAAGAAATGTGACTTAAGCATGTCTAAGGTTTTAATAACACTGAAATGACCCATAAGGCCACCACTATGTGCCTCCCTAACCAGCAACTCATGCAAGGAACATTGGGGAATGCAAATAACATGATCACGAAACAAAAATCCCTCCTTCCTGTAAAAAAGGCCATCATCCACATGCACAGTAGCCGCAAATGCTTCACCAAAATCAGGATCTAAAGCATACAATTCCTTAATAAATTCAAAACCAAGAATTTTAGTTTGCATGGTAGTAATCAAAGTGTATCTACGAGATAATGCATCAGCTACCACGTTATCCTTGCCTTTTTTTATATTTAATCACATAAGGAAAGGATTCAATGAATTCCATCCAACGAACATGTTGCTTACTCAACTTACCCTGACCCTTAAGATACTTGAGGGACTCATGATCAGTATGAATAACAAATTCCCTAGGTCGAAGATAATGCTGCCAAGTTTGAAGACATCTAACCAAAGCATACAACTCCTTATCATACGTAGCATAATTCAAATGAGCACCTTTCAATTTCTCACTAAAATAAGCAATTGGTCTAGACTCTTGAATTAAAACACCACCAATACCCACACCCAATGCATCGCATTCAAGTTGAAAGGCTTTATTAAAATCAGGCAAAGCATGTATGGGGCAGAAATTAAACGTGTTTTTAAGAGATTCGAAAGCTTCCCTTTGCTTCGGGCCCCACTGCCAAGGGACATTCTTCTTTACCGACTCATTTAGGGGTGCGGCCAAGGTGCTAAAATCCTTGACAAATCGTCTATAAAACCCCGCAAGGCCATGAAAACTACGAACCTCTGCACAATTTGTTGGTTCAGGCCATTCTTCCACCTCTTTGATCTTCTCTCTATCGACCTCAACACCCTGTGAACTCACAACAAAGCCAAGGAACACAACTCTATCCAAGCAAAATGAACACTTCTTAAGGTTAGCATACAATTGTACTTCCCTAAGAGTTTCCAAAACAGCCCGTAAGTGGCTCATATGTTGTTCTATGTCTTGGCTGTAAATTAGGATGTCATCAAAATAAACGACCACAAACTTACCAATAAACTCTCTAAGCACCTCATTCATTAACCTCATAAAAGTACTAGGTGCATTAGTTAAACCAAAAGGCATGACAAGCCACTCATATAACCCAAATTTAGTCTTAAATGCAGTTTTCCACTCGCCACCCTCACGAATCCTCACTTGATGATAGCCACTCTTCAAATCGATTTTAGTAAAACATTTAGCACCACACAATTCATCCAACATATCATCTAAACGAGGAATAGGATAGCGATACCTTACAGTGATTTGATTGATTGCACGACAGTCGGTGCACATCCTCCATTCACCTCCCTTCTTGAGGACAATGATTACCAGAACCGCGTAGGGACTCATAGATTATTGAATTTACCTTTCTCCAATAGCTCCGTCACTTGCCTTTGGATTTCTTTAGTTTCTTCCGGATTAGCACGGTAGGCTGGTCGGTTAGGCAACACTGCTCCGGGAATAAAGTCTATGTGATGCTCCACGCCACGTAATGGTGGCAATCCACTTGGTTCCTCCTCGGGAAAGACATCAGCAAATTCCTGCAAGAGAGACACAACAACACTAGGAAGGGAATCTGTGAGTTCTAAAACGGTTAGAAAACATGGGGAAGGGATGTGGGGTACGGCCTCTTTGTAAATAAAGAGGAGGGGTGCGTTTCCAGCCGTAATGGCATTGCAAACCTCATTAGTCCTCGCATAGAAACTACCTCTCACTTTGGCCTTCTTTTTCTTTTAAACTTTAGAAGCTCCATCACTACTAATGGCACCCTCCCTTGCGTTTAACTTTTCGACTTTATTTTTCCCCTCATATGGTAGAATAGCGCCTTCCCTCACATTTTTATTTTCAACTTTTATTTTACCCTCATCTCGAATCACACTACCCTCTTGGTTTTTCTCTCCCGTCACTTTTGCTTTACTTTTCAACTGTATAACTCCCTTATTTTTTTCTTTTTGCTCACGGGTTGCAGCAATGCGGAGTTGATCCTTGTGTGCTTTCTCGGGGGACAAAGCGACAAATGTAAAATTCTTCCCCTCAAACTTTAAGATGTACGTGTTTAAGTAACCATCATATGTGACACGTCGATCAAACTGCCATGGACTTCCTAATACTAGGTGACTCACATGCATAGGGACAACATCACATAAAACATCATCTTCAAGCTTGCTAAGGCTAAAAGAAATAAGTGCTTGACGGTGTACTCGAACATCTCCCACATCATTAAGTCACTGTAAATTATATGGATGGGGATGTGAGGTAGTAGGAACGGATAATCGTGACACCAAATCAGCACTCACCACGTTTGCACAACTACCCGGGTCTATTATCATAGAACAAAGCTTTCCACCTATCAAACAACTCGTGTGGAATATGTTTTCCCTCTGATCATTATTCTCCACCTTCACCACACTACTTAAAGCTCTTTTTAGAATACACACCTCACCACTAGGTGCGTGCACCAATTCCTTTTCTTCCTCCTCCGCGGAAGCCGATTCATACTCATTCGCAACCGACTCTCCAACCAACAAAATTATGCATTTAGAAGGGCATTGGGAATAAATATGTCCCATTACACGACACTTGTGGCATTGAATTTCATAGGTAGTCTTTGGTGGCAATGGTGTACCTTTTCCTTATGATCTTCCCTCGGCTTGTAAGCTGCCTTAGGTGGAATAATGGGCTGTTTTTGTGTATTTGGTGCGTAAGTAGGGGCTGTTTGAGGGTATTTATGGTTGTCCCCTCTATATGGAAAAGTACGTGAAGTAGAAGTGTTACCTCCCAAAAATTTATCTTGGGTTGCTCGGTGTCGTTTGAGTTGACCCTCAATGGTCAAAGCCGCATGTAACATGTCTTCCAACGTCGCACAACCCTGTACTTCAACCAGATTTGCAATATCCAAACGCAGCCCCGTTAAAAATCATTGTATAGTAACCTCCTCTCGTTCATCAAGGTCTAACTTTGCAATTAATGTAACCAAATCTTGATAGTGAGCATCTACGGAGCGTCACCTTGTTTAATAGTTTGCAAAAGACGATATAAATCACGAAAGTATGAGCTTGGAACAAACCGTTTCCTCATCTCCACTTTCAATTCTTCCCATGTACTAACCTCTCGAAGGTGCTGAATTCTCCGTGAATTAGACATTTGTGTCAACCAAACCATTGCATAACCGGTAAATTCAAGCTTAGCAAGGCTGCATTTCTTTGCCTCGGAGTAGTTATTGCAAGCAAAAATTTGGTCGAGCTTGTTATGCCATTCAATATACGCATCAGGATCACTTGCTCCACTGAAAGAAGGCAATTTCATCTTAACTTGCCTCATGTTATTATCAACCGCATCATCCTCTACTTCTACATAATCAGCCTCCGTATGAGCCACATATTCAGCATACGCATGGGCTCGGCCACCTCCTCTACCTCTACCACCTCTATCTCCTCTACATGCTTTACCTCCTCTATCACCTCGACCGCCTTTACCTCCTCCGTCATCACCTCGGTTTGCAGCAGCCAACAAAGTAGCAAGTGCCTCACGAATCTCATGTATATCATCACGTAAAGGTGTCACTACCGCATGTAATTCATCAGAGACCTCTTGTTTCACTGCTTCTAACTGGCGTTCCAATTCAGTGTTCTGAACTTCACCTTGCACCCTTAATTTTTCATCCAAAATTTCATGTACCTCCTCAACAAATAATCCACGCCCAACCATGTTGCCTCACGGTCTCTCGTGTTTACACTCCCTTCTTTCTAAGTCGTATAAAGCACACTTGTCAAATGAACCAGAAAAGCAAGCAAGAGTAAACAACAATCAAAACCGACTCTCTAGAAGGATACTAGGTGTTCAGACCGAGAATAGGTTGAAAGGTATGGGAATGAGTGGGATAATGTGTGAAAAGTTGCTAAATGCGATTATGAAAGACAAGAAAGGAAAGGACTCAAAAGAAGGAATGAAATTGGATGACTACAATATTTCACGGGTGTGATATTCTCGTAATTATGCAGGCTTATTATTATTATTTTTTTGAGACTACAAAAATGTCACAGGTGTGAATATTTTCACACCAGGGTATGAAGTCCACGTCAATAATGCGCCCCTTTCCCTTTTCTTTTTTCTTTTTTTATGGCCGAATTCCTTCTAAAAAAAGAACTAGGTCACAAATTTTTATTTATTTTTGACTAGGGGCCGACTTATCATAAATAAAGCAAAGTAAAATAAGACACTTAGGGCAACAACAATTATGCACAGAAAATCCTTTTTTTTTTTTGACCTGACCGACTAATACAAATGAAACAAAGTGAAACAAATCAATTAGGTCAACCTGCTTCTGCATAATACAGACGCAGTAGGTAACAGGGATCAAGGGCTGTTAGAAAATTTTACTTGGTGGCTACTATGAAGGATATGCACACGCTGGACAAAAGTAAGAACAGGACGAATGGAGACAAACGAACAAGGAATTTGAGTTTTTTTTTTTTTTTTTTTTTTTTTTTTGGCATATAGGCAGAATTCGCAGGAAGCAAGAAACAAAAATGAGGCTGAATCTTTTTTTTTTTTTTTGACTAATACGGAATAGGAAAACAAAAATTAAAAGGGATATTTGCTCACCAAAGTTGCTGAGCTCTGCTACCAACTGATGTGATTCTGGATGGAATCAAATCCGGTGTTTCGCCCAGGAAGTAACTAGGGGGAATAATGACGAGCTAAGGATCCTAGACCTAGTAATCCAACTAAATCGTAGGAGGAGAACGCCCAACAATCGCTCACAATGCTGGTAAATTCTTGAAGGATTGAACTTTCTACGACAAAGAAAATTCTCACTCGCAAGTGATGTTCAAGTCTCAGGACTTGGTTGAGTAAAACTCAATAATCTGAATTTTCATATAATAATTGTGTGTTGAATGAAAAGCGTGTTTGCCTTATATAGGCTTAAAACCAAAATAACTAGAAGGGAGAAAGCAATGTGGGAGAATTCCCACTTAGTAAAAATGCGCCCCATGCAATGTTCAATGGGCTTACCTAGTCTACTTAGGTACAAATGACCTTTATTAGATAATAATTAAACAAACGCCGAATAATCAAAGTAAAATAAGTCCAACCATTCACAATTTCGTCCATCGTCTTATGGGCGTCCAGAACTTGGGCTTTTGGCCCAATATGAAGCCAAACCACGCAACAAAGCTCTAACCAGGCCCAACAGCACTAAGGAGTGTCACTATCCGAACTCCGAATAAGTCTCTATCACCTAGTTGTTCATAGCTTCTCTCAGTCTCTTCCTTTGGAGCCTTGTTATTGGCCCATCTCGAACTACCAGATGATCCACGGGCTGCATAGGTGACAATGGGTCGGGAATGTCATCATGGATCACATCACAAGAATTATTATAATTTAGATCTAGCATTGTTTAGAGGATTTCTAGCAACAATGTAAGTTTTATATTATTATTTTGAGTTCTCTTTTGTGTGATTAATTCCCCTACAATCTTTATTTATCGTTTGAGTTTGTTCATTTATAACGAACGATGTGGATCTAAGAATACAATTCGAGGGAGTATTCATCTTTGTCTATAAGGATGAATATTCCACGAATCCGTCTATTCGGTGAGCCATAGATGACTTTGTTTATAACCGACGAACGTGTATTTAGCGGATCTATGTAATTTCATCATAAAACATCTATTTAGTCCTTCACGTAATTAAATACGCTGAGATTTAGAATTTTGTCGAGTTAGCCCCAGCCGCGGTCTTTACTGCTGGAGCCAACCACCCAGAATTTCCAGTTTCAGTGGTACGGCTACGGCTACGTTAGTTTATCTGTTTTAACCTATGTATACCTAGAAAAGCGTGCATCCATTTATACATTTTCGTAGATTAGCATGATACCTAAAAGTGGATTGTTAATTTGGACATAGTTAAATCGATCGTTTAGGAGGTGTTCCATCCTACCCGGGATGGTTGCCTAGATGAGGAATACGGTTTATACCGGCATCCCTAGCTTTGTATGCATGTCTGTTATATGAGATGGAGACCTACCCGGTGAAGTCACATAATTAGGCATTGGGGTCTAATGTCCTACCTGGAATTAGAACCATATTAAGGGATGACTCCCATAGCCCGAATTGTGTGGCTCGTACATAATTTGTACCTTAACCGAGTCACGATTCATTATTCTGCATTTAATCAATTTATTGTATTATTTGGTATTACAAGCCTTGTATTATTGGTTTTATTAGATTGGGCTTTGTAACGCAAGCTAGATGGCTGGGCTTCAGGAAAACAATTGCACAGAAATGGACCTGGACTTAAATAGAAACTGTGAAGCGAAGTCCGGGCTGAGAAGACATTTTGCCCCAGCGAAATGGTGCCCTTGCTCCAGCGAAATCTGAAAAACAGAGGACTCTCAGCAGACGCGTTTACTACTCTATTCTAAATTAAGAGATATACTTAATACGACTAGGGCTTATCCCTAGGTCGGCGAGAATAGTCTATATATAGTTTTCATTCATCACAAATAAAAAGAAGAAGACAGATATTGAAGACAAGCAATATTATAATTTAGATCTACATTGTTGAGAGGATTTCTAGCAACAATGTAAGTTTTATATTATTATTTTGAGTTCTCTTTTGTGTGATTAATTCCCCTCCAATTTTTATTTATCGTTTGAGTTCGTTCGTTTATAACGAACGATGTGGATCTAAGAATACGATTCGAGAGAGTTTTCATCTTTGTCTATAAGGATGAATATTTCACGAATCCGTCTATCGGTGAACCATAGATGACTTTGTTTATAACCGGCGAACGTGTATTTAGTGGATCTATGTAATTTCATCATAAAACATCTACTCCCTCCGTCCCATTTTATTTGTCCATGTTTCCTTTTCGGTTTGTCCCAAAATAAGTGTCCACTTTGTGTATTAATTACTAAATTTCTTCAAATACCCTTTTCTCTTTACAATATTTACAATAAAAATAATGTAGCATTAAATGCTCCAACAACAACTTAAAGGGCATAAGTGTAAAAATATTAGATCATTTAATATGATTCAAAGCATTAACTACACTTTTCTTAATCTGTGTGAAAAGTCAAACATGACAAATAAAATGGGATGGAGGGAGTATTTAGTCCTTCACGTATTTAAATATGCTGAGATTTAGAATTTTGTCGAGTTACCCCCAGCCGTGGTCTTTACGGCTGGAGCCAACCACCCAGAATTTCCAGTTTCAGTCGTATAGCTACGGCTACGTTGGTTTATCTGTTTTAACCTATGTATACCTAAAAAAGCGCACGTCTATTTATACATTTTCGTAGATTAGCATGATACCTAAAAGTGGATCGTTAATTTGGGCATAGTTAAATCGATCGTGTAGGAGGTGTTTCACCTTACCCGGGATGGTTGCCTAGATGAGGAATACGGTTTATATCGGCATCCCTAGTTTTGTAAGCATGTCTGTTATATGAGATGGAGACCTACCCGGTGAAGTCACGTAATTAGGTATAGGGGTCTAATGTCCTACCCGGAATTAGAACCATATTAGGGGATGACTCCCGTAGCCATGATAGATAAGAAATACATATTGGGTTGATAGTTGTCTAGTGTCGTTAGTTATATAGGTTAGTTGAGTCCAAAAGATAATATAATTATTGGGGGAGGTTAATTACAATTTTGTGTCTTTTTACTTTTATGTCTTTTGTTGGTCGTAGACCGCCTTTATGTTCTTAATATGAATAGTTAGTTATCGAATGTTTAATTGAGCAATGGTTCTCTGTGGGATAGACCTTGATTCACTTATGCTATACTACGATGGACCTAGTCCTCTTGCTAGTATTTAGTATTAAGCTGATCAAGTATTTTAATTTATTACTTGACCGACCGTTCATCAAGTAGCATGCAGCTTAAAATTAGGCACATCAGTAAAAGGGTCTAATTAGGCACATCAGTAGAAGATACTAAAATATGCACTTCTTGGACCAAGAGTTCACCATTTTTTTAACAACTTCTCTTCCATGAAATCTGGAAGTGAAAGTTCCAATTAAATTTAGGATCTCAGCATCATCAGGCTCAATAATTGAGCTTCTAAGATAAATAGAGGGCAAAGAAAAACTATTTTCATCCCAAAGTCAATTAAACCTCACTAGAGTATAATCTTTTTTTCTTGAACAAGTTAACCCAAGACACAGCCTTATCAGCCACTTCAACATCATTAAGAACAACATCATGGATTGAAGGCAAATGAGGAGAAACAAATGCAGGAGTAACCCCTGAACCCACTTCAACAACCAAACCACGAGCAGAATCCACAACATCAGGTTCAATAATAGAAGTAGCCTCCACTAAGTTACAAACAGGAACAACCAAATTACTAGTAACAGCTTGTTCCACAACACCAAAAGCAGCAAAAGAAGTTAACACAGGCTTAGAAACATGCTCTAAAACTATGCTATCAGCAGAAGGCTTCAAAGTAGAGACCAAGACAGAAGGACAAATTAAAACCTGAGTTGCAGGACCAACAACAGGTGCAGCAGCAAATTTGGAGGTCAAAGAGCAAATCTTTGAAGACTGAACAACACCAAAAAGCTTTCCAGACTTCAACTTCATTGTAGAAGTATCGGGCTGAGCAACATTCATACGACTAGCAGCATCTTGCTCAGCAAAACGTTGCAAAACCTTAGGGTTACTGGTCCTGGGAGGAGGAGCAACAATTACATCCACAACGAAAGGCTTTTCACTTGCAACAGCCGGCAAAATCAAACTAGAATCCAAAGAATCAGAAGCAGCAGACCTCGACTGAGGAGGAGCCTTCGATTGACTGACAATGGGAGCAATAATTCCAGCCGGAGAATGCGAATTCGAAGCAGAAGAAGACGAATTCTTAACTGGAGATTCAATATGGCATCCTCTTACTGGCCGTTTCCGGTGAGAACGACGGAAAGGACGTCAGCCGGCCATGGGACTTACGGGAGCTTTGCTGTTTTTTTCTCACCTGAAAATAGTTAATAAAAGGGCAATTTAGAAAACTGAGATAAAATGTGTCCTTATAAACAAATAAGATTCCTTGGTGTCCTAAGTGCCTATTAAGTACTCAAACTAGTCCTTATAATCAAATACCTATTTTTATTAATGACCCGACATACAAAACAATGGGTATTTGTTTATAAGGACTAGTTTGAGCTTAATAGGCACTTAGGACACTAAAGATTCTTATTTATTTATAAGGATATAAAATTAGTAACGAAAAAACTATCCTTCAATTTCTTTTTCTTGGAAGCTAAAAAAGTTTTTTTCCTTTTTTTTTCTGGACGACTTAAAAAGTTTTTTCTAGACGCCTTAATTTTTTTTCCCTGGACGCTAAAGAGACACCGTGATGCATCGGGGGTGATCAATGCATTTCGGTGTCACTTCATCGCGGTGGTAACTACATCATGGTGGCCACTGCATCGCGGTGGTCAATAGATCGGGGGTGGTCAATGCATCATGGTTGTCAATGCATCGCGATGGTCACTACATCGGAAATGGTCAATGCATCGCGGTGGTGAATACATCATAGTGTCTCTACATCGGGGGTGGTCACTGCATCGTGGTGGTCAATTGATCGGGGGTGGTAAATGCATCACGATGGTCACTGCATCGGAGGTGGTCACTGTATCAGGATGGTTACTTCATCCCGGTGGTCAATGAATCACGGTGGTGAATGCATTGGGGTGGTCATTGCACCGTGATGGTCACTGCATCGCGTTGTCACTGCATTGCCGTGTCTTTGCATCGCCGCATCTCTGTATCGGGGTGGTCACTGCATCGTGGTGTCTCTGCATCGGGGGTGGTCATTGCATCGCGGTATCTCTGCATCGGGGGTGATCACTGCATCGCGGTGTCTTTGCATCGGGGGTGTCTCTACATCGGGGGTGGTCACTGCATCAGGGGTGGCCACTGCATCAGGGTAGTCAATGGACTTGGGGTGGTCCATGCATCGCGTGTCACTTCATCGAGGCGTCTATGCATCGCGGCATCTCTGCATCGGGTATGTCACTGCATCGCGGTGATCAATGCATCGAGGTGGTCATCTCACTGCATTGCAGTTTCTTTGCATCGCCGCGTCTCTGTATCAGGGTGGTCACTGCATCGTGGTGTCTCTGCATCGGGGGTGGTCACTGCATCGTGGTGTCTCTGCATCGGGGGTGGTCACTGCATCGCGGTGTCGTTGCATCGGGGGTGTCTCTACATCGGGGGTGGTCACTGCATCAGGGGTGGCCACTGCATCAGGGTAGTCAATGGACTTGGGGTGGTCCATGCATCGCAGTGTCACTTCATCGAGGCGTCTATGCATCACGGCATCTCTGCATCGGGTATGTCACTGCATCACGGTGATCAATGCATCGAGGTGGTCATCTCACTGCATTGCACTTTCTTTGCATCGCCGCGTCTCTGTATCAGGGTGGTCACTGCATCGTGGTGTCTCTGCATCGGGGGTGGTCACTGCATCGTGGTGTCTCTGCATCGGGGGTGGTCACTGCATCGCAGTGTCTCTGCATCGCGTTGTCTCTGCATCGGGGGTGGTCAATCATCGAGGGTGGTCACTGCATCACGATGTCTCTATATTGGGGGTGGTCACTGCATCGGGGGTGGCAACTGCATTGGGGTAGTCAATAGACTTGGGTGGTCAATGCATCATGGTGTCACTTCATCGAGGCGTCTCTGCATCACGGCATCTCTGCATCGGGTGTGTCACTGCATCGCGGTGATCAATGCATCGAGGTGGTCACCGAAAAAAAACATTTTTAGCGTCCAGAAAAAAAAATCTCTTTTTATGTCCGAATATATATAATATATATATATATATATATATATATATATATATATATATATATATATATATATATATATATATATATATATATATATAAACACTCTTTTTACGTCCGTAATAAATAAAAAACAAAATTATGGGTAGTTTGGTCTATCTACTAATTGTTTGTCCTTATAACCAAATAAGATTATGTGTCATATTTGCCTAATTAAGTCTAATTTGTGTCCTTTTGGACATTTTCCCCATAAAACAATACATTATAATGAACTTCTAATAACATCGATATATTGTGGACTTCCCATATGAGCATGTTTCCCAACAGTAACGTCTCACTCCCGGATATCAAGTCGTTATCCGGAAATAGAACGTTTGGCACACGACTTTTAGAGAAAACCCTCAAACTCACTTAATCCTAACGTAATATCAGAGTAATTAATGCAGTGCGGAAGGAAAGAAACAAACAGAGACTTGGGGAAAAGACCCTCAGGGTCTTTCATAATACAAACAACTTGCGTATCACTACTGTCAAACTAAACTATTAACTAAAACCACAACTAAAATCCCATACAACCAACATTCTGAAAAAGAAGCTATTAAAGCTAATGTAGAACACAAGCCTTATTCGAAGGATACAACTACTAAAGATTACTAGCTAAACATAAAAGACTTCATACTTCATCCTAAGGTTGCTCACCAAGCTCACCATCAACATTGTCTTGAATTTGCATATCTTTTTGTTCCAAAGAAAAGAGTGAGCTCATGCGTAAGCTTTGTAAGGAGTAGATGATAAAAAGAGAGATTATGTATGTCAATCCGGAATACATGACATGAATCTTCTTACCAAACTTTCAAAACAACTGTTGACAAACAATTCACCATAACTAACACCAAACCTCCAAACCTTAATCTTCATCTACTAACCACAAGTAGGGAAAACGAATATGCAGTAATTTTCTATAAAATAAAAAATAATTGAAAATACTTCGTACAACCCCAAAAAAGTACAAAACAGAACTGGAGCTTTTCTTAGACATATCCTGGTTCACTGGAGCAGGGATTGGGCTCTCTAGGAGAGTCTTAAAAACCTCAAGACTTATTTTTTGCTTCAATATTTATCAGAAAGAGGCATACATATAGCTTTAAACTAACAAATTACGTGTAGAAACTTGGAAAGAATTTTACTTTAAAACAGTTTAACAATAAAAACAAATCTTTGTGATAAGAAGACTTCATTACCTTATAGACGAACCAAACTACAAATAGAACATCAACTAGCTTTCAAATGTACGTGAATCTACAAGTATAAAACACATCTATGATAAATTCTACGAAAATTAAAACCAATCAAGACTCAAACTAAGAGCCCTCATGAAAAAGACAAAACTTTTACCTTCTGACGAGATTCCGGATGCAAAAATCTTTCGCAACTGAATTGAATTCAGCACTACGACCTGTAAAATAGAAAAAAAACACGATCAGATTCAGTTGGACTTCAGGGATCCCGCGGAGGCGGCGCTGGCTCCCGCCTAGGTGAGCCTGTCGAATTCCCGAAAACTTGAAACACAAATGAAGACAAATGTGAAACAACCAAATTCCGGAAAAAAAACCATAGTTCTCTAAGGCATGGGCTTACCTAGCTCAGACGAATTGCGTGTCGTGCGTATATTGTGGTTGTGTAATTATCCTTAGACTGGAATCTTCATAATATGCTGTTTGGATTTTCATGCTTTTGATGCTATTGAGATTTCCCCTATTCACGGGCGATCATACGGTAGTAAATGTGTGTGATATTAAAGCATGCGTAGGATTTATGTCGCTCGTCCAGAATTCACACTTCTTAATGGTATGAATGTATATCCGAAAGGACCTTCTTATAATGAATGTCTTATTCTCAAAAGTCTTTTCAATATGGAAGTAAAGTGTTATTTCAAGAGAATAAAATATTCAGATTGTATGATACTGATGACGCTCAAAATAGTATATCCTACGACATCAACATTCTATCCATTACGAGCTAAAAATAGTTGTTTCGACCTATAATTATGAATTATTTGAGCTGAATGTCACATGTCGGGTTCACAAGTCGGGTATTTTGCATTTAACGTTTATTTTCCCATTTTGATATTATTTAATGCGTTATTTGATTATTTTCAAAATAAAAAATAGTGGGCTAAGCGTTGTGGACAATTCTGGAATGGAATGAACGAAAGGATTAGGCCTAGGGTATTCCAGAACTTTGTTAAGTCGGCAGAAAGAAAAGGACAAAAATACCCACGATTAATCGGGAGCTGCCGCTGAGTTATCGAGAGTCCAGAATATTCCGAAACGCGTTTTCTTGGACGAGGGGAAGTTCTAGGTGTTTCTGAGTCTGTTTATTTAGCTATAAATAAGAGGCATCGCCTTTGAATTCGGTGTACAATTTCAAAGATAAGTATTATGTAATAAAAGTTCTTTGTTCTAATTTTATTTATTTTATGAGTTCTGGTCGAGGAGACGACGGATTCGCCTCCTAGGAAGGGAGCCGAGGGAGATCTACACTCATCTTCGAGGGTATGATTTTCTGTATTTTCCAAGATGTAGATCTGTCGTTGTTCTATTTGACTAGTATGTTTTAATTGCTCATTTAGTTTAATTATGTAGTAGTTAGTTTATTTTACCCCATGTATGTATGGATCTAATTTGTTGGTGAAGAAATAATGAAATAGTGATTGTGTTCTTCAGATCTGCAATGGTCAATATCGCTAGATCTAAATACGTAGCAAATCCTAGCTCATGATAATCGGCGCCAGCTACGTTGATCGACAGATTTAATTTACATGTTAGTAGCCTGATCAACTATTTGCATGTCATCGTAAATTAGCATAAAAGACTTGGAAGGTGAAGTGTTAATTAGGACATAGTCTTGATTGATCCTTAGGAACGTGCTAGTCATTGTCGATAGCTGCCTAGGGAGGTTTTCGGTCTCATGCCGGCAACTGTAGATCTTATTGCGTATGAACTAAAACAACCAACGAAGGAGGTTAGTTGCGTATAGATTGCCTATTGTCCTTGCAAATGGAAGTAAGTAGGGTTAGCAGTTGCACTCGTAGCTGTCAATGAATAATAAATTACCAACGGGGAGGATTAGTGCATGCTATGGGGGAATAACTAATAACTCATAATTAGACTAATACATTTGAAACTCTTGTTTTCTCCGTTTGAACTTCCATCATCTTGTTTGTTTATTGGCACCACTTTACTCTGTCTATATTATAGTTGGTCATAGACTGTTATTGTGACAACTCAATCTTGAATGATTTGCGTTCTTACGAGTCTCTGTGGGATTCGACCTTGACGCGCCAGTACTCTATTATGATAAGCCTAGTCCTATTTCTAGTAACTGCTTTGCACGCGATTAAGATTTTCTGGTGCCGTTTCCGGGGACTCATGTGAAGAATACTTTTTATATAAGATTGAACGTTTGTATATAGCCGATTCAGTTTTGTTGAGTATGTTTTATAGTCTGTAAATACTAGAGTCGTACGAGTCCGTTTTGTTTGAATCTGGAAAAAATCGCCTCCGATTAATCGGGGGTTACCTACGATTAATCGAGGCTCCTAGATTTGGCAAAATCGGTTCTATAAGTTCAGCGTCGATTCAGTAGTCAGAGTTTGTATTTTTGAGTCTGCTAGGTGAGTGTAACAGCCACCGAGGCAAGTCACTAACTTTTTTGTTTTCTTTTTGTGTCTTGTAGTACGCTACACGGAGTTCAGCAACCAAACTCGAGAGATTCATACCGGAGATCAAAAAATTTGCTAGACAAAAGAGAAAGGAGTCTCAAGAGAAGACTGATAGGCTAGCGGGCGATGTGAGTTCACACGGAGGAGATCACAGCGAGAAGGAAGAAGAAATTCCACTTTTGGAGGATACATCTAACACCATGGCAGAGAATGGACAAAACGGAAGAGTCAATGGAGTAGGAGTTGTGGTACAAGGAGATAGCAAAACTATACAGAGTTATGCGATGCCACCGATTGAGCAATTCGTGCCAGCGATTGTTCAGCCAGAGAACGCGGCTGAAGTCTTTCACCCAAAGCCAAACTTGATACAGATGGTGACCAATTACACTACCTTTCATGGAGTACCGAACGAAGATCCTAGTGTACATGTCACTAACTTCTCAGAGATAGTCAGCACAGTTAAACCAGCAGGAGTACCTGAAGACAACATTAAGCTGAAATTGTTTCCATTCACTCTGAAGGACAAGGTGAAGATATGGTTATTGTCCCTAGCCCCAGGATCGATCCAAACTTGGACCGACCTACTGTAGAAATTTATGAATAAGTACTGCCCACCTGGGAAGTCACTACAGATGAGACAAAACATCATGAACTTCAAGCAAAAACCAACCAAGACTTTTGAGGAAGCTTGGGAAAGATTTAAGGAAGCACAAAGGAAATGTCCTCACCACGATATCACTCTGCCCGTGCGAATGCATAGTTTCTATCACGGATTGAGGCCCAGTGAACAAATGAGAGTAGATGCATCGAGTAATGGATGCTTTGCATTGTTGTCACCTGAAGAAGCTGAAGAAAAGTTGGAGCAAATAGCACTTACAAGCCAATGGGGGATGCATCAAATTGAGAATATCAAGGTAGCTGAAGGCGTATTTAGAGAAGATACATCTCAAAAGATTTTATACTTTAATGGCAATGAACGAGAAACTAGACGGCATGCAAGACCGCATTGCCAAAGTAGAGAAAGTTCAAGAAGTCGAAGCAACCAACACCGAAGATGTGAACTATTTAGGGAGGGAAGAAGATCCTTATGGGGGCTGATATCACCCAGGTTCTCACGACCACCTTGGTTTTCGACTAAGCGATCCTAACGTGGAGAGAGACCAAGGCAAACTGGTGGATTCACGCCTCAATTTAACAAGTCAGGTGGTTAGGAAGCAGCCATGGATAAAATGAGCTCATCTGTGACCGATACGGTCAATCAACTCACAAATCCATGACCGAACTAAATGCAAACTTCACCACATATTTTCAGAAAAATGATACAAGACTGACCAATCAGGAAGCCTTAGTGCAGAATCTGTCGCACCAAGTAGGACAGATCGCCGAACAAGTGTCAGCCCGTCCTCCGAGAGGATTACCAAGCAACACCGAGAAGAATCCGAAGGACGTAAATGCTATTATGATTAGAAGCGGAAAAGAGATGCCTCGACCAGTTATACGAACTATCCAGAAAGAATCAGAGAATAGTCAGCATCAAAATGTAGCAGAATCAGGAGAAAAAGAAAGTGCAATTAATCGGGACACCACGCCAATTAATCGGGTGTCTGTAGATTCAACAAACAAGCAGGCATCAGGTAAGTCTTCATGAACTGTAACTATTAATCCTGCTACTTTACCCTATCCCCCTAGGAAATATAAACCAAATCATGATGATGCTCGTTACAAAAAGTTCATAGAAATGTTTAAGAAATTGCAAGTGAATATACCTTTGGTAGAAGCTCTGGCCGGAATGCCAGAGTACGCAAAATTCTTGAAAGAAGCAGTTTCTACTAAAAGGAAGTTGTTAGACCTTGAGACTGTTTGTCTTAACTAGGAATGCTTAGCAGTTTTGCAACGCAAACTACCTCCTAAGTGTAAAGATCATGTGAGCTTTCTCATACCTTGCACAATTGGAGGAGTGTGCATGAACAAAGCATTGTGTGATCTTGGAGCCAGTGTCAATTTAACACCACTCTCCATTTTCCATAAGTTAAGGATGAAAGAGTTGAACGATACATCTATAACCTTACAATTGGCTGATAGGTCTATGAAGCAACCTTGTGGAGTGGTGGAGGATGTACTGGCAAAGGTTGACAAGTTCGTATTCCCCGTAGACTTTGTAGTGTTAGACATGGAAGCTAACCATGATGTTCTCTTGATCCTACGAAGACCTTTCCTAGAGACAAATAAAACATTGATAGATGTTCATAAGGGTGAGCTAATTCTAAGGGTAAATAAGGACAGAGTAGTACTCAACGTGATGAAAACAATGAAGTATGCACAAGATAGGGGAGAAGCATGTTACATGCTAGATGCCATAGACGAGCTTGTTTTGAAATTAAATCACCAAGTGGCACTAGACACTGAAGTAGCAGAGACTTTGCTCCTGAAAGAAGATGAAGGAAGTAACGTGAAAACATGGCTTGGTGTAGCGAAGGTCAAGAGTGAGAAGTTGAGCCTATATCTTCTGTGGATCCAGGGAGAACAATTCATAGACCTTCGTGGAATAAGTTCTTTGACCTACAATTGACTGGTAAACTGATGTAAACCGAATCTCGTAGGATCGTTGATTAAAGCACAGCAAACGATTCAGCTTTGAAGATTATATTTTTATGGCTTTTTGAATATATAAAATGTAAATAACAAGAAAGAAAAGGGATATGTAGCAACCCGTCTCAGATTACTACTGCTTTGTGATAATCCCGTCTCAGGAAGATCACCCAATTATCCCGTCTCAGGATAATCGCAAGAAGTCCAATCTCTGAAAACTTCTTGAAAGAAACCCAATCTCTGAAAGTTTCTTATGATGAAATTTCAATCTCTGAATTTCAACCAAAATTGTTTTTTGATTCAATAAATAAGCTACCTATTCAAATACAAGGAAATGCCTTATATAGGCTACAGACTCCAAGTCCAATTGCAATTTTAGCAATGTGGGACAATATAACAATAATTAAAAATAATAATAAATATAAAAGACAATTAACCAATGTGGGATAATAAAAGACTAATTAAAAGACTAAATAAAAGACTCAATCTTCCTCTTGAATTGGGCTACATCATTCCCTCCCGCTTCAAAAGGATTCGTCCTCGAATCAACCCGGATCGAACATGAATATCGTGCTTCCATACGTCCACTCAACCACAGAGAAACTCAGAATCACAACATCGCACAAACATGGAATGGCGCGAGTGGAGAAATCAGCGACAACAAAATCCAAAGGGCGGCAATGCTGTAAATATGGATCCACATATACATATGGCGCGTTTAACGCCTTCAAATCCAGCAACTAAAATTGCCGAGTGCACCTTTGAACCATCGGATTGGACCGGTTCGGTCCCCGGTTGGACCACAATCGATTCAGCAAGCAAGCCCACGGGCATAGTGATTGGGTCAACACCAACATCCACCTTGACGTCGGCAATCTCGTCTGAATGGTCGGGTACCGGGAAAGGAGAATCAATAGGAGCAACTGGAGAAACATCATTAGTAAGGGCATGAGGAACCTCAATGAACTCTTCCGTGGCTGAATCAATAATAAGAACGTCTTCCTCCTCGTGTACCACAGCCGTAGGGGGTTGGGAATAACCTGTGTATTCGATTGAACACGTGAAGGAGAGAATTTGGGCGGTTTGCCAGCCACAGCTTCTTCACGTGTTACAAAATCCGTGATAAAGAAAAGGTCATCGTCCTCCTTCCACTGTGCGTCTAATTTCCTCCAACGTTCGCACGTTTTAATTTCCGTTGTTACGCCTCTAATTTCCGTTGTTCTCGCCTCTCGTGCGGATCGTATTCTAGTCGCTTTCCGCACGTTCGAACTTCCGTTTCTCTGCCTCTCGTTTGGACTGAGCAATATATCCCTTCAAGAGTTGTTCAATACGTGACAATCCTGTTGCAAAATTATCATGCCAATGTTGTTGTTCCTGTATGCGTCTTTGCTCTGCGAAGTAGTCATTTTGTTCCTTGACAAATTCAGCGTCGGCCTTCTTGATAGCAGCCGGATAATCCAGTTCGGGATCATATTCCATATAGCACTCATAACCATTGTAACGTAACATACCACCTCGACCCAACTTCATCTCGATAATTAGGGTTCCCGAAATTATTCGGCAAAAATCTCTCTTGGCCGCCTCCTAGGGTTACTTGGATTTCAAGAACGCACGCAGATGATTCCTCGCAAGAACGAGAATTTCGGGACTAAAAACGCAGTTGTTTATGAACGGCTAGGGGTGCGAAAATAGCAGCAAAATTCGAAGATGTAAGGAGCTTTTGAGTGCGGCTGCAATTAGGTTCTTGGTGCTCAAGAACGCGCAGCGAGATTTCTTCCAATAAACGCAAGCAACTTTAATCGCCAAACGGCGACTTTAAACGCAGCAGCTTTACGAACGGCACTTATCACGACCAAAGGGTATGGAATTCGGAAAAACACAAAGAACAAAACTTGTAGAGAACGGAATTTTGGTTCAGACTGTTAAGTTTCAGAATTTTTGGACAGGTATAACCCACTCAAATTGAATTCGTAAACAGATCACTCTCGGGTTACGGGTTTTGACAGAAACAGTCAACTAGGTGACGGCGACTATTGTGCAAAACCGGTCGGGACTCTTGTGATAACGGTCGGCCAAATTAGGGCTTCTTGATGATGATCAATAAAGGATCGAATGCAGCAGCAAGTGACGAATATAAGGCTGTAGTTAGGGTTTCTCGGAGAACAAGAACGCCAGGAACTCTAAGAAAACGCTGCAGATTTTCGTCAAGAACGCGGCGGTATTTCGTTGTTGCTTTAATCGCCTATTCTCTCGATACCACTTGATGTAAACCGAAACTCGTAGGATCGTTGATTAAAGCACGCAAACGATTCAAAGCAATGAAAAGTATATTTTTATGGCTTTTTGAATATATATAACGAAAATAACAAAAGGATATGTAAATACTCCATCTCGTAATATTTACTACGGTGATCCCATCTCGGGAACACCAACCAATTATCCCGTCTCGGGATAATCGCAAGAAGTCCAATCTCTGAAAACTTCTTGAAAGAAACCCAATCTCTGAAAGTTTCTTATGATGAAAATTCAATCTTTGAATTTCAACCAAAATAGTTCGGCTGCTTGAATGCTTCATCAAGCAAACTAGGAGAAGCGTTTCAAACGGATTTTGGTTTCAGATTATTGTGTTGATTGATTTCTATCAAAAAAAGGTTAGAACTTTTGTATCGTTTTCATATCGTTTTTACATTTCGATCGATAGATTATGTGTATGATTCGACAATCCGTTGATGACGATTAATGGAACCCTAGGTCACTATACAAAAGTTTGAATCTTTTAAACCAAATTATAACGAAAGTTGTGGTTTAAACGGTTTAGATTTTTGGATATTGATAAATATCCCCACCTAAGAACGTTAAAGGATTGATCTTTGATAAAAGATTGTGAATAAAATCATCTAAGCAATTAGAGATTTGGGCATTCGGTTAGGTGTAATAATCGTAACCTTGGGATAGAATCATTTGATTAATAGTTTGAAACCGGTATTTGTTTGATTCGTGGAACCGTGTTTGCTTGCTTTTATATCACTGCATTTGGATAATTGTTCAGGCCTTCACCCTAGTTGTTAATTATTATTTTTCTCGCGTTTTTTCTTGTTCATCGCTTGTTCACTTTCGTTTTTCTTGTTCATTGTTTCGCAATTAGTATAAACTCGTGACATTTGCAACTAAAACTTGAAACGATACAACCCCAATTCCCCGTGATCGACTCCGGTTACACCATTTTGCTACGACCTTGCACTTGAGGCCACGACCGGATTATAAATTTTTATAACTTGTTTTGATCGTTTTATTTATTATAATCCGTTTTCTACAACAAGTTTTTGGCGCCGTTGCCGGGGAATTGGCAACGGTTGTGTGTTCCTATTTTTGTTTTAGTTGTTAGAATAGCCTTAGATTAATTTGATCACACGTCCCTTTTTTTTTTTTTTTTATAACTTAATTTAGTGTTTCGGTTAGTGTAAAAAAAAAAAAAAAAAAAAAAAAAAAAAAAAAAAAGAGGGTCGCATTTTGGACGAAAATATCACACCAGTGTAAAAATTTTCACACCCGTGAAATTTTTGTAGCTTAAAAAAAAAAAAAAAAAAAAAAAAAAAAAAAAAACTTTCTAGCCGAAAATATCACACCCAGGTGTGAAATTTTTCACACCCGTGAAATTCTACAGTCATCCAATTTCGTTCCTTCTTTAAGTCCTTTCCGTTTCCAGTCTTTCCTAATCACCTTTAGCAACCTTTCACACCTTGTTCCACTCTTTTCCATTCCTTGCAACCTATTCTCGGTCCGAACACCTAAGTGTCCCTTCAGAGAGTCGGTTCGAGTGCTATTTACTTTTGCTCGCCTTTCGGTTCATTTGACAAGGGTGCCTTATACGACTTAGTAAAAAAAAAAAAAAAAAAAAAAAAAAAAAACGCGCCCCTCTCTTTGCCGCTCCTCGATTTTCACTTCGGTGTATGCTTACACGAAGTAAATCGGACCTTTAATTTTCAATCCGGAGATCGAACGTACTATTGTCCGTCCAAACCGAAAAAGGAGGCAAATCTCTTTAGGTGGTCACTCGATAGAAAACCTTGAAGAAGCTTGCCGGGAAGAACTTGAAGAAACCGTTATCACAATGGTCGACAATAGACGGTCATTAGCAGATTATGCTATGCCGGGAGCCATCACGGTAAACCCCGCCGTAGCCCCGCCCGAAATCGCAGCGGACCACTTCGAGCCGAGACTGGTCTTATTCGGATGCTTCGCATGCATCTATCTTTTATGGTCTACCTTACGAAAATCCGCATAATCATGTCCACGCCTTCCCCGGAGATCCGTGACACGACCCGCATTCAAGGAGTTTCGAGGATGCTATAAAATTAAAGCTTTTCCTTTCTCTCTGCGAGGAGAAGCAAAAGAGTGGTATAACTCTTTAACCCCTCGATCTATTACCACTTGGGCAGGACTCGAGAAGGAGTTCCTAAGTCAGTATTTTCCACCCTCAAAGACTGCCCAATGCCTGAGTGACATTTTTACCTTCCAACAGAAAATGGATGAGTCATTCTTCGATGCTTGGAAGCGTTTCAAATCTCTTTTGCGTCGCTGCCCCCATCATGGCCTAGATCTACAACGCCAAGTCAACACTTTCTTTAGTGGGTTGACTGAACTAACCAAAGGGATGGTGAATAGTTCATCTGGAGGAGCTTTTCTGAAGAAGACACCCGACGAAGGTTGGGCTTTATTTGAAGATATAGCTAGATATAACTATGCTCCTTCATATCGAGCAAATACAGCCCGTCCGTTCCAAAGATTGAGGAAGTCAACTCTCGAATCGGGTGATCGCCATCTTTGCGGCAGCGGTGGCCGCTCTTACTCGTCTCAAAAACAGATCACACCTACTCCTCCTTATCAACGTAACGCTCAAGTTCGTATTGCGAAAATCGTTGCCGATTGGTCACATGATTGACCAATGTCATGCGAATTACCAAGTCAATGCTGTCCAAAATATGAGACAGTATACCCCGGTTAGTTGCCAGACTTGTGGTCTAAAGGGCCACACTTCTCTAGCTTGTCCCCTAAACAGGGAAAATGATGAAGTCAATGCTTTTTCTGGTCAGCAAAACCAACGATTCCCAAATCAATTTTCTGGCCAGAATAACTTTCAGAATCAGGGTTATAACCAAAACCGAAATTTTAATCAAAACTCTGGTTGTAATCAGAATCAAAATTCCAACTCGAACTATCAAAATTCCAATCGAAATTACTCTCAAAACTCGAATCAGAGTTCGAATTCTCAACAGAGGTTCAATCGGGCATGGCTCGCCAACACCAATTCTCCTTATCAAAACCGGTCTAATCAACATCCTCCCGGATTTCAAAATCATCAAGGGCCATCTACGGGTCCAATGATGCTCCTACCGAGATCCGATTTTGAGGAGCAACAAAAAACTATTAAAAATCTGGAGAGGCGGTTGGGACGATTAGGCGAGCGGCTAGCTTCACGACCTCGGGGTCATACGCCGGTTTCACGTAAAGAAATCCAAAGGGCGCCAAGTGGCCCAAGCCGATTTGAACCCAAACCGGTGTACTGATCTGACACCAACCACCCCTTATGGTAGGGAGGAAACTAGTGCCATGAATTTAAGATCCGGCACTCAACTTCAAGGAAACCCTGCATTCAACCAGAACCAGGGAAACGAGTAGACCCTCCTACCACCGATTCGGTGGGAGGGGAAGTTGAGAAGACCCAACCCCCCAATCCGGGTGAATAAAAAGAGGAAGATGAGATAGAAATCGAAGAAAGAATTCGGGTGGCGACCGTACGACCGAGAAATCGAAGAAGTGAGTCGGGAGGAGGATCCCTTGACAAGTAAGAAGACGGTGAGATGGAAGGATTTAGAAGATAAAGTCTGTTAGTGCCTCTTCTAAGAAAGTTTTTTTCGAAGAAGAATTGAAGAAACTTCCATTTCCACCAAGGAAGAAAAACATCCCTTTATGCGAGGACAAGAAGTACGAGAAGGTACTCAACCTTCGAAAAACACTCAAGTTAATCTACCTTTATCTGATGTGTTGGTTGAGATGCCCAAATACACCAAATTCATAAAGGATGTAGTCTCATCTAAAAAGAAGTTGGAGAGTATGGAAAAGGTAACCAGTGAAGATTGTTCAATGATGAGTTATGAAGAGTTACCGATTAAGAAAGATGATCCTGGGCGATTCGTCCTTACTTTGCAAATTGGAGGTCTCATTTTCCCTAATTCCTTATGTGATTTAGGAGCTTCAATTAGTCTTATGCCTTTATATGTGTGTCAACACTCCAATTAGACCATCTTTTGGAACCTACCACTATGAGTATTCGGTTCGCGGACGGATCATCCAAGAAAGCGACGGGGATTTTAAAGGATTTGTTGGTTCGGGTCGATCGATTTACCTTTCCCGTGGATTGGTATGTCTTAGACATCCAACAACCCAATACACCCCCGATTCTTGGACGACCTTTTCTATCTCTTGCTAGAGCCCTCATTGATTGTGATGACGGTGCTAAAGTAACTTTGCGTGTTGGAAATGAAGAAGTGAGCTATAGTGTATCTAAAGCTATCAAAAGACCTTCTGAATGTCCAACCGGCTACTCTATCGAGGAATCATTTGATGATTTCAGTGATTTTCTAGAAGAGCAAGTCCTTGCAGTAGAATCTGAATACGAACGCTTGATCGATAATCTGAACCAATATGGTAGGATAGATTTGAATGAACTTGGAGCTGAGACTGAAGAAGAAGTTGTAGTGAGTAAGAACCTTTCGCCTTCAGAGGAAGTAGATTTATTAGAAGCTATGTTGCTCTCCTCTAATAATTTGCAAAGTAAAGTTTTAAAGTCTAGTTTGGAAGACCCTCCGATTGACCTCGAGTTAAAACCGTTACCGAAACATTTAAAGTATGTTTTCCTGAGAGAGGGTGATCGGCTTCCGTTAATTGTTTCCGCTAAGCCGACGAGAGGAAGAAGAAGCGAAGTTGTTGGCCGTCTTGAAAAGAAATGAGAAAGCTTTTGGGTGGCGGGTAGGAGATATCGAGGTATATCTCCCGACGTCCGTATGCACAAGATAAAAATCGAAGAAGGAGCCAAGCATGTTAGACAACCCCAAAGACGTTTAAATCCTCACATGCGGGAGGTGGTGAAGAAAGAAATTATCAAGCTTCTAGATATGGGGATCATATATGCAATAGCTGACAGTGATTGGGTGTCCCCCACGCAGGTGGTCCCTAAGAAATGTGGTATCACTGTTGAAAAAAATGACAAGGGAGAAGAAGTCGCTTTGAGATTAGTCACTGGTTACCGTGTGTGTATTGACTATAGGAAACTGAATGAGGTAACCATGAAGGACCACTTCCCTCTCCCCTTCATCGACCAAATGCTCGAGCGTTTGGCAGGACACCCCTTTTATCGTTTCTGGACGGGTACTGCGGGTATTTCCGGATCCCTATAAACCCCGATGATCGGGAGAAGACGACCTTCACCGCCCGTATGGTACCTTCGCTTATAGGCGAATGCCGTTCGGCCTCGTAATGCTCCGGCCACTTTTCAAAGATGCATGTTAGCAATTTTTGACGGTCTAATTGAGGAATGCATGGAGGTCTTTATGGACGACTTCTCGGTGTTTGGTAACTCGTTCGATGATTGTCTTGCTAATCTGGACAAGGTGCTTAACGGATGTGTGGAGAAGAACCTAATCCTCAATTGGGAAAAATGCCACCTTATGGTGGATGAAGGGATTGTTCTTGGCCATAAAATTTCAGCTAAGGGCATAGAAGTTGATAGGGCCAAAATAGAGGCCATAGAAAAGATGAACTACCCTAAGAACGTGAAAGAAGTGAGGAGTTTTCTTGGTCACGTCGGCTTCTATAGGAGATTCATTCAAGATTTCTCCAAGATCTCAAAACCTCTATCAACTTTACTTAAAGAGGACGTCGTTTTCAACTTCGACAATGATTGCAAGTGTGCCTTCAAAGAGCTTAAACATCGCCGATCTCCGCTCCGATTCGATCTCTCCGGATTGGAACTTACCATTCGAATTAATGTGTGATGCTTCCAACTACGCCGTTGGTGCGGTTTTGGGGCAAAGACTTAATGGTAAATTCCAACCTATCTACTATGCAAGCCATACCCTGAATCCGGCACAAGCAAACTACACTACCACGGAAAAGGAACTTTTAGCTGTTGTCTTTTCTATGGACAAGTTCCGAAGTTATTTACTGGGTGCCAAGGTGGTTGTATGGACCGATCACGCAGCTCTGCGCTATCTGATGAATAAAAAGGACGCAAAACCGAGACTACTGCGTTGGATTCTCACCCTTCAGGAGTTTGATGTTCATATTAAAGATATCAAGGGTAGTGAAAACACAGTAGCGGACCACATATCTAGAGTGCTGCCGGTAGTAGAAGAAAATCCACAAGACATCGACTTATATTGCCCCTTAGAGAGTGTTATGTCTGTGAATAGTTGCGCATCTGATCCTCCGTGGTATTCTTCAATCGTTAATTACCTCCACTCCCAGTATCTGAATCCCAAGTTTTCGTATCAGGAGAAGAAGAAATTCTTCTCTGATCTCAAGTATTATGTCTGGGAAGAACCGTATCTTTTTAAACTCTGTAAAGATGGGTTGCTTCGCCGGTGTGTCCCTGAATCGAGCAACGGGACATAATTGAACAATGTCATAGTGGTCCCACCGGCGGCCACTTTGGTCCCTGGAAGACCGTTGCGAAGATATTCCAATCGGTTTTTACCGGCCCTCGATTTTTAAGGATACTGAAGCCTTTTGTAAAGGCTGTGATAGGTGCCAAAGAACCGGTGCTTTGACAAGGAGATATGATATGCCGTTAAAACCCATTTTAGAGTGTGAGGTGTTCGATGTCTGGGGGATTGACTTTATGGGTCCCTTCCCATCCTCATGCGGGAATAGATACATCCTAGTCTGTGTAGACTATGTGTCTAAATGGGTGGAGGCTATCGCCACCCCTCACAATGACCATAAAACGGTCATGAAATTTTTAAAGAAGAATATTTTCGTGAGGTTTGGTTGCCCGAGAGCCTTAATCAGCGACGAGGGGACGCACTTTTGTAATCGACCACTGGACAAAGTATTAGAGAAATACGGTGTTCGGCATAAAACCGGTACACCGTACCATCCTATGACAAGTGGTCAGGTGGAGCGTAGTAACCAGAGCCTCAAGAAGATCTTAGAAAAAACGGTTAACAGTCATCGGAAGGATTGGAGTCTGAAATTGGATGATGTACTGTGGGCTTACAGATGACTTACAAGACACCTATGGGTACATCTCCGTATCAAATGGTTTATGGAAAGCCATGTCATTTGCCGGTCGAACTTGAGCATAAAGCTTATTGGGCGACGAAGTTTTTGAACTTTGATTCCAAAGCTTGTGGTGAGCACGGACTTCGGCGGATGCATGAGCTAGATGAGTTCGGAGCTCCGGGCCTACGAGAGCGCCCGAGTGAGTAAGGACAGAATGAAGCTGCTCCATGATAAGAAAATTAAGCAAAGAGAGTTCCATGCGGGAGAGCAAGTCTTGCTATACAATTCCAGGTTACATCTGTTTCCTGGAAAGCTACGGACACGGTGGTCCGGCCCGTTCGAGATTTTGCAAGTCTTTCCAAGCGGAGTGTTGGAGCTAAAAGGAATTGGTGATCGACCGTTTAAGGTAAATGGTCAAAGGTGCAAACATTACATTGGTCTACCAAAGGAGGCACCTTTGATTGTTCGGTTCCTCGACATATTTGAGTGTGTGGATCCTGAAGTCGATGACTTTAAAGAGTTTGCACCAAGATTTATTCACCGAGGCCGTTATCGAATCACCGCTGAAGTCTTCGCTGGAAGTTGGGATATGGAGCAGTATTGGAAGGAAATGCATCTGAAGAGGAGGGGAAGGAGGAGGAAATCAACGGCTAGAAAGATTAAAGGAGCCTGGGAGAGTTTGAAGAGCAGGATGCCCTGCATGCATGGTTGTTTTCGTGGTTACATTGCTGACAAGAGCTCTTTTGATAGAGTGACTGGCCGAAAGATCAAGTGGCTCGATCCGGGTTGAACTTTCACTAATCGTCGAGCCCTCGACGTTAAACAAAAGCGCTCGGTGGGAGGCAACCCACCATTTCTTTGTTTCTCTTTTTGTTTTTATGTTTTTGTGATGTTTTGATGTAAAGTTGTATTCACTTTGGGTTTAATCAAGAAATTTCTGTTTGGTTTGCATGCTGTTTAAGTCGAACGCCCGTTTTCTCTGAATAAAGCCGTTGTTCTTTGATTAAACATTAGTTGATTTGGATATTTTCATTTGCGCTTGTATAGCACTATCTTATTACATAGATGTTCTGTACTTCCTCGTTTCATCCTTTCATCTATGCATCCTTGTTAATTACATGTTTATACTATGCACTGTGTTCTCCTTTCTCTATATCTATCTCGTGCATGTTTCCCCGATGCCCCCAGATATTTTGTTGTGTCTATCAAGTAATGCAGGTTACTTTAAGCTATTTAGCTGATACAAGCCTTCTACATACGGGGATCGTTGCCTTTTTCATGCCGCAGCCTGCTCAACGATCCGAACTTTATAAATCAGCTAAGTACTATACTTTCCTTTATCTCTGCACAACTTGAGGACATGTTGTGTTTTAAGTGTGGGGGAGGGGATAAATTGTGTACCTATATACCTTCGCTCATATCATGATAAGTTCAATGAAAAATGCACAAACATTTGAACTTAATGTCCCGAGTGAGCAACTACATGCCGATGTTCAATGTTTAAACTTAATGGATGCCTGAGATTGTGTATGCTAGATGAGTTAGAGGTTCACCTGACCCTTATTTCACGTGCCTTATCAAATGACGAGCTAATTAAAATAAAAAAAAAAGGGTTAGATCCATATAGGTTAAGCATTCCTTGATTAGCTTATACTATGTGCTTAATGCTATATTTCGTAATAGTTTGGATTTGAATTCAAAGTATGACATATTGTGAATATCATAGAGTTTGAATGTGATAAGTAAGTCATTGCCAAAGTCTTGAAGTAATAATGAAAAATGATTCATTACATTGAGGTATTATGCTCAGTAGGTTTGTATAGCTCATGGCTTAGAACCAACTGCCAGCCAGAAGTCTCATATAAGTAATGCTAATTGATAATAAATGTGTGTGTCGGAAGCTGGTTAATGATTTGAGTGAGGTAGGGCGTATCACGAACGTCCTATACCACTATGACGACCAATAGCTCACGACAGTCAGAAAAGCTGCCTTATGATTTGGGTAGTTAGGGCATACCTCAAAATGTCCTATTCTACTATGACGGGCAAGAGCTCATTTTTGATGTGTGTTAAAAAGTGAATTTGAAAAAAAAATAAAAAAAAATTCAAGACTTGGCCAATGATGATTTTATACCCAGTATAAACTCTTATGATATGTTGTAGGAATCATCCTCAAAGTATGTCAGAAATGGTTTGATTACTTTCTATTATCTTTTCGCGTGCACATCTGAGTGTCATCTATGCTTAACTTAAGTGTGATACTAGCTAGTTTTGCTTGAATTCAATTCAAGTTGGGATCTAGTGGAAGTTTGATATGGCCCTTGCACACAAACACTCGGGTGAATTTCTACTTAGTTACTACGCACTTTATTTAGTATCCACCTATTCTGTGATTCTTAGCTAGGTTTTTGTTTTGTTTTGCTCGGGACGAGCAAGTTTTAAGTGTGGGGGAGTTGTTAAGGGTGAAATTCATGGTTTATTCTACGTTATTTCCGTAACAATATCCTTCGTATCTTTATGGTTTTTATAGAAAATCATTGGTTTTATCTAGATATTGAGCAAACGTGTTTTCTAAATGTCTAAGTGCAGAACCGAGCTAATTATGTGATTTTATAGGTAAATATCGTTATATCCGTGATATTACATTTTGCACATCTTTATCGTGATGGTAGGTACCTAAATATGTCATGAGAAGTGATGGGATGAGCTTAAACAATGGTCAAGTGAAGATACGAATTGAAGGAAGATGGAGATAAAGCTTGGAATGAAGCATTCAAGCAGCCGAACTTCCGACGCAGTTCTTGATACGATATACACTGATTTGACTCTCGACCTCAAGAGAAGAGTTGTAGGGCTTGAAGAGAGGATTCTACAGGATCTTGAATCACTTCATTCCGACTTACGAGGCCCGAGATATGAGCGTTACAAGTTTGAATAATAATGTTGTGGTACTGGAAAATTCCGCCAACGACTCGTAACACCGACGGGCTAGTCAAAAAGGCGTTTTCGAAGAAGAGTCCTTAATGAAAGTTGTAGATTTTTCCGAGAGCTTAATTATGACGTTCGGATCATAATTTTTGGAGGTCTACAACTCAAGATATGAATTTTAGAAGTTTGAGTTCAAAAAAAATGCAAACCAAGCTCCGGATTTTTTTTTTTTTTTTTTTTTTTTTTTAACGTTGAAAATTTTGCCATCTCACATGAAGTATGTATACTTACAAGATGATACTCTTGCTCTCATAATTTCATCCTCACTATCACCTTTAGAGGAGGAGAAACTTTTAAGAGTACTGAGAGAGCATAAGGGAGCATTTGGGTGGTCGATTGCAGATATTCGAGGAATAAACCCATCGGTGTGTATACATAAAATCTCACTAGACACAGAGAAGAAAGCAGTGGGAGATGTAGTTTGTTGTAGTGGGTCTCCATTGCTTTAGAGCAAGTGGGAGATGTAGTTTGTTGTAGTTTAAATAATAGGGTGTGCTCTAAAACAATTAATCACATGCTTTCATGCAAGTGGGAGATTGTTAGGTGTGATGCCCGAAAGACAATTTTGTAATTGTTTTATTTAATAAATGAAATGATATTATTATTCATATTTATTATTCTCATATTCACCAATGTGACAATAGTATTTACACTAAATTAAACCCTAAAGTATATCGTTTATGTAATCACTTAACTCAGTGTATGGGATATACACGGGAGGATTGAGTTAGTGAAGATGTACTTAAAATACAATTAGCCCGTAGTGAAGTTAAACGAGAGTATCGGGTCTCTCCTTTAACGTGCTATTAATGCGCCCAGAACATAATAGGTGTGATTGTCTTATCCGGACTTTCGGTTAAGAGAACCTAATGGGGCATTTATATATGATAGATATATCATATAGGGCTGGACCGATTTGAGTAGAGTTCACGATATAATTCCGTAATCGAGAAGTCTTATCGAATCAATCGATGATCATATTTATGGATATATCTTAATCCTGAGGTGATCACAGTCAACTGCTTGAATCAGTATGAGGTTTGACTTGACGGTTAAGGATTACACTGAGTCTGTGATCTGAATTACCCCATCTTGGCATTGTAATGGATTGAGTGAGTAGTCTGTGTTATCACAGATACGGAATCCATTCCTTCTATTTATGGAAGTAGATAGACAATTCCCTTATTTGTTAATCCTAGAAACTGATCGATCCATGGAGTTCATATTACACTGATTAGCTACCAATGAGTTGTATGAATTAATTGATCACTAGGGGTTAATGGTAAATAAGGATAAGAGGTTCTAAAAATGGTTAACGGTAACTTCCCGATTTAGAATGAACAGTCTATGGAGGATTAATCCATATGTAATGATTATATCAATGGACGCTTATTATCATTCTCGTGAGGAGATAAATATAATCTCATAATCGGAGGAGTGCAGTCACGGGATTATGGTGGCATATTCCTGTGATTGATTTATCGAATATAATTATTCTGTTCATAAGATAATTATTTATTTGATTTATCGGAGCCACTGATTATTAGTCCATGGTCCCCGACGTGCCTCCAATATAGCATAGCTATTCTCGGACGTCGAATCCTAATAATATTAATTTAGTTCTTGTTAGAATTTAATTAAAACGATATGTGAATTAATTGTTTAGTGGACTATTAAATTAGTTGGGCTAAATAATTAAATATGTGAAAAAAGCATTTTTCATAATCTTGGCCAAAATTAGTGTTATGGCCGAAAATTCATATTGACTTGGTCAATAAGAGAATTTTCGGCCCCAAGCATGTTTTAGGAAACAAGAAATTAGTTTTCTTGTGAATTAATAAGACATGTGCACAAAATATTTATTGGATAAATATTTATGGTAAGAAATAAAGATAAATATTATTCTAGATTTGTTCTAGAATATTATGGGATTATCTTTTATTTATTGGATTTATTTATTTGCAAAATAAAATCCTTGGAGGGCAAGGATTACTCTCCTATATAAAGAGAGTTCTCCCAAGCCTAATACAACAGTTAATTTCGACTTCTACCTCTTAGAGAGGAGAAGGAAAATTTTCAGTTGAGCAAGGGAAAATCTTGGAGATTTTTCCGGGTAGCATATCGGAAGGATTCGAGACGAGGATTTCCTTCCACCGGGAGTTGCTTGGATCACACGTACGGAAGATCGTGGTGCTCTTCATACTTTCTTTCGTTCTTCATATTGCGGTTCTTCTACTTGGATTTTGAGATCCAAGAGGTATGTTCTACAACCCCTTGTAGATTAGATCTAGTTATTTTATTACGTGTAATTTATAGATCTAGATCCTTAAATCGCTTCCGTTGCGGATGGTATTACTAACAGTGGTATCAGTCGCCTGGTGATCTATATTTATACGTATAAAATATTAGATCTAGGAGTGGAAAACATGTAGTTTTTGTCCCAATTTTTTATAGGGGCCGATGCATATGTTAATTAATTTTTTTATGTTGCGATTGTTGTGGTTTGAAGAGATGGATTGGGGTTGGTACTGTTTAGTCGTTAGATCTATTGTAAGCTCTCTCGATTTAGATCGTTTGAGCATAGGATTGATGTAAAAGTTGTTGTTTTATTTCTTTATTTTTCGGCTATTTTTTTTTGTAATTCCGAAAAAACGACGAAGATCATGGTGTTCAAGATCATGGTATTCAAGATCATCAATATGGTGGAACATAAGGTAAAAGAAGAGGGGTTGTTTTTTTTTTTTTTTTTTAGATCACGGCAAAATTGACAATTTGCATACGGCAACCCTAATTTGCTTTTGTCACATTTTTATTTTTTTTCTTCCAACCCTTGGCTGAAAGACCTGTTTGATAATAAAAGATAAAATAAAAAAAAAATTAAGCTGCCGTGTATTGTTACTTAAAAATAAAAATAAAAACAATTTTATAATATATTGGAATATTACGGCCTCCTCTCCTCGTGGTTCAAGGTTCAAGGTTCGAAGATCGAAGACATGAAGACAACAAGATTGCAATTTATTTTTTCCGAGGATAGATTAGATACGGGGGTACCAACGATCCATCTCGGTGTTTAAATTTTCCGCAATTTATTTTTTATGTGTTTGATCATAAAATAGATATAAAATCGGAATTGCCATGACATGCATCATATCATAAATCCACTCCATGCATACATGTAGAATTTTAATTTTGGTAATTAAAATAGGCATGTATACAAACTCGCACAATTAGTTGAAATTTAATTAATACGTGGTAATTAATTAATTTAGTAACTGATTAAAGATCCGAGGACGGGTTATGAAATCGTTAAGCCTTTTCAGTGTGTGTTCTGTGAACCGCCTTAAAAGCCCAAACGAGATCACGTTTTCGATTCGTAGTGTCTACGAGATTGAATGATGGTAAAAGAACAATAAATCTTGGATAAAAACGGTTCGCCTATAGGTTGGGTGGTCAACTGAGCTTCGCTCGACCGACTTAACCCTCCTAGTGTGATGTATGCATGGGGGTCCGGCAAGACTAAGCTACACCAGCGAGCGGATGGGTGATTCTTTCTTATCTCAATGGGGCTCTCTTGACCCGACTTCGTCCGACTGTCATATATGTTCCAACGAATAGGACAGGTAGGCTTGCCTACGTTACCAACAACATTCAGAATCCTTGATTTGATGTGCTTTTATGTTAACATCAAAAAGACGTGGTTAGTTAACCCACCACCACTTCCAAAATATTGAGTGGGAGCGGGGGAGGCGACAGCCAACCCCACGGCCTCTACTATAGATACAAGTAAGTGAGAGAAGGGTGACGCCTCGCGGCGCTTTGATTTCGTCCCCCTACGGATGGTGTTCACCCCTATCAACATTCATGGCTTGGTCTCCGAAAGGATAGGATTTCCGGGTACTCGTCGGGTCACTGACCTATCCTACGACGGCACACTCGGGGCGTACCTAAGAGATCCGATATAGTAGGTCACACTCATCAAGGGTATTCTTGATAATATCTAGGCTAAAAAAGGAAGGTAGTCAATGAATAAAGGGATGTTCGATTCTCGTGGGATGTTCGATTCTCACAAGTTATTCATTGATGAGATTGTCTCAATTTAACCGTCATCTCTTTGACCTACCCTACGGCGGCACTGAGATGCGAGGTTAAAACCTTGGAATTGTAGAGTAGACTTACTTATAGTTTACAATTCCTAAAATAAAATCATATAGTAGTGTTAAACTTGAATTAATATATGCCATTTTATTTACAGCATTATATCCCTTACTAAATTGCTTAAAAATTAATAATTGACTAGTATTGACTTCGTTAAAAAGTAGAAAGTAATTAGGACGTTGAACTAGTTAATCGATAATGCAATTATTTTTCGAAAGAGATATTTTCTCTTAAGCCTTTTAAAAACCAAAGTGACGTATAGGTATGTCACTAGTGTCATTCGTGTCAAACGAGAGACAAACTTAGTTTGATCAAAGGTGATTTCGGACTTTGAAATTCTTCTAGTGAATTTTGAGTGTGTAGTGATTACACGAGTAATTTTCTAATTGAAAATCGGAAAATCATGAAGTGTTACTAGTTGGACGATATTTGGAATCGATGAACTAGTAAGAGCTTTATGATTTGTTGTTTTTCTAGAACATTAGAAAAATGTAACTGACTACACACGTAACCATTCTAATTGAAAAACCGGAAAGTCATGAAATGTCGCTAGTTGGACGATATTTGGAATCGATGAACTAGTGGGAGTTCTATGATTTGTTGTTTTTCTGGAAACATTAGAACTATGTACGAAAGATTTTCTAATCGAAAAAATCGGAAAATCATAAAAAATAAAGCATTGCTCGTTAGACAGCATTTTGAACCGATAAACTAGTGGGGCTTTAATGTTATGATTTGTTGTTTTTTCTGGTATATTAGAAAATCCGAGAAGTCCCGACGAGTAACATTTGAAATAGACATCCCATGGTTCAAGAGTAGTGTCTACTCAAACGAACCGCTGGTTCAAGACTGTTTCCATTCACGGAAAGTCAAGAATGGGAGAATATGTCTAAAAGTGTTAGTCATCTAAAGCGAGAAAACTTTAAGGCTGAACCGAAAATTAATTAACTGAAAATCATAGGATAAGGACAGTGATTTTGGATCACCAACCTATGAATCCTTGGCGATTTTCTCGAGCTAAGTTCTTTGGAAGAACAAGGTAGCAGCGCATTTAACGATTAAAGGAGTAAACAACGGGCAGTTAATTTTAGCTAGAATAGTGGGAGTGATATAAGGAAATGAATCTCGGATTCAATCCTTGGATATCACGGAAAATTATTTTCGGTTTAAGATTCGTTGGAACGAAAGGATTTACCTTCTATTCGATAATTTGTTTGTCGTATAGAAAGTGAATATACCATTTGTAGTATGAACCCAAGACTCGGACTTTTGTTTGATAAAGTCAAAACCACTTACAACTGCTGAAATATGTATATAAAACACATCTTAAGAACTATTAAAAGCAATTGGTTTCGATATTTAGATAAACGCTTCTTCATATTCCATAGTTAGTGCATAGTCCCTAAAAGACAAGACACCGAAGGCGGCTCGGGGTGATTCCTTTCTCCCGGTACGGTTATATTGTCTCAAAGGTTCAATGACTAAGTTTCCTTTCAATCGGGAAAGGATAATGGTTATGAAGAAGTAACATAGCTTTTTCATGACGACCTTCGAGGTCTGATGAAAGATACAAGCTAGTAGGAGCTTCCGAGTAGTGACTTCTTGTCTGATAACTATTCAAACACTCCGGTAAGTTTATCCAAAATATTATGAGGTTTCTCTGTTTTCAACAGAGATAGAGTATTGTATACTCAGAATAGGCCATTCATAGTCCTCGAGACTGATGCTCAGCCTGCCTTATTGTGACATGTTCTCAGTAAGTGAGAAACCGTTAAATTGCCTTACATAGTTTTTAGATGTGCTACAATACACTGCTTAACTCAATAAAGATATTGGAAGCAAAATAATGGTTTACATTGAAATGTAAGACCGAGAAGTCTACCTAGAATATGCTTTGGAATTTGTGGATAAGGTGTGGATTCGGTTCACCCCACTTCCATAAATATAAACATTTAGCACACGGTGCTTGAAGGTAGATCTGGGAATTTCGCGCACACGTTCGGTCAATGACCAATCGTTATATATCTTGTAGCATTGAGAAAAAAGATTTGTTATAGGATTCTTGAAATCGGGAAGGGACAGTTATACTGTTGCATCCTTTCTGATAGAGTCCATAAACAGCAAAACCTTGAACCTTGAAGTACGTTTACTCAAGGTAGTTACTAACTGATTAAAATCAGACCACATCCAACATCGGTTGTTGGTGATAACACTAAAACTCTACTAAACTAGATTAGAATCTCGATCCACCCAGTAAGTATTAGGAGTATGGTTTATCCATTACCCATTACGGGTTCTGCGGACTTTGTAGTCTGAGGATCGTTTGATGACCTATGGCTCTTTTGTGAGCAGTATAGGATTCGGATAATAGAGGTTGGTTTAATAGCCATAACCCTGTGAATGGAGTTTGGTACTCCAGTTCTGTTCATACTCTTGTAGAACCACCTGAGCGTCTCAGGCCCAGTGGGAGTAATTGGATCTACACGGAAAAGAGTAGAATGAATAGGAAAGTTTATCTTTCAGAGCAAAGCTTGAGTGGTCTAGGGGTAATTCCCTAAGAAGTAGAGAGTTAATTAGACCTTGGACTCTCTTACCACTTAGTATTGCATGATTTCGTTCAAAAGCAGAAAATAGGGGTGATTCCCTGAGACTTTCTTGCCAAACAAACGGAGTCTGGATTCATTCGAAACAGAAGGGTATTGCCTTATGAACTTATGGCAGGATGACTGTCAAGGCTTATGTCTTTTATGGATAAAAAGCAAACCTCTCGGTCATTGGAAGTCATATATTTCTACAATATGTGGATTTGACCAGAATATTGATAGGTCTTTTGTAGACTGGATATCAATTTTAGTACAATAGTGAATATATACATATATTAGTGTTTGTGAAGGATAACACTGCAAAAGTTGGAATCAACATGGGTGTGTTATCTGAAGTCAAAATCTGACAATGCCACAATTCTCTGCAACAGAGATTTGGACAACATCCTAAAGAGTTTGACTCGGTCGAATTCATTAGAATCAGTCACTGGTTTCCCATCCATCTTATTGGTTAAGATGATGCATCTGTGTATGCAACATTCAACGAGGAAGTTCTACCCTATGCCTCAGGAATGACTCTCTAAATCTTCGGATCAAGAGAAATGGGAAAGATTCTCCTTTTGAGTAAGAGATGGTCGGGTTATAGAATGTCAACTTTGATCGAATCTTAGATTCGGCAGTTAACAAAGCAAGTTTAGTATGTTCTTTAGTATTTTGAGAGAACGAGGAATAATATGCGGACATATTCATGTGTGAACTTGGATATGTGTGATACACTGATTTTGATTTTAAGTCAGATTGAGGATGATCGTTAAGTCGATCTCGGGCTCAGTGTTTACTCTTGTGTTGAAGCTATTGCCTGGAGGAATCCAGCAATGCCAACTCGACTTTAACTAGTTGGGTGATTAGTGGCTTTTGTAGTAGCTAGAGAGGCGATATAGCTTAAGGATTTCCTTTTCATATCTGGGAGTGATTCTAGATTTGGAAGCCGATACCACATCATTGTGCAAACGATGAAGGGGTAGCTTATAAGGATTTTCGAAATCACTAGAGGTCAAAAGCATATTGGGAAAGTACCACATGATTAGATGGACCGGTAACGTTTCGATTCTATGGATCGTCTCGAGCCGACAACCTGACTAATCATTCAGACCCATGATATTTAGATGTAGGTACTCCCCGAGTCACTGACCTATACTACAACGGCACACTCGGAGTGTACTTTGTCATCTAAAATGGTTATGATATGCTTAATGGGTATTAGAATACGGGATGGGTCTCCATTGCTTTAGAGCAAGTGGGAGATGTAGTTTGTTGTAGTTTAAATAATAGGGTGTGCTCTAAAACAATTAATCACATGCTTTCGTGCAAGTGGGAGATTGTTAGGTGTGATGCCCGAAAGACAATTTTGTAATTGTTTTATTTAATAAATGAAATGATATTATTATTCATATTTATTATTCTCATATTCAACGATGTGACAATAGTATTTACACTACAGAAAACCCTAAAGTATATCGTTTATATAATCACTTAACTCAGTGTATGGGATATACACGGGAGGATTAAGTTAGTGAAGATGTTCTTAAAATACATTTAGCCCGTAGTGAAGTTAATCGAGAGTATCTGGTCTCTCCTTTAACGTGCTATTAATGCGCCCAGAACACAATAGGTGTGATTGTCTTATCCGGACTTTCGGTTAAGAGAACCTAATGAGGCATTTATATATGATAGATATATCATATAGGGCTGGACCGATTTGATTAGAGTTCACGATATAATTCCGTAATCGAGAAGTCTTATCGAATCAATCGATAATCATATTTATGGATATATCTTAATCCTGAGGTGATCACAGTCAACTGCTTGAATCAGTATGAGGTTTGACTTGACGGTTAAGGATTACATTGAGTCTGTGATCTGAATTACCCCATCTTGGCATTGTACTGGATTGAGTGAGTAGTCTTTGTTATCACAGATACGGAATCCATTCCTTCCATTTATGGAAGTAGATAGACAGTTCCCTTATTTGTTAATCCTAGAAACTGATTGATCCATGGAGTTCATATTACACTGATAAGCTACCAGTGAGTTGTATGAATTAATTGATCACTAGGGGTTAATGGTAAATAAGGATAAGAGATTCTAAAAAGGGTTAACGGTAACTTCCCAATTTAAAATGAACAGTCTATGGAGGATTAATCCATATGTAATGATTATATCAATGGACGCTTATTATCATTCTCGTGAGGAGATAAATATAATCTCATAATCGGAGGAGTGCAGTCACGGGATTATGGTGGCATATTCCTGTGATTGATTTATCGAATATAATTATTCTGTTCATAAGATAATTATTTATTTGATTTATCGGAGCCGCTGATTATTAGTCCATGGTCCCGACGTGCCTCCAATATAGCATAGCTATTTTCGGACGTCGAATCCTAATAATATTAATTTAGTTCTTGTTAGAATTTAATTAAAACGATATGTGAATTAATTGTTTAGTGGACTATTAAATTAGTTGGGCTAAATAATTAAATATGTGAAAAAGACATTTTTCATAATCTTGGCCAAAATTAGTGTTATGGCCGAAAATTCATATTGACTAGGTCAATAAGAGAATTTTCGTCCCCAAGCATGTTTTAGGAAACAAAAAATTAGTTTTCTTGTGAATTAATAAGACATGTACACAAAATATTTATTGGATAAATATTTATGGTAAGAAATAAAGATAAATATTATTCTAGATTTGTTCTAGAATATTATGGGATTATTTTTAATTTATTGGATTTATTTATTTGCAAAATAAAATCCTTGGAGGACAAGGATTACTCTCCTATATAAAGAGAGTTCTCCCAAGCCTAATACAACAGTTAATTTCGACTTCTACCTCTTAGAGAGGAGAAGGAAAATTTTCGGCCAAGGGGAGCAAGGGAAAATCTTGGAGATTTTTCCAGGTAGCATATCGGAAGGATTCGAGACGAGGATTTCCTTCCACTGGGAGTTGTTTGGATCACACGTACGGAAGATCGTGGTGCTCTTCATACATTCTTTCGTTCTTCATATTGTGGTTCTTCTACTTGGATTTTGAGATCCAAGAGGTATGTTCTACAACCCCCATGTAGATTAGATCTAGTTATTTTATTACATGTAATTTATAGATCTAGATCCTTAAATCGCTTCCGTTGCGGAGGGTATTACTAACAACTTTTGCGTACAATCGCTTGCCTTTTGGATTTTGTAATGCACCAGCAACATTCTAAAGGTGCATGATGTCACTATTTGCAGGCATGGTGGAAGACTTTCTAGAAATTTTAATGGACGATTTTTCTGTATTTGGAGACAGCTTTGATGTATGCTTGGACAACTTGAGTAGAGTGCTGAAGAGATGTGAAGAGACCAACCTTGTACTTAACTGGGAAAAATGCCATTTCATGGTCACAGAAAAAATAGTGTTGGGTCATAAGATCTCAAAGAAAGGAATGGAGGTCGATAAGGCAAAGATAGAGGTAACAAGGAAGTTACCCCCTCCAGCAAACTTAAAGACGCTGCGAGCCTTTCTTGGCCACGCAGGCTTCTATAGGAGGTTTATTAAGGATTTCTCCAAGGTTTCTAGACCTTTGATGGAACTACTTTCAAAGTATGTGCCTTTTGTATTTGGAGAAGAGTGCAAGCAAGCATTCAACACATTGAAGCAAATGATTATAACCGCCCCAATTCTGGTAGCCTCAGATTGGAACAAACCTTTTGAGCTTATGTGTGATGCAAACGACACGGCAATTGGAGCAGCCCTGGGACAAAGGGAGGATAAAATCTTTAAGCCTATCTATTATGCCAGTCGTACTTTCGACAATGCCCATAGAAATATGCAACTACAGAGAAGGAACTCTTAGCTGTTATCTTTGCATTTGACAAATTTCGACCATATCTGATAGGATCGAGAGTCACTGTATTCACTGACCATGTAGCTCTGAAATACCTTCTAACCAAGCAAGACTCCAAGCCAAGATTATTGAGATGGATTTTACTGTTACAAGAGTTTGATGTCGAGATCAAATATAAAAAGGGATCTGAGAACCAGGTGGTTGATCACCTGTCAAGATTAACTCTGCTAGAAGAGGAGCAACTGACTGAGATCAGGGAGAGCTTTCCTGATGAACAAATTTTTTCTATCTCGGTGGTAGCTCCAGTAGAATCTCAGGCCCGACAAAATACATCAAGAGTGGGCAAGGTATACCCTTGGTTTGCTAACATTGTAAATTATCTAGCAGGAAGGTACCTACCACCGGAATTCACGAGTGCTGATAAGAAGAAATTCTTCACTGATCTAAAGCATTATTATTGGGACGATCCCTACCTTCACAAGATGTGCTCTGATACCATTCTTAGGAGATGTGTCCATGATGACGAGATTCCAAGTATTCTGAGACAATGTCATTCTGGAGAAGTCGAATGTCACTATAGACCAGCCAAGACAGCAGAAAAGGTACTGCAGTGCGGATTCTACTGGCCTACAATTCATAAACCTGCCTACGAGTTTACAAGAGCCTATCTTTCCTGTCAAATGACTGGTAACATTTCTAAGCGGAATGAGATGCAATTGCATAATATCTTAAAAGTAGATCTATTCGATGTATGGGGAATTGATTTTGTTGGGCATTTCACATCGTCGAAATCAAATCGTTACATCCTGGTAGCAGTTGATTATGTTTCCAAATCGGTAGAGGCAGTGGCCTTACCTACTAACGATGCCATTGTCCTGAGATTTCTGAAGAAGAACATTTTGATGAGGTTTGGAGTGCCCAGAGCCATGATTAGTGACGGAGGGAGCCATTTATGTAATAGGTTGTTTGAGAAATTGATGTTGAGATATGAGGTCAGGCATGAAATTGCAGCAGCATATCACCCTCAACGAGTGGACAAGTAGAGGTGACGAACAGAGAGATAAAGAGGATCTTAGATAATACTGTGAATCCCACAAGGAAGGATTGGTTTTTTAAATTAGATGATGCTCTCTGGGCATACAGAACCTCTTACAAGACCACAATTAGGATATCATATATGATAGTATTTGGAAAAGTGTGTCACCTACCGGTAGAACTCGAGCACCGAGCCCTGTGGGCTACGAGGTTCTAAACATAGATGAAAGTTTAGCCGGTGATAAGAGATTACTAGAGTTAAATAGATTGGAGGAGTTTAGACTTCAAGCGTATGAGAATGCAAAGATTTATAAGGAAAGAATGAAGCGCCTGCACGATAAAAGATTCTCAATCGCACGTTTCAAGTTAGAGATAAAGTGTTGGTGTGTAATTCGCGTCTTCGTGTTTTTTTGGGAAGCTGAAGTCTAGATGGTTTGGACCATATATAGTCACAAAAGTCTTCAATTCAGGTGCGTTTGAAGTTAGAAATGAACACTATGGGAAGATCTTCGTAGTAAACGGCCATAGGCTGAAACATTACCTAGAGCACAAGTATGACTCTGAATTGGAAGTCTTTATGTTGGACGATCCAGTATACGAATAAAGGTGCCCTATTAGTATAGTCGAGCTGGCGACTATAAATTCAGAACTATTTATATAAACCCTTATTTACTGTTTTAGTTTATTTTATTTGAGTCAATAAACTAGCAGGACTATCGCAAGGTTTTTTCATCACATGTATCTTTAGCAAACTAGAGATATATGTGGTTTTTTCCTTCACGATTCTCATATGATACCCTCGAATAAGTTTTCGCGTCTTGCTAACGTCAATAAGAATAAAGTGGCTTAAACTGTTTTTGTGCGTTCCTGAGGTATGCACAATTACCGTCACCATATTTCCATCGCACGTTACTCACAGTTTTGGAAGAATTTTGGAATGCAGTTAAATACTTGGAAGATGGACAACCTAGGTGCCACTTGATTCACGATGACAACCAATTCCAGAGCTAAGTACCTATTCTTTTCATTATTCTTAGTCAATGGGGACAATGCCTATAATAAGTGGGGGGTAGGCGGTCTTAGCTTGTTAATCGAAAAAGGGAATAATTTTGAAAATTTAAACACCATTTTTAGCTTGCTTATTGCACGTTCCGAGTAAAGAATCGGTAGAAAAGGAGCCCAAGAACGATTTGAAGTTAGCTATAGCATATTAAATTTAGTATGGAAGAATGAGCATGTGTTATTTTGCATGAAGTAGTAAATTATTAATTGCTATTCTACTATTGCACTCAATTATTTGAGCACATAATCTGAGTGAGAAGTATTTGAGATGAGATGACAATTTGTTTTAACCGGGAATCATTATTTGTCTGTGTATATACTTTAACAAATTGTTGTAGGACAAGGGAAACAACTTGAATACCCGAAAAGGTAAAACATGACAAAACGGGCTTGCGAGAGAGAGAGAGAGAGAGAGAGAGAGAGAGAGAGAGAGAGAGAGAGAGAGAGAGAGAGAGAAAAGAGTGAGAAATCTGCCAAGCAAAGCCGATGGAGCGTAAAACGCATGGCTATTGCCAAAAAAAAAAGAAGAAAGAAAGAGAAAAAGAAAAGAAAAGAAAAAATAATAAAGGTAGTGAGGGATGCGAACTCGTAGCAAAAAGGGCACGACCCTCGCATTAAAAAAGAGAAACAAACGAGGACTTAAGAGTAATACTCAGTCCCCAAGTCCGCCCGGCCCAATTAAGGTACCATGTTGTGTAACCAAGTCTGAAGGCAAGGTGAGCGAGTGTATGCACATGTAAGTTAAGATTGTGGGGTTAATACAACTTGATTCTCTTCACAAATGCACTATCACGAAGGATTTATCACACGACACATTGATGCATGGTAAGTAACAATTAATGGGGAGCTTATGGAATGTTGCTTGATGTGTGTTATGCTGGAAATCTTTATAGAATGTGTGGTAGTTAATGGGGATTGCTCTTGGAGGTATATTCCGTCTTGATACTCTGCTCGAGGACGAGCAAAAGGCTAGTGGGGGTAGTTGATGGCGCTTAAAATAGTATATCCTACGACATCAACATTCTATCCATTAGGAGCTAAAAATAGTTGTTTCGACCTATAATTATGAACCATTGGAGCTGAATGTCACATGTCAGGTTCACAAGTCGAGTATTTTGCATTTAACGTTTATTTTCCCACAATCGATATTATTTCGAGCGTTATTTGATTATTTTCAGGATACGAAATATTGGGCTAAGCATTGTGGACAATTCTAGAACGGACTGAATGAAAGGATTGGGCCTAGGGTATTCCAGAACCTTCCAAGTTAAGTCGGTAGAAAGAAAAGGACAAAAATACCCGCGATTAATCGGGAGCTTCCGCCAACTTATCGAGAGTCCATAATCTTCCAAAACGCGTTGGACGAGGGGCAGTTCTAGGTGTTTCTAAGTCGGTTTATTTAGCTATAAATATAAGGCATCACCTCAGAATTCAGTGTGTACAATTTTCAAGACAAGTATTATGCAATAAAGTTCTTTGTTCATATTTTATTTATTTTATGAGTTCTGGTCGTGGAGAGGACGGATTCGCCTCCTAGGAAGAGAGCCGAGGGAGATCTACCTTCATCTTCAAGGGTATAATTTTCTGTCTTTTCCAAGATGTAGATCTGTCGTTGTTCTATTTGACTAGTATGTTTTAATTGCTTATTTAGTTTAATTATGTAGTAATTAGTTTATTTTACCCCATGTATGTATAGATCTAATTCGTTGATGAAGAAATCAGGAAATAGTGATTGCGTTCTTCAGATCTGCGCCGGTCTACATCGCTAGATCTGAATACCTAGTAAATCCTAGCTCATGATAATTGGCACCATCTACGTTGATCGACAGATTTAATTTACATGTTAGTAGCCTGATCAACTATTTGCATGTCATCGTAAATTAGAATGAAGGACTCGGAAGGTGAAGTGTTAATTAGGACATAGTCTTGATGGATCCTTAGTAACGTGCTAGTCATTGTCGATAGGTGCCTAGGGATTTTTCGGTCTCGTGCCGGCAACTCTAGATCTTATTGCGTATGAACTAATACAACCAACGAAGGAGGTTAGTTGCGTATAGATTGTTTGTTGTCCTTGCAAATGGAAGTAGATTGGGTTAGGAGTTGCACCCGTAGCTGTCAATGAATTATAAATTACCAACGGGGAGGATACCGCATGTTCTGGGGGAATAACTAATAACTCGTAATTAGACTAATACGAAACTCTTGTTTGCTTCGTTTGAACTTCCATAATCTTGTTTGTTTTTTGGCACCGCTTTACTTTGTCTTATAGTTGGTCATAGACTGTTATTGTGACAGCTCAATCTTGAATGATTTGCGTTGTACGAGTCTCTATGGGATTCGACCTTGACTCGCCAATACTCTACTACGATAGACATAGTCCTATTGCTAGTAAGTGCTTTGCACGCGATCAGATACGGATGTTGATGCTTTGACACTCAAGTAACGACTATATAGACATTGCGTATATGAAAAGATTATATTTACACGGTAACCGTTTCATGTAAAGAGTTGCAATCATAGCACTTGACTTCTTCTGATTATTGTGGGTCGCGATGCATTGCTAGATGCCAATCACAATCGTTAAGTATGAAGGGTAATTTTGTAAATACACTTCTACTTATGCCCAACATATTCGGAAGTCTATCGAGTCGCACATATATGGATGACTAAGTGGAATCCAATTGTGTTTATGGTGATAACCGAATAAGGATTTATTTATACCTACTATAAAATGTTAGATTGGAAATTAATATGCTAGTATTTATTTATTATGTATAAATAATATTGGATATTAATAATCATATATATATATATATATATATATATATATATATATATATATATATATATATATATATACATATTATTGGATATTAAATTTATGACATAAATAAGGTTAAGGAAATTATTAATGAGATAATTAGTCAAATATCTGATTGATATCTTATATCCTTGTCCTATTGAGAAATTGGTTTCTTATTCCCTACTCCAAGTTACGAAGTTAATTCCAAGCCAATCGGGAGACATAAGTGGCACCTTACACCCTTATAAAATAGGATATATGACAAAGCTCTTTCGTATCATAATATACTATCATACATTAGAGAGAAAAAAGAACTTATTGTGAAAGATTCTTTGGGAATAAGAGAAGACAACCTAGCAGTTGACTTTTCTAGATAGCAGCCCTTAAACGATTCTAGAGATTGTTCATGTAGATTATCTCTAGAGGCCGAACACTTGCGCGGATTCGTGATTGGTGTTGGAAATGATCAGCATTGTTCATAGACCCGAAAACAAGTTCGACCGTTTCCCTACACAGAAGCTTCTGTAAAAAAATCATAGAAGGTTTCGTGAGCACATAACCTTCTGTAATCAACACGGAAGCTTCCGTGAAGCCATAAAAATCCAATGCAGAGAGCAGATTCTAGATCATCTCAATTTCATCAAAAACAAATTACAGCGGAAACAAAATGATGAAACATTTAATATATGAATTTTATAACTCATTTTAGTAAATGAAATTTAGATAAATAAAAGGGGTGAGTTCTATTATTATTGAGAAAATAGAGAACTTCCTATAGAGAGTTTTGAGAGAGAGAAAATATCAGTCTAGCAACCGACTTTTTCTAGTAGCAACCCAAGGCGGGATTCCGGTGAGTTGTTCGTGTGGATATCGGTGGAGGCCGAGCACTTGGACGGCTTCGCGCACTAAATCTTCGATCTTTTAGATCAGTCAAGGTATATTCTTCGTCTACTACTTTTATGTTTATTCTTTAAACGAAGTCGGTTCTGGAAAAAAGGAAATCAAATTTTAAATTCCGCTGCGTTCCCGCATTGACTTCCTAACAAAATTTTGTGAACATGATCTTTGTTATGTCTGCCCTGTGGCAAAATTAAAAAAAAATCCTTTTCCTTTAAGTACTACAAATGTGAATGCTCTTTTGGATCTTGTTCATATGTATATTTGGGCCCTCTGAGGCACCATACTATAAATGGACAACAATATTTCTTGACCATTGTTGATGATTTTTCAAGATTTACTTGGGTGTTACTTATGAGACACAAATATGAAGCTTCTGATCTTGTTAAATATTTTGTGAAGTTTGTTTCTACACAGTTTAATAAAAGTGATTAGGTCTGACAATGGAGCTAAGTTTCAACTAACTAACTTTTATGATCAACATGGAATTATACATCAGACATCCTGTGTCAGCACACCTGAGCAAAATGGTATTGTTGAGAGGAAACATCAGCATCTGATTAATGTTGCCAGAGGTTCAAGATTCCAGAGTAATTTACCCATTGAGTATCGGGGATTCTGTCTTTTACATACTGTAAAATGGATTAATGCAACACATACACCACTGCTGAAGGAAAGCACTACTTATGAGATGCTTTATGGAACCAAACCAGATTATTCTGTGTTCACGGTTTTTGGTTGCTTAGTTTTTACTTGTACACTTCAGCAGTATATGACAAATTTGATTCCAGGTGTAGAACTTGTGTTTACCATGGAAAATCGAACACTTCCAATGGTGATATTCTCTTGGATATCACCAACAAAGATATCTTTGTTGGTAGAAATACTCAATTCCATGAGACTTATTTTCCTCTATTTCAACAGGTTCTAGGTAAGATTAGATATCTCTCTGATATGCCAAAACCATTAACAGTTACGGACAGTTTTGATGACTTGCTGAATGAGTCAGCAGACCAGCCAGACACATCATCAGCTTCAGCTGAGGGTTCTAGTGAAGGACATGCTCCTGTTAGCCAAGCACTTACACCTGCTCAATTGAGAAGATCCACAAAGACAAGGAAAGAACCAACCTTTTACCAAGTGGGTGCTCAAGCAATTCAGCAGACACCACATCTACTGAGTGAGGTGATGAATCTAGAGAAACTTTCAGTAGAGTATGCCAGATTTATTAATGCTATTGATGATATTAAAGAACCTAAGACCTATAATCAAGACAATAAGAATGGTGAATGGAAAAAAGCTATGAAAAAAGAAATTGAAGCTTTGCAGAACACTCAAACTTGGGAAATTGTTTATTTACCCACAAGAAAGAAGCCTATTTGATGCAAATGTGTGTATAAAATCAAGTACAATCCTGATGGATCATTAGAGAGATACAAATCTATATTGGTGGCAAAAGGATATACTCAGAAATATGGCATTGATTATCAAGAGACCATTTCCCATGTCGTCAAAATTACAACGGTCAGAGCTTTGCTTGCAGCAGCAGTAACAACTAATAATCGGCATCTTCATCTGATGATGTCAACACAGCCTTTTTACATGGTGACCTCCGTGAAGAAGTGTATATGCAATTGCCCCCAGGTTTCACAGTAGAAAAACCAAATCAAGTTTGCAGATTGACAAAATCTTTGTATGGCTTGAAACAAGCCAGCAAACAATGGAACTGCAAGTGACTGAATCTTTGGAAGCACAAGGGTTTGTTCGGTCAAACATGATCATAGTTTGGTTACAAAAGGGTCGGGAAAATCTTTTATTGCCTTTCTAGTATATGTAGATGATATAATAGCAACCAGTCCTGATGCTCAGTTGATTCAGCAGGTAAATGATGCTTTACATCAACAATTTACCATCAATGACCTTGGAAAATTGAGATATTTCTTGGGCATTGAGGCTGCCAGAACCCCTACAAATATTTATATTTCTCAAAGGAAATACACAGTATACCTCCAAGAAGAATATGAGTTTCTGGGAGCTAAACCTTCAAAGACACCTTTGGAGTTCATGCAGACATTGCAACATGGAGATTCACCATTGTTGGAAGATAATACTGCATACAGATCACTGGTGGGTAAGCTAATTTATCTTACCCTCACCAGACCAGACATAACTTTTACAGTTCAGCAGTTGAGTCAATTCTTAGATACTCCCACTGAAAACCATATGAAAGCAGGACACAGATTGCTGAGATTCTTGAAGGCCAATCAAGGGCTTATTTTTCCAAGCCCAAAATGATTTTGTTTTGAAAGGATTTACTGATAGTGATTGGGCTGGATGTCCAGAAACAATGAGGTCAGTATCAGGCTACATGATGCTTTTAGGGGATGCTCATATCTCTTGGAAAGCCAAGAAACAGACAACTATAGCAAGGAGTTCTTGAGAGGCTGAATACAGAGCTATGACAAATGCAGTTTGTGAACTTCAATGGTTGATTTACATCCTACAAGATTTGAAGGTTCCTGTTCAGATTCCTAGTTTATCAAGTGTCATACACATTGCTCATAATTCTGTATTTCATGAAAGTACAAAGCACATTGAAATTGATTGTCATGTTGGAGGGACAAAGTCAAATTTGGACGTGCCAAACTCCTTCTAGTCAACACAAAAGAACAAGTAGCTGACATTCTCACTAAGGCCTTAGATGCACCTATTTTTTCTTATCTAATGGACAAGTTGGGAATTTCAAAGTTATTTCAAGGTTCCAATAGCTGAAGGGAATGTTGAGTGCAAGTTGTTCATGTACCAATCTCAGCATGAGGGGGGTGTTACAGTATAAGTGCTTAAGTGAATGCTGATTGCAGGACTGCTAAGGAACTCAACAGACCACATGAAAGCTTAGCATCCTGCTGAGTTGACAAGTGCAGAAAACGGTTATTTAGTTAAAATCTGTTGTAATCGTTTGTAACTTACTTATAACTGATTCATGAGGTGTATGAATCTATAAATACCCCATGATCAGTAGCACTGTAAATTAACTTCTTGATTATTCTTTGAATAATAAACTTCTGCATTTTCTTTAAGTTTTTGTTTGATCTTTGCAAACTTCAACACACCTTGGGCCGCATCTACTAAGCGGGACAAAGAGGAATCATTGGCGGGATATAATGTTGAGCCGCAGCCATAAGTCAGGCTCTCTCTTCTTTTTAGCGCCTGGCCTCCCTGATCTTCTCAACTCGCCTCCTTGTGGCGTCCATGTTTTCTGCAAAAGGCATAAGCTCGTCAGTTCGCCACCAAGAATTAAGTCTAAGTATCATAACATAAGTCATAATGCTATGTGCAAGGTTTTTATACTTAGCTAGAAAATTATAACAAATATTAAAAAGCAGGAAGGATAAAATGAAACGGCAATTACCAGGGTTAGTGGGAGCCCGAGCATGAGGATTCCCCAAACAAAACTCACATTCAGAGGGGAACTCCTTAGGATGACACTCAGCATACCAGTCGGGGTCGGCCTCGACCGCCTGAGTTTGACCAGTGGAAACACGCCTGCCAAGGGGGGCCCAGGTATCCTGACCATGGCATTGGAACGCTCGCCGGCGGCCAGAACCCGCCAGTTGAGGACCCACTCTTGAGTCCTATGCATGTTATTCTAGCCCAAGAGCCTTTTGACCTCATTCTTAAAGGGACGGTCCCGCCCTTGTATCTCCTTCACTTTCAGGGCAACTGGCACTCTAGTCAATCCCACCGGGAACTTACAGAATGGCCGGACAGCCGATGCGAGACTCAGCCAACAAACATTTACTGCTTAAATCCCTCATTTTCTCGGGGATCTTAAAGAAAAGTTTTAGCTTCTTTGCCGGGCTCCTTACCCAGATCTGTCCGTTTATCGATTTTAAGAAAACGTAGAAATAGACGAGTGCTGCGAGAGTCGGCTCGAACAATAGCAAGCGGTTAAGCACTATAAACTCCATGACTATCCTCATCACCCCCAGCGTGAGATCGTACGGCATGGCGGTGACTGCCTCTAGGAATTCCAATATAAACGGATCGAATGAAGGACGGAGCCCGCTATTCCTTGAAACGAAATGAAGCAGCACGCGATCTAGCTGGCCATTTTGACAGATCCTGGATGCGGCCGGCCCTGGTACATAAAAGAACCGGAAGTCGTAACTTATATTGAATGCCCGTAAAGTTGTGCAGGATCAGGGGTGGTTGCGGACTCCTTCCACCAATTGGCCACCTTCTTGTCAAAATGGGTCTGGAGCGCATTCTCTCACAAGACCTCGTTCATTACCGGCATCTCTTTCTGCTCGGCAGATCCGCTAACAGTTGCCTCTTCATCACCTCGGCTCGAATCCTTGAAAGAAATTGCCTGAAGATAAAAGGGCGAGTGGGATGGTTAGTCGCTTAAACTAGATGCCGGGCCGAGGTGAATGTATCAGCCCACCTCGACACCTCACCCCTACATTTTCACAATTACAAAAGGAAAATAAACCCTAACCCCAGTTCAGCTAGACGAAAAGAAAAAGACCTGAGAGGATCTTCATTATACCATCGGGTATTGAAGATCCATCCCGAGTTCAACAACAAAAACATGAAAATATAGTTTATGTTGGTATTCCACAAGGAGATCTACGTGTTTATACAAAGGAAGCCCAGAAAATATGAACATTCAAGCAAGTGTTCTTAAAAAACTCAAGAAATCAAGCATGGATAGGCATTCAAAGCAGAGAAAAAATGTTATGACTCGAAATAAAGGCAAACCTCAAAATTTTACCTGATTTCTTGAAGAAATCTAGGAGAAATGCTTTGAAAATCACACCGTAAACACTTTCAGACAATCAGACAATGCCTCGGTTCTCCATAAAATTTTGCGAGTAGCCGGAAAATGCTTGTTGTTCGCCGCACTTCTTTGCCTGAGAAAACTCGATTTTGCGAAAAGTGTTTACGTGTTGAGGGGCCTCCTTTATATAGAGGTCAAAATGAACCGATGCGTCCCTTCAGAGTATGACATAATGATGATTGTACGGTTATCAAAACACATCAACCAGCCAGAGGACGCGACCTTTCATCTCATCCGACACCTTATAACAGCTTCATTATCAAGGAAACGCTTCACATCTCACCAAATTACAAAGATGGAATCCGCTCGTTATACCTCTCGCCGTCACTTCAGGTCGTCTCGCTACACAATGCGATCTCGTCAATGCTACACGGGCTATGTTGTTACAAAGCATTATACCTTCCAACCAGCTCACCTCTATTGTCAATATGTATAAGCCCGGTCGCTTTAAGCACGGAAATATTCAGCTAGTCGCTTTCGAGCCTAACACTGCTAAGCCCGGTCGCTTTACACACGGCACCACTCAACTAGTGCCTTCCGAGCCAAAGGCTGCCCAACTCATCGCTAGTAAGCAGGGCACCCCATAGCATATTTGCTGACAAGCATATCGCTACTTGACTACTCTAACAAGCCCTACGCTATCAAGCAGGTCTCTTTACAGCAGTCTCATCGGCACACGGTGAATCAAGTCGCCTTGCAACTTTACTCCATGACTTTCATGTGCACCATGAAGAGGCCAAGGAGTAGGGGGCCATTGATACTCCTAGCCTGGAAAAGAGCATGCAGATTCACGTTGGGTCTGTACGTAGGCCCAATACGAATAGGGTCCTCGGCCCAATCAGCCCGCACCTTCATAAGCCGGACTGGGTCGGGTTCAATCCAGCTCGTCTCATGCCTTACCGATATTTATCATTGGCTAGATAAAGAGCGTCGATCAACAAAGCATTCAAACCGCCCTTTACAGGCCGTCGAGAAGCATTGAGGGCCGACCTACTCACTCTTCAGCTCGAAGTCCGACCCGACTCGGACCAAGCCCGCTAAATCAGGCAAACATGATTTAATGCTCGATGGTTACAAGCATGCAACCCTCTATGGTTATCATAAAGCTCGCCCAATCAGGAGCCGCCACGCCAGCCACGTGGTTAATTATCTTAATTACTCATTAGTTGTATTGACTTGTAACCGCTAACTCCTAGCTCTATAAATAACGGCATTTGTACCTTGAAAATGGCATCTCATTAATACAAAATGCAGACAACCTCTACCTATTTGTCGTTAGTCGAGCTCGCCTTTTTACTGTCTTCATATCTTCTTAATTTCTACATATTGTTTTTGTGCTCCACCGCACTTCACTGGAAAAATCACTCACTTCCATCAAAGATCCACCGCAAATAATTCCAAAACTCGTTAGTGCTCGTTGAGACGGGGCATGGGCTTGCCTAGGCGAGTCTAGAAAACCTTCAGATTCGTATATTTTTCAACAGTTACCGGTAAGATGGATACACATAGCCCTAAACTAACAAATTACGTGCATAAACTTAGAAAACAATTTACTTTAAAATAGTTTAACAATAAAAACAAATCTTTTACGAAGACCTAATTACCTTATAGACGAACCGAACTATAAATCGAACAACAACTAACTTACGAATCAACGCAAATCTAATAGAGAAATTATAAATTCAGGTCTCTGTAGCACATCTTATTTCATTTTAGGTTGTGTCAGATCTGACATTTTGTTTTAAGTCCCCGTGCAATTGTGTAAAAAGAGCCCGTGCAAATTTGCACGGGCTCGGTGAAAAATCCCACGGTGCGTGTGATTTTTTTGGAGCAAAGTAAAAAAAAAAACATTAGTGAGGAGGATTCCACGGGCACGTGAGATTTTTTCACCGTGCCCGTGCAAATTTGCACGGGCTCTTTTTACACAATTGCATGAAGGACATAAAATAAAATGTCAGGTCTGACACAACCTAAAATAAAATAAAGGATGCTACATAGACCTGAATTTATAATTTCTCAATCTAATAAGGAGGTCTTATAAGGAGGTGCACGATTTCATACAAACCTTCCATTTTAAGTATTATTAAAAATGCAGCACTTTGCTTTTAAATTTCATTTATGTAAAACAAACAATGAGTGAGGTTCAATAAAGAGACATCTCAAAAAAATAAAAATAATAAAGAGTTATAGGTGTCGCATTATGAAGAAGAAAAAAAAAAAAAAAAAAAAAAAAAAAGCGTTAAACAAAACGTTTGAATAGAGCAACGGCCAGCAGGACCATATACTCCACCACCCACTTTTTAATTAATTTAAGAATAAAAAGAAAAGATTACAGCAATTAAAGGGAAATAAAGAAGTAATAGAACATATAATCAGTTTTGTTTACTTGGTGGATCTAGTAGAGTAATAAGCTATCATTTCTAGTTTTTCCCTGAATCTTAGGAGGAAAATTTGGGGCGACGGCTTATTAAGTTTTTTTGACCAAAAATATGGATTATTTAGTCTTTTCTACTTAGAAAATGGTCTAAACAATTTGTTTCTCATATTACTTAAACAAAGCATATGTATGGACAAATTTACCCTTGGATTCCCAATTGAAGTCCCAAAATTACCCCTCCATTATTAGTTTATTCCCCATAAATAAAATAATAATTAAAGAAATATAGGCGTTTTTTTGGGAGGCCGTTGGAACGCCATTGCCCCCTTCTTCCTTCCCAAATTAGCTTGAATTTCAGCTGCCAAATTGATCTTGATTCCAGTTTGATGCTGTTAATCGCTGTTGTTCGCATTCATCCTTTGTAGTTCTTCAAAGAAGGTGATTTCTTCATTCGATTTCATGTTTTTCAGTTCTTCATTCAATGTCTATGATTTCTTCATCCGATTTACCAATTTAGGGTTTGTTCTTCATCCGATTTACCAATTTAGGGTTTGTTCTTCATTCGATTTTGCTTTGTGAAAGTGTTTTTTTTAATAGTTAATAGTTATTCGATTTTCTTTGTGAAATTTCTTGGATATTCTTTGTGAAATTTCTTCATCCATCTTCATTTGATTTCATGTTTTTTAGTTCTTCATGCGGTTTGTTCTTCATTGGAATCTGTTAATAGTTTGATTTTAAATTTTTTTTTTTTGGAAATGCAAATAATTTGGGGGGAAATGATGAAAGTGACAAATTGATGAAGAACAGATGAAGTTTGCATGAAATTTACATTATTTTCCAGAATTGGGAGAGAAAAGAAAAAATTTACATTAGTCCTCCTTCTCGTTCTATGTCTATATATATAGCAATATTAATGAACAGTTAATCTATTTAAGTAACACGGTTAACCAGTATTAAGTAACTAACTTAATCTAAATTAATTAATGTTGCATCTTCCAACTTTCCTTTTTTCATTACTTGATTTCTCAACAGGAAATGCATTTTAATTGTGTTTTTCGAATCGTACTAAAGCGGTACACTTTTTCATATGGGTAAGAAACAATCGAAGAAGTTTCATTTTATGTTTGTTACCCGGCTTTCATTGAAGTGAATGATAATGATTTGTGGTCGTGGAAGTACATTAAAGGTGAGATAAGCCCATTGACAAGTGTTTTAATCATGTCAAAGTCGCTCATTTGAAGAATTGTATGATGAGGTGAAGAAAGAAGCTCGAAAATTGATACAAGTGTGTATGATTTTGAGATGAAAGTTTCCCCCTCTTCCTAAAGCTTTTCCGATGAAACTTGATTCCGATGATATGGTGAAAAAGTTCTTGATGATGTGTGGTGTACAAAGCAAGAGTATTTGTTAGTGAGTTTGAAAGAAAAAGTTAATGAAGTGGATGAAAGATATGTTGATGTTCATGTTGATGTCAATGTTGAAGCTCAAGTACCAATTTCGAAGTGGATGTTGGTAATGATGATGCTATTCATGTTGATGGTAATGTTGGTGATCAAGTACCAAATGTTGAAATGGATGTTGGTAAGGATCATGCTTGTTCATGTTGATGATCGTGATGTACTTGAAGACACAATTCCGAGCGTTGATGAGTTGATGAATGATACATGTGTCGAGGAAACAAATGTTGAAGAAGATATTTTGTTGAGCTTTTTGGGAGAAGATGTTTTTATTGAAGTAAATGAGGATATGACAAATGAGGATAGGACAAATGAGGAAAGGCCAAATACAAATGAGGAAAGGCCAAATGAGGAAATGCCAAATGAGGAAAGGCCAAATGAGGATACCTTGAATCCAACGGGACCAATTGCTGAGGATATGAATCGTGGGAGTAACTTCATTGGTTTACGTCATGTGAGGATTCCAGAAGATTTGGACATTCGTACAAAGGATGTGTTTGTAAATAAAACTTTGTTGATTTTTAAGGTTGAGATGTTGGCGGTGAAATATCATTTTGAATTTACAACAAAAGCTTCCACGAGAGAACTTTATGTGGTTCAATGTGCTGGTAAAGGATGCAAATAGAGGCTTCGAGCATCCCGATTGGCTAATTCTACACGCTTTCAAGTTGGGAAGTATTCGATTAGGCATACTTGCCCGCCTATGCGTCGTTTAAGAGATCATAAACATGCTTCTTACAAGCTAGTTGGCCGACACTATTTGTCGAAGTTTAAAGACGTCGACCGTGTGTACTCTCCGAGGGATATCCGTCATGATTTTCTTGAAGAGTTTGGATATGAAATAAATTATGACAAGGCGTTGAAGGCTAGGCGTTATGGTGAATCTTTGCTTCGTGGATATCCGAAGACGAGTTATGGCTCTTTACCAAAGTTTTTTCATAGGTTGGAGGTTACAAACCCGGGAACTAAGACAGATATAAAAACAATAGACGGAAGCGACGAGTTTTTATATTGTTATATGGCACTTGGTGCAAGTATTAGAGGGTTTGAGTTTATGCGGCCAGTCGTTTGTGTGGACGGAACGCATTTGAAATTACGTTACAAAGGTGTTCTTCTTGTCGCCACGTGTGAAGACGGAAATGGTCAAATCTTTCCATTGGCATGGGCTGTTGTTGATCGTGAGACCAAAGAATCATGGACATGGTTTTTTGAACATTTGAAAAAAATTACTGGTGACTGTCAAGAATTAGCAATAATTTCAGATCGTGCCGATAGTATACAACAAGCATTCAAGAAAGTGTTCAAGAAAGCGCACCATGGATTTTGTATATATCATATCCGGAAGAATCGCGTAGTCACTTTCCAGGCCGTGGTGTGGCAGGTAAGTTTATTCAACTTGCAAAGGCATATACTGAAGCAACGTTCAATAGGCTTTGGGATGAAGTAGATGCATTGTGTAGTGAAGAAAAAAAACTTGGCACGTATTTGGTGAAAGAGGATTTCCCGTACTGGGCTCGATGTAAGTTTAATGGTATTCGTTACAATATAATGACAAGTAACAATGCCGAGTCCATAAACAGTTTGTTGATACCTGCTCGCAAAAGTTCTATAATTGGTTTGTTTGAACGAATACGGGAGGTGTTACAGAAATGGTTTGCCGAGCGAGCTAAAGAATCTAGGGAATGGAAAGAACTTTCGTATGTGTCGACTCTAAAGCGGAAGAACGAATGAAAAAAAGGTACGACGGGGTAAATAAGTACCGCGTTGTAATGAATACCGCCGATGAGTATGATGTTTGTGACACGGTTACTATGGCAAACTATGTTGTTGACGTCAATAAAGGCATGTGTTCATGCCGGAAATTCGATTTGGACAAGTTTCCATGTTATCATGCGGTTCGTGATCAAGCACATAGGGGAACATGTTGGGTCCGACTAAGCAATAATTATTTTGGTGTGATTATTGGATGGAAGCTTATTCGGTAGTGTGCATCCCTTGGCAAATGATGAAGATTGTGTGTACCCGAGATAATGTTGCAAACATGAAGGTTTTGGCACCAACGGTGAATAAGAGGCAGCCCGGACGTCCAAGTAATAATAAGAGAATGTTAGGTGCGGGGAGATTTTCGTAAAAGGGTTATTCGTTGTAGTAAATGCAAGAAGACCGGCCATAATAAAGCAAGTTGTTCGCTTTATATTGTCAATGATATTTGGAGATGATGTTTAAGTGTAACAGGTTGAAGAGTTGTCATTTTTCAAGTAGATAGTGCGGTGTTTGTTTTCTATGTATGGAAACATGTTGAAGTTAAAGACTTGTTATGTAATTGTTTCCATGTTAGGTGATTAGCACTTAGTAGTGTGTTGATCAAATACTCTAAAGGACTTGAACCACACCTTCATGTTAAATAACCATATTGCTGCATGAATGTGTTTCTTTCCCTTTATTCATATCTTTCTTATTTATATTGTAAGCCTCTTAAAAGGTTGACCCACCAGGTTATCAATTTATAAAATAAACTTAAAAAATTAAAGAATAATAACAGAGGTGATTAGCACTTAACTTTCAAATTCAAAATTAGTCACAGTACATACTTACATATTCAAAACAACAACTTTCACATTACATACTATTAATCTAAAATCTCTTCCTCCAACCATTCGAGCTGCATATCCCTTATCTCGTCCCTCATCTCGTCTTCAGAGTCATATTCACTGTCATAAACCGGCATGTGGAAAGGTCCATTTGCAAAATCTTCAAGCATGTCCATGTATTCCATTACCTCTACAAATTCTTTACGATCAAGCAATGCTTCATCTACACCCCACGGATTCCATCTTTTAACACTAAGCTCGTACTCTTGTTCGATGACCCTTAATTCAAGTTCATCCCAATCCATGACTCGATCAAACATATCCACCATCATATCTATTTCGTCCTCATAATCCGACATGTGGAACGGTAAACCGGTATCATCCAACATATCCACCTCTGCTCAATAACACTAATTAAACCGGTATCGTTCGAAATCCAAAAATTAACACAAAATCCCAAAATTAACACAAATGATGAATCAAACAAAATGCAGACCAACAAATAAATAAATAACATAACAAGCCCAAATAAATACAAAAGACGCATCCTTTCAAAAAAATAAATACAAAAGACACATAATTCCCTTAGCAGTGATAACTTATGTTCTTCTCCTTTGAGAGCTCACTTCACATCAACAAACAAATGAATGATAAAAAAACAAATACAAATGAATAAACCAATCAACATCGTATGTATGCGTCTTCATTCCTTTTAAATACAAATGAATAAAGTTTTCTCTTTGTTTCGCATACGATGCGGCATAGAGTGACCCGACTTAGAAACCGAGATTCGGACAAGATTTGCAGAAAGCTTGCTCAAATTAAGGGAAGAATCCCACTGTAATTAAATACTCAAAATCGAGAAACAGTAATTGAAGAGAGTTTGAGAATGTGTTAACACAAGAGTAAACTTCAACTTATCTTTTATTCATTGATAATGTGGAGTATATGTAGATACAATTGAGGAGTTTGAAAGGTCCTAGACAAGATAGTGACCTTTCATAGAAAAAGTAAAAGCTATAAACGAGGCTAGATGCTTTTTAGTCTCTTACATAATAAATGTCTATGACATAAAGTGAACTAGAGTAAAAGCTATGTCTATGACTAGAGTTTGACATATTAATTGTTTATATGTACTACAATTAATATGTCTCTTTATAAATAAATAAAGTGTACACGAAAATCCGGCACGGAGTTCAAGACACCCCTCGAACCTCGCGACTTATCAAAGCATGTCGAATATTGCCACACCCCCTCAAACCGGTTTGTATATGTTGATGCGGCCAAGTTTGCTACTTAGTCCGCCGAACATGAGAGGTGGAATAGCTTTGGTGAGAATATCCGCATTTTGGTCCGTGAGGGAACATACCGGAGCCGGATAATCTTGGCATCAATCTTTTCCTTTAGGAAGTGTCCGTCAATGTCCACATGTTTTGTTTTGTCATGATGGATCGGATCCTCTCGCCATGCATAGATCGAGTGATTATCACGGCAGAGTGTGATAGGTTCTTTGAAGAGGCCGCCGAAGTTCGCAAGTACTCTTTTGAGCCAAAGAGCTTCACAAATGCCTAAGACAAGTGCCCCGAGTTCGGCTTCAAGATCGCTTCTAGACACAGTGGGTTGTTTCTTGCTCCTCCAAGTAACAAGATTGCCCCATACATAGGAACGAGCTTTCCGTGGTCGACCTTCTATCTATGTGGCATCCGGCCCAATCAAGCATCGGTGTAGACCTTGATGGATCTATCGCGAGACTTGGTGAAGTGTAACCCTTGGCCAGAGTGGACTTCAAATACCTCGGTATTCTATTTACCGCATCCCAATGTTGCTCAAGTAGGGCAATGCATGAACCGACTAACCGGACCGACACCATATGCAATATCGGGTCTTGTATGGGAGAGGTAGATGAGTTTCCCTACAAGCCTTTGATATTGTTCTTTCCCGACAAACAATGTCACCATGTAGCAGGTATGGCTGGGGTCTACGGGGGATATAGCGAGGGTTTGCACCCCAAAGCATGCCGAGTTTTCTTCGGACGAGATCCAAGTACATATTTCCTTTGGGGAGACGAAATGCCTTTGTTGTTTCTTGCTACTTCCATGCCAAGAAAATATTTGAGAAAACCCAAGTCTTTCACCCGAAACACCTTTGCCACAGAGTCTTCAAATGTTGGATCTCGTAGAGTCATCTCCAAGTGAGGATGATATCATCCACATAGACAATAATAATAGACCTCTTCGGTTGGTTGTCTTGATGAACATAGTGTGATCGAATTGCATTGGTGATATCCAGCAGCCTTTGACCACAGTTGTTAATTTTCCAAACCATGCCCTTGGTGATTGCTTCGGAGCCATATAGAGATTTCCTCGCCTTGCACACCTTGCCTTGAGTATGAGGATTGATAAAACCAGGAGGTACATTCATATAAACCTCCTCAGTGAGGTCCCCATTTAGAAAAGCATTTTTTATGTCCAATTGGTGAAGAGGCCGGTCAAGTTGGACGGTAGAGAGATCGAACCCCGACGGTGTTGAGTTTTGCCACCGGTGCAAAAGTTTCCTTATAGTCAATGCCATAAGTTTGAGTGAATCCCCGGCTACCAATCCGGCTTTGTACTTGTCAATAGTGCCATCGGCATTGTACTTGATAGTGAATAATCATCCAGCAACCGATTGTCTTCTTGCCTGTGGGAGAGGTGTCAAATCCCAAGTATGATTATCCGGAAGTGTCGTCATCTCGTTTTAACGAAGACCTTCCATTTATCATTTTGAAGGGCCTCCCGAATATTTTTAGGAATAGAGTGAGAGTCCGTGTCCCGTGAAAACATGGCAAAGGCAGGAGATAACTTATCATAAGATAAATAAGAATGAATAGAGTGATCGGTGCATGATCTCTTTCCCTTCCTAAGAGCAATAGGCCTATCATCAATGTCGGCGGCCGCCGAGGATCCGTAGATTGCCGAGTGTCGTAGGCTCGGGATCGCGAGGCTCGGGTCGATAGACTCTTGTTCGGGGAGGTTGCTTTGAGGAGTATTAGGCTGTAGAGAGTCGCAGGGTACCGAAGTTCGGTCCGCCGAGGATCGCAGTTGCCGAGGGTTAAGAGTTTGCCGAGGGAAGGGTTAAGGTCAATTTCAATCGGGTTTCCATCGGTGAATGGCTCGTAGGTTTTTGTAATTAGGGGTCCTTTCAAAGAATTTTACATCCATAGAATTGTAAAATTTCTTTTCGATAGGGGAATAACATTTGTAACCTTTTCTCGTCCTTTGCATAACCTAGGAAAATGCACTTGTGAGCTTTAGGATCAAGTTTACTTCGTGTTGAGCATGGATATACACAAACACGGTACAACCAAAGATCTTTGGAGGCAAGCGGGAAACAAGATGATGGCGGGAGTGTGTGGTCGGTAGGGTTTGGAGTGGAGTTTTGAAACCTAACACTCTGCCTTTGGGAAGTCGTTGAGTAAATAAGTTGCAATCAAGTATACTTCACCCCACATATATTTAGGAACATGTGTGGTGAACATGATTGATCCGGCCATTTCCAGCAGGTGCCTGTTCTTTCTCTCAGCAACCCCATTCTGCTGAGGTGTTTCCACACAACTACTGATATGAACAATTCCTCTATCTGTCAAGAAGGTACTGAGATTAGACTCATAGTATTCTAGAGCATTATCAGTCTTTAAGATCTTGACCTTAGTATCAAATTGAGTGGAGACCATATGATAAAATTCTTGAAAGATAGGGCCAACTTCAGATTTGTCTTTCATTAAAAAAAAACCCAAGTGTTCCTGGTATGATCATCAATAAAGGTGACAAACCACCTTTTCCCTGTTATACTTTTCACCCTGAGGGTCCCCACACATCACTTTGTGTATTAAGGTGAAGGGTGAGGAATGCAAATGAGGTAACTTAGCATACACAGATTTTGTAAGTTTAGCAAATTGACAAATATCACATTGAAGGTCATTCGGATTACATCCTTTAAACAATTCAGAGTTAAAGATTTTAAGTAACCAAAACTTGGATGTCCTAATCTATAATGCCATAACATGATATTGTCTAAAGTCCGGGAGCAAAGCCGCCGAGGCGATTCGGTCTTCGGATCTTTCGTCTTCGGCAGGTTGACCGTAAACAATCCGCCGCAAGGTTTAGCCTTCCCAATCACTTCCCGTGAAGTAGGATCCTGGAATGTGCACCGATTTTCCTTAAAAACAACGGTCCAATTCAAATCTTTAGTGAGTCTACCGACGGATATAAGATTGCGATCTAAGTTTGGAACAAATAGGACATCCTGTAGGCATATCTTATTAGTGAGTTTAACATTTCCAACACCTTTTGCACGAGAGATAGATCCATCGGCAGCTTTAATGTTATGAATTTGGTGACAAGGCATATAGTTGGTTATAAGGTTTTTATTACCAAATATATGGGAGGATGCCCCAGAATCAACAATCCATGTTTCATTGCTAAGGGAAGAGTAGAATTTACCGTATGAGTATGAGTAGCAACATCGGTAGAGTGACTACCTTGCTTTTGTTGATTCGGGAAGGCTTTGAATGCGCAAGAACCGAGCATTCATCCGGTTGTCATTCTCCTCCTCACCGATGTGTCCGCCTTGACTTTCCCCGATAGGTTTTGAGGTTTTTGAGGAGTTAGGCTTGCCATGGAGCTTCCAATAGTTGTCCTTGGTGTGATTTGTGCGTTTGCGGTGATCACGAACGTTTTCCGTTTTCTCGGTAGGCTTCTTGTATGTCTCAGCAACCTCAGCAGCCTTCCTGACAGTCAGCAGGGCAGCACCTTCAGTAGGGTTGTCAGTAGGGGATTTCAGAAGCATGACTTTTCTCCTACTTTCTTCATGTTTGACCTCAGCAAACATGGATTTGAGATTTGGAAGAGGTTTGGTGGCAAGAATTCTTCCTCTAACATCATCAAGAGTAGGATTCAGTCCAGTGAGGAACCTGAATACTCTCTTCTTTTCTATGATGTCTTTATAAAGAGCAGCATCCTTGACATCATTCCAAGAGTGAGTTTCTAACATATCTAAGTGTTGCCAAGCCTTAGATAGTTGATTGAAATATTGAGTTACAGACATATCCCCTTGCCTGCAAGTTTGAATCTGAGCTTCTAGTTCATATACCTCGGATGTATTATCTTTCTTGGAGTAAAGATCTCGGCATTATCCCTGATTTCTTTGGCGTATCATACATCATAAAGTTTTCACTTATCTCTTTTGTCATTGACCTCGTGAGGATGGTCATGAGTTGATTATTTGTTGTGTCCCATGCTTCAAAACTCGGGGTCGGTTTCAAGAAAGGTGCAGGTTTTGTTCCAGACAAGTATCCCATCTTACTTTGTCCAGAAATGTACATTTTCATAGACCTTGACCATAACAGATAGTTGTTACCATCAAGTCTATGGTTTGTATAAGAAGAGGATTTGTCAGTACTCCCAGTCAGCTGAGGCTGCTGAGAGTCTGCTGAGGTTGAAGTAATGTCGGATGTGGAAGACATTCTTCAGAAATATGAGTTTTGCAGCGGAAAAAGTTAGAACACAAATGGCTCTGCTACCATGAAGAGAGTTTGAGAATGTGTTAACACAAGAGTAAACTTCAACTTATCTTTTATTCATTGATAATGTGGAGTATATGTAGATACAATTGAGGAGTTTGAAAGGTCCTAGACAAGATAGTGACCTTTCATAGAAAAAGTAAAAGCTATAAACGAGGCTAGATGCTTTTTAGTCTCTTACATAATAAATGTCTATGACATAAAGTGAACTAGAGTAAAAGCTATGTCTATGACTAGAGTTTGACATATTAAATGTTTATATGTACTACAATTAATATGTCTCTTTATAAATAAATAAAGTGTACACGAGAAAATCCGGCACGGAGTTCAAGCACTCGTCGAACCTCGACTTATCAGCATGCTGAATATTGCCACAGTAATTAAAGCACAAACCTGATTTAGGGTTCTTGGAGGTGAGTTGCGTGGAGGGAGAGAGGAGGCGATGGGAGAGAAGGAAGAAGGAGGAAGGAAGGAAGAAGGTGTCTTGAGTAGATTTTGGAATGGAATGGTTTGGTGTCTCCTCCCTCCCTAAACCTAATTAGACTAGATTTGGAAAAAATTCGGATTTTTCCCCAAATTTAGGCGGGCCTCCTGGCGGGTATACTTATATTTCGCGGGAATGAATATATATATATATATATATATATATATATATATATATATATATATATATATATATATATATATATATTGGGCGGGGAGGACCGTGTTAATTATATTATTATTTTATTATATATTATTTATATTATTATTTTTTTACTCTAAACCTAGTTATGGTTCGATTAAGGATACCTATGACCCGTATTGACCCTAAGGGTCGCTTTTCACTGCTCATGACCCGTATGGACTTGTCAGGGGTTCTAAACCTAGTTATGGTTCAATTAAGGATACCTATTACCCGTATTGACCCTAAAGGGTCGCTTTTCACTGCTCATGACCCGTATGGACTCGTCAGGGGTTCTAAACCTAGTTATGGTTCGATTAAGGATACCTATGACCCGTCTTGACACTAAAGGGTTGCTTTTCACTGCTCATGACCCGTGTGGACTCGTCAGTGGTTCTAAACCTACTTATGGTTCGATTAAGGATACCTATGACCCGTATTGACCCTAAGGGTCGCTTTTCACTGCTCATGACCCGTGTGGACTCGTCAGGGGTTCTAAACCTACTTATGGTTCGATTAAGGATACCTATGACCCGTATTGACCCTAAAGGGTCGCTTTTCACTGCTCATGACCCGTGTGGACTCGTCAGGGGTTCTAAACCTACTTATGGTTCGATTAAGGATACCTATGACCCGTATTGACCCTAAAGGGTCGCTTTTCACTGCTCATGACCCGTGTGGACTCGTCAGGGGTTCTAAACCTAGTTATGGTTCGATTAAGGATACCTATGACCCGTATTGACCCTAAAGGGTTGCTTTTCACTGCTCATGACCCGTATGGACTCGTCAGGGGTTCTAAACCTACTTATGGTTCGATTAAGGATACCTATGACCCGTATTGACCCTAAAGGGTCGCTTTTCACTGCTCATGACCCGTATGGACTCGTCAGGGGTTCTAAACCTACTTATGGTTTGCTTAAGGATACCTATGACCCGTATTGACCCTAAGGGTCGCTTTTCACTGCTCATGACCCGTATGGACTCGTCAGGGGTTCTAAACCTAGTTATGGTTCGATTAAGGATACCTATGACCCGTATTGACCCTATGGTTCGCTTTTCACTGCTCATGACCCGTATGGACTCGTCAGGGGTTCTAAACCTACTTATGGTTTGCTTAAGGATACCTATGACCCGTATTGACCCTAAGGGTCGTTTTTCACTGCTCATGACCCGTATGGACTCGTCAGGGGTTCTAAACCTAGTTATGGTTTGATTAAGGATACCTATGACCCGTATTGACCCTAAGGGTCGCTTTTCACTGCTCATGACCCGTATGGACTCGTCAGGGGTTCTAAACCTAGTTATGGTTCGATTAAGGATACCTATGACCCGTATTGACCCTAAGGGTCGCTTTTCACCGCTCATGACCCGTATGGACTCGTCGGGGTTCTAAACCTAGTTATGGTTCGATTAAGGATACCTATGACCCGTATTGACCCTAAGGGTCGCTTTTCACCGCTCATGACCCGTATGGACTCGTCGGGGTTCTAAACCTACTTATGGTTCGATTAAGGATACCTATGACCCGTATTGACCCTAAGGGTCGCTTTTCACTGCTCATGACCCGTATGGACTCGTCAGGGGTTCTAAACCTAGTTATGGCTGGATTAAGGATACCTATGACCCGTATTGACCCTAAGGGTCGCTTTTCACTGCTCATGACCCGTATGGACTCGTCAGGGGTTCTAAACCTAGTTATGGTTCGATTAAGGATACCTATGACCCGTATTGACCCTAAAGGGTCGCTTTTCACTGCTCATGACCCGTATGGACTCGTCAGGGGTTCTAAACCTAGTTATGGTTCGATTAAGGATACCTATGACCCGTATTGACCCTAAGGGTCGCTTTTCACTGCTCATGACCCGTATGGACTCGTCAGGGGTTCTAAACCTAGTTATGGTTTGATTAAGGATACCTATGACCCGTATTGACCCTAATGGTCGCTTTTCACTGCTCATGACCCGTATGGACTCGTCAGTGGTTCTAAACTACCCGTATTGACCCTAAAGGGTCGCTTTTCACTGCTCATGACCCGTATGGACTCGTCAACCTATGACCCGTATTGACCTTAAGGGTCGCTTTTCACCGCTCACGACTTTGTATGGACTCGTCCGGGGTTCTAAATCTAGTTATGGTTCGATTAAGGATTACCATGTCAATACTTATGCAATTGCTTACTAAATAGGAGATGTTGTTGTCCGGCTTCCAAACTATTTTTTTAGAAGGTTCAAAAGGAAATTGATTTTATTTATTCATTTATTTGTTTGGGGAAAACATAAATGACTAATGCACCCGTTACTTATTTTTTTTAGCGTTTCTATTGAAAAAACGTAAATAAAGAAAAAAAATTTAAAAATTCGGTTCAGGAGTGTCGGGGCGTGTCGGTGCCGTGTCGCAAACGTGTCGGATATGTAAAATTTTAATAATATTAATTTAATCAGCCGACACGTGTCGGATACGGTGTCAGAGCGTGTCGTGTCGTGTCTTGTGTCGGACACGGCGCACGGCGACCATATTGAAGTGTCGGTGCATCATAGGTATTAGTATCAAACAACCTTTTTCACGTTTGCGAAAAACAACTATCATGTGTTCGTGCAACGCGTTTGCTTACACCGTTCTCTCCAATTATGCCTACTTCCACCGCATATTTATTTATTTCCCTTTGTATAAAAGATTTTTTTTAATTGAGGTGTAAGGAAAATAATAATTTCAACCACATACAGTAGTTGTTTTCTATTTTTTTTGTTATGTTTTTTTGTTCACGGGTTAAAAAGGCAAAAGGGACCCGGCCATTCATGCACATACGGTTGAATGATGAAAGGAAAGAAAGGGGGAAAGGACAAGAATCTCTTCTTTTAATAAATGATGACTTTGGGGAGACGTATAGGAAAAGGAAAGGGAAAGGGGAAGGGGCGACGGGGAATAATGGCAAACCGACAAAAGAAATACTCCAAAGTAGAAAAGTAACAAGAAAGAGAAAGATAAAAAAATTAAAGTAGAAAAGAAAAGTGTTGAAATTTATAGCATCATGTCAAACAGAAAATGTAAGGACACCGTACAGGATAGTGGGGTACATTTTTCGAGGCCCCCAAACCAAAAAACCAAAAAAAAAAAAGAATCCAATTGCAATTGCCCGATTTATTACTCGTATAGTGTTAGAATATACAAAACTATACATATACACACAGGAGCCACCGTGACTTCAAAATTCACGCAAAGACACGTGTTCTATCAATCCTCTTCCTCATTATTTTTTGATCCACTTGCATGTCTATTTGTCGCTTTACTATTTTTAAGTTGCTTTTTAAGTTGGTTTCGTATATATCATTCTAACTATATTGCTTTTATGTAATTGATTATAACGTATTATTATAATCATTAGAAATCATAAATCAAAAACAAAATAAAACACAAAAGGAGAAGATAATGCTAAAAGAAATAAAATTAATAATTTTCATACATTTTTGTAGTAATAACACGCAATGTAACATGTACTAATTATTGTAATAATAATGCGTAGTAACATATGTTTTTTTTAATACCAAAACACCGAAATTAAAAATAAAACGTAAAAACTACAAACCTTTTGTCTTCGCAAACAACTTACTTTAAAACTCAATAATAATTTCTTCCACATAGTCTCTTAATGGAATGCTGTCGTTATCTAGCCCTCGTAAGTGATTTTTTATACCTCTTTCTATCAGGGGTATCCTCGTTGAATGAATCCATGGCATGAAGTTGTAGTAGATAAGTGTGTGTGCCAACTTTACTCCAATTTTGTATGCGTCATTGCATAGTCGAATAAGTTCGTTCATCTTCTCTTTTAGAATGCTAACATTTTCTTTAAGGAATCCGATTTCCCTACCAATTGTGTTTTCCTGTTGTCCAATTGTTGTCCATATATTGTCAAATTCTTCTCGCATTTCATTGCGTATATTGTTGATATCCACCTGTACATTACGATGTGCTCCGAAATGGATTAATTGATGATGTTGTGACCAAGGATCTGTCCTCTTCTTGGCATTTTCGGTTTTGTTTTTTTTCGATGTTGATGATGCTCCGAAATGTATATTATTTGTTGTGTTATGTATTTATAGAAATTTTGTGTCTTTTCATTTTTATTTAGTTTGTGTCTTTTCATTTTTTTTTCATTTATTTCGTGTCCTCTTCTTTTCAATTTCATTTCATTTATTTCGTGTATTTTCCGTTGCCCATGATATGTGTCTTTTCATTTTTTATTGGTTTTCGTACAACTTTTCATTTTCTTGTGTCTTTTGTTTATAATAACCTACTTATATTATTTCAAATACGACATTAAAAAAAACCATAAAAAAAGATACAAATACCCCAATACAACCAAATGTTCAGTTCATTCCTTACATAAGCCTATGGTTCGAATCGCATAGCCCATAATTCCACAACTAGCTTCTTTCTCCACTCCGTTATGTGATCAACACGAAGAGATCGCACATCCTGTCCCCCTATCAAGAACTCTATCCATTTCAAGGCAAACATGCCACAATCAACCCTACAAAATAGCAAATTCAGATAGACTAATAAAATAAGGTAATTTGTGTCTCTACAAATCGACTATATCTAATAATTGAGAAATCCAACTTACCCATTTGTTTGGACAGACAGTCCTTTCACTTTTTCGAAACTAAACTTCTCTTCACCGTAGTTTTCACAACCATCTACCGTTTCCTTCAAGATGTGAGGAAATACGACTATAAGTGGCTCCAACAAATGTCCCAAAGTTCCCATTCGATATGGCTTGGAGCGCTATCATACACACTTATCTTCCTCTCCGTTATATCGATCCTCACCGAAAACCAATGGCTAGAATAAAGAAGCGGAGCATAAAAATACCGGCAACCAATCCATGGTTTGCCTCGCACTCGGAATTGTTCCCTTCACATAGTTTTCAATAGTTTTCGTGAACATTTCTTTCCATTATGCAACATTTTAACATGATGTAAAAAATACGAATCAAGCACACAAGCATCTTTTTCAAATAAATCCGGGTAAGAATTCATTCGTCTCCGGACCTCGCACATAGCACTATCCATAATCTACATCCCACAAATAAGCACGATTTAGTTAAAATTCAATTACAAACAACCAAATACAAAATATAACTACGCTTTACAAAAAAAACTAGGGGTTATTTGAAATTCAAACATCAACATGTAAGGAACACATAAAAAACTAGGATTTACTTCGAATTCAAACACGAACAGAGAAACAAAACATAAAAACGAGGGTTTATTTGAAATTCAAACACCATTTTTAAATAAAGAGCACATAAAAACTAGGGTTTTCCTTAAAAACTCTTGAGTTTTTTTTTAAGTGTAGGATTTACTCCAAATTCAAACACCAACAAAGAAAGAACACATAAAAACGAGGGTTTTCCTTCAAAAAAAAAACTAGGGTTTATGTTTTTCTAAAAAAGTCTAGGGTTTATGTAATGTATAAATTTGGGTTCAGTGTAGGATTTACTCCAAATTTAAACACCAACAAAGAAAGAACACATAAAAACGAGGGTTTTCCTTCAAAAAAAAACTAGGGTTTATGTTTTTCTAAAAAAGCCTAGGGTTTATGTAATGTATAAATTTGGGTTCAGTGTAGGATTTACTCCAAATTCAAACACCAACAAAGAAAGAACACATAAAAACGAGGGTTTTCCTTCAAAAAAAAAAAAAAACTAGGGTTTATGTTTTTCTAAAAAAGCCTAGGGTTTATGTAATGTATAAATTTGGGTTCAGTGTAGGATTTACTCCAAATTCAAACACCAACAAAGAAAGAACACATAAAAACGAGGGTTTTCCTTCAAAAAAAAAAACTAGGGTTTATGTTTTTCTAAAAAAACCTAGGGTTTATGTAATGTATAAATTTGGGTTCAGTGTAGGATTTACTCCAAATTCAAACACCAACAAAGAAAGAACACATAAAAACGAGGGTTTTCCTTCAAAAAAAATAACTAGGGTTTATGTTTTTCTAAAAAAGCCTAGGGTTTATGTAATGTATAAATTTGGGTTCAGTGTAGGATTTACTCCATATTCAAACACCAACAAAGAAAGAACATATAAAAACGAGGGTTTATTTCAAATTCAAACACCAACAAAAAAGACCACATAAAAACTAGGGTTTATGTTTTTCTAAAAATATGTAATATATAAAATTGGGTTCAGTGTAGGGTTTAGAACTTACATTTGTACCAATGACTCCTCCATCAACAACACATTTCAAAGCTTTTAAACTAATCTCTCGAATCAACCACCGTCACTACGAATTTAACCGTATAGATAAAAGATTTCACAACATATAAACTTATTATGAATAAATTGTTTTTTATATATATAATAGGGGATACCTTTCATCGACTTCATCCACCCATTTGTCGTAGCTCTCCAACAAACAAGGATCCAATTCTCGATACGGATCATAAGCTAAAAAATTCAATTTCTTTTTTTTTTTTTTTCGAGGGGGAATGGTTGGTTCCGGAGAAATAGGTGGTGAAAATCGCACCGCACCCGTGCGTCCAATTCTTACTGACCAATTCTTCCATCTTATCAAACTTCTTATGCAAATCCTCCACAATCTTTTGCAAACCATAAACCCGTTTCGGGTCCAATTCTAACATGGAAACTTAGATTAACCACAAATCCATTATTAAAGTCTATTCATTAATTACTATGTACTTAAAAACGATGATGAAATTTTAATACGTACGGCTTTGCGGTCTTCCTCTTTTCACTACTTCCACTTATCTCATCAGCTGTAGGAGTGACATTATTTGCTTCTTTCTCACGGATATATTCCTCCATCTTATGGTACTTGTTATGCAAATCCTCCACAATCTTTTGCAAACAATCAAGTCGTGTCGGGCCCAAATCTAACATGGAAAGTTAGATAAACCACAAATCAATTATTAAAGTCTATTCATTAATTACTATGTAATTAAAAACGATGATGAACTTTTAATAATATACCGCCTTTGCCGTGTTTTCACTACTTCCACTTATCTCATCAGTTGTAGGATTGGTGACATTATTTGCTTCTTTCTCACAGATATATTCTTCCATCTTATCAAACTTCTTATGCAAATCCTCCACAATGTTTTGCAAACAATCAACCTTGTTCTCTAATGTCTTTTGCAACGAAACAAACTTCTTACTCGGTTTTTGAACTGATGTCAATGTAATTTGCATCTTCTTCATTCTTAACTACATTAACATGAAATTGATTACCCTACTACGAGATAACAATTAATTGACTAACAAAACAACTACTAAAACTCTAAACCCAAAAGAACAACTGCTGTTAACAATTACTTGAATAAATAAAATTAGATTAATTGACTACAAGAACAACAACTTATAACAAAATCCCATTTTAGTACCAGTATCCGTTTTCAAAATCCAAATTTTTTTGCAACAACCCTAATTATAAACAAAATCCGCTTTCAAAATCCAATATTATTAACAAATTCCGATTTAAAGGTAACAATCGAGACATGCAATTAATTAATTTCAAACCTGAATGATTGATTCACAAATCAATTACAAAAAATCAAATCTTAACTAAATTAACATGAAATTGATTACAATTAATTGACAAACGAACAACTACTATGACCTTAAACCCAAAAGAACAACTACGATAACAAATACTTGAATAAATAAAATCCGATTAATTCACTACAAGAACAACAACTAATAACAAAATCTCATTTTAGTACCAAAATCCGTTTTCAAATTCCCAATTATTTTGCAACAACCCTAATTATAAACAAAATCCGCTTATTTAAAACCGAATGATTGATTGATTCACAAATCAATTACAAAAAATCAAATGCAAAGCCCCTAATTCGACAATCCACACATGCAATTGCTTACCGGTCGATCTTCAACGCTCGTTACACCGATCGATTGCCGATTTTCCCAAAACAACGATGAGATTCCGAGACACCGACCCATAAAGGATGATTTTCCGCCAACGATTGATGAGATTGGTGAAACGACGATCGATTCCTTGCTCAATATAGCCTCTCCCCTAGATTACCGTCTCCTTTATTCTTCATTATCGGCGGTGCGGCGGTGTGGTGTGGCGGTGCGGCGGTGACGGAGTGGGGGAGTTCGCAGTGTGAGGGAGAGTAAATGAGTGAAGACAAGATTTGGGGCAATGAATATGAAATGAATTAATATTTCATTCATTATGCCGATTTATAAGTTAGATTGCGGGGGAATGGCAAAAATAGTTTGTCTTTGTCGTTTAAGGTCAAAACGACGACGTTTATAATAAGTGAAGGGTAATTACAGCCAACCCTTATTTTTTCCATTTCATTTTTTGGTCAAAAAGTAGGCAAACAGTAACAGACTAAATAAGCCAGTTCTTTTCAAAAACAGACTATTTTTGCCCTCTATTGTCAATATGTATAAGCCCGGTCGCTTTAAGCACGGAAATATTCAGCTAGTCGCTTTCGAGCCTAACACTGCTAAGCCCGGTCGCTTTACACACGGCACCACTCAACTAGTGCCTTCCGAGCCAAAGGGCCCAACTCATCGCTAGTAAGCGGGGCACCCCATAGCATATTTGCGACAAGCATATCGCTACTTGACTACTCTAACAAGCCCTACGCTATCAAGCAGGTCTCTTTACAACAGTCTCATCGGCACACGGTGAATCAAGTCGCCTTGCAACTTTACTCCATGACTTTCATGTGCACCATGAAGAGGTCAAGGAGTAGGGGGCCATTGATACTCCTAGCCTGGAAAAGAGCATGCAGATTCACGTTGGGTCCGTACGTAGGCCCAATACGAATAGGGTCCTCGGCCCAATCGGCCCGCACCTTCATAAGCCGGATTGGGTCGGGTTCAATCCACTCGTCTCGCCTTACCGATATTTATCATTGGCTAGATAAAGAGCATCGATCAACAAAGCATTCAAACCGCCCTTTACAGGCCGTCGAGAAGCATTGAGGGCCGACCTACTCACTCTTCAGCTCGAAGTCCGACCCGACTCGGACCAAGCCCGCTAAATCAGGCAAACATGATTTAATGCTCGATGATTACAAGCATGCAACCCTCTATGGTTATCATAAAGCTCGCCCAATCAGGAGCCGTCACACCAGCCACGTGGTTAATTATCTTAATTACTCATTAGTTGTATTGACTTGTAACCGCTAACTCCTAGCTCTATAAATAACGGCATTTGTACCTTGAAAATGGCATCTCATTAATACAAAATGCAGACAACCTCTACCTATTTGTCGTTAGTCGAGCTCGCCTTTTCTTGTCTTCATATCTTCTTAATTTCTACATATTGTTTTTGTGCTCCACCGCACTTCACTTTGGAAAAATCACTCACTTCCATCAAAGATCCACCGCAAATAATTCCAAAACTCGTTAGTGCTCGTTGAGACGGGGCATGGGCTTACTGGCGAGTCTAGAAAACCTTGATTCGTATATTTTTCAACAGTTACCGGTAAGATGGATACACATAGCCCTAAACTAACAAATTACGTGCATAAACTTAGAAAACAATTTACTTTAAAATAGTTTAACAATAAAAACAAATCTTTTACGAAGACCTAATTACCTTATAGACGAACCGAACTATAAATCGAACAACAACTAACTTACGAATCAACGCAAATCTAATAGAGAAATTATAAATTCAGGTCTCTGTAGCACATCTTATTTCATTTTAGGTTGTGTCAGATCTGACATTTTGTTTTAAGTTCCCTGTGCAATTGTGTAAAAAGAGCCCGTGAAAATTTGCACGGGCTCGGTGAAAAATCCCACGGTGCGTGTGATTTTTTTGGAGCAAAAAAAAAAAAACATTAGTGAGGAGGATTCCACGGGCACGTGAGATTTTTTCACCGTGCCCGTGCAAATTTGCACGGGCTCTTTTTACACAATCGCACGAAGGACATAAAATAAAATGTCAGGTCTGACACAACCTAAAATAAAATAAAGGATGCTACGTAGACCTGAATTTATAATTTCTCAATCTAATAAGGAGGTCTTATAAGGAGGTGCACGATTTCATACAAACCTTCCATTTTAAGTATTATTAAAAATGCAGCACTTTGCTTTTAAATTTCATTTATGTAAAACAAACAATGAGTGAGGTTCAATAAAGAGACATCTCAAAAAAATAAAAATAATAAAGAGTTATAGGTGTCGCATTATGAAGAAGAAAAAAAAAAAAAAAAAAAAAAAAGCGTTAAACAAAACGTTTGAATAGAGCAACGGCCAGCAGGACCATATACTCCACCACCCACTTTTTAATTAATTTAAGAATAAAAAGAAAAGATTACAGCAATTAAAGGGAAATAAAGAAGTAATAGAACATATAATCAGTTTTGTTTACTTGGTGGATCTAGTAGAGTAAGCTATCATTTCTAGTTTTTCCCTGAATCTTAGGAGGAAAATTTGGGATGGGTTTGAGCAGTAGCAAACGCAATGGAGCTACTTCTTCGTCGCCGGCGTCATCCTCGTCGTCGGCATTTTCTCAGCGGACTCGATCTTACAGTAGTCGAGTACTCGACTACTCGTGTTTCCGATCTTACCCGCAGGTTAGTCCTTGGAGATATTCTTTTCGCATTTTCCTTATTTCTAGCTAAAATGTTCGAATTTAAGACGCTTTAACTTTACCTTAGCCTGCATTGTAGGGCTGTGGTTGTTTGCATGTGTTGCTTTATATTTTTGTGTAAAATGGTAGTGTAGGAAGACTAGATAATCTTTACACTCAACCAACAAGTGGAATTCAATTCAAAACAGTAATGAAAACTTGGGAACTGCGATGCAGTTGTTAGTATTAATTAGGAAAATAATGGTAGTTTTGATCTTTAGATTCTAGGGGAAAGAAAAATAAGAATGTGAAAGGGAAGCTGAAGAGTAGTTATTTGGGAATCACTGAGTTTGTGGTATTTAGTTAGACTAATTTCTTAAAGAAGAAGGATAGCCTGTTTACTGTCAACCACTAAAGATCTTGTTGATACTACAATTCCTAATTTTCTGTTTTCTATTGCGATTTGGATCGATCACATTTTTACATTTCATCAGGTCTCAGATGGCCCCACACCAGGAAGGTCAGGTCATGGTCAAAGTGCTAACAAGAGTAAGACGATCCCAAACGAGGACAACTATGAGCCATGTGGAAGGGTTAAAGTTCAGCAACCAGGCAGAATCACCTATCTTTCCCCTGAAATGGCACATGAGTCGGGTCGAGTGAGAACTGGCTGTACGTCTTTTGAAGAACTAAAGCCCTGTACTAATTTCCTTTCACGTTTTAATTGCCTTTCTGGTAATGTTAGCTTTATGATGAGAAGAAGAAATAGTTTCGGCTCTTCAAGGCTCTCACCTGCAACAAGGTCCGAGAGTTTAAATAATGAATTAGAGCCCAGTACTTCTGAAGTTGTCTCTAGTGGAGATGTATTTTCTAGATGCTCTGCAAGTGAATCGACAAGATCACTGGATGAAGAGTTGGCTACTTACAACCTGAGAAAAGGGAAGTCCAAAAAAGGTCAACGCAGGGTTAGAGTTGGTGCTGGAGTAGAATGTGACGAAAATTTAAGCTCTAGAAGTCATGTCTACACAGAAGGTTTTGAGTCAAGAATTGCTGATAGATGTATTCCTGGGGAAATCATTGAAAGCAATGCCCGCTTTAGTAGAACTTTAAGTGTCGGTAGACTTCGAGATAGAGGACTTCATAGAATGCCGTTTCCTGACATTACTTCTGGTCACCAAGACAGAGATGCTACTCAAAATGGTGAAAGAAATGATTTGGATGGTGGAATGGGGAAAATGACAACTGAAGAAAATACATTCAAAGCAAGAAATTCTTCTAGTGAGGCAGGACCTAGCCGTTCACTTCACGGAACTCGGAATAGTGTTGCTGACAGCTCACCACCACCAAGAGAAGTGCAGTATCACCATCCCCTGGAATATAGGTCTAGATTCCTTGAACGTCGACGAAGAATAAGATCTCAGGTTTGTGTACATATATTTTTCCATTGGTATGCACCAAGGCTTTTGTCATCCTGATTCAGTTCCAAAATAATGCAATATTAGTGGACCGATGACTGTGCTTCTTTTATTGTATGTTTTTCTAAATTAGGATTTATTGCAAATGTGGTCCCCTTGAAGTTGCAAGTGTTCCCATGGACACTTTTTATTTAATGCAAATATATCTCCTTTCTAACAAAATGTCAGCTACTTTGAAAAGTCAAATGTCATACACCTTTGTTTGTTCCAGAGACTGATAATTTGTACATTTTGCACAAACATAAATTTTCTTTTGTTGTAAAGCGATGAGCTAATTCATAATTGTATTGAAGCATGAAAAGTAGTTCCACACTATTATCAGCATATCTACTCATGCACAGGCCAACACATACACGTTAATCAATGGATAAATAGATGTTAGATAGACATATTTATGTATGTATGTGTGTATAAGCAATTAAAACTTAAGAAATTTTTGGTTCTGTTCTGTGTAAGGTTGTTATAAATACATTTCTGTGAAAAGAACAATTTTAGCCTTGTACAAAAGAAACAACTGGCCATTACATGTTTAACATACTTAATCTTTTTTTGAAGGAAGTATTCTGTCTATAATGAATGCTAGGGGTTTCTTGTGACTTGAGTGCAACTCCAATTGGGAAATTTGGTATTATCTTTATGATGTTAGTTTGGAAAGATAATGTTTACTGGAAGATTTAATCTTCATGCAACTTACCCAGAATTGTTATAGTGTCTATGTTCAATGTTTATTTTTCATTTTTCATATAATAATTTTTTTAGTACTATTTTATTATTAGTTTTACCTTCAAATTATTTTATCTAATTTTCTGTAGGATAAAGTAATAAACTGCCCAATAATACTAAGAAATAGGTTTCTGTTGGTTTTCATGTTCTGCCATCCCAAAGATTTTTGGACAATAATTGGAAACAAAAAGCTCCTGTGGAGAAAGAAAATTTCTTTTTCCTGGTGGTTGAGCCTTAAGCTACTGCATGTAATGTTCTTTTATGATATAGTTCTGTCAATTTAATGTCCCCTTTCCTTCTCAATGACCAACACAACAAAAATGGTGTAATGTACCAGGTGCGTGCTCTTCAGCGCATAGGAAGCCAGTTTGAGAATATCTCTGGACATGAGATGACTTGCATCTTATCCGGTCAACATCAAAGAGGCCACTGCACGTGTAACGTTACCGTGTCTGATCAAAATAATAAATCAAGTGGCGGACCTAACGTATCAAGAATAGTAATGTTGGCTGAAGCTCTGTTTGAGGTAGTTTTACCTATGAAGTTTACTTCTCGTCTGCTTATTCTATGCCTTTCTGTTATGAGTGGAATATTTTATACTCAATATTACCTAGGTTCTGGATGAAATTCACCAGCAATCTCTAGCTTTGTCTTCTCGGCCCGCTTTATCTTCAATCGGATCCGTTCCAGCTCCTGCTGATGTTGTAGAGTTATTGCCAGTGAGATCATGCAGTGAAGTGCAAAAGAATTTTCAAGATGATGCTGCACAGTGAGATACCTTCTTCTTCTTTACTTCCCTTTTTTATGTATTTACTTACTGTCTTCACTTTTGAATTAAGAGACGGGCCAACTCATGAAATGTCCAAATTATTAATCCATTCTACCCTACTTGGACAACATTATTTGGGCCTCCTGAAAAAAGAATCTATGTTTACATAGCTACATACATAAGAATATATATATATATATATATATATATATATATATATATATATATATATATATACACACACATATGTACTTCCGTACATATATACACAATTATATTTTGTTATTCTTATAGTTACAGAGATGTACATATGAATGTATGTACATATGCATACATGCAGGAGGATACTAGATAGAGGTGGAGGCAGACAAAAATATATACATAGATCTATATGTGCACATGAGAGAGGCTATTTCTAGAAATCCTTATGCTATTGTTTTTGTAGTTGCGCTTGTCTATCTGTTAATAACTAGATCTTGTTTCCAGCCTCATGGGAATTTTATATGGCCCCTCATTCTCATTTTTTTCTTAGTTAAGTCAATTCCATCAAAACATTCCCGGAAAAATATATTATTATGGATATTGATCAACATCTTCCTACAGTCTTATTCCTATCTAGGAAACAGCCAAAGGAGGAGGATACCGTGTTGATTCCTATGTTTTAACGCATCCTTGAATTGCATGGTTATCTTTTTGAATTCTATTTGTCTCTATCGATGCAGATGTTACATATGCCTCGTTGATTATGAACAAGGAGATTCTTTGCGAATATTACCTTGCCATCACAACTTTCATAAAGCTTGTATAGATAAATGGCTCAAAGAAATTCACAGGTATACCCTTTCTTTTCTACCTGCTTTTACAAAGCTTTCTTCCTTTGCCCTGAAAATCCAAGGGAGCCCTTTAGTGGCACCACACATGTATAAATATGAGTGAGGTTTCAAATGCATCATATCCAGCTTACTGTCGCACCACACCTACCACGACATCACGCTAAAAAGCGACTTTCAAAAAGTCAGTTGTGATCTATATATTTGTCTTTTAAAAAGTTGATTGTGCCTACTTGATTTTGGATAGTTGATTTTTAGTGTGGTGCCGGTTGGTGCAGTGCCGCAGTAAGTTGGTTTTGAAATCCGATTTTCTGTGTGATACTGAGTAGATGTGGTGTCACAATAAATTGATTGTCGTGCTTTTAGAAGTCCTTATATGAATAATCATGTACAGAAAATAATACAGAGGAGGCAAACAAAAGACTTGGGCTTGATTTACTATTTTTTTCTTTTCTTTTCTAAACAAAACAGGGTATGCCCCCTTTGTCGAGGGGACGTTTGTAAGTCGGATAAACTGCGGGTAGCAGATACGTGAGGGCTACTTTCTCTCAGTTTCATTAGCTCTGGCAAGCTCTTTTGAATCTGTGCATGCCATTTTTGTTGAAGACATGTGTGTCCACGCGGTCGATTTTGGTGGTTTGCTGAGTTTTGCATTAATCTCAACTCAGTTCTTTAGTGCAATGTTATTTTGCTTTTGTCTATTGTCTCATCAAAGATCCAGCAACTGCCTAAATCGAGTTTCACCACCTGGCAGTTTTGCAACAAGTTGTGATTCGGCTAAAAATTCTTCTGTAATATGAATGTAATGTAAGTTATAACTGTCATCTCAACCGTTGATTATGATGGTCTTATTGATGGGAAGTTATTGTGTGATGAGGGAATTTGAGGTGAAATGACGGGTGAAACGATCGACCGCGCGATTTAAATACTGAAAATTATGATGGTCTTATTGATAGATGTGGACATCAGGGACGGAGCTATGATTATTATCAAGGGGTGTGATTCTAAATAAAACGAGTGATTTGAAAAAAATCTGTAAAGATACTAACGGAAAAAAACAGAGTAAAATATAGCTTTTATCACTATACACAACTTGCCTACTCATCAAAATTCACTAAAAGACGATTCCATTTTCTAAATTAAGCATTTAAAATAACTTAATAACAATCGAAATAGGATTTCGATAAGTGATAAACATTTAAGATACCTTAGTAAAAGAAGTTCAATAATGATAATGTCGGAATTATAGAAACGGATAATGCGGTAGATATCTAGCTAATTATGTGTGATTTTTGTCATTTTTAGTGTTGTTTTATCTCAAGAATCATATGAAGGTCATTATGAGATCAAGTACAATAAATGAGTAAAAAGAGGATGTTTTTTTGGGAATTATGGCTGTGCCGCGTAGGCAGCCTACGTACCCTTTTTTTTTGGGGGTGTAAGGGATCAAGCCAAATGACATTATTGTGGGTAACGTCGCACGTAGTTTATGTGTGTGGGGGAACACCGTTATTTATAGATGTTATAGTCGGCGTTTACAAGAGGCGGTGAGAGGATGCGTGTCTCATCAAACGGGCTCTGAAGGGCAGGCTTCTCTACCTTCGATTGCCGCTGCGAGCTTCTCTACCTTCGATTGCCGCATGCAAGCTTGTTGTCTGTTTGAGCGAGTTCTGCCTGAGTTGATGAAAGGCAAGCTGGAGGCAAGTAGATTGGCCCCCAATGCTTGTGGACGAATTGGATGTTGCCGACCGATGTCCTTAGCTAATGTGCATCGGGGAGGAGTGGGGCAAGCTGGATTACCCTTGACTTGGTCCGGCTTATGACTGGGTGGACAAGTTGGGCCGCGGGCTTTGTTGGACTTGTGCGTGGGCCAGACTTCGGATCCGCGGGCTCTTGTCGGGTTTGGTATATCAATGGTCCCTTACTCATTGATTTATTCATGGTGCACTCATGAATACGTCAAGGAGTAAGTTCTTTTGATTCACCGTGTGCCGATCTGAGTATGGTTTGAGCGATTTTGCTGACGCTGCGCTAAAGTAGGCGGGCTTAAGTGCATGAGCGCTCGAGGGCGCGTTTTCGAGATGCCGTGCCAAAGCGCACGGGCTTAGGTGCATGAACGCTCGAGGGTGTCTTTACGAGGTGTCGTGCCAAAGCGACCGGGCTTAAGTGCATGAACGCTCGAGGGCGTGTCCGCAGGGTGCCGTGCCAAAACGACCGGGCTTAGGTGCATGAACGCATGAGGGCGTGTCAGCAAGGTGCCGTGTCAAAGCGACCGGGCTTGAGTGCATGAATGCTCGAGGGCTTGGTACAGATCTAAATTAATTCTGTTGAATAACTAAAACACATGTGAAATAGAATATTCAAATTTTATGGATGTTTTTTCTGCTTTGGAAGTTAATAATACTACCTTATCCTTCATCCCATTCCCACCTGGAGCAAGAAAGCAATATAAAATTGTAACTACATATTCAATTCTTTTCTTTGCCTTTTCTTAACTGTAATTGGTTTCACATGCTGCAAGCAGCCAATTTCCACGTTCTGCAAATGGACACCTAGTAAGGTGTGAGTATTCAAATTTTCATGAATGTTTTTGTCATCTTAAATAATAAGTAATATTACCAAGCAGTATGAAGTTTGAACTTTTTTCCATGTGTTTCCCTATGCTGTCTTTTCTCATCTGTATGTTATGGGTTTCACTTTCACATGCCGCAAGCAGCCAGTTTCCAAGCTCTGCTACTGGAGGAGAAGACCTGCAAACTTTGCTTTCAATCAGATCTCAATTTACTATAGACCCTTTTGGATTTATTTCTTCATCGTGGAACAATGCTTTCCATTTCTGTAATTGGACTGGTGTTTCTTGCGATCTGCAACAGCAAAGAGTTGTGGGCTTAAACTTACCAGGATTTGAACTTAGAGGTACACTGTCTTCTTCCATTGGCAACTTGACTTTCCTCAAGGATCTTAACCTTGGCAACAATTCTTTCACTGGTTCAATACCTCATGAAATCAGCAAGCTTTATCATCTGCAGCGTCTTGTACTTTCTAATAATTCTTTTACCGGTGAAATTCCAAGTAATTTTAGTTATTTACTTGAGATGAGTGTCATTGATTTTGATATGAACATGCTTATTGGTACAATCCCTTCTGAGATTGGTTTCTTGCCTAATCTTGTTGAGCTGCATATTTCCCAAAATCACTTGACTGGAGCAATCCCACAGGCTATTGGGAATCTGTCTGCTCTCAAGTTGCTGTCACTGTCAGCCAACAATCTTGAAGGGATAATTCCACAAGAATTTGGGAAACTTTCCAACTTGCAGTTTCTTCAGTTGTCCTCTAACCAACTCACAGGTGCCTTACCTTTGTTGCTTCACAATATCACTACACTAGAAGAAATTATGCTAGCTTCCAACGATTTAAGTGGTTTTTTACCATGGGATTTTGGTTTGTACCTCCCAAATCTTCAAACCTTCTATATTGGAAGCAACCGATTTTTGGGGCGTATTCCTGCATCTATAACCAATGCTTCAGAATTGGTAGTTTTTGACATCAGTGCCAACTTTTTTTATGGACAAGTACCTACGGATTTGGGAAATTTTAAGCGGTTGAATCGGTTAGACTTTTCGTACAATGCTTTTGGCGATACAAGCTTGAGATTCATAAATTCCTTGAATAATTGTGCTAACCTCGGAGTCTTGCATTTGCATTATAACAAATTTAGTGGTATGTTGCCCATGTCTATTGCAAATCTTTCCAACACCCTTGTGTCACTAAAACTAGATGGAAACTATATCAACGGAGGGATCCCAGGTGGCTTGGAAAACCTTAAGAACCTAGGTAGATTGGGTTTGAGTCAGAACAGTCTTACAGGAACTATCCCGGACTCTATTGGGAAACTTACCAGTTTACAGGAACTCGTTTTTTCAAACAACATTTTTTCTGGAGGGCTCCCTCCTAGCATTGGTAACCTTACCTTGTTAAGTGTTCTCGAGATGCAACAAAACATGCTCTCAGGAGGTATACCGGCTTCTTTGAGTAACTGCATAAGATTGTCAACTTTGGATCTTTCACATAACATGCTTATAGACGCCATTCCTAGGCCGATTTTTAGCATTTCCACGCTGACAGGCCTTAGTTTTGCACACAATCTTCTTGGTGGAAATTTGCCAATCGAAGTAGGAAAATTGGTAATGCTTACTAGGTTTGATGTTTCAGATAATCTTTTGTCTGGGGTGCTTCCATCTTCACTTGGTTCTTGTGTCTCCCTCGAGGCTTTCTATGCTCAAGCCAACCTTTTCCATGGTAGCATTCCAGCATCACTTGGGCAACTGAAAGGCATTCAATATCTTGATCTATCTAGCAATAATCTTGTTGGGAGAATTCCAATGGACTTCACTTCTTTCAAATTCATACAGTTTCTGAATCTTTCTTTCAATACCTTGGAAGGAGAAGTTCCAAATAAAGGTCTGTTTAGAAACTCCACAGCATTCTCAATTACAGGGAATCGGAATCTGTGTGGAGGTATGAAGTTATTACACTTACCTGAATGTACAAATCTGACACCAAAAAATAATGGAAAAAAGCTCAAGTTTTCCGTGGTGATGGTCATCCCAGCTTTTGTTGTCATTTCTTTCATGTCGATAGCATACATTTTTGTATTTTATCATAGGGGAAAAAGATCAAGAAGTCTTAGCATCAGGGAACCTATGAACTCACCTATGGGTGAACATTATCCTAGACTTTCTTACGCAGAGCTTCTTCAAGCTACGGATGGATTTTCCCCGGGTAATTTGATTGCTATGGGAAGATACAGTTGGGTTTACAAAGGCGTTTCTATAGATTATGAACAAGGGATTGCTATCAAGGTAATAAAGCTTGATCAAAGTGGAGCCAGAAGAAGTTTTGTTGCAGAATGTGAAGCCTTAAAGCATATTCGCCATAGAAATTTGGTAAAGATCATTACTGCTTGCTCCGGTACAGATTTCAAAGGCAATGAATTTAAAGCCCTGGTGTATGGATTCATGAGTAATGGCAATTTAGATAACTGGCTGCATCCCATACCAACTGAACCTAAGGGCTTAGATTTTATTCAAAGGCTTAATATCGCCATTGACGTTGCCTCCGTGTTGGTTTATCTCCATCATGGCTGTGAAATTCCATTCATTCACCGTGATATAAAACCGAGTAACGTCCTTCTTGATGATGACTTTTGTGCTCATCTGGGAGACTTTGGATCCGCAAGGTCCCTTTTAAATCCTATCGATAAAAGCACCCATGGACGAAATCACTCGAGTGCAATAGGAATCGTAGGAACCGTGGGATATATTGCTTTAGGTGATCCATCTCTCCTTCTTACACTTTCAATGCCTTCATGTTGCATTCTTCATTTCTTTAAATCTTACTATAATTCATTTTTGGCTTCTTGTTATGTTGTGTACAGTAGACTTGAATGGGCCAACCCTCCGCTGAAACCCTGCCAAACAGCGAATAGTCTTTTTTTTATTAATTTTTTTTTTCTGCATTATCTTGTTGAGTTTTCCTCTGTTTGCATGATGCAGAATATGCAGTTGGTGCACCAGTATCAACACTTGTAGATGTATACAGTTATGGCATACTATTGCTGGAAATGTTCAGTGGTAAAAGGCCAACAGACAGCATGTTTAAGGACAATTTTTCTCTTCATAATTATGTGAAGAAGGCTATACCTAGTCAAGTGATGAGTGTGGCCGATCCTCGTCTCTCAGCTGAATGTGAAAACGATACATCTAGAGAAGCAAGAACACGAAATGCTTGTGAATTTGAGAATTGTTTGGCTTCAGTTTTCCGAGTTGGGGTCATATGTTCAGCTAATGTACCTAGAGAAAGAATGGAAATAGCAACTGCATTGATGATGTTGCAAACAACAAGAGACACATTGTTAAAAGTAAAATAGAATCTTTGGCACAGTTTTCCCTGCTCCACTCTCGAACTTTCAAGAGTATGTTTGGATTCTTGGATCATTAAGAAGTGTCCTGAGAAAATGCTTCATCAGCCTAATGAAATACGTAAGTGTATCGGTTCATGTTTACAGAAAGAGTATATCACCACAGCAACAAGTTAAATGTGTACATGTTTATGCATTCAAGCAAACAGACAAACACCCAGAACAGGACACACCGGTAAAACAAAAACAGCTGTCTTCGGTATGAAAAGAGGGAAAGTTTATCTACAGCACAAACCATCAAACATACACAACATGGAGAATTATCATGGAAATACACTCCTGTCCTGCAAAAATCTTTACCAATACAATATCATCACTGGCTAAGTTTCAGAATGGCAAGAAGCGAGCTTTATTCGTGCTCATTGGACTGAGATTTCATGTTAGAAGCATAGGTTCTGCTGGAGGAGTTTCCATCAACTTTGTTCATCTTATCAATGAGGGAAAGCCTGATTCTATCCAGCATTGGACTTTCAGATGTACCTGGAATGGTACATACCGCGATAGGCGAATTTGGATTGCTTAGAATGTCTTCTTGTAGAATATCTCCAATCCTGGTAAGTATGCAGAATGCAAGATTTCCCACAACCCGAGAATACGCTTCGATTATAGAATGTCCCACATCCTGAAAGTATTTAAAACAAACAAAATATCATTTTTGAATGTTTTTGTTGACATGGTAACAACTCATATTATCTTACTGTTCGATACACCCTCTTTTTACTGTTTCATTCCAAAATCGTCGTCATTTCGTATAGGGTTTTTGATGATTAATTTGGAGAGTGTAACTAACCTTGCCATATTGGACTTTCACAACATCAAGAAATGTTTGAGGAAGATTTGGGTATTTGGATTTGAGCTCTTGCAAAAGCATTTCTGCTCTGTTTAATAGATTCTCTGTTCTATCCATTTCAGTAATGGGATCTTTTAGGAAAGACCATGATCTGCGAACCGGAGGTCTTCCATCGGATTGTTCTGCAAATTTCTCTTTCCATGTAAAGATGGCAGCTTCCAACTTGTTAATGGCTTCAAGAGCATTGTTTTCAGACTTCAAGTTCAGCATTTTGATCGTGTCACCGGCAGTATTTGTTTCCTTGGTCAATATTTTGTACAAGTCCTCCCCTAGGCTTTCTTTCCCAGACTGAAAAATGTTCAAAAGGTGGATCAAGATTCCTATTGTATTCAAAACTAATACAAAGTTGTATAATCTTTAACCTTTTTTCTTTGAAACTCTCCAGACAAATAAATATGTTTGGTGTTTTTACATTTTTACGAGCATATTGGCAAATGGTTTTGGAGCAAAAACTGACCTTAGGCAGAGCATCCCTAATGAAATCAGGAACAGGCATCTCAAGCAAGACATTGTCATTTATGGATTTGGCAGCTTTGAAAACTTGGGTTACAAGTCTACCATGATGTAATAATTTCTGTCTTTCTGTGTCTGATAAACCGGCTATAGGAACACGAGGCGTAGGAAGCCACCACCTTTTGCTCTGACCTCCACTTTTGCTTCTTCCCTCTGCTCTGCTACCTACTTCCGCGTACCAAAACTCGTTGTTCATCATAGAATCCAATGTTTCCTAATGGTAGAGAAATAAGAGTCAACACATTACAAATATGTTGGTAAAGCTCTTTTGAAGGCAATGTACAGCAACAACTTACAATGAGCATGGAGTCCAACTTCTTGAGAGCTGGAAGATTCATATGAATATCCGAACGAGCTTTCGGCGTCATGATCTGTTTCATTATCAAATTAATTTGACTATGATTGACAATATCCGGTGATTAACATGTAATACGTTGAACTACCATCTCTCCTAAAAGTTTAAGCTGATGGGGAGGTAGATAATTAATATTATATCTCAATAAGCCCCCTCAAGTGTGAGCCTAAAGGAGGGGAGAGATCGAGATAGGCCAGTGTGAGCCTTTATAATTAATATTATATCTCAATACGCCCTCTTAAGTGTGGGCCTATAAGAGAGAGAGAGGCCTGTGTGAGCCTTTAAGAAAAATAACATAGGCCCAACACGGGTCTCTCTTCCCTCTAACAGGTCCACACTTGATGGACGTATTGAGATATAATATTAATTATCTACCTCCCCATCAGCTTAAGCTTTTGGGAGAGACGGTAGTTCAACAACATAAGAAGATCTACAAAAATAACCTCAACAATGAGTCCGTTGGTGCGATTTTGTTTCGCGGGAACCAACTCAACCATGTAGATTGTAGGAGAGAGAAACCAATCCATTTCTCTTCTCCATCTATTCTTCCTTTCCTCTGGTAGTGGCTCCAATTTCCATAGTTCCCCAAATACAGATGCTGCATGCAACCATTTTAAGTGACATGTTTATATACTATCATAAAGACGTATGTATATATACAACACAGAAAAAGCGCAAGTACGATACAGGATTTGCATTGAAACTAGCTACCTGCAAGATTGGATATGGCATTGGACAACGCGAGTGCGGTGGATATCCCTTTGCTTCCTCCTGTAATATCCTCTCCCAGCATCAACTTTGAAAACCTCTCTTTCATGGTTTCGAGATTTTCATATTCAGTAGTAGTGTGTGACTGTGACGGTTTTTCTTTCACGTAGAAACGTTTTTGAGGGCTTAGAGGGGACGATTCCTCCCACTCATCATCATCGCCCCTCTTTGTCGTGCATTGGGAAGCAAACGATGCAGACACGTTATTACTAGACGAGCAGCTCGACATGTCATCAGAAGAATCGGTTAGGCACCTGTCCCGCGTGCTTGTTAGATTCTCGTCATTGTGTGGAGGAGTGTTGAGGATGTAGCTTTCTAGGCCATCATATGTCATAACTTCTGAGATTTTATATGCATAGTTAGTGCATTAAGAGAAAATGTAGAGTGCATTAAGAGATCGATTACAACGACGTTCAAGCCTTAATCCCCGAAAAATGTTTGTGTTACTGCACATTTTGAAGACTATTGGTCATTCATGATGGACCGACTGATCGATTGTACCACCACGTACGTGGGGCCCACCATAGCGGGTCATCTGGAATATTAAATTGCACTATGTCCTCTATCATGTCTACTTCTTCAATGCCTAAATGTACCCATAACCTCATTTATAGTTTCTCTATCATGTAAACTTATTCAATGCCTGATTGCATTATTGCATATTCATCCTATAAGATAGAGAAAAAAATATGTATTCCAATCTACTATTGTTGAAGAAGATAAGGTTGTGCATCCAAGGTTCTTATTTCTTGTTTACTCAAATTTAAGCCTTCAAAGTACGTTGGAATAGTTTGTAGATGCTCTTAAGTTTTCCAAACTTTTTCTTTTTCTTTTTGAAATTCAAAATCTTTTAATTTCTAGCCCTCAATTATTCAGTACAACTTTCATTGGATGTTTATCAATAAGAACAGTAATCTTTGCTTTCCTTTTTATGGTTTTGAGGGAAGCTAACCCATACATATATATATATATATATATATATATATATATATATATATATATATATATATATGGGCGCATTGTTAATGCGCACCACATCCAATATATTCGGGACGCACACTGTGCAAAATTCGATATTTTAGAGGTCGAAATGTGTTATTTCAACTCCCGAAAAGTCGAAATGTGTTATTTCGACCTCTAAAAAATCGAATGTTACACAGGTGTGGTGCGAAGATATATTGTGTGTTGTGCCATTAACATTGCCATATATATATATATATATATATATATATATATATAGGGTTGGGTTCCCCTACATACCATACTATCCATACTATACCGTACATACTACTAAAATAGTGCATCGATCACTATTTTAGCGCACTGTTATTGTTTCGGTGCAACTACAAATTGAGGAGCGGGTTTTAGTTAGGTTTAAGTATTACCTAATAGCAGATTTCCCCGCTTCATTAACTAGGTGCACTCAAACAATAACCGGGTGCACTAAAATAGTGATCGATGCACTATTTTAGTAGTATATATATATATATATATATATATATATATATATATATATATATACATACATTCTTTCAGGAAATTGCCAATATTATAGTGGGCAGAACCCTTTAACTTGCAGCCTAAAAAAAGTCCGCAAAGCCATATTAAAATAAAAGTAGGTAATTTACGTGAAGTTATTGTGTGGCGAGGGAATTTGAGCTGATGTAACGGGTGAAACGATCAGAATCACACGGTTTAAATACAGAATGAAAGTGTGTGGTGTGTGGTGTGTAATGTGCCACACGTGCTATCCGCACGTAGGTACACACCATACAAAAATCTCCCGTAATTTACTTCAATTTTCTGCCATAAAAGCAGGAAATCCATGTGGTAGTTATTTCACAGTCTCTGCTGCATGTTATATTTAACACAAGAAACAAAGTTTAAGGTGAAGAAAGTCAAAAAAACTAGGCCATTATGGGGCCCAGGAAGGCAGGGGGAGAAAAGGATGGGGTAGGAGGTTCAGAGGTTGGGAGGGGGGGTGGGGTGTTAGTTTGATTTTTCTTGTTAATTAAGGGTGATTTTTATATGGTTACTCCATTCGTGAAGTTGTACCGTGTGGATGAATCAGGACCACATAATCTGAATTTAATTTGAAACTATGTGGTTCAGATTAATCAACATATGTTTACGTTACAAATGAAGTAACGGAATTTCCCGTTAAGGACGGCTTACTTTCTTGATCATGATCCAAGTCGATGCTGAGTTCTCTCTCTCTAGTACAACATGCAAGTCTCTTCCTCATCATCACCATCTTGTGATTCATATCACTGCACATGTAATAAAAACAAGAGAATGATTACACTTGATTTTTTTTATACGGATACGAAATATTCACACGTATATTCTTTTTTATCCCCGCCGAGATTCGAAACCGATACCTTTGAGTTAAGGACCACAGTAATTATCATTTGGTCAATGCCTTGTTGATTACACTACGAAAATAACATGAACATATTGATTATTGATACTAACTTTTATTTTCATTAATATCCAGATTTATACATTAGTTTATGGGTCTCTCATGCGAATCCAGAAATTAGTTCCAGAAAAGTCACCGGAATCTAAATCTAAAAGTAGTATTTTTATCTAGAAATTTGTTTCAGCAGGGTAACCGGAAAACTTTATTTTTTTTATTCAGAAATTTGTTTCATTAGAGTCACTGTACTGTAAACTACATTTTTAACGACAAAACACATTTTTTTAACAACATTACAACGTTTTATTACTAGAAAAAATTCCGGATTTTATTGGGATCACGTGACCCTACTGGGCAGATCCGCCCTTGGGTCCCTTGATAGGGTCTTTTTTTAATAGCTAGATGTTTTTTTTTTTTTTTTTTTTTCACTTTAGAGCAATGGCTATGGCCTGAGTTATCACAACGGGCAAAGCAAAATTTGTCAGCAAGAAAAAAAGTTTACTCCACAACGGCCTATCATATTACCGACAAATTGCTTATGAAGCGAAGGTGGAGGGGGTCTAACCCGGGTAATTCTTGCCTACTTACTTCATTTACACCGTGGGTCTACGTGGTTGAATCTAGACAACACAGTTTGAAATTAAATTCAAATTGTGTAGTCCACATTCAACCACGTTGACCCACTCCTCAAATGGAGTGAGTAGACAAGAATTTCCCGTCTAACCCATCCCACTCCCACCTCCCACCTCCCACCTCCCACCTCCCACCTCCCTCCACAAGGTTAAATGCATTTTGCATTCAATTTCCTACTTTATTCAATGTATTTTTTGCAAGATATTTTCTCTTTCGTTGAAAAGTGTTCTCACATAATTTTTCTATAATTTTATTTTTGCAGTGTAAATACAAGCAATTGTAGGAATTGCAAAAAAAAAAAAAAGGAAGTTTATTAATATTAAAAGTGTCAGACAACACTCCACCATGGACTTGGCCATAGTGGATGCTATTATGAATTTAACTCATCACTAAACAAGGGTGTTCTTTCCTTTTAGTAAATGTTTCCCATAGGCCATGGTTTTTTATTTTATTTTTATTTTACTCAGTAGGCCATGGGGTTTTGACAAGGGAAATTTAGATACTAACTGCTATGAACTTTATTAAGACCAGTTGGATTGCCTTTTATTCTTCACTTTCAGTTTCTTTAATAACAATAAAAAGTGTTCCTAAAAAATTACATATTTGATTGACTTGACTCCATTTAGGTAGAAAAGTTGGCAAAAGCAATACTACATCCGTTCCAAAATATAAGTCATCCTAGATGTTTTCACACATATTAAAAAAGTGGTTGAATCTTATAAATTTGATAGTTAATGTCTAAAATGCCCATTAACTATCATTAATGGAATAATTGTTAAGTAATGAAAAGTGGTTGGATTGATAATAAATTATGGGTAAGATAAGAGAAAAGAGTAATAAATATTGCATTGATAATGTAGAATGACTTATATTGTGAGCCAAAACTAAAAGTATAAGATGACTTATATTTTGGGACAGAGGTAGTACTACAAAGCAAATTGTAAAGGGAAAGTTATTGGCTGGCGATGGAATTTAAATGTGAAATGACGGGTGAAACGATCAGAACCATATAATTTAAATACAGAATAAAACCGTATGGTGTATGGGTTGCCACACGGTGTCTCCGCACCGTGTGGAGACACCACACAATAATCTCTCATCATAAAGGCATGCAGAGAAGTCAACATCAGCCACATGAATTTAGCAAACAAGTCAAATTTACACAAACAGCCTAATTTAACGGGTGATCTCTCGTTGTAAAGGCATGCAGAGAAGTCAACATCAGCCACATGAATTTGGCAAACAAGTCAAATTTACACAAACAGCCTCATTGAACTTAAGACAGAAAGTAATTTAAGTGTCACTATATATGATTAGTGATTCATAAACGCGTAATAACACAATATCATGACATAATGATGTAACACTTACACTACCCCTTTTTTTAAAATAAGAAAAGGAATTTATATATATATCTACTAATTGTGTGACTAAAAAACAAAAAGGGTAAGTAAGATGTGACCATTTCACTATTATTCCACATGTGTGGCTGAAGATTTTTTTAATTTACATCAAATGTATTATATTCACACATTTCCAATCACTTTCATATAATAGGGATGAATATATTTGAAAAAATTTAGAATTATGTAATTGTTATGAACTACACTCGATACAACGTTTGTAAAAATAATATTAAATAATAAATATTCTATCTCACAATCGTGGCATTAAATATTTATTATTTCTTTGATAGTATATCTATCCCTATTATTTTTTAATAATTAAATTGTTTGTGTGAATGATCTCAAAAAAGACTAAAAATAAAGGATAAACCAGATGATTGGTAAATTATTTTTTATCTTTATTTTAAAGAAAATTCAGTCATTTGAGATGATGATTAATTAATTAAAATTCAGTCATTTGAAATGACCTCATATAATACGTCGAAGAAATTATATTGCCATCATGAAAATATTTAAACATCACGATTACTATGTGACACCATCAAATTATTGTAAAGCACCACATTTATATGTAGTTATTTTTTTACAAAATAGAAGATTAGCGACTGATATTGACGTTTCTTTAAAAAATGACACCCATTAACTATACAGTAGTGATATATTCACTACTCTTTCAACCAAAACATCTTACACAACACAATCAACACGATATATTTTGTTGGGACCCATCACAAAAAATAATTGATCACTTTAATAAAGGGTCACCACACATGTAGTGGTTTGTGCAGTGGCGGACCCAGAATATTTTTTCAGCGGGATCCGTAAATATTTAACACACTAATTTTTTTTTTTAACGGGGTCCGTGGACCCCCCTATCATACACGTAGAACCGCCCATGGGTTTGTACACTATACAAAAGTGTAGTACACATATCATTATTCATAACTATATATATTGAGCAATAGTTCATTGTGCATAAAAAGCATAATTGACAATGACGTTTCTAAGAAATATTTTTATAGCATGTGATATACTCCCTATGTTAAGAATAATTTTTTCACAACATTAGATAAGATAATAAGACCTATAAATTCATATAACATTGATCATTTAATGAATAAAATAATATATAATTGCTTCATTATGTATGCATATCATATGTCATATTGTGATGCATGTGGGGGTTCTTGGAATATATTAGTAACTATAACGCAAGAGCAAACGAGCCAAACTATTTGGTACTGAGTGTTAGGTACAAACAGAAGAAAAATAGAATAAATTACTAAAATAATATAAGTGGGGATGAAAAAAGAGTGGACCCCGCTTTCCACTATTCAATTATTATTATTATATTTTTTTTTTGGCAGTACTTGTCTCGAAGCTCGAGGGTAGCTTTCAAGAAATTACTGCACAATTTTCGGGCCAAAATACGAAAATTAAATAAAAGGGGAATAAAATAATTCGATCTAAATGGGAAAACAAGGACTGCATTTGTTCCGGATCTATTCATATTTTATTCAATCAAACTGATAATTTTTATTGTTAAATATTGGATAAGTTTTTATTTGAATAAAATATGACATGAATAAAACAAAATAACTTGTGCACCAACCCAATTGGAGGATGATTTGTAAACGCTATTTAATGTTTGGATATAAAAGATAATTAAATAAAATGTAATTTAATTATACAGTTTGCATTAAAAATTAACAGCTCAACCAAATAAGGAACCTAACCATACCTGCAGAACACATTTGGTCACAAATTATGTATACATATGATCCTATAATTAATTATGATGGGATCTAAATTAATTTATTTGTCAAAATACATTAATCAATCGTGTTAGATTTCACAATTTAATCAATTGTGAGATAATGAGTAGTCGTACACGTTGTGACGAAATGTATCATTCTCCTGAAAGAAAATTTATATTGTCCATAGATTAATAATTACGTATATGAAAAACAATTTAATGCAAAAAAAAAAAATGATAAAAGTTTCTTCCTTTCTCCAGGAACAAAAGTGATAAGGAGAACGGAAAGAGAAAAAAAAAAAAAAAAAAAAAAAAAAAGAGTCACTCTACTTTCTTATGCAACAGCCCACCAGGAACTAATTAATATAATATAATATGAGCTTGAAAAGGGCACAACAAAAAGAGTACAAAAAATGAGAAAGTAGTCGATTTTGTACTAAAAAAAATTTTAAATTCGATTTGCTGATAATTAATCAGAAAATCTACAAGGTCTTTTCTATTTATTTTCCGATAATTAAAATGATTCTAAGTGATGTTGTGAAATAAAAACACTATGAACAAAAATTACAAAATCACAGTCTGAAAAGCTAGCTCTATTATAGCAGATCGAAGAAGAAAATAAGACAAAGAGTGGATGGATGGAGACAAACCTGGAAATTAAAAAGAAGAGAACTTCTTGGGCTGTTTAGTTGCTGTCGAATATGAAGGGACTCTCTGGAAAAAGAAGAGAACTTCTTGGACAATGGAAAAAACTATACTGGAGTATTTTTTTTTTTTTTTTTTTTTTTTTTGGAACTATTGCTCTTGCTTAAATGTTGTTGTCAGAAAATTGAATGTTAGAAGGCATCAAATAAATGGCGGATGGTGGATGAGCGATGAGCACAGAGCACACAGCTAAATTCAATCTAATGGGAATTGAATAGAATATACTACCTCCGGTCCAAAATATTATTCACTGTTGATTTTGGCACGTATATTAAGGAGGCGATAACTAATCGAATTTTTATACTATCATGACGAAATTACCCTCTAGCCCTTGTTCAGTCAATTGCAGTGTAAACAATGGATAATTTCGTCATGATAGTGTAAAAATTCGATTAATTATCGCCTCCTTAATATGCGTGTCAAAATCAACGACGACTTATATTTTAGACCGGAGATAGTATACTACTATTGATTGGCAGTGTCAAAGCTTAGACCAAAGAGTAGTAGTACATTACATAGCCACGGGAAGTGTGAAGAATGAGGTAATGGGAAAGAGAGTAAATGTGATGGACAGAAAAAAACTGTCAAAAAAATGAGTGAACCATTTAATTTACAGATACAAGAGATCTACCACTTAAGGCTATCTTTAGTTTCGGATTAGATTGTGGTTGAATGTGTTCAGAAAAAAGAAAGAAAAATACAAATAAAATAATGATTATAAAGTTGGAATTTTAAATTGAAATTTGTGTATATAGATGAGGAAAAATGACCGGTGAAAGAAATTTTAATTAAATAAAATAAAGTGAAATCATTATTTTAAAGTTGAAATCTTGTATTGAAATTTGTATAGATAATGAAATGGTTGGTTAGAACTTTTTAATGAAGTATTATATTGATAAAGTAATAGTTAAATAGTGTAGTGAGTGAATTAAACAAATTGATTAATATTATTTTATTTATCGATTGTGAAATGATTAGTGAGAGATTTATAATAAAATAATAGATTTAATAAATTAATGGTAATAAGTATAAGAGTTTATAAAATATTGAGTTAACCCTGAACCCAAACCCGAAACCAAACAAGGCCTAAGAGGTTTTTTTTTATTATTTAAAATCCACCTTATTAGTGTATTTATTAGGTTTTAATCTTGTGTTGATTATTTAGTTGTAATAAAGACAAAAATAATTCAACTGGACCGATTCGTCTCTACATTATAATTTTCCATCTGATAATAGAGAAGCACACAAAGAACATGGTTTCCCTCGAGTTGTGCTTCGTGAATCATATCTGGAGTATTTCATTCTCGATCCCGGTGTCGGTAGAGAGGCTCGAGTAATGGGGAAATTGGAATATCAAGCCAAGTCAGACCCCCGACTCCAATTATATATATATTTTTTTTTTACTTTTTCAAAAACTCGTTTTTAGGTAATACGTCGATAATATTGACATTTTAATACTCTATACGTGGATAATATCGACAACAAAACTCCCACCACATCAATCCGCATATGGTATCTATTATTGACGTGACGAGAAACTTTTTATGTCAATATTATTGACGTTTAATGCTTTATGTGTAGATAATATTGATGTTAATCTATTATCGACGTTACGCGTAACTCTTTACATTGATAATATCGATGTTAAGAGTGTCTATAGTTCGATAATATCGACACTCAAACGAGAAAATCTCCAAATTCCCCAAATTCATCTTCTCGAATTCCCCGAATTCATCTTCCCAAATTCCCAAACGATTGAAGAATGGAACAAATGCAACAAATGGAGAATCAAGCAGTTCGAGAAATAGCCCCTGAGGTTAATATTCAATATTTTTCCAGTTGGTTATCTTTTTTGTTCATTCTTTGTCAAGAACTTGATGCACATGCTTAGAACGTTCATTTTATCAATAATTGTTTACTTGTTGATAGAATGGATGTTCATGACGTAAAATTTGATTTACGTTGATATTCTCGACGTTAAATTTGTGTACACGTTGATAATATTGACGTAGAGACATTTTTTACGTCGATATTATGGACGTAATGCATTGTTTATGTAATATTCCGATTTTCGGAAAAGGGCAGACGTGTCATTTTGCGAAAACGAAATATTGGGTTCGGTTCCTTTTATTAGGAGTTTAATATTTTGGGTATTTATGTATGTATTTTCGACATATATATATATAAATATTTAAGGAAGAAAATCTGATTTAATAAGGGTGATTATGGAAAATCATGGAAATTAGGTAATAATTGGGATTTTTCCTATTTAAGGAAAATAAACCTAAACACTCCCCTAACTTTAATCAGGTTTTTCAATCCCCAATTTTTTGTTTCTCGCGTGTGAGCTTGAGAGAAAGAGGCTGAGATACTTTCATCGATATCTGAGTCGATTCTTGATCATTTTCAGTTTCGAGGGAAGCACCGGAATCGTCGTGAGAAGGGCGTCGTTTCAGTATCAGAAAGTTAAAGCTTTGGCTAAGGTATGAATTTCGCCCCTGAAATTTGTTTTGATCGTTTATGGTGATCGTTTTAGAAGCCTTTGATCGATTCTAATTCGTTTTTGGGATTGGTCATCTAGGTGGTTGTGTAAAAGACTCGTTTTCTTTGCGAGAATTTCGGAGTTGAAGATTGAAATTTTGCTTGCTAAGGTAAGAAGCTCTTCCTACGATCTAATTATGGTGGAGAGTAGTTAGATCAAGATTTAAGATGTTTTGGTGCAAGAAAGATGTATCTTTTGATTGGTTAATGATCCTAGATGCTATGATACGGTTAGATATGCGTTTAGGCGTTTTCTCTGTGTTAAAGTTGCTGATGTTTGTGTTAGAAACGGATTAGAAATCGAGTTTGAAGATTTGGGGGTTTTGGGAAAAATGCAGGTGGACGGGCATCTGCATAAGCGGACGGGCGTCTGAAGGCTTAGAAACTCAAACGGGCGTTTGCCTTAAGCGGACAGGCGTTTGAGGAGTGATTTTACATACAGGTTGTAGCGTTTTTAGGTGGACGGGCGTCCAGTTATAGTGGACGGACGTCCATAGGGTTGGACGGGCGTCCAATAGGGTTTAAACGAGCGTTTAGGGTTTCAGACGGGTGTTTGATCGGTTTACCTTGTTTTATTGATCTTAAGCGATTCAGTTTAGTTCAGGCTTCAATGTTATGTTATTTATTGGTTTGAGCTTTTAATTATGATGTATTAAGATTAATTAAAAATGAACTAGCTTCGATTGTACTTCGATGCGTTCGGTTAAAACACCGAATGTACTCTTAAATGGAGTTGAAGTTCGGATCCGTCGGAAGGGCATGAAAGTGGTGGTGCTTTGGTGAACTAGAGTTCATCAATGTACGTGTATTTGCTAGGACTTGTCCGTGTCTAAGTGGTCTCAGGTACGAGAGTAGGAGATGTGAGGGGGCCTACTTGAAAACACTAGGGATGGCTAGTTAATTCACATCAATACTTACATATGTGTAGTAAAAGATAAAGCATTATCTATTCTCGGTTAGACACTATTCCATATCGGCGATGTGATACGTTCATAAAAGGTGGACAACACTGCTGGCCTTAAACGGCTAAAGGGTAGTGGAGGAAATCCATCGGACGTATACGCATGCCGGGGAGACCCCGGAGCTAATCGGTGCTAATCACCGTTAGTTAGCAAGTATATCTTCAGGCTGATGAACGCCATGCACAGTGTCCTTGAGTAATGACGCAACAAAGATAAGCTAAGTAGAAACGTATAGTCATGACCTGTTGATGGACATGAAGTGAACCCTAGATTGAGTCGTTTTCATCAAGATAATCTATTAATAACAAACCTTAATTAAATTGTAGCTTCTACTTCTTACTATGTACATTGTACTTACCTCAAATGCATGTTTATTTATGTGTTTGAGGGAGAGAAGACGAACAGGTTGGTGATGGTTTCGAGGAGGACTTTGATGACGACGTTTGAAGACGCCGGAGTTGAAGACTCTTATTTATTTTTGTTCCTTCATTTATGCTATTTCATAGACTTGGATTAGTTGGATGTAATAGTTATCTTAGTAGCATTGGATTTCGATGATTTCTTTTGAATGTAATAAGCATTACATTTTCTTTCTACCTTTAGTGATTCTTATTCTTTAATGTTTGGAAAAAAAATTACCCGAGTCTTTTAGCTTCCGTTTGCTTTAATTTGATTGATGACGGTCAAATTATACCTGTAAAAGTCATCAACGTTGACCTTAAATCGAGATTAATAATAGATATTTCATATTAAATCACATGTTTATATTTATTATTTAATGTTAAGTGATTATTAATATGATATTTGGTATTTAGCCGTTTTCATTATTAAAAGCCGATTTATTGTGCGATAAATGATGATTTTGTAGATCACGACAAATCGAGAGGATTAATGTCATTCAATCAATGGTCTCAAGATAATAGAGGAAGAAAATCGGAGCATTAAATGAAAGATTAATCAGATCAACACGCAAGCGTGCAGTGGGGAACAAGTCGACAAAGAGACGCGTTTAACACGTGTAAAAATGGCTCGGTCGACCGAGCCTATCCATTCGGTCGACCGAGAGTGTCGGCTCGGTCACTTACGGGATTTTTGCGTGTATATCTTCTAGATCCTCCCTAGGTCGGTTACAGCCTCTATATAAGCGACACTACGAAATTTGTAAAACACACCTTAGACACCAACATATACCTTAGAATATCATTCAATAAAATCACTCTATTCATATCTTGATTCAATGTAGTTTATTGAGGGTGTTTCAAAGCAATTTAAGGGCTGCATTATGTAAGCCTTTATTTTTCGTTTCTTTTCTTTTAAGTAATTAATCCCTCCCAATTATGCTTTATTGTTTGAGTTAGTTAATCATAGCTAGATGATGTAGATCTAGGCTATGACGTTAGGGATGTGGCGAAGCCTTGTCATGAGGATCCCATAACCTACGTCATACACTTAGTATTTATTCATGAATCTACTTGATTTAATTAAATGCGTATCTATGTTAGTTATATGAATGCTTTACGAATTACTGTTTAATCCGTTGTGTATGATGAAACGCTGAGAGATACATTCAGGGATGTAATCCTGGGGAAAAAGACCATTCGGTCGACCGAGCCCTGTTTTATCCGTTAAATAGCCACGTCTTTATGGTTAGGTTAACTTAATAGAATTTATCATCTCAGTAGGTATGGCTACGGCTACGTTGCTCGTCTGTTTTAATTAGCGTATGATTAGGAAATACCAATATAGGGCCCCTAGGTTGGCTCATGAATGATCTTCCGGGACTTTCAGTGAGATCTAGGTAGGTTTTGTATTTGGGAATTGAGCTCACCTAGTTATACGTAAATCGTAGATTAACATGAAACCGTGCAGGTAATTGTTAATAGGACAGAGACTGATGCGATCATTTAGGAAGTACGCCTAACCATAGGAATGTTGCCTAGACGAGGTGTACGGTTAATATCGGCATCCTTAGAGTCGTAAGTGTGTGAGTTATATGAGATGGAGGCACTAAAAGGCGAAGTCACGTAACAATATCACAGTGATTTAGTGACTTACCGGTGCTAAGTCAAGTTAAAGAGGATGACTCCCGTAGCCAATCTAAGATAGATACAAACGGATTGACGGTTAATAAGTTCGATTTATTATATAAATTATCTAGGTCCAAACGATAAAGACTATAATTGGGGAGGTTAATTACGTTGTGTCGAGTCGTGTCTTTACTTTTCTTGTCTTATGTTGGTCGTAGACCGCCTCTATGTCCTTGACATGTGTAATTAATTGTTTGTATATGAAATGATCCACAATTGGTTCCCTGTGGGATCGACCTTGATTCACTATAGCTATACTACGATGGGCCTAGTCCTCTTGCTAGTATTGGTTTATGGTGGTCGAGTATTTTATTATAACCTGATCGACCCCGATCAAGTTTTTGGCGCCGTTGCCGGGGAGCCAACGGTCAATTTTATATATAAATAATTTTTTTTATTCATGTCGAGTTTTCTGTTTTAGAGTCAGGTTTTACGTTTTGAGTCCCTCTGGTTGTCTGCTCTGTCTGAAAATTCCAGATTCTTAAATTAAAAAAAAAAATTAAAAAAAAATATATATATATATTATTCGGTCGACCGAGAGACCTCATTCGGTCGACCGAGAATTTATAATTTTTTTGTTTTGTTGTGTTCTTGTTCTGTTCTGTTTACACGGTTTCTGATTTGTGTTTTCGAGTCTGGAATTTCGCGTGTCTGTTTATCCCCGTATGTTTAATCCGTAAGCGCATGGGAGACCATGTTAAAATCAGTCTACGGTCTATTTTGTTTTTCTTCTGTTTGCAGAAACCAGGGAAGCAATAATCTGAGTCAGTAATTTTTCAAAGGCGCTGAGAAAATAACCCAGCAAACATGTGGAGCTACAAATCTAAGATGGGAAAAGCGATGGAAGCAATACCTTTAAAGCACAAAGATGGCTCCGAATTTTTTTTTAAAGGCTTAAATTCTTCGTGGTACAATGTTGAAGGCAAGGTACTACCTTTTTTTTGCTTATGTTTTACTACCTTGTGGTTTTTTGAGCATAAGTTAGCCTATACATGAACCTTAGTATGAATCTTGGCCCGGAGTGGTTTGTAAGATTAATTCTATTAGTGTGGAAGGTTACGCCCCCAAATCGTCTCATCATCTAGAGGGTGTAAGGAAACATGTAGTCGTTGAAAGGAAGCGGTGAATAAAGAGTTCCTCGTAGTTCTGTTAAAATCTCTTTGTCCTATGCATGAGATTGCTTCTACTGGCCAGGGGAGCAACAAATTGTGTAGTTTAAGCATTCACAATCTAAAGAAGACGTTGAGTTTTGAGAGAACACCATCTTCTTCTTTCGTTGAGTTTTATGGTGATGGCTTCTCGGTGAACCCACCTTAAACAGAAACGAGATTACGCTTTGGGTGACAATTTAGAAATCGGATACTCTTAGTACTGTGGTTCGGAAATGGTCTAACCATGGCTGGGCGAGTTCAACCGAGCTTCGGCTCAATCGACTCCCCTCCACGTGTGATGTACGTTACAGCAGTTCAACAAGACTTAGCATAGCCGATAAGCCTTCAGGCTAAACGGGGCTTAATCTTGACGGATTGGCCTGAACTGTCACATATGTTCCAACGAATAAGACGGCGTAGGCTTGCCTACATAACCGACCTTATTCGGAGTACTTAGATTCATTGTTTCTTATTGTCAAGGCCAAAACCGTAATTTTAACTGAGTTTCTTAGAATTCACTAATTCCTAAAACGAGTGCCGAGGTAAGAGCCTTGTATAAATGGTATGGATAAATGTCGTTTCCTAGGTCTCACAACCAAGGGAAGGGTATTAATCCGCAAAAGCGACAAGCCACCTCTAATAGTGCTCAGAGGGTCAAAGTCTGGCAATCCAAGAATGATAACTGACAAGGATAATCTTTGGAAAGTCGAGCTGGGGACTTTAAACTCAGAACTACTTCTTGAAAACCCTTATTTCTCTTTAGGATTATAGGTTTTGTTTTCTTTGAGTCAAATAAGAGTAACGTGAAATATGTTGAGGTTTTTTATTTTTCCGTGTTCCGATGGCCATTGGGCTAAGGATGTGCAAAACTTTTTTACTCAATATAGGCCTCATGAAATAAAGTTCCGTAGGAGAGTCGAAAAATTGCTAAAGAAAAGGAAATTTAGCAAACAACCTTAAGATGGAAGCATTAAGAGAGCTTGAGAATTACTGAAAATGTAACAGAGAATGATTGGTGCGAACAAGAACAATTTTGGTCAACTTCCAAAATCTTTTAGAATGGTGATCCAATGAAAATTCAAAGTGGTGCGCAATTCATTCTGTAACTACCCTTATCCTTTCATTTACACCTTTTCACCCTTCAACCTTTTCGATCCTCTCACCAATCTGGCCCAACAGTTCACATTTCTAACCATTCTTTCATCGCCTCTCTTTCTTTCCATCCGTTTCACTCTCCCACCCAATCCCATTCCTTTAAACAATTCTCAATCCCAAAAACACAATTTCTTACCCACCCTTTATCTTTTCTTCCCATCCTTATGTGTATCTTTTTCTAAACCCAGCATAGTATCAACCTCCATTTTGTTTACAAAATACCTTTGTGTTGCGGAATTTGAAATATTGCTAAGCTTTAGTGATTATCTTTTATCATTTTGATTTTCATGATCCTAGTTGGGGTAAGTGTAGCTCTGACCCTAGCTAGATTTTAAAGGTTTTTGGTTCGATCAAAGTACAACTTATCTTTCTACTGGAAGTTTTAAATTCCACATTTTTTCCGTCTATTCCGGCATTTCTTGGATGATAAGTTTTATTCTGAACTATCACACCGATCTGACCTTGTTGATGACGGTTATGACTTTTACGTGATACATTGGGTTATTAGTAATTTCGAGGAGTAGCTACATCTTCCTAAGTTGTTGATATCCAATGCAAGCGAGAATTTTCTGCGCTAACTGTTTGATTTTATCGTTATCCTCTAGGTCGCATTCAATCTGTTATACCTTACCAAGTTTCTCTTTTCCTGGATTGAATACCTTTTCGATCGAGTCACCCTCGTCTTTTCCCACGTCGGGTAATGCTTTTTGATCTTTGTCTTCTCCACCCGGTTTAGAATATTTAGGCGGTGGAGGTTGTAGATGAAGACCATCATCTTTAGTTGCTTGTTTATTTTTCTTTCTATTTAGTATTTTTCTTGTCATTGGTTGTATAAAATAAAGTGGCTTAAACTGTTTTTAGGTATTTATACCTCATTACTGCCACATTATTTTATAACTTCCATAGACATGGTATTTGACGGTTTCGTGGAGTTTGTCTGCTTATACAGGTTTTCACTTGCTTCTCCACAACGTGCTGAAATTTACTCCGATCTTTTTCCTTTACTTGAGAGCCGTTTCCAGAGCTAAGTCTTTTTCCTAACTTCTCATTTATTTTTGTCATTGAGGACAATGCCACGTTTAAGTGGGGGGTAGGAGACTTAGCCATGTTATGTTATAATTGAAAATTGAATGAAACGGCACATGATTGAAAAATTTGAATAAATACCATATTATGTATCTCATACCCTTAGAATTGTGAGTTCCTAGCTAAGAATTGATAGGAAAGGAACCAAGTTTCATGAGTACGTGATCATTTTATACTTATGTTAAGTAAATTTAAGGATATTCATGCCCGTTTTTGCAAGTAGTTATTTATTATTCAATTACTCAATCGTGAATCGAGTATACCGCGCAAATCATAATAAGCGAAGAAATTATGTGTACATTGCATAGATGATTGGTTATGTAGACTTAGTGTCGATACTTATTGGCCGATGTATTCTTATCTTCTTGCCAACAAAAGCGGAGTAATAAGCTTGAGACGTACTGTGTTTTAGCAAAATGTTAGACATCGGGCTTGTAGTAACATTACCAAAGTAGCCCCGCGCTTGTGGTAATATTCAATGCTATACATGATCTAAGATAGGGGGATACTCTAAAAAGTTTTCTTCCTTGAGATTAATAGTATTTGAAAAATATGAAGATATGAAAAAATATTCAACTCTTTAAGAGGCTTTGAGTAGTACTCGGTCTCCAAGTCCAAAATCCCTATAGATACGCTCTTGCTTATTGCTCTAGTGCTTCAAAAATTTAAAGGCTTCAGAAGTATGAATGCTGAGGTTGGTAGGTTGAGATTACGAAGTTGGCATAAACTCTAATCTTGCCACGAATATATAAAACTAAATGCACATGCACCCATCACTTCGATTCATAGTCAGTAGTGAATAACGGATATCTTATGAGCATGACTAGTATGATTTGACTTGAGTTTCTTGTGTAAGTATGATTTGACCATAGAAAATGTTGTCTTGGGGAATGACTTATTGATGCTTTGTTCGGGACGATCAAAGTCTAAGTGGGGGGTAGTTGATGACGGTCAAATTATACCTGTAAAAGTCATCAACGTTGACCTTAAATCGAGATTAATAATAGATATTTCATATTAAATCACATGTTTATATTTATTATTTAATGTTAAGTGATTATTAATATGATATTTGGTATTTAGCCGTTTTCATTATTAAAAGCCGATTTATTGTGCGATAAATGATGATTTTGTAGATCACGACAAATCGAGAGGATTAATGTCATTCAATCAATGGTCTCAAGATAATAGAGGAAGAAAATCGGAGCATTAAATGAAAGATTAATCAGATCAACACGCAAGCGTGCAGTGGGGAACAAGTCAGACAAAGAGACGCGTTTAACACGTGTAAAAATGGCTCGGTCGACCGAGCCTATCCATTCGGTCGACCGAGAGTGTCGGCTCGGTCACTTATGGGATTTTCGCGTGTATATCTTCTAGATCCTCCCTAGGTCGGTTACGACCTCTATATATAAGCGACGGCCTACGAAATTTGTAAAACACACCTTAGACACCAACATATACCTTAGAATATCATTCAATAAAATCACTCTATTCATATCTTGATTCAATGTAGTTTATTGAGGGTGTTTCCAGCAATTTAAGGGCTGCATTATGTAAGCCTTTATTTTCTGTTTCTTTTCTTTTAAGTAATTAATCCCTCCCAATTATGCTTTATTGTTTGAGTTAGTTAATCATAGCTAGATGATGTAGATCTAGGCTATGACGTTAGGGATGTGGCGAAGCCTTGTCTATGAGGATCCCATAACCTACGTCATACACTTAGTATTTATTCATGAATCTACTTGATTTAATTAATGCGTATCTATGTTAGTTTATATGAATGCTTTACGAATTACTGTTTAATCCGTTGTGTATGATGAAACGCCGAGAGATACATTCGGGGATGTAATGCGGGGAAAAAGACCATTCGGTCGACCGAGCCCCGACTATTCGGTCGACCGAGCCCTGTTTTATCCGTTAAATAGCCACGTCTTTATGGTTAGGTTAACTTAATAGAATTTATCATCTCAGTAGGTATGGCTACGGCTACGTTGCTCGTCTGTTTTAATTAGCGTATGATTAGGAAATACCAATATAGGGCCCCTAGGTTGGCTCATGAATGATCTTCCGGGACTTTCAGCGAGATCTAGGTAGGTTTTGTATTTGGGAATTGAGCTCACCTAGTTATACGTAAATCGTAGATTAACATGAAACCGTGCAGGTAATTGTTAATGGGACAGAGACTGATGCGATCGTTTAGGAAGTATGCCTAACCATAGGAATGTTGCCTAGACGAGGTGTACGGTTAATATCGGCATCCTTAGAGTCGTAAGCGTGTGAGTTATATGAGATGGAGGCACTAAAAGGCGAAGTCACGTAACAATATCACAGTGATTTAGTGACTTACCGGTGCTAAGTCAAGTTAAAGAGGATGACTCCCGTAGCCAATCTAAGATAGATACAAACGGATTGACGAGTTAATAAGTTCGTTTATTATATAAATTATCTAGGTCCAAACGATAAAGACTATAATTGGGGAGGTTAATTATGTTGTGTCGAGTCGTGTCTTTACTTTTCTTGTCTTATGTTGGTCGTAGACCGCCTCTATGTCCTTGACATGTGTAATTAATTGTTTGTATATGAAATGATCCACAATTGGTTCCCTGTGGGATCGACCTTGATTCACTATAGCTATACTACGATGGGCCTAGTCCTCTTGCTAGTATTGGTTTATGGTGGTCGAGTATTTTATTATAACCTGATAGACTTGGATTAGTTGGATGTAATAGTTATCTTAGTAGCATTGGATTTCGATGATTTCTTTTGAATGTAATAAGCATTACATTTTATTTCTACCTTTAGTGATTCTTATTCTTTAATGTTTGGAAAAAAAATTACCCGAGTCTTTTAGCTTCCGTTTGCTTTAATTTGATACGACGTAGTAGAGGCTTACGTGTAAAATGAATTTAATTTATTTTATACGTGCCGAACGTTCCTTTTCCGGATAAGGACTCGGTGTCCGGAAATGGGGCGTTACAGTTGGTATCAGAGCCAAAGCGTTCATTGCTTTACTAGGCTTCTTTTCCTTAAGATAAGTTCTTAGACCACTTAGTGACATTCTGATCTCCCTTGATCTCTCAGAATGGTAGTAACCAGAAGAGGTGTTTTTGGAGTTGGAAGTTCTAGAGTTGTACCAGAGGCTAGACAGAATCTGAATGAAGCAACGGTTGTTGGAAGAGTGAAGAGTTGATCAGCTAAGACTTCATTAGAATCAGGAACTACCTCAGAATGTTGGTTCTCTTGTACAAAAGGATGTTACCTCTGTGGAGATAAATGACATATTGCAAAAGTTGGTCCTATAAGAGGTATTTGAAGGAATCAAGGAAAACCATTGAAGAAGTGAAAGTTAACCAACAAAGGTGTTTTCTTTGGACGCAGTCATACCGAGCATCTTTTAGTTTGTTTATTTACCTTAAGTACTTTATGACATGAATCAATTCATGTTGAAAAAGTGCAAAAGTTAATGAACCGACTTTTTGATACGTCAATAATGGACAACTTAGCTATACTAACTATCAATAGCATAAGAGGTTAAAAGTTTTGGTACTAAGAAAGATAGCTAAGTAAGATAAGCTTACCTTTCAACCAATAGGAAATCTTGCGGACACCATCCGGGTAAGTATCTATAGAGGGTTTTTCGTTGGTTAGAATTTGGTTTCAGCGGTCAAGAGTTGGTTTTGGGTTTGGAAAGTTGTAGATCTTCGGTTCTTGGGTTGGTTAGATCAAGTGGTTGTTTCAAGTTTGATCAAGTGAAGCTTCTGTTTGAGTGAGAGATGAAGAGAGAATGTGCTAAGGAACTTAAATGGTGTGTTTATAATGAAGGGTGTTAAAGTTTTAGAAAGTGACAAAATATGGTTAATTCTTTGGGTCCAGTGCAAAGGAGTAATCACCCACCAACCAAAGTAACAGGGGAAGTGGAATATGGAATGGTTAGTGAGTTGTCAGAATTTTACAGCCTATACAAAGGAATATGAGTATTATATAAAGAGAAAATGTTTAGATAATGGAGTTTTCCAGGTGGTGTAAAAATTTTGGAAATTTTGGACGAGAGGAAGTTGGTCAAAACCAAGTCTCCTTGCGGTGTACATGAGCTGTCAGAATTTCCAGATTTTTACCCCTGAGTTGAGTTGCAGATTGTGAATAAACGGAAAAGAATTTAAAATGGTTCCAAGACAAGATTCATAGACAGAAGAGTCCTCTGCAACATGTCAAAAATTCAGGTCATTTGAAGATGTTTAGCCTATTAAGAACAGATGAATAAGTGAAGGTGTCACTGCAGAATTTCTGGACAGAGTGTCTGATAGTAAAGTGGACTTTCTGAACAAACCGTGTGGATTATGAAGTTGATGCGATTATTCCGAAGAGAGGAATTGTAGATAAGACTTATAGAGATAATGTTTACAGGCCTAGTAAGAAGCGACATCCGATAATTTCAGCGGTTAAGGCTATAAGAGCTTGTCAGAAAGGTTGTGAAGGCTACTTGTTGTACGTAGTGGACGTGGAACAAGTGAAGCCTGAGTTAGAGGAAACCCCTGTAGTAAATGAGTATCCTGAAGTGTTTCCGGAAGAGTTACCGGGAAACATTCCGGATAGAGAGATTGAATTTGAGATCAAGTTGATACCAGAAGCGGCACCAGTTGCCAAGGCACCTTATAGAATGGCGCCGGCGGAGTTGAAAGAGTTGAAAGCTCAGCTTAAGGACATGCTCGAGAGGAATATAATTCAGCCTAGTACTTCACCTTAGGGAGCCCCAGTGTTGTTTGTTAAGAAGAAAGATGGTAGCATGAGGATGTGTGTAGACTACAGAGCGCTGAACAATCTCACCATCAAGAATAAGTACCATTTGCCAAGGATTGATGAATTGTTTAACCAGTTGCAAGGCAAGAGAGTGTTTTCCAAGATCGATCTTAGGTCGGGTTATCATCAGTTGAAGATCAAGGTAGCAGATATACCGAAGACGGCTTTCAGTACGAGGTATGGACATTATGAGTTCTTAGTCATGCCTTTTGGACTCACTAATGCTCCATCTGCATTTATGGATTTAATGCAGCGTGTCTTCATGCCATACTTGGACAAGTTTGTGATAGTGTTCATAGATGACATCCTAGTATACTCCAAGGATGAGAAAGAACATGAAGAACACTTAAGGATAGTGTTGGAGACTTTGAAGAAGAATCAGTTGTATGCTAAGTTTTCCAAGTGTGAATTTTGGTTGAATCAAGTGAGTTTCTTGGGTCATGTCATTTCTGGAGATGACATTAAGGTTCATCCGGCAAAGGTTGAAGCAGTTGAGAAGTGGTCCAGACCGACTACAGTTTCAGAGGTTAGAAGTTTCCTTGGTTTGGCTGGCTATTATAGGAAGTTTGTTCAAGACTTCTCAAGGATAGCTACACCACTTACCCGGCTCACTCAGAAGAATGTGAAGTTTGAGTGGACCAGTGAGTGTGAAGATGCTTTTCAGACGTTGAAGAAGAGGTTGACTACAGCCCCAGTTTTGGCAGTTCCGGAGATCTTTGATAATTATGACGTTTACACGGATGCTTCGGGACAAGGTTTAGGTTGTGTGTTGATGCAGGGAAGGAAGGTAATTGCTTATGCATCCCGACGAGTTGAAGGTGCATGAGAAGAATTACCCAACCCACGACTTGGAGTTAGCGGCGGTTGTGTTTGCCTTGAAGATTTGGAGGCACTACCCGTACGGAGTTAAGGCCGGGATCTTCACCGATCACAAGAGTTTGAAGTATTTCTTTACCCAAGAGAATCTGAATATGAGACAGAGGAGATGGCTAGAGTTCGTAAAGGATTATGATTTGGAGATACAGTACCATCCGGGTAAAGCGAATGTGGTAGCGGATGCTTTGCGCAGAAAACCAGTATTTGCGGTTTCAAGTGTTGAAGTTGTGGCAGAAAGGCTAGACGGGCTGCAAATCCAAAGTTTTGATCAGATTGAAGACCGGCAGTTTGTGGCACCGTTGTTAGCAAGGTCTGAGTTGATGGATGATATTCGGGAAAAGCAAAGATGAGAATCAGTTTTGGTTGATTTGAAGCGAGTTGCAAGAGAAAAGCCTACGAGTGGGATATGTGTTAGATAAGAATGGAAATCTTTGGTATCGGGATCGTCCGTGTGTGCCTAATATTGCGACTTGAAACGAGAGAGTCATGGAGGAGGCACATAGGATTGCTTTTGCGGTCCATCCGGGAGCTACTAAAATGTACAGAGACTTGAAGGAAAAGTTTTGGTGGCCTTCGATGAAACTGGAGATAGCCAAGTTCGTTGCAGAATGTGACACTTGTCAGAAGGTGAAGGCAGAGCATAGAAGACCGGGAGGAATGCTTAAGCCATTGGATATCCCCGAATGGAAATGGGATAAGATCACGATGGATTTCATCACCGGTTTACCTAAGACAAGAGGCGGACATGATGCGATTTGGGTGATTGTGGATAGATTGACCAAATCCGCTCATTTCTTACCATATAAGGTTGATATGCCTTTAAAGAAGATGACGACACTATACTTGGATAATATAGTGAAGTTACACGGAGTACCTATCTCGATAGTTTCGGATCGTGATCCAAGGTTCGTCAGTCGGTTTTGGAAAAGTTTACAAACAGCTTTCGGAACCAAGTTGGATTTGAGTACGGCCTTTCATCCTCAGACAGACGGACAATCTGAGAGAACCATCCAAACACTTGAAGATATGTTGAGAGCTTGTGTTTTGGAAGTAGGCGGATCATGGGATGATTACCTACCGGTAGCGGAGTTTGCTTACAACAACAGTTACCATGCAAGTATAGGCATGCCACCGTTTGAAGCCTTGTATGGAAGAAGATGTGTAACGCCGTTGTTTTGGGATGAAGTCGGGGAAAGACAAATCACCGGGCCGGAATTGGTTGAGCAAGCTAAAGAAAGGGTTCAAATTTGGTCAAGAAGAATGCGAAGGCGGCTCAAGATAGACGAAGAGTTGGGCGGATGTTAGAAGAAGGCCCTTAGAGTTTGAAGTTGGTGAAAGAGTGTACCTACGAGCTTCACCAATGAAGGGGGTGAAACGCTTTGGACAAAAGGGAAAGCTGAGTCCGAGGTATGTTGGACCTTTTGAAATTCTGGAAAGAATTGGACCGTTGGCTTATAAGCTTGAGCTACCAGAATCCATGTCAAGAGTCCACAACGTGTTTCACGTATCGATGTTGAAAAAGTGTTTGACCAAGACGGATGTTGAGACAACGGTTGATCCGGAAATCCTACAAGATAACCTTTCGTATGATGAGAAACCGATCAGGATTTTGGACCGGAAGGAAAAGATGGTTAAGAGAAGAATGATTCCCTTGATTTTGGTGCAATGGAGTAATCATTCACCGGAAGAAGCTACGTGGGAAGTCGAGGATGATATGATCAGTGAGTTCCCAGATTTTATGGACTTACCAGGAATGTTCTAAGTTTCGAGGACGAAACTCCTTTAAGGGGGGAAGAATGTAATATTCCGATTTTCGGGAAAGGGCAGACGTGTCATTTTGCGAAAACGAAATATTGGGTTCGGTTCCTTTTATTAGGAGTTTAATATTTTGGGTATTTATGTATGTATTTTCGACATATATATATAAATATTTAAGGAAGAAAATCTGATTTAATAAGGGTGATTATGGAAAATCATGGAAATTAGGTAATAATTGGGATTTTTCCTATTTAAGGAAAAAAACCTAAACACTCCCCTAACTTTAATCAGATTTTTCAATCCCCAATTTTCTATTTCCTGCGTGTGAGCTTGAGAGAAAGAGGCTGAGATACTTTCATCGATATCTGAGTCGATTCTTGATCGTTTTCAGTTTCGAGGGAAGCACCGGAATCGTCGTGAGAAGGGCGTCGTTTCAGTATCAGAAAGTTAAAGCTTTGGCTAAGGTATGAATATCGCCTCTAAGGGCTGTTTTGATCGTTTATGGTGATCGTTTTAGAAGCCTTTGATCGATTCTAATTCGTTTTTGGGATTGGTCATCTAGGTGGTTGTGTAAAAGACTCTGTTTTGCTGCAGAATTTCGGAGTTGAAGATTGAAATTTTGCTTGCTAAGGTAAGAAGCTCTTCCTACGATCTAATTATGGTGGAGAGTAGTTAGATCAAGATTTAAGATGTTTTGGTGCAAGAAAGATGTATCTTTTGATTGGTTAATGATCCTAGATGCTATGATACGGTTAGATATGCGTTTAGGCGTTTTCTCGTGTTAAAGTTCTTTCTTGTTTGTGTTAGAAACGGATTAGAAATCGAGTTTGAAGATTTGGGGGTTTTGGGAAAAACGCAGGTGGACGGGCGTCTGCATAAGCGGACGGGCGTCCGCATAAGCGGACGGGCGTCTGAAAGCTTAGAAACTCAAACGGGCGTTTGCCTTAAGCGGACGGGCGTTTGAGGAGTGATTTTACATACAGGTTGTAGCGTTTTTAGGTGGACGGGCATCCAGTTATAGTGGACGGACGTCCAGTCCCAGACGGACGTCCATAGGGTTGGACGGGCGTCCAATAGGGTTTAAACGAGCGTTTAGGGTTTCAGACGGGTGTTTGATCGGTTTACCTTGTTTTATTGATCTTAAGCGATTCAGTTTAGTTCAGGCTTCAATGTTATGTTATTTATTGGTTTGAGCTTTTAATTATGATGTATTAAGATTAATTAAAAATGAACTAGCTTCGATTGTACTTCTGATGCGTTCAGTTAAAACACCGAATGTACTCTTAAAGGGAGTTGAAGTTCGGATCCGTCGGAAGGGCATGAAAGGGCTGGTGCTTTGGTGAACTAGAGTTCATCAATGTCTGTGTATTTGCTAGGACTTGTCCGTGTCTAGTGGTCTAGGTACGAGAGTAGGAGATGTGATGGGGCCTACTTGAAAACACTAGGGATGGCTAGTTAATTCACATCAATACTTACATATGTGTAGTAAAAGATAAAGCATCATCTATTCTCGGTTAGACACTATTCCATACCGGCGATGTGATACGTTCATAAAAGGTGGACAACACCGCCGGCCTTAAACGGTTGAAGGGTAGTGGAGGAAATCCATCGGACGTATACGCATGCCGGGGAGACCCCGGAGCTAATCGGTGCTAATCACCGTTAATTAGCAAGTATATCTTCGGGCTGATGAACGCCATGCGCAGTGTCCTTGAGTAATGACGCAACAAAGATAAGCTAAGTAGAAACGTATAGTCATGACCTGTTGATGGACATGAAGTGAACCCTAGATTGAGTCGTTTTCATCAAGATAATCTATTAATAACAAACCTTAATTAAATTGTAGCTTCTACTTCTTACTATGTACATTGTACTTACCTCAAATGCATGTTTATTTATGTGTTTGGGGGAGAGAAGACGAACAGGTTGGTGATGGTTTCGAGGAGGACTTTGATGACGACGTTTGAAGACGCCGGAGTTGAAGACTCTTATTTATTTTTGTTCCTTCATTTATGCTATTTCATAGACTTGGATTAGTTGGATGTAATAGTTATCTTAGTAGCATTGGATTTCGTTGATTTCTTTTGAATGTAATAAGCATTACATTTTCTTTCTACCTTTAGTGATTCTTATTATTTAATGTTTGGAAAAAAAATTACCCGAGTCTTTTAGCTTCCGTTTGCTTTAATTTGATACGACATAGTAGAGGCTTACGTGTAAAATGAATTTAATTTATTTTATACGTGCCGAACGTTCCTTTTCCGGATAAGGACTCGGTGTCCGGGAACGGGGCGTTACAGTTTATACGTCAATACTCATTTCACAGCCTTGTACCATATTTAACCTTGTAGTTATAATTGTCTTGTATCATATTTAGCCTTGTATCAAATCTAGTATAATTTAATATTTAATAGCCTTGTAAAATCTAATATATAGTGTAATCTAATATTTAATTGCCTTGTATAATATATTTGCCTTAGCCTTTTTAATAATTTAATAGCTTTAGTATAATCAAGAACTAGTTATGGCCTTATATATGTATATATATATATATATATATATATATATATATATATATATATATATATATATATATATTCGTATACATGTTGGTGGTCCTTGAAAAGACTTTGGTTAAGTTTAGTGGGGGGGGGGGATGAATAAACTTAACACTCAAAACTTTTTGGAGCTTAACAGATCAGCTGATCTTATAGTCTGCTGACTATAGCCTATAGGGTCTGCTGAGTCTGATGCGGCGGAATATTACTTAAGCATTTTTACTTATTGTTAAAAGATGATACTAAGTATTAGATACTCAGTAGTGAGATGTGTGTGAATTCAGTAGCTAGTTTAGCAGATTGATGTGGATAAACTTGCATTAAAAAAAATGCAGAAAATAAATGTTGTAAATAAAGCAAGGCAAATTTTATAGTGGTTCCACATGGTGTAATCCTATCAGTCCACTCTTCTTCCTGTGATGTTGGAGGAAATTCACTAGAGTCTTTTGAGGTTGCGGTTACAAAAGTCCCTATGTTGTTTGTCCTTGACCAATAACTATGGCTTCACAAACTGAATACTAAGAACAAGTAGGATTGATATTCCTTAGTACTCCACTGGTCCTTGAAGTGTAGGATTGCCTCTTCACCAGCTCCCCCACAAAAACAACAGTTCTTGACACTCATCAGTGCTTCTCTGTCTTCAGGTTTCTTTTTGAAAAAGAAAGGTTTGAATCAAGAAAGTGATTCAGCTTCAGCAAGCTTTTGATCAGGATGATAAGATCAACAACTTATGTCCTCCAAGTGTAGATACTAGATGATACTTGAATGCAGTAACACTTGAATAATTTCTGGATCAGTATGAATGCTCAGTTCAGTAGGGTGTAATGCTCTTGATTGCTTGTAGGTTCGTGAGTTATTCTGATTCCCAGGGTCCTCTATTTATAGGTGAAAATCATGTGCTTGAATTTGAATTTCAATCTGACCGGTATTGGATTTTCTGATTATTCCCTGAAATTCCTTATGTTGTACTCTGTGTCACTGTGTCAGTGTCCTTCTGACAGACAGACTGTCAACCAATGGTTTATCTTTAATATGAGATTGGCTCTGAATTCCTTACAACGGTCTGTTAATCTCCACCATTGATTAACTGATTAATCCAATGCTTGATATTCATCCTTATCCATTTAATCTTCCAAAACAAATCTTGAAACATATTAATCTGATTTATGTATACATGTCTAGTTCATGTGTTAGTTGAGGTATACACTTGGTCAGCTGACTTATGGCCTACTGTGTTCTTGAATGAACACTCAGTTGATTGCTTCTCATCTAACTTTTATTTGTGAAGTTAGGGTACACCATTTTAAATATTACCAAGTCCCAATCATGACATGTCCTTATAGTGAACTTAGACCTTCAATACAAGGTATATATGATCAGTTTAGGCCATCATAGACTTACCTAAATTCTTATCCCATATCCTTGGCTTTTAAGTCTTCATTACTAAGTTTGAACCCTTAGCCTTCAATACTGAGTTTGAACCCTCAGCCTTCAGTCTTCAGCAGGTCCTAGACACTCTACTGAACACCTAGTCTAGATAGGTCTACTGAACTAGTCAGCTGCCCCCTTTATAGTGCTTGTTTGATCAAACCTATACAAGGATCAAACTCTAGAAAACCTATACGTTCATTCTAGACATCTTTTTGCCTTTGCCCTATAACAACTAGTCTGACACTCATCATTAAAACTAAAATATGTCTAACAATTTCCCCCTTTTTTGTGATGATGCCAATACCCTCCTTACAGCAAAGCAAAAGGATAAAGACAGTAAAAACAGAACAAATTTCATTTATATATATCATTCAGGTTCAAGAATTCGTTCAAACATTATTACAACTAATTTCAGCAAAATATAAGATCTTGTGTAGTCTGCTAAATTAGTGTTTTTCTTGTTCTCTTTTCTATTGATACTCTCTGATTTCTCTTTGCGTATCAATCATCCACTGATTCTCAATCCTTGAGAAATCTATCCAAATGTGTATCTTCTTCCACCATTCCCATGCTTCTACAATAGTCAAATGAATACCTTGGAAAGTGAAAACTCCTCTCATATACATTTCCTTGAATTCATCTAGAGAGTCTTTTGTGGACAGTCCTCTCAGTCTTTGTTCTGGAGAATGTCCTCTTCCACCTCTTGTGCCACCTCTTCCAGTACCTCATATCTAATCCTTACTTCCTAAAGCTTCAGTCCCAGAAAAGAATTTAACCCTTCCCAGAATGTCATGTGATTGTAGGGTCTTCTTCTTGCATTGAAGGCAGTTGTAAATTCCTTCAGCTGGTCATCAATCAACTCTACTCTTCCGGACGCAGGGGTTTTAAATGCAGCAATTTCAGCTTCCTATCTCATTTGTTGCTAAACACTGGCTGCCTCTTTTGCTTTTGCTGTCCTACCTTCTTCCCCCTTATTGACATTATCAATAAAATGGTATAGTAGATTTAATACCCTTCTTGAGTAGATACAAGATTGTTCTATTGGCCTTCCATAATTTTTGTTCTAGTATCAACTGTCGTAATCCTGGATTGCAAAGTTTGTTCCAATAGATTCAACCTTTCAAAATATTTGGGATCATGTGGGGTAAGTGAAGGATTTTCAGCCATTTTATCAAACTTTATACGCAACTTAGTGATCTCCTCAGCAAGGTTGTCTCTCTTGGCATAATCTATCTTCATTTGACTAACTGCCAGATGTATATCATTGAATCTAATCTGTAGGTAAGTAATATAAGATGCAGATGCCTCAGTTGTCCTTCCTCTATTCTCAACCAGATTGACAATATCTTCGAATCTTTTCTCACTAGATCTCAGCTGACCTCTTAGCTGATTGACATCTTCCCCAACAGCCCTTAACTCTGGCAAGTTTTGACCTGGTATGGTGGAAGCAACACCAGCCATATTCTCAGTAGACCTATCCATATCATCATCAGGTCTTGGCTATCTTACAACTATTTCACTATTCCTATCCTATTCAAAAGGTTCAGGACTGCCTTCATACAGTCCAAGTTCATCAATAGCAGCTTGTTGTTCCCCTTGAATATCAGCATCAAGTTCTTCTTCAGGGGCTTCATCAACAAGTTCATCTTGACTGTCACCATAATCCACAAGTTGTTCTTCTTCACATTGTTCAGGAACAACATCAACAACTTGTTCTCTTTGATCAGTAGGGGCCTCCTCCAGCCCTAGTTCCAACCTTTGTTCAGCAGCAGTCTGATCCTCAGCCCGCTGAACCTTTAGTTCCGACCTTTGTTCAGCAGCTATTTGTAACCCAGCCTGCTGAACCTTCTCTTCTTGTTCAACTTGGATTTGTGTAGGTGTTAAAGTGTCAGATCCAGTTGCCATCTGTGGTGCTTCATGTGCTAGCATAAGAGTTACCAAATTTGGTTCAATTGGTGTATCTGGGATTACAACTACTGGAATAAGTTGTCCAACAGGTGCAACTACACCCAATTGACCAACTTGGCCTTCAACAATGGCATGGAAAATTTACATGTTTTCTTCTAAGACAGCTCCTGTTGTGCAACCATTTCCAGATTAACAACAACATCAACTAATGTACCATATGTGTTAATCCTGTCTTGAAATTGGACTGATTCTTCTGATACAACATCTATCTGTTCATTTCTTGTCACTTCATCAGAATCTCCCAAGGCAGCACCACCCAAAATGGTTGTTTGTTCAATTTCAGCTTCCAATTCACCAGCAAAGGCATCCAGTAACTCATCTTCATCTTCTATGATTGTCTTTCTGTGAATAAAAATAGATTCTGTTGCTTTAGTAGTATCAGCCGCCAACACTTCATCTTTAGTAACATCAACAGCCTATTGACCCTTAGTAGATTGTTTTGAATCCTCAGCAGGTTGCTCCTTTTCCTTCTCAACAGATTTTTCTTGTTCAGGTTCTGCTGTCCTTTATTTGACAACACCACTTGTCTCTCCAGGATGCATAGGATGATCATCATCAGAGTCAGATGATGATGATGAATTATCAAAGTCACCAAATGGTTTGTATTTTGGATCCTTAAACAGTAGATTTCCTGTCCTCATTCCTTCTTCAACAGCTTCTTGAAGTCTGGACACTAACTCTTCACATTTTACAAGATCTATCAGACTCTCAGTTCCTAGAGATTCAAATGCCCATTCATCAAAACTTGTCATCATCTCAGCATCATATTTTTGCTTTTTGTAAAAACCCATCTCCATTGAATATACTGTGAGATTCTTCCATAGCCGGATCTCCTTGTTGTTTTCTTTGCTTTCTGCCATAAGGCATAGTAGGTCTCCTTACAACAGGTTGTGGCTCAACAGTTTGACCTCCAAAAGTCTCCACTAGATGAGACAAAGTTTCTTCAGCAGAGTGAAAGGTTTTGGTAGTTGTTCAGTTGACTGAGGAATATTTGTGTCAACTACCTCCATTTGTTCAACACTTTCTTCCCCATGTGTTACATCACCCTCAGGGAGTTTTTCAGCTCTTACTTCCCCCTGTGTTGCAACTTCCACAGCAGGGGTGTGTACAATTTCGGCAACCTTCTCAGCAGGCTTTTGTACAACATCAACAGCCTCTTCAGTAGGCTCTTCCTCACATTCCTCTTCTTCTTCTGCTTCATCATCTTCTTATTTTTGTTCTTCCAAGGCTCTTAAAACCTTTCCCTTTCCATGTTTGACCCTCTTCTTAGCAACTTGTTTAACCCTTTTCTTTGGTCTTTCAGAGGATTCAAACAAGGCTTTCAAGTGCTTCATTGCTTATAGCCTTCATTTTTCTTAAGTCTTCCTTAATTTTCTCAGTAAAGATTTGAGCAACTGTTGACTTCACAGGTACAACAGGTGCAGGGGAGTCTACTGTTGTACTTGTCTCAACAGGTTTTGCAGAGTCTGCTGGTCTTTTAGACTTAGTAGGCTTAAGGATATCAGTTATATTCCTTGTATCTGACTTAGAAACTATTGTTGATTTTGTGTGTTCAACAAGTTTCTTCTTATCTAATGATTTCCTTGATTCAGCAACTTGAGGATCAACTTTCCTTTTTCTTCTTAAATCCGGATTTGGTTCACTTTCTTCTGGTTGATCTTCATTATCATCATCATCCAGACCAGGAATTGGTGTATTCACTTCAGGTTCATACTTGGATTTGTTGATGGTATAGGGAGCAACATCTTCAATTTGCAGATAATTCAGAATTCTTTGAACCATCAAGCCCATAGGTTTCATTTTGATGAAGAAACCAGATCAAATATACTTAACCGACTTTTTGCCTTTCATCCTCTTTTCAATGATATCCCTTTCCTCTGTCATCACTTTCTTCATATAGTGTACAAAAAAACCAGCCCAATCAAACTTCATACTTCATGAAATGATAATCATCAGATCAATCTTAGGCCCTGATAAGGTATCATAACTTCCAGATAATCCAAGGGCATTTTTGGCTAAATATTTGCTCAGCTGACCATATTCTTGGGTTATATACCTGACATTGATCCCAAGTGATGAAGCTTCATCACTATCAATCTTGATTGAATCAACAAAAGCTAATCTGGGTAGCTGCATGTTTTCTGGATTTGTTGGTGCTCCATTTCCTTGTGAGAATCCAAAAATCTCCCTTAGCAGGTCTGAAGAGACAAGAATCTCCTGACCATGACTTGTTGTTGTAAACTCTTCTTTGTCCGGTGTTACAACCATGCTTCTCCAAAAATCACACACATTAATGTATGAAATTGTGTCCAGCCTTACGTTCAAGCCATTCTCCAAACCATCATAACGACGAATGGATCTTCCAAGATTTATAGCTAAATCTCTCTTACCAGCCTCTTTAACAAAACATCGAACATTGAGACTGTTACCGGTAAAGATATCATCGGCGGACATTTTTGCAACTTGATATTTTGAGAAGAAAAAGTGTTTTTGCAAGAGTGTAAGCAAGATCTTGAGTGTAAACTGAGAGAATGTAAGAATGATTCTCTGTAAATTCTCTGTTATATAGGAAATGTGGGTACATAAACTCCGGGCACGTACTGTGTTTTTTACATGATCCAATACACGAACTAGTACCATCCGATGAGAAAATGCCAAGTGTCCCACTATATAACCCACACTAATTGTAAGAAACAATTATGTCCTTGTAACAACAGTAATAAAGATAAGGTCAAAACCTATTAACTTCATTTGTTGACTTTCATTCAAAGTTGACTTCATCAGCAGATTGAGCCAACAACAGACTTCTTGGTGTAGAGACTCTGCTGATGTGCTTCAGTAGAGAGTGAGTCTGCTGACATCTTGAGTACCTAGCTGATCTTCACATTTTCATCCAGCTGACTCAACATATAGAATTGCCCAACTGATATACAAGAAGAATTTTAATACCAATGACTGATCTGCCAATTGAGCGCACCCGGCAGGGCAAAGACCAATTCCCTTGGCAACTTCATTTTCTTAGCTGGCCAATTTTCAAGAGTATTTAGGAATTGTTGATACCAATGACTAATATGCCAAGTGAGCGCACCCAGTAGAGCAAAGACTAGTTCCCTTGGTGAATTCTAATGCTCTGCTGACCATCAGCATGTCAGCAAACCTTGATAATGCCAAGTTCAGTTCTTAACTTAGCAAATCTATCAACATCCAGATGCGTTGTAAAGATATCTGCAAGTTGATCTTCAGTAGGTATGTAAAGAACCACAACATCTTTCTTTTCAACATGAATCTCTTATAAAATGATGTCTCATATCAATGTGTTTGGGTTAAGTGCTTCTCTGTTTTCATGTTTCTTTTTGAAAAAGAAAGGTTTGAATCAAGAAAGTGATTCAACTTCAGCAAGCTTTTGACCAAGATGATAAGATCAGCAGCTTATGTCCTCCAAGTGTAGATACTAGATGATACTTGAATGCATTAACACTTGAAGAATTTCTGGATCAGTATGAATGCTCAGTTCAATACGGTGTAATGCTCTTGATTGCTTGTAGGTTCGTGTGATATTCTAATTCCAAGGGTCCTCTATTTATAGGTGAAAATCCTGTGCCTGAATTTGACTTTCAAATCTGACCGTTATTGGATTTTCTGATTAGTCCCTAAAATTCCCTCTGCCGTACTCTATGTCAGTGTGTCAGTGTCCTTCTATCAGACACACTGTCAACCAATGGTTTATCTTTAATTTTATTTGACTCTGAATTCCTTACAACGTTCTATTAATCTCCACCATTGATTAACTGATTAATCCAATGCTTGATATTCATCCTTATCCATTTAATCTTCCAAAACAAATCTTGAAACAGATTAATCTGATTTATGTATACTCAGCTGATGTCTGGTTCTTGTGTCTGCTGAGGTATACATTTGGTCAGCTAACTTATGGTCTGCTGTGTTCTTGAATAAACACTCAGCTGACTGCTTCTCATTTAACTTTTATTTGTGAAGTTAGAGTACACCATTTTAAATATAACTAAGTCCCAATCATCACATGTCCTATAGGGAACTTAGACCTTCAATACAAGGTATATATGATTAGTTTAGGCCATCACAGACTTACCTAAATTCTGATCCCATATCCTTGGCGTTTAAGTCTTCATTACTAAGTTTGAACCCTTAGCCTTCAATACTGAGTTTTAACCCTCAGCCTTCAGTCTTCATCATGTCCTACACACTCTACTGAACATCTATTCTAGATTGGTCTGTTGAACTAGTCAGTTGACCCCTTTATAGTTCTCATTTGAACAAACCTATGCAAGGATCAAACTCTAGTAAACCTATACATTCATTCTAGACATCTTTTTTCCTTTACCCTATAACAGCTAGTCTAACCCTTTTCATTAAAACTAGAATAAAACTATACAAGGACCCCTTTCTGTTTTCTGAGATTTATTTTCTGGATATTTCTTGTAAGAGCAATTAGAAGGCTTGTGTGATTGACAGAGTTTCAACACTTAGAATTATATCAAGAAAACGTTATATCCTTGTCTGTCAATGCCTTCTATTTATAGCCATGATTCCTTGATTTTGAATTTCGGTCCGTTGGCTATTTAATGCACAGAATAATCCTTGATTCTATCTTGATTTAAAATTCCTTGATTTCAGTGATCGGATTTTCTTTAAACGTTCCTTATAAAATCCGTCCTTGATTGATTATGCACTTATTGCTTGATCTTCCATATTTTCCACATTTTGAATACGTACAAACATCTTACTTAACTCTTCTGCCTTTTCTTTACTTTTGCCGGTGAGTAGTTATTTCACTTGACTGCTTCAATTGTTACTTCACCAGTCAAGTGACTGGTTTACTTGATCGTTTGATATCTGCTCTGCTGTTGATTTGTTTTTCAGCCGATAGACATATACTTCACCGATCCTTGATTTATTTGAGATCAATGTACACCATATTAGAAAAAGATTAAGTTTCATCACTTGTAATATATCTTAGACTTACCCAAGGTCATCACCGACATCTCTGGTTGTAAGTCAGTCCATAGGTCTTCACTTCACTGTGCTGGTTCCATGGCTGTCTTCACTGAGCCGGTCCTGCATCTACTGAGTCATCCTTTGAGTCTAGTACAGTGCTTGACCGACTAAACTTATACAACATGTCAGACTTCTAAGTAAAGCCTATACAAACATTTTTACAATTTTCAACTTATTTCAGGCTTGCTATAACAGCTTGTATGGCCATCACCAAAACAATAAAATGTTCCTAACAATTTTCCCTTTTTGATGATGCCAAAACCCTCATAAGCCTGAATATAAGAAAATTCAGTTTCATATAAAAAAGGAATAAACTCAGAAAATTTATTCATCCATAAAAAGCATTCAAGAGATATAATGATATAAGTTATTACAACTACACGTTCTTCAGATTCTCTTTGTACCTCTTTAATTTTGTAGTTTGGATCCCTTCCATGTCTTTCCAGTCTATTTCTGGAAACTTCCACATCCAATACTCCAATGCTGTTGAGTGAGATAGACTCACAAAGACCTTTTTTTGTCGAAAAGCAAGTTGCAATCAGCCATTATCTCATGTGCCTGTGGTTCTCCAAAGTGACTTTCCAGTCTTGCTTTGGATTCGGCGATGTGTGAATCTGCCATTTTCAGGTCCTTGTAAAAAGTCCATTGCTACTCGCTGTCAATCTGGACATTGGTCTGAAAAATATAACCAAGTTGTTGAATTCTTCCTGTCCCTCAGCAATTAAGTCATGAGGCCCTTGTGCTGAGAAGGGCACTGAGTGAATCTGTGTCCTGCTAGAGCTAGATGTGCCCTCAACTGCTCCTTATCTCTGAGGTGTATACTGCCTTTTTAGCTCATTATACATTTTGGGCAAGTCAACTCATAACTCATCATCTTGATAACTGAGCCAATCAGGCCATGCTGCATCTTGTGACATGTTCTTGGATAGACACGATCTTGAACTTGAAAGAATTCTCTCACACATCTTACCACTTTAGTTTCTCTCTCCTCTTTGTTTTTCAATGTAGAGAAATGTCTTTTGTAGCTTGAGTATCTTCCAGCAGAGTATCTTTCACCAGTTTGACTTTGACTACTTCTACTGCCTTTTCTGGTGCTGGATTTATGTTGACTACTTCCCGATCCTCTATGCTGACTTCCGGATCCTGGCCTTTGTTGGTTGCCCGATCTATCTCTGTGATCATCAGGTTTTTGAATTGGAAATGGCAGTCCAATGCAAGGTTCATTTCTTGCCCTTTGCCCTTTCTCTTTCTTCCTGAATTTTCCTTTGTTGCTGTTTAGCTTGGCCTATGATCCTGATTTCTCTGTCCCTTTCCCTCTTTTGTTCTTCAGTGAATAGTCTAATACTGCTTTCAAGCTTATCACTTCCCCCCTTTTTGGCAGCATTAGGGGAAGTTGTAGCAGTATATGATTTGTGGTTTCTGCCAATGAGACTAGATTATCAAGTTTTGTCTCAATCGCTGTGAATCTTTCACCATGTTCTCTTAGGTTTTCAGAGAAAGGTTGAATCCTATTCCCAAAAGCATTTGCCAAGGCTAGATTTTCTAGAGAGACATGCTCCTTGAGTTTTTTGCTTCTGTTGGTGTGATTGGTGTTCATCTAAAAATGAGAGTAGTTTGTTGCTTGATGACATTGTTCTACATGTCAATGTACTCAGATATAGCTTGAAATATGTTTTGCAGGCTGCTGCTCTCTTTCTTTAGTGCAGATTGGAGATTCCTCAACTAGATGGCTTCTTTCTTCAATTAATCAACCATGGCATCAACAACTGATTGAAAGGATTCATCAGATACACCAGTTGGAATTTGAGATATGGCTTGCCTTAAGTCAACTAGTGGTGTCTGAGCTGGTTCATGTTTAGTTTGTTGTATAGGATCCTGTTGTGGCAGTAGAATTGATGCCAGTGCATGTTTTTTCCGTGCTTGTCTTTTAGCCATTTTTTCTGGTTGAGTGACATCCTCACCTATAGATATTTCAAGGACTTGTGTTTTAGAGATAGCTTGAGTGGGACTTATTATCATTCCCCCGGGCTCTATGTTGGGGGTGGTCTTTACCGGTGTTCCAACAGCTGATCTAATATCCTGTGTATTGATAGGATCTGCTATTTCTACTTCTTGTTCAATAGATGGAATTTCTTCCACTGGTGCACTCTGCTGCTGTTGTTGTGCTGCTGCAGTTTTGTGGTCCCAGAGAAGGGTGAAAATATAGTCAGAGAGGGGGGGGGGGTGAATTACTATATTGGAGTTTCAAAAACTTTTATTTTCTTCCTTCACATAGGTGCACAACACCTTTGCATCATGTAACTTGTGAAACTGAATGGGTGTCATCTTCATACATTCCAGCAGGTGTGGGAGGGGGATTCCAAAGGATTTTATAACCCAGAAAATACATTTCTTTTGTTGCCCTTTCTTTGCTGCTATTTTTCCAGCATATATTTCTCTCTGAATCAACTCCTTAAGTATGTTGAATATGTAGTTGGCCCAGTTGAATTGCATACCGTCATAGATAATAGCCATCAGTTTTGTTCTTACTTCCGTCATACCATGCATTGATCCTAACTTTACTTCTTTGCATTTGATAATGAAATGAGAAAATTCTTCAAATGGCTTTTTAAGTGCTGATCTAGGACAGTTGAACTTCTTGTTCTCAGGAGTTTCATCCTTGCCAATTTCCAGCTAGAACGCATCAGTGTCAATATCCATGTCTCCTGTGTTTTCTGGTCTTATGTTTGGGAGTTCAAGAAATCGGCTAATCAGGGCTGACGTAATCAACAGGTTCATTCCACGCACAGTGGTGGTGATTGAGTCTGGTGTTCCTTTCTTCTTACCAGGAACAACCTTACATTTTGCCAAAATAAGATCAGATTCTCATAGAAAATCCCTTTGATTGGTGGGTCGAGGAAGGTCATCAACCCCAAGTTTGCACATCCATCTGTTAGTCTTCGAGTTTGTGCGTCAATGTTGCATAAAGTGAGATAATGTTCAGGTTTGAAGAATGACCCGGTGACAATTGATTTCTCATACTATTCTCCAGACTTTTTGTTTGAGGAAGATGAAGCCATTGTTAAAACTTAGAGAAATTGTAAGAACAAAGGCTTGAAATTTCTGGAGAATTAGGGTTTGAATTTCAATGAGAGCGTAAGAAAATTGTGAGAAAGGTGAAGTGTTGTTTATATAGTGGGGGGTTTATAGTGTGAACATAGATGAATATGAAAGAATTTAGTGGGATTAATGGCGTGATTTTGTGTATATAAATCATGGTAAATTAGGGTAGTGGGATAGTAGATTGAGGTAAGTAATGATAAATCCCTAGAATCGAGGAGTTTCCGTCATTCCATCAATTCAAATAATAACTCCTGTATTTCAATCTCTGTGTTTGTTTAAAATAATAATCCACGTGTTTAATCTTCAATAATTAATGCTCCATAAATCTCAAAATTTCCACATGTGTAAATACTTTATTTTGTTCACACTTCACTTTACTGCTTACTCCACTGAGTGACTTGGCTGGTCACCAGTTGAAAAAGTATCTTTGCTAATACATATTTGCTGAGCTGCTTCAACAAAACAACTGTTCCTAACAACCATTTAAGTGGACTTCGCTGGTACCAGTGCTTTACCTGCCAAGTGAGCTCACGCAAAATGACAAATGTTCAGTCAGCTGGTGAATTCACTTTGCTGGCTACTCCAGTTAGCTGCTCCTTTTAAATTAGTCAATTTCAATCATTCCAAACTCATTTCTCAATTTAAAAAACCTTTCTTGACTGAGTGACTTAAAGAGTATGTCAGCCAGTTGATCTTCAATGGATATTGTTGGAAATAAAATTTACATTTTGTTGATGTTTCATCACTTATTCAGTTATTGTTTTTAGACCCCATTGATGAAGTGTCATAACTAGCTGTTATAGTGCAAAGCAAAAAGATGTCTAGATATCAATGTATAGGATTTATTAGAGTCTAGATATTTGCATAAGTTAAATCAGACAAGCATTGTAATAGTTCTAGATTGTGAACTGAGAAAATGAGAAACTAGAAGTTAGTTAAACTGAGATTCTATAAGAAACTAGAAAAACTGAGGGCACCAAAGAAAATCTGTAATAGGTAAGTTCGCTGAGGGAACATACTCAGTTGACTTACTTTGAAGACTGAAGAACTGAGGGTTCAAACTCAGTTATTGAAGACAGAAGAACTGAGGGTTCAAAATTAGTTTATGAAGACTAAGTCGAGACTATATAAGCTAGACTTCAGGCAAGTCTGTGACAACCTGAACTGACTATGTAGATCTTGTATGGAGAGCTAAGACACAGAAGGACAATGATGTCTTTGCTGATTAATTTGAAATGGTGTACTCTGATTAGATCAATAATAATCAGATGAAAGAAAGAGTACTGAGATTTTGAAGAAGAGCGAAACTCAGTTAATGCTCTTAGGAACTGAGAACTGACAAATGTTCTCAGTAAATTAGTTTTGGAACTGATGTTTAAGTAAAACTGAAGAAGAACCCAACCGTTGCAGTACAAGCAATATGATTGGAGGATAATCTATCCGTTCTGACAGTAACGTACAAGCAAGAAAGCAGGACCACTAACGGCTACAAGGATTCAAATTCAAATAATCTGACTGTTAGATAAACCCCTAAAAATGTGCTTCTTTTACAAACAAAATGTAGCAAAAGGAAGTGGGCGGAATTCTAAGAATCAATCTAGTCAAGAAAGATTAATATTTAGGGGGAACGTAATCAAAAATAATTCCTGCTAAACACTTAATTGCAAGATCAAGAAATTTCTTCAAGTGTTCATTAGCATTCAAGCATACCAAGATCTATCATTTGAAGAAATCATAGCTGTGCATAAACCTTTTTATCTAGAAGAAAAACTCAAATCACAATTGAATCATAGTTATTGATTCAAGTCTCAACTTTGATTTTATCAAAGGTTTTAGACTGTGAAACACCAAGAAGGTGTGAAGGACAGTTGAGTGCAGTCAGGAAGAACTGTGTTTGTGATGAGTGGTGAAGAGGCAATTCAACCCTCCAAGGACCAGTGTTTCAAACAATTGAAAAGCAGCCATTCTACCTGTTCAACAAGTGTTTAGATAGTGCAACTAGGGATTAGTCAAGGACTATCAGTTTAGAACTTTTTGTAACTGGGCCATCTCAAAGAAGTTCTGGTGGAATTTTCCTCCGCATCACATGGGAAGAGAGGATTGACATGATTACACCACATGGAACTCTATAAATCTTGTTTATTTACATTACGCATTTACTTACTGCATTATAGTCATAATCATCTAGTTCACACATTCACCAAACATAAGAAACTGATTCAGCATATTATTAGATAATTTCATATTTTATATATTGTTAATTTAATCCGCTGCCGGTTAACTAGACTAAGGATAAGTCAGTATTGACTTATACTCAGTTGAGTTAGCTTAACTCCGCACAAGCTTTAGTTGAACTCAATCTGGTTTAAGATTTAGTTTTTGGGAGCAATTTTGGTGATAAGTTTATTCACCCCCCTCTAAACTTGTGTTAGCCTTTCCAAGGGACCAACAATTGGTATCAGAGCGGTTCTTCCTTTTTGGAAGTGATCCAACAACCACATTTATTTTATATACCATTTGTTGAATACCCCTCTCTGTATCAGTTGTAAAAGCGTTTAGTTGAAACTTAATGGATACATCTAGAATTAGAAGTTGGCTTAATAACCCCTGATTGATTATTTGCAGAATGTTGTATCTGATTTTTAGGATCAAGTATTTGAAAGGTTCATCACTACAAGCTCACATACAAATCCAGATCCTCATTTTAGTAATGACGTTGATATTGACTTCAACACGTATGATGATGAATCCAGAGGATTTCCATCACTAAGTGATCTCTCAGAGGAAGTAGAAAAGGAGTTGCTGCGAGTAGCTGATTACATAGAAGAAAAACTGACTGAAACATTCATTGAAGATCCATCCATCACAAAGGCCAAAGATATTGCTGAAGTTCTACCCATAAGCTATGGAGGTGAAAGTGATGAGGAAATCATACTGCTAGGAGTAGCACAAGCAAATATCAATGATAAAGGGAAGCTGAGATCAATTTAATCAAGATTGAATGCTGAAGATTGATGAGGAGATCAGTTTTAAATGATGAAGATTCCTCAGCTGAAAATTTATCTATCAAACACCAGGAGGTAATTGCATCTACATCCAGCACTCACACTGCCATGAATAATCATAGAAATGAAGATTTCAATGAAACCTTGGACATACTCATAAAGGAACTGGAGGTAATTCAGAAGAATTATGAGAATGTCAAAAAGTAAAAAGATTTATTGAAAGCTGAAGTTTCAAGATTGAATGCTGAGATCAATTTAATCAAGGCTAATAATGGAACCAAGGTAATTCGACCAACCGATGAACTGACGAAGTAATAAACATCACAGAATCATCCGTTGATCCAATTCCCAGCGTTTAGTTCAAACCTGGAAAACCATTTGGAGACAGATCTGGTTTAGGGTTTGTTAATCAGCAAAATTCTAAGTTCAGACCAAGTTTAGTTGCAATGAAATTTGTGACTGCACAATAGTCAGGAACTCAGAAAATTGATAAATTTATTAGAACTGACAAAAACTCAGCACAACCAAATACACAAACTGACAGAACTGTAAAATCAGTTGGTAGAAAGCACCAAACTGACAGATTCTACAGAAACCTCAGAAGGCTGAAAAAGGCAAAACTGATCAGAGACCAGTTCGAAAAACCTTCAAGTCATATTCATATAAGAATGAAGATCATTCATGGAATAACAGACTCAAAGGGAAAGGAGACTGTTTACCACTGATGAAGACTGGAGTGTACCATCACATCAGTTTCACAAACTGAACAAACCAAAAACTGTTAGGACAAAACAGCAAAAGTTTGTGAAAATTGACTTTACTTAGTCAAAATATCAAGAGAGGTATAAGGCCAAGAACAAAAGTATATCATCTAAAACTAATCAGTTAGGACCCAAACAGATATGTGTACCAAAAATCCCTCATTTTTCTTTGCAGGAGAAAATCACTAACTGAGAACTGGAAAGGTGTAATTCACAAAACTGAGTCGTATTCACAACTGAGTTTTTGAATTCACTATAAGGACAAGACTGAACATGTACAGCTAGAGATACACCGCACCTACTCTATTTACTATACCAGTTACGGATGTCAGGAAAAGACGTGACCTTTTCTAATCTCAACCGTCCATCTTTTCCACTCATCTTCATTTTCGCAATCTCAACATTTATGACAAGACGTTTCGAGTCCCAATCAATTCTCAACTACCTTTGCTACCATTTATAAATAACCTCGATTTTTCTTCTACAATTCTTTACACTCGAATTTTGAATCTGCTTCATTACCTTCTATAATCCCTATGTTTTCCAAATTTTCAATTAAATCCAGAAAACAATGGCTTTTACCCGTATTGAACCTGGAATGATCATCTCACTTGATCAATTTATTGCCAACTATGCTGATCAAACACTAGCCAAGGAAATTGCAACAAAAATACAGAAAATCAAAGGTTTGGAGGCTGTGTTTAACATCATTGATGAGAGTCAAATTGACTATCATTTACTATGTAATTATACCCTGTTTATACCTCATTTTATATGTATTTGGAGACATTTGATTGTATTTTACACATTGGGTATCATTTCGAGACCTAGGACGAAAAGTCCGGAAATCTCACTATTTTTCGGTGTTTTAATACATTCTCGGTCACCCTAGTGTCCTATAGGGATTACGTGTGGTTTTTGTTATGATTTTGTACAGGACTTAGGTGTTTGAGATGATTGGAAGGCGAGATACGAGGATTGGAACGTGTGCCCAAAGCTTAAACGTTCAAGCGGATCAAAACGTGTTGGTACTACAACCACACCTTCCATTGATCTGCATTTTGGTCCACCTTAGATGCATTTTCTGGGCGGGAAATATTCATGAAAGTTGTAGACACGTGAATCATGTTTCCAACACAACTTGAATTACTCGATTCGGAGGTATGTACACAGAGTTATGACTGATTTACTGAAGGTGTGTCACCATAGGCGCCCGCCTAAAAATGCGGTTTTTGGCTTAGAAAGTTGCTGATAGGTTTTGTGAAGGGAAAAATCTTACAGGCGGCCTCCTGTCAGCTAGGCGCACGCCTAAGGTCCAGAACTCATAAAACACTATAAATACCCCCATTTTGGATCTAGATCCACACCATCTTCTTCCCAACTCGTTTTTCATCATTTTTCTGCGTTTTTCTTAGCTTAGATTAGGTTTGTAGATAGATTAGCTTAGTTTAGTTGTAGATTGTTGTAATCCGGAGGATCTTGAAGATAGCTTGATGCGTTATTGATGGGATTTCATCCGGTGAACCGATTTTCTACGGCATAATTTATTTGGTACTTCTTTTTCATTTAGTGTTCTTGCTTTCGTTCTTTATTTTTGGTTTATGATTTGTTGATTTCTTGTTGTTTTTGTTGTTATAATGAGTAGCTAGTTTCCCGATAGTTGAGTTATGTGATAGTCTATGAAATCGAGCCTTAGCCTGTTCGTGTGGTGTTCTTGATGTTTTATTGTTGATTATCGATGTGTTAGTAGTCTTAGAACTTATTCTTAATGACCTTTATTGAACTCGTGACTCGATAAACATATTTACACGTATCATCTTTACATATGTATTTTGTGAGAGGATACGGGAGCCGGGTTCTAGGATCACTGTGTAAAAGCGACTGAGTTATTCAGACTCGGTTTCGTTGTGAGGTTTTGTATCGACTTGTCGAGCGGTTCATGAATCATAGACCGTGTGAGGTCAGTTAAATCCGGTCAGCGGATTGTTGAACCTGACATAGGAGGGTAAATTATTGAAATAATGTCTATTCTCAGAGCCAGGAAACGACACCCTACTTGACATCGAGAACGTTTAGGTGAATCAAGAATACCACGGGACTTAACTAGGGTTTGTGATTATTGGATTGGATCATAGCTTGGCTATCTCTTTTATATAGTTTTAAATTTCTTTTATTTTGTGTATATTTAGTGTTAGAACCGGTGATCTGACAAATCACCGTCTCTAGTAGTGTGTTGACCTAAACTAGGAACGAGACCGACTTTGGTACTCGACTAGATTCCCTGTGGGATATGATCTTGACTCACCAATTCTAGGCTACAGTTGACCCGGTACACTGCCGGTGAGATTGGACACTTAGAAAAGGCCGATCAAGTTTTCTGGCGCCGTTGCCGGGGAATCGGGTTGATATCTTGTAAGTTAGTTGAGTTTTTAGGATTAGGTAGTATTTTCTTATTTGTTTTCTTAGGTATAGTTTGTTTTTATTTATTGTTGTTGAAGTGTCACACCATTTAATTTAGTAGTGGTAGTGACTAGATACCGTGATTATGTTCGTGTTATTTCCCTGTTTGCAGATAATGAATCCATACTACAATTACGGCTCCTATCCTTACCCATTCGGATATTACAACTATGGTGCTATGGGTTACCAAACACAACCATTTATCAGTTCAACCCATACGCCACATCATATGGGAATGCATGGGATAATGCCCCAAGTTACTATGATCAACAACTCGATACTCTTCCACCTCCGCCTCAAGAATCAGAGATGTACATGGAGGAAACTCTAGCTTCTTTACGGAGAATAGAAATTCTACTAGATCAACTGATCGAGAGGAAGGAGGTTGAGAGGAGAGAGCAAGAAAGTATGATTGAAATCACCCCGGAGGAACACTACGAGGATGGTATGACTCTTGTATCTATTGAGTCACCTGTTCCGTCTTCATTTAGTCCTATTGTTATATCTTTGGGGGTGCACCCTATTGAGTTTGTTGTTGATGTTGAGCCTAAATGTGCATACTTGGTGTTAGAGTCGTTGTTAGTTGGGATATGTTTTAGTTCGGGGAAAGTGAGTTCGTTGTTCTGTGCAATGGACTCATCGAACCAATCTTGGTGGTGGGGATTGAGCCCCATGTTTTATGTATTTCACTTTCTAGGGGTGCTCAATTCTTACGATTTTTGTAGGGAGATGCAACAGTTTGCTCTCCTATGGTATAGCTATCCTTGACATGTTTGTGTTGGATCGAGAACGCGCAATAAATACTCTAGAGGGGGGGTGAATAGAGTATTATGACCTTTTTAAAAATTCTTTAACCACTTTTCGAACAGTTATGCAGATTAATAACAAAACAGTGGTTAACAGTCAAAATCGGAGTATACTTAACTTAGTTCAGTTAACGAACCTAGGCGGAAGATCTAGTTTCGATTAACCTTATGAACCTAAGTTAACTTCAGTTGAAGAGTTTCTAACAGGTTGAACACAATGGCAGGTTTAAACACTTTACCAAAATCGAAACAACACACTTGCGATTCTGATTTTAAGTGTTATCCTAAAACATGAATTTCTAGGTGTTCAAACAGTATCACAGAACTGCCGATTCAGTTTTAGTCTTGTTTAAGCCTAAGACATGCAATTCTAAGGTGTGTATCAAAATAATCAACTACCTAAAGCACATATGTGTGATCTATAAAAGATCACACCCACACACAAAGGTTTCACTAGATATAGCTTGAGTCTTGTACAAAATACAAAAGAGAGAAAATTTCAACTCACCAAAGGAGTACTTACAAAGAATCACTGCTTGGATTCTTGAACACGAACTCAGCTCCGTGAATTCGTAACCCGGATTCAGCTTCGTGAACCCGTATCTCAGCAGGACCGAACCCGAGCTCGCCGAACCACGGCTTGGACCAGTTTGTGCCCTTGTTATTGCTCCTCAATAATAAGTGGAGAACACCTCTTTGCTACAACAAAGACTCACTAACAATTTCCTTTAGAGCTACACTCTACACTCACACTCACTTTTCTTTGACACTCAATAAACTGAAAGGGGTTTACAATACAAGTGCTCAGAAAATAAGAGATAGAGAAGTTAGTAAAGAATGTTGACTTGAGGGAGAGGGCTGTTCTGCTTTTCTTGAATGAGCTGGAGTAGTATATATAGGAGGGACTGTGATTGATCTTTGTCTGTTCTGCACACTTCACAAGTCCAGCTGGCTGTTAGGCTTGTAGTCTAGCTTTGCAGTCTTTGCATTTTAACCAACGGCTATATTGAAGAATGATTCCCAAGAGAGAGAAATCTGCACACTAATTTAAACAAATTAATTCTGTGGATAGAAACAAAATAAAGGCTAAAGATGGAGATAAAAGGCAAGACATTCGACGGTCATAAAAGTGTCTAGGAGAAAGCAAAGAGTGTCACATGGGAGAAAGGGATACAACTTTTAAGAGTCACATTGACCAAGACAACTTTCACACAAAACAAGACAAGTTATAATAGATCCGAATATACATATATATATATATATATATATATATATATATATATATATATATATATATATATATATATATATATATATATATATATATATATATATATATATATCTCACAAATACAAAGTTTTATATAAACCTCAACATTATTTAGAATTAATCAAATTTATATTCAAGCATCCATATACGTAATAAATATATATACTAGAGAAAACTTTAGCATGAGATATAGCATCACATGAAAATAGATCACATACTGAGATAGATATATTGACATATACATATATGGAATATATATATGTGTGTATATATATTTCAAACATGCGTACACAGGACTTAACATACATACTGATAGTAAGCATATTTCCAAAATAATAGAGAAGAACAAGGTATATATACAAACATTAAATCAGCCATGTTTATCAAAGCACTCATTGAGACATGAAATCTCTTTTCAGAATAAACAAAAAAAGGACCGAATCATGTAATAATAATAGATATTTAGATTTAACAGAGACATAAATCAAAGCATGCAAATTTAGATCTATACATTTTAATACATATTAGCAACATATTTTGATTAATAGACCTAAACATCCATTAATTTATTATTTACCAAAAAAGGATTTGAATATTTCACAGATTTGACCAGATAGAACAAGCATTGACAGATAAAGTGATTTGAGCAATTTCTTCACCAAAAGATCAAATCTTTATGACATCTCGGGTTCAACAAAGATTAGACTAAGATTAAAGTATACAGATTTTTTTTTTGGAGATAACAACATGCTAATTTCGATTAAGCTTAAGATTAACACAAATTCGAGTCCCATGCTACACATTAGAGCGAATCAAACGGTTATATCTTATGTAGCGTAAACGACGAGACTAAAGTAGAGAGCACTTCCCTGATAATTGATACTGCAGCATCACGGGTTGGTGTTTGGGATGATGTGGAGACATCATTGACCTTAGCTTTGTCATCATTGGTCTCAGTTAGTTGTTTTCAGCATCAAAGATCAATGCTTTTCACCATAGCCCCGCCTTCCAAGCACCACAAAGCTCCAAATGTAGCAATAGCTTTAACAGACCGCACCTTTGAGCTAGTGATCCACAGTTGCCGAGTTACAGAGATAAAGAAGAGTTTTCTTCATTTAAAGAATCGATCTTTTCTATAAACGGGGGAGAGAAAAGATCAAGAAGCAAAAGTTCTTCACAGTCTAACCAGAGAAGTAAGAGAGACAGAGAGAATCATGTGGATTGAGACTTTTGGGGTAGAGATAAGGACGTGGGTGGAGTAATTGAGGAGGTGGGGGATAGACCTTTGTGGGAGAAGGGTGAGGTAATTTCCTGGAAGGTTCTAGGTATTAGTGGGGCGGCAGGATGTTATGTGATAGAGGAAAAGATTTTAATAAAAGAATTAGGGTAAAGTGAACTGGGCCAAATGGGCCGGATAATTAAAAGGCTAGGAATTTATAAAAGGTTTTGGATATAATAAGAGGCTGGCATTTGGGTAGCATTGGACTTAGGTTTTATTAGGAAATAAAATAAAATAAAATGTTCTTGGGTAAAGGGGCGACACAAACAAATAGAACTCATAAATATATATGTAAACATATATAAGACTTATAAGTACATTATTAAAATATATTGAACAAACCGTAACCCATGTTAAATATTTAAGCCATACAATGAATATAGTATGATGTAATATGTCACATTACTAAAATGATGTCATGACCAAGATCATTCAACACATTTGTAAAGTTAATCTCTTAATGTGACATACACATATTAGATAAAATACTTATAATAAAAGGATATAGAAAGTATTACTTATGTCACATGTAGAATATAGTTGAAAGATTTAGTGTGACATACACAAGTATTTGATCAACTAAGTATAACGCCATAAGATATTTTAGTCAAATATAAGTATGGAAAATAGGCTTGAGTGACTCAGATAATTTTCAAACCTTATGTCACATAAGATAAACATAATTTGTGACATAGTTAATTGTAGAGTAATTATGAGATATATCCCAAAATAAATATATTTTGAAATACATCAACACAAAATACTCAACAATTCTCCCCCTTTGATTATTTTCAAAATATTTTTCTTAAACTTTATTTTGGGGTAGGCTCCCCCTACAAATGAGCTTTCATTTTAAAATAAGCTCCCCCTTAATAAAACATTTCTAACTTATCAAAATAAGTTTTAATACATATCTCTCCCCCTTAGTTTGAAAATTAATCAAGGGCTTCAAGAAAAATTGGAGAGTTATAAAAATATACTTGTACAAGATACATAATTAGCACAAAATACTTGACAATTATTCCTTAAAAGGGTTAAAAAGAAAAGGGGTTAGGTTGAGGCTAAGGATAAGAGATAAAGGAATGGATTTTTTGATAGTAAATTGATATCAAGAATGATACCAAAAGAGGTAAGATTGAGGATAGGGATTGATGCCAAGGACTTTGTAGCTACCAAAAATGTTGCCATTAAATCCTGCAGAACAAGAAATAAGAGACTATGGTACCCTTTTTATACTTTGGGTCCTTGAACATTAGTCAACATGGATTTAGGAACCCAAATTTGCTTAACTTTGGATCCTTGTGTACTAACAAGAGAAGACTTTGGTACCCAAACTTTCCTAACTTTAGGTCTATGAACAAAAGTACTAGAACCATGGGTTCTAAAATGATGTCCATAAGATCTAAAAGGAGGACTGCGTGGGAAATGCTGAAAATATGAAGGGTAAGCATGCTGAAAATGAGATGCATGATGATGATGATATGGTGTGTGATGTGAGGGCTGCCAATGGTGATATTTGGTAGCTTGTGGTGTATAAGAATGCTGGAACTGTGTATGAGAAGGTGTATGATACCTAGGAGCATAATGTCTATATGAATGCACATTCCTAGAAGCATGAGAACTAGATGAATGATATGTCTTAGGAGCATATTGTCTAAAATATGATGAATGACTCTTATTTACATGATATCGAGGGGCTGCATTTTCAGTTTGATGAAAGTTGTGTCTAGGAGTGAAGTTCCTAGAGCCCCTTCTATCATACTGAAAAGCATGGTGATTCCTAGAAGTATGATTTCTAGGTGAATGACGTGGTGTGTGTGAATCAGCCTCAGGCTGTGATGCAGTGATCGAAGGTGTGTGAAATGGTGAAGATGATGATGCTTGTGCAACAAAAATAGATTTTGATTTGAAGAAAATAGAGGGCTGAATTTTAGGGACTGGTTCTTTGCCCTTTCCATCTTTATTAAAAGATTTAGGACTTGGAACAGTTTGAACTTCAGATTCCTTAAGAGATGAAGGAGAAGTGTTCAGCTCATTGGAGCTATTTTCAGATTCTTGAATGATCTTTTTGAACACATCTCTCTCAAATCTTAAGGCTTTAATATCAGCCTCTAACTCTAAAACCTTTTGTTTTAATCGAGTTTCTTGAGTTGAAAATTTAAGTTCAAGCTCGCTAGATAAATTGATTAAGGAACAAATTAAAATATCTTTATCACTTAGTTCCTTTTTAAGATGCATAACTTCACATTTTAACTTAAAATTTTCACTAGTTAAAGCAGAAAATGTGGAGTTAGCTTCTATTACCTCAGATTCAGAATTCGTTTGAGGATTGTCGATGATTCAAGCACCATTTTCAAGAATCGGGCCGATTGGTGCGGTTCAGATGAGCATAAGGTTCGAAAGCGCAACGGGGATCGATTTCTTTGCAATTCATTTTGAGTAGAAGAATCAAAAAACAGCAACAGGTTCCACAATATGTTCAACATGACTGTTTTGCTCATATTCAGAATTATTTTCAGGCAGCATCACAGATTCAACAGTACATTCAGCCACAGGGCTGTTTTGCAGAAATTCTGGTTTCGATGAAGATTCAACAACAAAGCGGGGATCGGGTTCCCGTAATTGCGGGTGAGTAGAGAACTCGAAACACAAGAATCGCATCAAGCTATTGATCATCTGAACAAAGGAGGATGCAGCAGATTTGTCTTTCTTGCATTGTGAACGCATGAAACATCTGAACAGCTTGTAGAAAGCTTGTTCATCAGGTTCATCATTACTACTGCTGCTTACAGAGAGATCAGATTCAGAATCATAATCTGAGCTGTCGGATTCCACATTGATGGGTTCCGATTCAGGACATTTTAAAACAGCTTTTGAAGAAAGATTAGAAAACTCGGAATTACACTGTTTATGAGACAACAAAGTCATCTCATGAACATATGCTAATTCCATAAGTTGTTCTATATCAAAATCGTTCGGATCTTTTTCTTCTTTAATGAATGAGACAAAGGAAGCCCATTTAGGACTTAGACTTCTTAAAAACTTTCTAAGAATCTCTATTTCAGAAAATTGTTTTCTTAAAGATTTCAAGGTGTCAACAATCAAAGTAAATCTGGAAAACATGTCATTGACCGACTCATTAGGACTCATTTGGAAATAATTATATGAATGCATGAGTTCATTTATTCTTTGGGACGGGTCCGATTTATCATGTATCTTCTTCAATGTATCCCACACTTCTTTTGCAGTTGTACATGAATAAACAGACCGTCTTTCAGAAGGACCAAGAGAGTTAACAAGGATGGCCATAGCTCTAGAATTTCGATAAGCTATAAGCTCATATTGTTCCAAAACTTTTCCATTTTTGTCAACCTCAAATCTAGCTAAATTAGAAATGCAAAGACCATCATCAACTATAAACCATAAATGCAGGTCTAAGCTTTCTAAGAAAGTCTTCATTTTATTCTTCCAAACATCATACCTTGTTCCATCGAAGAAAGGTGGCATTTGACCAAACACTTCTTCTTTTGCAGGATCATAGGTATATAATTTAGAAGCCATAAAAGAAGATTTAAGAAAAGAAAAAGTTATTTAGGGTGAATGTATTGTACAATGCACAATGCAATTTACAAATGCTTTATGAGTCCAAACAAGATCAAATGACACTGAATTTCAGAAAGACTTGGGCTGTTGTGTAAAGATGTGTAGTGGTGAAGTGAAGCTGTGTGAAGCAACCAGTGGGATAAAACTTTCAGCCTTTTAGACTTAAAATTTAATTAAACTTTGAAAATCTGGATTGTTAAAAAAAATTTAGGATTAGGCAAAAAGTTGCTACGAATTTTGGGCTTTGGCCCAACAGAAATCTGAGCCTAAAACGGTGCAGGCGAAGCAATTTGAGTAGTCCTGCAAACTACCAACTCACAAGACAAATGTAATTATATCACAGTGTAACAGAATGATAAACGTAAACTCATACACTTGATAAACACACAGATTCACAAAACAAGGTAGATACAATGACAGAAACAACACTTAGCCACATAAACTTGCAGCAGTAACAAATAGATCAAATTCAGCACATATACAAGTACTGCAGCTCAAGCAAGATTCAGCAAATTAAGCACTTATCCCAAAAATCTGATTCAGCACACATAACTTGCAACACAAACAGATATATTAATTTAACCACAGAATCAGCACTTATCAACAGATAGCCACAGAATATTCAGATTCAGCAAACACAATACTTGCAATCAACCACTTAACTTGCAGCAATAGAAGATATATCAAATTCAGCTTGCAAGATATAACAGATATAACATGCTAAGAACAGATTCAGCATTCAAATACTGCTGTTATCACAAATTCAGCAAGTTTAAGCACTTATCACAAAATCTCAACAATTACGATCACTAAACAAACTGATACAGAAACTGATCAACTGGTGACCTGTTCTGATATAGAATGTAAAACTGATATCAACAAGGTCAAGACCAAGCTCCGATACCAATTGTTGGATCGAGAACGCACAATAAATACTCTAGAGGGGGGGTGAATAGAGTATTATGACCTTTTTAAAAATTCTTTAACCACTTTTCGAACAGTTATGCAGATTAATAACAAAATAGTGGTTAACAGTCAAAATCGGAGTATACTTAACTTAGTTCAGTTAACGAACCTAGGCGGAAGATCTAGTTTCGATTAACCTTATGAACCTAAGTTAACTTCAGTTGAAGAGTTTCTAACGGGTTGAACACAATGGCGAGGTTTAAACACTTTACCAAAATCGAAACAAAGACACTTGCGATAGCTGATTTTAAGTGTTATCCTAAAACATGAATTTCTAGGTGTTCAAACAGTATCACAGAACTACTGATTCAGTTTTAGTCTTGTTTAAGCCTAAGACATGCAATTCTAAGGTGTGTATCAAAATAATCAACTACCTAAAGCACATATGTGTGATCTATAAGAGATCACACCCACACACAAATGTTTCACTAGATATAGCTTGAGTCTTGTACAAAATACAAAAGAGAGAAAATTTCAACTCACCAAAGGAGTACTTACAAAAAATCACTGCTTGGATTCTTGAACACGAACTCGGCTCCGTGAATTCGTAACCCGGATTCGGCTTCGTGAACCCGTATCTCGGCGGGACCGAACCCGAACCGCCGAACCACGGCTTGGACCAGTTTGTGCCCTTGTTATTGCTCCTCAATAACAAGTGGAGAACACCTCTTTGCTACAACAAAGACTCACTAACAATTTCCTTTAGAGCTACACTCTACACTCACACTCACACTCACACTCACACTCACTTTTCTTTGACACTCAATAAACTGAAAGGGGTTTACAATACAAGTGCTCAGAAAATAAGAGATAGAGAAGTTAGTAAAGAATGTTGACTTGAGGGAGAGGGCTGTTCTGCTTTTCTTGAATGAGCTGGAGTAGTATATATAGGAGGGATCGTGATTGATCTTTGTACGTTTCGCACACTTCACAAGTCCAGTTTGGTCGTTAGGCTTGTAGTCTAGCTTTGCGGTCTTTGCATTTTAACCAACGGCTATATTGAAGAATGATTCCCAAGAGAGAGAAATCGCACACTAATTTAAACAAATTAATTTCGTGGATAGAAACAAAATAAAGCGAAGATGGAGATAAAAGGCAAGACATTCGACGGTCATAAAAGTGTCTAGGAGAAAGCAAAGAGTGTCACATGGGAGAAAGGGATACAGCTTTTAAGAGTCACATTGACCAAGACAACTTTCACACAAAACAAGACAATAGATCCGAATATATATATATATATATATATATATATATATATATATATATATATATATATATATATATATATATATATATATCTCACAAATACAAAGTTTTATATAAACCTCAACATTATTTAGAATTAATCAAATTTATATTCAGCATCCATATACGTAATAAATATATATACTAGAGAAAACTTTAGCATGAGATATAGCATCACATGAAAATAGATCACATACAGATAGATATATTGACATATACATATATGGAATATATATATGTGTGTATATATATTTCAAACATGCGTACACAGGACTTAACATACATACTGATAGTAAGCATATTTCCAAAATAATAGAGAAGAACAAGGTATATATACAAACATTAAATCAGCCATGTTTATCAAAGCACTCATTGAGACATGAAATCTCTTTTCAGAATAAACAAAAAAAAGGACCGAATCATGTAATAATAATAGATATTTAGATTTAACAGAGACATAAATCAAAGCATGCAAATTTAGATCTATACATTTTAATACATATTAGCAACAGATTTTGATTAATAGACCTAAACATCCATTAATTTATTATGTACCAAAAAAGGATTTGAATATTTCACAGATTTGACCAGATAGAACAAGCATTGACAGATAAAGTGATTTGAGCAATTTCTTCACCAAAAGATCAAATCTTTTTGACATCTCGGGTTAAACAAAGATTAGACTAAGATTAAAGTATACAGATTTTTTTTTTGGAGATAACAACATGCTAATTTCGATTAGGCTTAAGATTAACACAAATTCGAGTCCCATGCTACACATTAGAGCGAATCAAACGGTTATATCTTAGGTAGCATAAACGACAGACTAAAGTAGAGAGCACTTCCCTGATAATTGATACTGCAGCATCACGGGTTGGTGTTTGGGATGATGTGGAGACATCATTGACCTTAGCTTTGTCATCATTGGTCTCAGAAAGTCGTTTTCAGCATCAAAGATCAATGCTTTTCACCATAGCCCCGCCTTCTAAGCACCACAAAGATCCAAATGTAGCAATAGCTTTAACAGACCGCACCTTTGAGCCAGTGATCCACAATTGCAGAGTTACAGAGATAAAGAAGAGTTTTCTTCATTTAAAGAATCGATCTTTTCTATAAATGGGGGAGAGAAAAGATCAAGAAGCAAAAGTTCTTCACAGTCTAACCAGAGAAGTAAGAGAGATAGAGAGAATCATGTGGATTGAGACTTTTGGGGTAGAGATAAGGACGTGGGTGGAGTAATTGAGGAGGTGGGGGATAGACCTTTGTGGGAGAAGGGTGAGGTAATTTCCTGGAAGGTTCTAGGTATTAGTGGGGCGGCAGGATGTTATGTGATAGAGGAAAAGATTTTAATAAAAGAATTAGGGTAAAGTGAATTGGGCCAAAAGGGCCGGATAATTAAAAGGCTAGGAATTTATAAAAGGTTTTGGATATAATAAGAGGCTGGCATTTGGGTAGCATTGGACTTAGGTTTTATTAGGAAATAAAATAAAATAAAATGTTCTTGGGTAAAGGGGCCGACACAAACAAATAGAACTCATAAAGATATATGTAAACATATATAAGACTTATAAGTACATTATTAAAATATATTGAACAAACCGTAACCCATGTTATATATTTAAGCCATACAATGAATATAGTATGATGTAATATGTCACATTACTAAAATGATGTCATGACCAAGATCATTCAACACACTTGTAAAGTTAATCTCTTAATGTGACATACACATATTAGATAAAATACTTATAATAAAAGGATATAGAAAGTATTACTTATGTCACATGTAGAATATAGTTGAAAGATTTAGTGTGACATACACAAGTATTTGATCAACTAAGTATAACGCCATAAGATATTTTAGTCACATATAAGTATGGAAAATAGGCTTGAGTGACTTAGATAATTTTCAAACCTTATGTCACATAAGATAAACATATTTTGTGACATAGTTAATTGTAGAGTAATTATGAGATATATCCCAAAATAAATATATTTTGAAATACATCAACACAAAATACTCAACAGTTTGGGGGTAGAAAGTCGAGCTGAGGACTATAAACTCAGAATGTGTTTTTATTGCTTTTCCTTTCCCCTCGTGTTTCACTGTGTTTCTTTAGTTTGTATTATGATACTTCGAGCAAGTTTTGTTGTTATATGACCCGAAGAAGTTTGTTTTGGGGGTTCTAGTGTGGTGTTTTTGGTTTTGATGAGTTGTGGTGATCCGTCTGGTTTCATTTCAATATCTCCATACCTGTGTATCTCGTATGTGTTGTGTTGCTTGTCAAAATTAGCACAGGTACCCTGGGAGGACTTTTATGGATGCCACGTGATCGTACTCGTGCATTTTTCCGGTTGTAAGCTAAGTTTTATGCCCTTATTATTCGTGTTTGGTTTTAATGTAGGGGGTGGTTGGTTTAGCTTCAATGTTTCGTTTTCATGTCAAACGAGTTATACTTAGAGATTGCTATCCCTTTGGTGTAAATGAGATGGTTTTTAGAAATTTTGATGGCTTTGACATTGTTGATGATACATTGAGCCTAAAGTATTGCTTTGATTAAACATCTAGTGATTGTACGAATGCATTTCATTTGAGTTGGGATCTTGTATTGAGAATGGAATAGCTTTATCACGTTAGCTTCGACTTCATGAATCACCTTGACTAGTGAACGATTATGGTAGCTATTAATGACCCGGTTACCTAGAACTTATTGTTGTGAAATAAGGTGTTGATTTATTTTCACATAGCTTTCTTCATTTGATTAAATCTTTTAAGTATCGATCATTTATTGGTGTGCTATATCACATCTTAATAAATTATTCTTAGATGAAGTACATTGCTTCACCTAATAAATGGTATGTTAAATAATAGGATCATTGGAGTACTACGTACTCGAATCATTTCTTATAATATGCTATCCACAAAGATGCATTCGAGTACTACGTACGTTGTTAATGATTACGTTGTTAATGATAGTACATTCCCATTAGGTTATATACATATGATGTTAAATGAATCTATCGGATATCACAAGATATAGTGTATATAATTTTATCTTGTATCGAATACATATACCTTGCTTTTTTTTTAATGTCTTTATTGAAATATGATCATACTATTTAATTTATTAAATGATACCACCTCGAATAATATCATGATATGATCAAAGTTGTGTTATTCTTTTACTACATGGATATTACATTACTTATCTAGAAAATTATTATATATGTTTGGACCAAATTATTTAAATATTGCAGGATCATTGTTGGATCATTTGATATATACATCATCCGGCCCTCTGATCCAACAAAATTCACATTACCAAATAAAACTAATTGACCATCCTTTCACAAGTTTTTTTTTTGGTCCACATAATTAATAAATCATACCCATTATTTTCCTAAACCTAAATATTCTATTATCTGAATTCGGCCGCCTCACCACCTCTCCATTACTCTGTCATAACACTCCACCTCCCCTCAACCTTTCCATTTACTAAAACATCCGTTCTCTCTTCAATCATCTTGAAACCTCCACCTTCATCTTCCGACATAATCCTCTCCTCGATTCTTCAACTTGCTGTCCTAATCAAAGGTTTCGATTATGCTTCGGGTACATTGAATTCTCTCTTCTAAAACATAGATCATTTCCAATTCAACTGAGAAGATCAATCTATCTTCTATGAAGTCCGAATATTTTCAAAGACTCAACCTTTTTATGACCACTGCTTCGGTTAAGGACGAATTAATGATAGTCATGGCTAGAAATCAACAAACCAAGGTCCGATTGAAGAAAAGATACAACCTTCTCATCTCCGGTGATCGTCCGACCCGCACCGCCTCTCAAAAACGATGTCACTTCGCTCGGGTAATGTCCAGATTTGTTTATATCTGGGTCAGGTATCATGGCTAAGTTTCGTCTTTTCCTTCTTGCATTTCGAGTCCCCACTTGGTGAAATCATGTCCTGGTTTATGATCCAAGTTTATCAGATTAATGAAATCGTACCAGATGCATTTCGATTTATGAGTCAAGATTATCAGATTGATGAAATCGAATTCTATGTGCATCTGTTCATGATTTAATCTGTGTATTATGTAGATTTGGTTTTTCTAAATCAAAGATGAAGCATTATACGAAGTTATGTGAAGAAATCAGAATCTATTGCTATTTTATTCTGATTAATGATTCACTAGTGTCTGCATCTGCATGTCCCGTCCGGATTAAGATTTGATGAAATCAAATTCGATTTATGAGTCAAATCTGAGTATTGATCTACTAGAAATGATATACTTTTTGTTGACCTGTTGAATGCTTTTTTTTGAATGAAAATTAGACCAACAGAGATGAAACATAAATCGGGTGCCTTTGCCATCGGAGAGTGTGATATAGATCTACCTCTATGTCTATATCATACTCGTACAAAATTACTTACCACTTTGGGATTATATTGACAAATCACTTCACTTCACTTAGTTGCATCCATATATAGACATATTAGTCACTGTTACAGAAAATGTTGCAATATTATTTGTATAAATCGAAAATGATAAAACTGCTATATCAAAACTATTTTCTGTGATAAACAAATTGTTCGGTAAAAACTAGTTTTAAATTTATAAACCGAAACACCCCAAGTATAAGGTTCGTAGTATAGGGTGTTAACGGGTCGTCCTAAGGGAATCGAACGTTTATCGGATTAGAGTACATTTATTATATCGATTATGTCACAGATTACTACCTAAAACTAAGGTTTATGCTACTTGTAACCTAAAAACAATGGAAAGTGACTAAAATAACAGGAAATAGAAGAATTCGATGCTGGACGGCCGTTCACTTAAGGTGGACGGGCGTCCGATTACGATCTAAAAACAGAAATATGCAGAAAAAACAGCAGGTAACAACTAAGGTTTTTAAAATAACTAAACGTAGCAATCACAATTGATACGAACGAATTTGGTTTATCAAAGATTAAAATAACGGCAAGGCAACGAGAATCCACCAACCAACCAACCAAACCCAACTAGATTGCGAGCTAAAAATACGGTTTTTTGTAATGATCAAATCACGAATTCGATTAAATCTCTTTAATCAATTTCTAGGGTTTCGTTTTCTTTCCCAAGCAAAACTAAACTAGCATGCATAACAAGATCATGAGATTGTCTCCAATACTCTACTCAACTAATCATGAACAATCTCTTGAATCACAATTAATTGCATCAATTGAAAAGATCAAAGTTTGAACCAATACTCTCATATAAATTCAATCAAAAAGATAGTTTCATCGATCTCTCGATTCAAATAAAACATAAACAATATAACAATATCCAATTGATGAAAAATCATAAATTTAACTCACTAAGATATAGCTAAAAAATCCTCTAGTTGGTGTGGTTGTTGATTGGTTTCCTCCGTTGTCCCACCGCGATATGCTTAGCCAACAATCATGTTGGTGATCATGATTGTTGGGATGGAAGAATTCATCTCCTTGTTTGCTCTGGAATATGCGGCTGCTATGTAATTGAAGGATGCAGGTTCTTAGATCTAAACGAATTAGATCTACGCATAGCGGATGTATCACGATTTATATATCAAAACACGTAATTAAAGGACTTAAACTACTACAAGGGGGTTAAGATCATGTTACCAATAACGGGAAGATAAGCCTTGATCTTCCGATGTGTTCTCCAAACGGCGGTTGGTGGACACCCTTCTTGATACACGAACCTCCTTGATATTCAACACCAAGAAAAACTCCAAGTTTTTTTTTCCTCTAAAACCCTAGACAATAAAAACTAATTTTCCTCTCCCTTTTTAAAGTGGTGGTCAAAATTATCAATGTAAATTTCCCTTGGAATAACTCTCCTTTTATAGGAGAGTAAATCCTTGGCCTCCAAGTATTAATTAATTAAATAATTAATTAATTAATCAAAATAAAAAGATATTTTCATTAATGACTAATTGTGACATGTATTGACCAATAGGAAATCAAATAACAAGTCATCCAACCAATCACATAACAAGAATATCTTTTATTTTCCATAACACAAGAAAATTAATTCTTGTGCTAAAAGAGAAGACCTTAGGCGCCACTTTTAGGGTTTATTAGCCCACACAAAATGCCTTTTATGTGTATTATATTATTTAGCCCAACTAAATAATATCCATGCATATCAATTAATTAGCCCAGCCAATTAATTATCACTGAGGCCCAAATAACAAGATTATTAGTCCGAATTACAGAAGCCACATCGGGGACCATGGACCTATAACCAGTAGCTCCAATAATTAATTATTCATCGAACAGAATAAGTACATCAATTATTAATTCCGGGATTACGCCACCATAAACCCGAAACTGAACTCTACCGATTATAGATGTATACTTATACTCAACCCATAGAGTGAATAAGCGTCCATTGATATAATCACTACATACGGATTAACCCTCCATAGACTGTCCATTCTGAGTGGGAAGTCTCCGTGAACCTGACTCAGAATATCTTATCCTTATTTACCATTAACCCCCTGATGATCAATTAGTACACATATCCGACTAGTAGCTAATTAGTCAAATGTGAACTCCCGGGATCGATCACTTTCTCGGGGCTAACAAATAAGGGGACTGTCTCTCTACTTCCCGCAGGAAGGAATGGATTCCATGTCTGTGAAAATCAGAACTACTCACTCATTAAGAGATAGTGCCAATGAGAAGTGGCTTGGAACACATATCTAAGTGAACCGTAACTAACACATCAAACACTACCCCGAGACAAGCAGCACCCTGTGATCACCTCAGGATTAAGGTTGATCCATATATGATCATCTAATGATTTAATAAGATTCCTCGATTACGGAATTATACCGAGAAATACAGATTAAATCGGTCCAGTCCTATATGAATGCCATCATATATAAATGCCCCACGTAGGTACCCTCTACCGACAGTCCGGATAAGACTATCACACCCTAAGGTGTTCTGGGCGCATTATTGGTGTTTTAATCAAGAGACCCTAAACTCTGATTAAGTTCACCACGGACTAACAGTTTAAGTATACCACCACTAACTCAATCCTCACGTGTAATCCATACACTGAGTTAAGTGGTTACATACAGATATACTTAGGGTTTGCGACGCAGGTGTATTACTTTACAAGCACAAAGCAAGTAATAAGGTGAGATAAGTTCTGTCATTCATTATTAAAAACAATTACACAAATTGTCTTTCGGGCACTACACCTAACAATCTCCCACTTGCACGAAATGACAAGCAACGATTGTTTTTAGAGCACACCATTTCTCATCTTATTCACAACACTCTCCCACTTGCTCTAAAAGCAGATAAGACATATCCATCAATGCCGTACCCTCCAAGCACTCGACTTGGTACACTGATTAGCTAGGTTGTCGACTCGAGACGATCTTTAGGATCGAAACGTTGTCGGTCCTTCCAATCAGGCGGTACTCTCTCTCAATATGCTTTTGACTTCTTGTGACCGAGAAGATCCTTCTAAGCTATCTCTTCATTGTTTTCACATTGAAGTGATATCGGCTTATCAGACCCGGAATTACTCTTAGACCAAAAAGGAAATTCTAAGCACTATGAGTAAACACTGAGCCCGAGATCAACTTAATGATCATCCTTAATCTGACTACAAGTCAGAATCAGTGTAGTCAACCATATTCAAGTTTGCACCTGAATATACAAGCATATGATTCCTCGTTCTCTAACGATACTTGAGGACGTACTAAACCGCTACTTATTGCTTGAATCCAAGATTCAACTGCAATTGACTCGTTTTAAGCTGACTTCCCTTATCCCAGAGAGACTCTATCCCATTTTCTCTTTATCCGAAGATTTAGAGAATCATTCCTGAGAGGTAGGGTAGGGCTACTCTCGATGAATGTTGCATACGTATACGCATGATCGTCTTATTCAATAAGATAGTTGGGATAGCCAATGACTCATTCTCGTGAATTTGACCGAATCATATTCTTAGAATATAGTCCAATTCTCTCATCCAGAGAATCTTGGCCTGTCAGTTTCCGACTTCAGATAGCACACACATGTTGTTTCCAACTGTTTCAATGTTATCATTCATGAACACTAATACTACTATTTTACCAATATTGATACCCAGTCTACAAAAGACTTATCAATATTCTGGTCAAGTCCACATATTTTAAAACATGCGACTTTTAATGACCGAGAGGTTCTCTTAAATCCACAAAGGATATAAGCCATGGCAGGCTTCCTACCAATGGTTCTTTCTGAATAAATTAAGATATCGTTAGTCTCGCAAAAAAGGTATTAGGGAATCACCCCTATCTTCTGCTTTGTAACGAATCCGTTATTCATTCTCAGCTAAAACCCTTCTGTTCTGAATGAATTCAGATTCCGTTGTTCGGCAAGAAAGTCTCAGGGAATCACCCCTATTTTCTGCTTTCTAACGAAATCTAGCAAGACTGAGTGGTGAGAGAGTTCAAGGTCTGGTTAACTCTCTACTTGTCAGGGAATCACCCCTATACCACTCAACTTTGCGCTGAAAGTTTAAACCCTCCTATTCATTCGACTCTTTTCTATGTAGATCCAATTTCTCCCACTGGGCCTGAGACACTCAGGTGGTTCTACAATAGACTGAACAAAACTGGAGTACAAAAACTCCATTTACAGGGTTAAGGCTGACAAAACAACCTCTATGATCAGAATCCTATACAGCCCACTAAGAGCCATAGGTTATCAATCACCCCAGCAGACCGTAAAGTCCACAAAACCACAATGGGTCAATGGTTAAACCATACTCCCACTGCGTGGTGGATTGACATCCTGATCTAGTAGTATTTATCAGTGTAATCACCAACAACCGATGTTGGACGTGGTCTGATTAAATCAGATAGTAACTACCTTTGGGTAACCGTACTCCAAGGTTTAAGGTTGTTACTTATAGATTCTATCAGAAGGCTTGTGACAGTTCAACCGTCACTTTCTGATCTCAAGAATCTTATAATCAACCTTCACTCGTCTCATTAAGATATTTCACGAACAAATCACAATGCGAACGTATGCGCAAAATCTCCAGTCCTACCTTCAAGCATTAAATGCTAAATGCCTACTTTTTGGAAGTGGTGTGAACCGAATTCACTCATTATCCATAAATTCACCGGCTCTTCTAGGTAGACTTCTCGGTTTACATAATAATGTTAACCGTTATTTTGCAACCAATTATCTTAATCTAGTTTAACAAAGTGTATTGTAGCACATTAATAACTATATCGTGCAAGTCTATGGTTTCTTCCTCGGTGAGAAACATTCCACTAGAGGCGAGGCCGAGCATCGGTCCCAAGACTATGCGATAGCCTATTTACGAGCGTGGAATACTCTATTCTCTGCTAAAATCAGAGACTCCTCCTCGTATTCTTTTGATAAACTAAATCACGTTTCGAGTAGTTATCAGACAAAATGTCACCACTCAAAAACTCCCACTAGCTTGTATCTCTCACTAGACCTCGAAGGTCATGGTGAACAAGCTATGTTACCCCTTCAAATCTATTACCCTTTCCCGATTGAAAAGAAACTTAGTCATTTTTCCTTTGAGATAGTGTTCCTAGACTGGGAGATAGGAATCACCCTTAGCCAGTCGTCAGGTCTTATCTCTAGGATATATGCACTAATTAATAGATATTGAAAGGTCGCTTATCTTAATACGGAAACCTTTTACCTTTAATAGTTTTAGATGTGTTATACTTATTCAGCTTTTCTTAGTGGTTCTGACTTTATCAAACAAAAGTCCGAGTCTTGGATTCGTACTACAAATGTCATATTCACTTTCTATGAGGCAACAATATATCGAGTTGAAAGTGAATCCATTTGTTTCAACGAATCCGTAAACGAAAAAATAAATTTTTCGTGATATTCAAGGATAGAATCCGAAATTCATTTCCTTATATCACTCCCACTATTCTAGCCGAAATTACTGCCCGTTGTTACTCTATTAATCGTTAATGCACAACTTTCTTGTTCTTCCAAAGAACTAAGCTATCGAGTCAAGTTACTCGGTTATGAAAGTCGCTAAGGATTCATTGGTTAGTGATCCGAAATCACTTTCCTTATCCTATACTTTCTTTAATTAATGTTTCGGTTTAGCCTCAAAACTTCGATTAAGATGATTAACACTTATAGACATTCTTTCCCATTCTTAACTTTCCTTAAAAGGAAATAGTCTTGAACTAGCAGTTCGTATGAGTAGACACTACTCGTGAGCGTGGGATGTCTAATGAAAGCGTTACCCAAAGTGGGACTAATTTTCTAAATTAGAAAAACATAAGACAAAAGCTCCCACTAGTTTATCGGTTCCAAATACCGTCTAACTAGCGACACTTTAATTTATGATTCTCCAATTTTTCTATTAGAAAATTTCTTGTGTAGACACTACACCATTAAAATTCACTAGAAGAATTTTATCGTCCCAATCATCTTTCAACCTGACTACAGTCGACTTTCGTTCAACACGATTGACAACAGTGACATACTTATTTACGACACTTAAGTCTTGAAGGCTCAAGAGAAATGTCTCTTCCGAAAAATTAATCGCATGTGAGATTAATAGGTACAACGTTGTAGTTACTAACCACTTTTTAACGAAGTCATTACTAGTCAATTTTACACTAGCAGTCTAGCACCTTATAGAGATATATATATATAACAGTTGTAAATAAAATTGACAGAATAAATCCAAATCATACACTACTAATAAATTTTAGGAACATAAACTAAGTACTTATAGTCTATCCTACCGTTCCAAGGATTTAATCTAATGCCTCAGTGCCGCCTTAGGGTAGGTCAAAGAGGTTTCGATTAATATTGAAGATCAGATTGAGAATCGAACATCTCATTTGTGATCGTCAATCACCTTTCCTTTTTCAGCCAAGGTATTACCAAAATACCCTTTATGAGTGTGACCTACTTGTTTCAGATCTTTAGATAGACCCCGAGTGTGCCGCCTTAGGGTCGGTCAGTGACTCAGCGAGTACCCAAAATCCTATCCTTTCGGAGACCAAGCCTTGAATTTTGATAGCGGTGAAGGCCTTCCTTAAGGGGCCGAAATCAAAGCCGGCACGAGGCATCACCATTCTCTCACGTTGCTTGTGTCAACAGTAGAGGCCGTGGGGTCGGCTGTCGCCTCTCCCGCTCCCACTCAATATTTTGAAAAAGTGGTGGGTTTACTGATCACGTTTTTGGACTTGATGTTACATTAAGGAACAATAAATCATAGGCCCGAATGTTGTCGGTTATGTGGGCTAGCCCACCCGACCTATTCGTTAGAACATATGTGGCCGTCGGACGGGTCAAGGCTAGGAGAGCTCCGTTGAGCCGTAGTGGCTCTTCGGATGGCTCAGTATTGCCAGACCCCCGTGCAAACGCCACACGTGGAGGGTGAAGTCGATTGAGCCGTAGCTACTGTTGACCACCCAACCGTGGTTAAACCACTTTCGAACCTGTTTGCCCGTGATTATCCAATCCTTAAACATCAAACATTCACGTAGACACTACGGAACAAAAACGTAATCTCGTCTTAGGTAAGGTGGAATTCACCGAGAATCCAACACCTTCACCACGAGGTTTCGGGATTTTACTCCTTATGCTTTCGCAGAGTGGGATTCACCGAGAATCCATCACCCAACCTCGACGATTGAAAAAACCCGTGTTCCTCGGTTTTTACCCTAATTAGTTTCTAATTAATATCAAACAATTAATTAAAACTAATCGTGTGTTTTATACATGCCTAACTAATTCCCCGAATTAATTTCTACATGTATGCATATGGAGTGGAATTCATGATATGATGCATGTCATGGCAATTTTCCGGTTCTACTCATACAATCTACACATGTATACTAGTGCGGAAAATAAACACCGAAATGGACCGTTGGCACCCCCGTAACTAATCTATTCGAAAATAAATTAAAACCCTAATCTGCAGCTGTTGAGAATCTTCGACTATCCGCATACCAAACGAACTTGGATCGGAACGAAACTTTCCAGATCTGATCTTCATTCTTCGGACATCAATATGGACGGTCGGATTGGAGCTTTGACTTGTCAATCTTCCTCAGTGAGCCGCCCAACTTGCTGCTGAAACAGACTCTTACAGCAGCGCATCATATACATCCCGACGCCGATCGGGGATCAAGATGAATCCCGATCGTCCTGAAAATTTTAGCTCACGTCCAAAGCTCCATTATTATTGATCTGACCGGTCGGATATTCGTTTCAACGGTCCAATTCTTTCCAGAAAATCGAGGAAGTCACAGTTAGGGTTCTGTGAATTATGCTTTTTTCTGTTACAGCTGCCTCTTCTCATCAATGAACGGACATCCAAACGGACTCTGATCGACGCCAAATTTTGTGGGATTGTTCATCAACTTCCAATATTGATTCTGACCGGAGGGATCTTCGTTTTAACGGCTCCAACAACGGAAAAAACGAAAAGACTAAACAGCTACTGTACCGATCTATTTTCTGGAAATTAAACTTGCAATAAAAATAAATTACATAATTTCCTATACTCATATGAAAGAATTTTCATCGTTTATATGAGTTTACAATAGATCTAACGGGAAAAAGGTGCCAACCCCAATCCATCTCTTCAACCATAGCAATTTAAAAATTATTAATGCATAATAATAAGTAAAATATCACCTACATGCAATTCCACTCCTTTAAATCGTTTAACTACGATTATGATTATATAAATCGTGGAACCTTTCTCTGATACCACATGAAGGATGCAGGTTCTTAGATCTAAACGAATTAGATCTACGCACAGCGGATGTATCACGATTTATATATCAAAACACATAATTAAAGGACTTAAACTACTACAAGGGGGTTAAGATCATGTTACCAATAACGGGAAGAGAAGCCTTGATCTTCCGATGTGTTCTCCAAACGGCGGTTGGTGGACACCCTTCTTGATACACGAACCTCCTTGATATTCAACACCAAGAAAAACTCCAAGTTTTTCTTCCTCTAAAACCCTAGACAATAAAAACTAATTTTCCTCTCCCTTTTTAAAGTGGTGGTCGAAATTATCAATGTAAATTTCCCTTGGAATAACTCTCCTTTTATAGGAGAGTAAATCATTGGCCTCCAAGTATTAATTAATTAAATAATTAAACAAAATAAAAAGATATTTTCATTAATGACTAATTGTGACATGTATTGACCAATAGGAAATCAAATAACAAGTCATCCAACCAATCACATAACAAGAATATCTTTTATTTTCCATAACACAAGAAAATTAATTCTTGTGCTAAAAGAGAAGACCTTAGGCGCCACTTTTAGGGTTTATTAGCCCACACAAAATGCCTTTTATGTGTATTATATTATTTAGCCCAACTAAATAATATCCATGCATATCAATTAATTAGCTTGACCAATTAATTATCACCGAGGCCCAAATAACAAGATTATTAGTCCGAATTACGAAGCCACATCGGGGACCATGGACCTATAACCAGTAGCTCCAATAATTAATTATTCATCGAACAGAATAAGTACATCAATTATTAATTCCGGGATTACGCCACCATAAACCCGAAACTGAACTCTACCGATTATAGATGTATACTTATACTCAACCCATAGAGTGAATAAGCGTCCATTGATATAATCACTACATACGGATTAACCCTCCATAGATTGTCCATTCGAGTGGGAAGTCTCCGTGAACCGACTCGAATATCTTATCCTTATTTACCATTAACCCCCTGATGATCAATTAGTACACATATCCGACTAGTAGCTAATTAGTCAAATGTGAACTCCCGGGATCGATCACTTTCTCGGGGCTAACAAATAAGGGGACTGTCTCTCTACTTCCCGCAGGAAGGAATGGATTCCATGTACGTGAAAATCAGAACTACTCACTCATCAGGAGATAGTGCCAATGAGAAGTGGCTTGGAACACATATCTAAGTGAACCGTAACTAACACATCAAACACTACCCCGAGACAAGCAGCACCCTGTGATCACCTCAGGATTAAGGTTGATCCATATATGATCATCTAATGATTTAATAAGATTCCTCGATTACGGAATTATACCGAGAAATACAGATTAAATCGGTCCAGTCCTATATGAATGCCATCATATATAAATGCCCCACGTAGGTACCCTCTACCGACGGTCCGGATAAGACTATCACACCTTAAGGTGTTCTCGGGGCGCATTATTGGTGTTTTAATCAAGAGACCTTAAACTCGATTAAGTTCACCACGGACTAACGATTTAAGTATACCACCACTAACTCAATCCTCACGTGTAATCCATACACTGAGTTAAGTGGTTACATACAGATATACTTAGGGTATGCAGCAGTGTATTAACTTTACAAGCACAAAGCAAGTAATAAGGTGAGATAAGTTCGTCATTCATTATTAAAAACAATTACACAAATTGTCTTTCGGGCACTACACCTAACAGTAATGATGTGTTGTATTTTTCTGTGTGTTCTTTTCTGCTCGAATGGTGCTGCTTGTATAGGAGTTTCGCCGACATAAGGAAGGATCTAGAAAAACGCGTCGATTTTCAGCCTCGGTAGACCGACATAAGACACTCGGTCGACCGAATAGCATGGCTCGGTCGACCGAGCCTACCTATTTACGCGTTTTCACTTTGTTGCTTCGTATACCGTGTCCCCCACTTCACTCTTTCGATCGATCGATTTATCCTCTCTTCAATGCTCCGATTTTCTTCTTTATTTTGAAATCACTTGATTGAATGAGATTAATCTTCTCCATTAATAATATCCCCATGCATATCTTTTAATTTTCTGCAAAATTGTTGTTACACCAAGTCATCGAATAATAATAATAATAAAATGTGTAACAAAATAACATTTAAACTCAATATTTCCTCATAATTAAATTATAACCCCTCAATAACCATTATAGGAATTTAACGGTTAAAACACGCTTTTCTCATTTATTTCCCTTAAAAATAAGGTAAATTGTTTAGGGATTAAGCATGAAAATATAGTAAAATATACCTTAAACACAAATCTTAAGAGAAAGTTAGCTGTATAAATTTATAAAAATAAAATAAAATGATGATGATGCAGTAAATGATTTAAAATTCGAAAAGTTTATTTACTGTAATAAATGAACCTTGTAAATTGAGTGCTGACTGTTTAGAAAACCGAGTCATTAAATACTTTGATTTTCGAAGAGACTTTTAGAAAACATGCCAACCGATCTGTTTAAATTGAATGCACCACTATTCACTATGCATTTCATTTAGTATTCCAAGTAATATCATTTAATACACAACCACTACTTTCTCCACTGCATTGTCTATATAAACCCAAATACATTAAACTGATCCAGCTAACTAAGCTGATCAAACATTTTGTCTATACTAAAAATTATCCTTGTGTTTTCAATCTGTTTGCCGAAGTTCTTGCATTTCTGTTCCTTCGGTTCGAAAGTGCGGGGATCGTATGTCATCTTGAATCTTTGTGATTCAAGGTTGAAAAGATTAAGTCCGGAAACCCGGCTTGAGCCTGGATTGCGATCTCGGTTCGTTTTCGGTAATGACCTTCCGCTCTTCTCAACCCGAACCTTTCGGTTCGATATCGTAAGTTCACGCTTTTACTTTTGCTTTCAAGTTGCTCCTTTCATCCGTTTTATGAAATCGAACTTGTGCGGTTAAAAGTACCGAAGGTTGTATATTGTTTGTTGTGTTAATCCATTGAAAGAAAACCGTGTTTGAATCTTTGTGACCGTGTGTCACTATTGTGTTTAAGATTCTTTCACTACGGTGTGATCTAAAGGATTAACAAGTCGAACCCGTTTAATCCCTTGTATCGTTACTTTCGTTTCGAATCTTGAATAATCATTGTAATTGTAATCATCCAAAGTTTAGTGGAAATATCGTGTGGTGATTTAAGTGATACACACCTAGGATTGTATGATCTAGGTAATCAACACAAAATCGAATTATATGTTATTAATACTAAACTAGAAATATCACTTAAATCAACGTTTCCGTAATATTGCTACATCCTGTTCATGCTAAGAAACTATAGCAATTATTAGTCTTAAATATTGCCGCATATATTACAATTAATGAGGTGAATGATCGTAAATCAAATTTGCTCTATTAAAATCACTTTGAGATATAAGCTGTCAAAATTATAAGGTCTAAGTCTATAAAAGTTGATGTCGCTTCTTTGCGGCTCAATATTACATCGTTATAGAGTTTGTATAAACTACCTTGCCGTGTATTGTGAACATTCTAAGCCTCTTTGTGTGAATGCCGATCGTGTTTATGTAACTTGTGAAAACGTTTACCGAATATTCAAGTAATCCTGTGTTGAATAATTATCGTGTCTATACTGAACTATCTTGACCATTTAGAGTTAAGTAAAAAGTAATATATAACTTGATCACCTAGTACCTTAGGAACAACACGTTAACCGGTTAGCTCTTCCGCCTAATTTTGTCTAACAGCTTCCTAAGTAGTTGAAACTCCATAGTTAATTAAAAAGACTTAATAAAGGTTGAAAAACTGTTAAGTAAAATTTAAAAAGGGTATATATCCTATTCACCCCCTCTAGGATATATTAGTGCGCATATACGATCCAACACTTATATTAGTAACTTCGAGGCGAAATAGAAGGTCGTCGTTGTTAGGTACGGGAGGACGGTTATCGCATTTCTTTGACCCGATCAGAGCCAAATGCCATCCCTTATATGTATATCCTTAGTTCCCCCTCTAAGCCTTTGTAGGGTGGTTAGACCGCCACCCGAACTAACCTTTTGTGCTACTAACTCATAATTACCAATGCCCTTAGCTTTTATTACGGTCTACGTTTCCTTGACCACCTTGCAAGATTGAGCTTATTGTTTTCACATTTTCTGATATGGTGTGTGGTGGTGGAGTGGCGTATCTTTCGAGTGGTGTCGGTAAAACTGAGTATATCCCGGAGGAGGTGGAATGTCATGGCTTTTCGGCCTTTGATCATTTTTGTGGTTTTGAAAGAAAAAAATGAGAAAAAAAAATGAGAAGAAAAGAAAACAAAAAAAGAAAAAAAGAAAAAAAAGTTGTATATATATAAGAGTTCTTGGAATTCCAATTTTTTGGGGTTTGATTTTTGTTGTGTTGATGTTGGTGAAGGGGTACTTCTTCTAATCTAGTACGGAGAAGGAGATGTTGTTGTGTTCTGTAGCGGTTTGTTCCTGGTTGAAAAGCTTAGGTATGAACTAGACATGGATATGACGTATGTCTCTAGCTTGTGGAATGATGAGGAGAAGTGAAAGGTTGGATGAATTATAGGTTGAAAATCGTTTGATGGTTTGTACTATTCGAATGAGCATCCTTATGAGGAGTTGAGTCTTTCGTTGCTACGAAGGGAAGAGCTTCGGTTTTAGTGTTTGATGTTTGATTAAGCTCACTTGCACTTTCTACTTTCTATTTTATCGTAAATATCCCTTTCGTTAGCCCCAACCCTAGCCTAACGTTATAACCCTTCAAGTCCTGCCTGACCCTACTAGACTTTGATTGACCTCGATTATTGGAGATGTTTATGACGTATAAGCCTATGGTGTAACCTCAGTACATTAAACGTCTATAATCTAAACTGGTCGTTGGTGATAAATGTCGAAGAAGCTACACACACACACACACTCTTTTTCTCAATACAAGGTTGAACTTAAATCTTATGCATTTGTGTCAATTACTTGTGTTTTACCATTTCAAATCTTTTAGACTAAATGTATGATAGCAATGTTGACTCCATCTTTATTTTTGAATCGCTCATTTTTGCTCGAGGGCGAGCAAAAGCTAAGTAGGGGGTAGTTGATGAGAGTCAAATTGACTATCATTTACTATGTAATTATACCCCGTTTATACCTCGTTTTATATGTATTTGGAGACATTTGATTGTATTTTGATGTATTCTACACTTTGGTTATCATTTCGAGACCTAGGACGAAAAGTCCGGAAATCTCACTATTTTTCGGTGTTTTAATACATTCTCGGTCACCCTAGTGTCCTGTAGGGATTACGTGTGGTTTTTGTTATGATTTTGTACAGGACATAGGTGTTTGAGATTACCGGAAGGTGAGATACGAGGATTGGAACGTGTGCCAGAAGCTTAAACGTTCAAACGGATCAAAACGTGTTGGTACTACAACCACACCTTCCATTGATCTGCATTTTGATCCTCCTTAGAGGCTTTTTATGGGCTGGACATCTTCATTAAAGTTGTAGGCAATTGAATCAGCTTTCGAACGCAACTTAAATCACTGGATTTGGATGTCTACCCACAGAGTTATGACTGATTTACTGAAGGTGTGTCTAAAAATGCGGTTTTTGTCTTAGAAAGTTGCGGATAGGTTTTGTGAAGGGAAATATCTTACAGGCGGCCGCCTGTCATCTAGGCGCGCATCTAGAGTCCAGAACTCATAAAACACTATAAATACCCCCATTTTGGATCTAGATCCACACCATCTTCTTCCCAACTCGTTTTTCATCATTTTTCTGTGTTTTTCTTAACTTAGATTAGGTTTGTAGATAGATTAGCTAAGTTTAGTTGTAGATTGTTGTAATCCGGAGGATCTTGAAGATAGATTGACGCGTTATTGACGGGATTTCATCCGGTGAACTGATTTTCTACGGCATAATTTATTTGGTACTTCTTTTTCATTTCGTGTTCTTGCTTTCGTTCTTTATTTTCGTTTTATGATTTATTGATTTCTTGTTGATTTTGTTGTTATAATGAGTAGCTAGTTTCCCGATAGTCAAGTTATATGATAGACTATGAAATCGAGCCTTAGCCTGTTCGTGTGGTGTTCTTGATGTTTTATTGCTGATTTTCGATGTGTTAGTAGTCCTAGAACTTATTCTTAATGACCTTTATTGAACTCGCGACTCGATAAACGTATTTACACGTATCGTGTTTACATATGTATTTTGCGAGAGGATACGGGAGCCGGGGTTCTAGGATCACTGTGTAAAACCGACCGAGTTGTTCAGACTCGGTTTCGTTGTGAGGTTTTGTATCGACTTGTCGAGCGTTTCATGAATTGTAGACCGTGTGAGGTCAGTTAAATCCGGTCAGCGGACTGTTGAACCTGACATAGGATGGTAGATTATTGAAATAATGTCTATTCTCAGAGCCAAGAAACGACACCCTACTTGACATCGAGAATGTTTAGGTGAATCGAGAATACCACGGGACTTAGCTAGGGTTTGTGATTATTGGATTGGATCATAGCTTGTCTATCTCTTTTATATAGTTTTAAATCTCTTTTATTTTGTGTATATTTAGTGTTAGAACCGGTGATCTGACAAATCACCGTCTCCAGTAGTTGTGTTGACCTAAACTAGGAACGAGACCGACTTTGGTACTCGACCAGATTCCCTGTGGGATACGACATTGACTCACCAATTCTGGGCTACAGTTGGCCCGGTACACTTCCGGTGAGATTGGACACTTAGAAAAGGCCGACCAATCATCTGAAGAGTGTCTGTCCGGATAGCATTGGTGATTTCAATGAATTTAGAAGTACAGCTTTAGAAGGAGAGGACACACACGCTTATACCACATCTGTCAATGGTAAACAAATTAAAGTCACTGAAGATCTAATTGCAAAAATTTTTGGCTTCGACAAATCTGGTGGAACGTCACCCATCAAATTAACTAAAGGACAGAAAGAGAAATTATGGAAAGATATAGAAATTAGTGCAGATTCTACAGTATTACAGATCGGAAGCACTCGTCTACTCAAACCTGAATTCAATTTTCTCACCAAGATGTTAGCAAATTGCATAATTGGAAATGCAGGAAATTTTAGCAATCTTTCTAGAGCAAAATTGGACTTATTATATGTGATTTGGTTTGAGGAAAATTTCAACTGGCAAAGAGATAATTTTGATCAATTAGTGGCACAATCGATTTATACACCCAAAAAGAAGACTGACGTCAAGAAATGACGATTCTATCACAAGAAGACTCTTGCATTATTGGTCCAAAGAATTCTCGATCACTTTGGAATTGCAAAGAGAAAAGAAACATTGGTTGCTGATGGGAAGATTGTTGTTAAAGAAGAAATATCTGGAAAAGGAAAGCTGAAGGTTCTGAGAGTGAAACTAAGAAGAAGAAAAGCAGGAAGTCAAAGAACGTTTTAACTGGCGATGAAGTTTTGGAAAAAGTTGAAGAACTCGAGAGAAAGAAGGAAAAAGGTAGAAGAATTGGAAAAAGGAAAATCTGATCTTGTTACTGAGAAATCAGTAGAAGCTTCACCAACAAAAATCACTACTTCAGTTGCTGAAGGATCAGCACAAAAAGTCAGAACTGAAGTCACTCCCACCGAACCTGTTTCAGCATCTGTAACTGAAGCCTTACCAACTCAAGAACCAGTTACACAATCACAAGAAGTTGAAATGATGAAGGAAACTGAAGTTGTCAATAGAGAACAAGATGTTGAAGCTGACATACAGAAGGAAACTGACACTCAGGAGGAACAGACCCTGAGAATTGAGCACAACGATGAAGGATCTGATAGTGAAGAAAGATTAATTGACAAAGCAACAATGGACATGATGAGGTTACTTTCAAAGACCAGATCCACACCTCAAAAATCTGCTTCCAGACGAGAATTTGAGGAATCAATCAAAGAATTTTCACCTTCTCATTCTGAAGAAAAAGGAGCTGAAATAGAATCGAGACCGACTGAAGTCATCAACTTGGATGAGCTGGTCAATGAAGAAGAAATCACTGGATCCACGAGGAAAGAAGTACCAGTTACCGAACTGGAACTTGAGCCAGCTAGAGAACAAGTTGCTGAAGAACTTGTTAGTAACAAAGATTTGGAACTTGAGCCAATAATCCCAAGTTTAGCTATTGAAAAAGAATCAGCAGTCAACCCAGTTACTGCTGAGGGAGAAACCAGCAAAATTGACCCTACGCAAATTGAAGATGTTGTGAGAATTGAAGATACTCTAGAAGTTGCTCAGGAGATCTCAAGAGGAAATGAGGAAATTGTTACTCAATCTAAATCCTCACATGATCTTAGAGAACTAATGACAGCTGATTAGGAGCGATTGCGTAAATATCAAATCTGGAAATTCAGTTCTATCGCCAATCAAAGAAGTCAGCTAGTGGAAATGGAAGTCACTGAGAAATGGGTATTCGATCTCTACAAAATTACCAACCTATTAGAACTGATCAACACCGATGAATTCTTAAATCGTGGATACGCATTAGTCAGAAACAATTACTGGAAGGAAACCACAGCGGGTGGAAGTTCCAAAAAGAATGATGATGATGATGATAATGATTCACAGGGAGGTCCCAACTTGCAAAAAGGGATTCTCACTTCTTTGCAAGAAAAGAAAACTGAAACTGTTCAGAATATTGATGACGATTCTAGTAATTCTGAGGAAAGCAGTGGAAGTTCTAGCTCTAGAACTGTATTAGATGTACATGAAGAAGAAGAAGGAGGTTATCAGTATCCTACTGATAAATCTATGCTAGAGATAGCATGAACTGGAGCAGACATGGCTGGTGAAGGATCTGATGATGAATTCAACGTGCAAATGTCACCAGCAAGAAATGTTGATCAATCGAATCTGGAAGAAATTAGAAAACAATGTGAAGAAAGGAGAAGATCTGAAGAATACAAGGAAAAACTGAAGCAGGTTGTTCTTTCACCTCTTAAGCAAGCTAAGTCAACTATGGCTGAGACAAGAAAAGTCAGTGAACAACAAGCCGGAGCCTCAAAAGACAAACCAACTCAAGTTGATCTCATTAAGTTCTATCATAATGAGATAATCAGAATTCAGAGGGATGATAACAGTTTGTTTGGAAAAGTTCTAAAATCCTTAGAGGCTAGCAAAAATGAATGAAGCGAACTGGAAAAGAAAATGGATATCGTCACTAGCAACTGTCAAGATACTCTGATTGAGCTTCGAAAAACAACCATTGAAAATGATGCAAGGAGAGATGAAACCCAAGAAAGATGGGAAGGGATTCTCAATAATCTGGTTAACAGAATGACCCTAATGGAAAATGGCATGAAGGACTCAGTTGTAGCTCAAACCATTTTGGAATCAACTCAGCAGAACCTGAACGCTTACATCAAGAGCCTGATTGATAAAGATGATGTCAATAAGGGGGAAAGTTTAGATATCTTATAAGTCCATGCAATTGAGATGCCACAAGTGCTTGGAAGCATTGATGATAAGCTGACAGAATTGAAGAAAGCAAGAGGAGAATTCACTGATGAGGAGATTAAGCTGATTGCTAAATACTCAGAGCCAACTGAGAAAAGACTTGCCTTGGATTCTTGTCTCTACAACTTATTCAAAGATCTACTAGCCAGAGAAGGAGAATCAAGACAAGAATCTCTAGAAACATTCCTAAATGTGCAAAGGATTCTCATGCATTATTGGAACAAACTTATGAAATGGGAAAATGATAGTATTCTAGACAAAGCATCAGACAAGGTTGAAAAGACTGAACCTGAGTTTGTTCAGAATCTATTAAAAATAGCCACCAGTGAAAGACTGACGACATCTATTTTTACCTTCGCAATTCTATTCAAGAGCAATTTTTTCGGCAAGCACAATTTGTCTGATTCATGGAACATATGGGCAAGCATCCATGGAATCGAAAGCACTGCAACAAATGATGCTATGAAGAATGTTGCTGAGGCTTATGACAATCAATTCAGTTTAACTGTTAAGTAAAAAGAAGCAGTCTTTTAGCACTTTTTATTATGGTGTATTTTATTACCCAGCTCTGTAACTCAGTTATCAATAAATTCTCAGTTTCTCAGTTCGTCGTGTTATTTACCGTAAATTTTTTTTTTTTTTATCTTTTTGCATTGCTTTTAAGGAGGATATTGACATCATCAAAATGGGGGAAATTGTTGGAAATAAAATTTATGTTTTGACGATGATTCATCACTTATTCAGTTATTGTTTTTAGACCCCATTGATGAAGTGTCATAACTAGTTGTTATAGTGCAAAGCAAAAAGATGTCGAGATATCAATGTATAGGATTTAATAGAGTATGATATTTGTATAAGTTAAATTAGACAAGCACTGTAATAGTTCTAGATTGTGAACTGAGAAAACAAGAAACTGGAAGTTAGTTAAACTGAGATTCTATAAGAAACTGGAAAAATGAGCGCACCAAAGAAAATCTGTAATAGGTAAGTTCGCTGAGGGAACAGACTCAATTGACTTACTTTGAGAACAGAAAAACTGAGGGTTCAAACTCAGTTATTGAAGACAGAAGAACTGAGGGTTCAAACTCAGTTTATGAAGACTAAGTTGAGACTATATAAGTTAGACTTCAGGCAAGTCTTTGATAACTTGAACTGACTATACAGATCTTGTATGGAGAGCTAAGACACATAAGGACAATGATGTCTTTGCTGATTAATTTGAAATGGTGTACTCGATTAGATCAATAATAATCAGATGAAAGAAAGAGTACCGAGATTTTGGAAGAAGAGCAAAACTCAGTTAATGCTCTTAGGAACTGAGAACTGACAATGTTCTCAGTATATCAGTTTTGGAACTGATGTTTAAGTAAAACTGAAGAAGAATCCAACCGTTGTAGTACAAGCAATATGATTGGAAGATAATCTATCCGTTCTGACAGTAACGTACAAGCAAGAAAATAGGACCACTAACGGCTACAAGGATTCAAATTCAAATAATCTAATCGTTAGATAAACCCCTATAAATAGGCAGCTTCTTTTACAAGCAAAATGTAGCGAAAGGAAGGGGGCGGAATTCTAAGAATCAATCTAGTCAAGAAAGATTAATATTTAGGGGGGAAGTAATCCTTGTAGCCGTTAGTGGTCCTGTTTAGTCAAGAAAGATTAATATTTAGGGGGGAAGTAATCAAAAAGAATTCCTGCTAAACACTTAATTGCAAGATCAAGAAATTTCTTCAAGTGTTCATTAGCATTCAAGCATACCAAGATCTATCATTTGAAGAAATCAGAGTTGTGCATAAACCTTTTTATCTAGAACGAAAGCTCAAATCACAATTGAATCATAGTTATTGATTCAAGTCTCAACTTTGATTTTATCAAAGGTTTTAGACTGTGAAACACCAAGAAGGTGTGAAGGACAGTTGAGTGCAGTCAGGAAGATTGTGTTTGTGATGAGCTAGTGAAGAGGCAATTCTACCCTCCAAGGACCAGTGTTTCAAACAATTGAAGAGTAGCCATTCTCCCTGTTCGACAAGTGTTTAGATAGAGAAGCTAGGGATTAGTCAAGTACTATCAGTTTAGAACTTTTTGTAACCGGGCCATCTCAAAGAAGTTCTAGTGGAATTTTCCTCCGCATCACAGGGGAAGAGAGGACTGATAGGATTACACCACCTGGAAACTCAATAATTCTTGTTTATTTACATTACACATTTACTTACTGCATTATAGTCATAATCATCTAGTTCACACATTCACCAAACATAAGAAACTGATTCAGCATATTATCTGATAATTCATATTTTATAAAGGCTTAATTTAATCCGCTGCCGGTTAACTAGACTAATGATAAGTCAGTATTGACTTATACTCAGTTGAGTTAGCTTAACTCCACACAAGCTTTAGTTGTACTCAATCTGGTTTAAGATTTAGTTTTTGGGAGCAATTTTGGTGACAAGTTTATTCACCCCCCTCTAAACTTGTGTTAGCCTTTCCAAGGGACCAACAGTTATGTACTTCAAAATTACATCCTCTTTTTCAATATGATCTCTGATGAAGTGATGTCTGACTTGTGTGAAGTACTAGATTTTCTGTAATTGAAATTGCACTTGTGTTGTCACACATGATAGTAATTTTATTTTACTCTACTCCATAATCTCTTAGTTGCTGTCTTATCTACATAACTTGTGCACAACAACTACCAGCTGCTATATATTCTGCTTCAGCTGTTGAAGTAGATATAGAATTTTGCTTTTTACTGAACCATGATACTAGTCTGCTGCCTAGCATCTGACAAGTTCCTGAGGTGCTTTTTCTATCCACTTTGCAACTAGTATAATCGGAATCAGAGTATGATATTAGTTTAAATCCACCATCTTTTGGATACCAAATTCCAACATTCATTGTATGCTTCAGATATTTGATAATCCATTTTGTTGCTAGTAAGTGAGATTCCTTAGGTTGTGATTGGAATCAGCACATACTCCTACTACAAATGCAATATCAGGTCTACTTGCAGTTAAGTATAGTAGTGAACCAATAATTCCTCTGTACATCTTTTGAACCACATCCTTTCCATTCTCATCTTTTCCAAGAACAGCTCTTGCACACATTGGTGTCTCTGATTTGCCACTTGTGTCCATTCCATATTTGTTTATCAAGTCCTTTGTGTATTTGGATTGATTGATAAATATGCCATCTTTCGTATGTTTCACTTGTAATCCAAGAAAATAATTGAGTTCTCCCATCATGCTCATTTGGAATTTTCTTTTCATCAGATTTACAAAATTTTCACACAACTTCTAATATTTTGATCCAAATATGATATCATCCACATATATTTGGACAAGTAGAGTAATTGATCCATAGTGTAGTCTAAAAAGTGTCTTGTCAATGGCTCTATTGCTGAATCCATTGCTGATAAAAAATTGTGATAATGTCTCATACCTGGCTCTTGGTGCTTGTTTGAGTCTATACAATGCCTTCTTGAGATTGTATACTTTGTCTTCCTTTCTTTTGATTTGAAAACCAAGTGGTTGATCTACATGTAATTCTTCTTCTAGTAGTCCATTCAGAAATGTACTTTTAACATCCATCTGATAGACTTTGAAGTCTTTATGAGTTGCAAAAGCCAGGAATAGTCTGATTGCTTCCAATATTTCTACTGTTGCAAATGTTTCATCATAGTCTATGCGTTCTACCTATGAATATACCTTTGCTACCAGTCTTGCCTTGTTTCTGACAATTGCTCCTTGCTCATCCATCTTTTTTATGAATACTTATTTTGTTCCGATGATGTTTGTTAGGTCTTGTCTGTCCACTAGTTCACAAACTTCATTTCTTTCAAACTCATTGAGTTCCTCTTGCATTGCTGTTATCCAATCAGCATCTTGAATTGCATCATCTATTGTCTTGGGTTCAATATGTTACAAAAAACAAGTTAACATGCTTTCAAGTTGTCTTCTGGTTCTTACACCTGAGTGTACATCTCCAATGACTTGCTCAATTGGATGGTCTCTGGGCCCGTTGATATCATGTTGAAGTTGTGTCTATGCCGCTTCTTCTGCTTGTGTGTTTGCTGGTGCTTCTTGTTGTTCATCAGCTGCTTCTTCCAACATTGTAGTTGGTGTATTTGCTTCTATGTAAGCTGGTCCAGTTACTTGCTTTTTTTGCCTCTTCTTCTTCTGAATTGTGCAAATCTTCACAGTTGGTGTTTGGCTCATCAAACACTATATGGATTGATTCTAAAGTCACCAGAGTTCTTTTATTCAAAACTCTGAAAGCTTTATTGGTTGCAGAGTATCCTATGAAGATTGCTTCATCTGCTTTTTCATCAAAGGTGTGCATTTGATTCTTGTTTAAGACAAAACATTTAACTCCAAACATATGTAAGTGGGATATGTTAGGTTTTCTTTCATTCTTGATTTCATAAGGTGTTTTTGTTGTAATAGTGTCCTAAACCTGATCGTGTTGGACCGGATCCGAGCGGGCCGACTCATTTCTACTATTTCTTTATGTTTGTACATATATTAAATGGCTTTTCTGTTGTCATATATTTGTTCTTTTCAAGAACCAATTATGAATTGTTATATGATAACGTCCTTAGTATTAGACAGTGACAGAGACACCATGACAGGCGATTATGGTTGATGAGATCTCTAATCACTTTAACAAGTTTGATACTTAAATGTCTCTAGGCTGATGTACTATTAAACAGGGCATTGATAGTACGAACAGACTAGCACGTATTAGATGTCTTCTGTCTTAAAAGGCAGGGATAGATCTCATCTATCGAAGTGTAGAGACACTTGGACTGTACGTGGATGTGTATTAGAGAATGCGTACATTAGACTGACCCACTTACACTGTTAAGTGCCACTCTATGTGATGGTTTTTTAATTATCCTTAGGACCGGAGTCTTTATGGCTTCACGGTGTGGATCGTCATGCTTTGACACTATTGAGGTTTCTCCTAGCCACGGGGCAATTATGCGGTAGTGATTGTGTTGGTCCTTGAAAAGGCTTTGGTTAAGTTTAGGGGGGGGGGTGAATAAACTTAACACTTAAAACTTTTGGAGCTAACAAACTCAGCAATGTCAGTAGACTGCGAACTGCTCAGTAGTCTGCTGACAGTAGATATTACTTGATTTTTTTGCAGCGGAATATATTCAAATTAAGCCTTATTACTTGTTGTTAAAAAGATGATACTAAGTATTAGATACTCAGTAGTGTAAGTGTGTGATTCAGTTGCTTGTTTCCGTAAGTTGATGTGATCAGTATACTAAATGCAGAAAGTAAGTAGGCAAATTTTATAGTGGTTCCAGGTGGTGTAATCCTGTCAGTCCACTCTTCTCCTGTGATGTTGGAGGAAATTTGCTAGAGATCTTTGAGGTTGCAGTTGCAAAAATCCATAAGCTGTCTGTCCTTCACCAATGACTATGGCTTCACAAAATGAACACTTGAAATAGGTAGGATTGCTGCTCCAAAGTATTCCACTGGTCCTTGAAGGGTAGGATTGCCTCTTCACCAGCTCCACCACAAACAACAGTTCTTGAAACCTAAGTGCTTTTCTATCTTCAACAGGTTTCTTGTATAAGAAAGTTTGAATCAAGTAAATGATTCAGCTATCAACAGCTTGATCAGGATGAAATGATCAACAGCTAGATGTCTTCAAGTGTGTGTTCTTGATGTAACTTGATAGCGGGTTACACTTGAAGATATTTCTTGATCAATCTGTTAAAGTTCTGTGTAAGTCACCTAGGTGATTTTCTTGATAAAAAACTTGATAGCTTTTTAATAGATTATTTGTTTTTCATCACTTGTATCTGAATCAGGAGTCTTCTATTTATAGGTGAGAATCCTGTGACTTATGTTTGAAATTCAAACATAGCTGTTTCAGATTTGTCTCCATCTTGACTTGCTTTCTGTCTCTGTTCATAGTACTAACACTGTCAGATTTTTTTTTGTCAGTTTTTAGTCTGTCCAACCTTTGACTTGTGTCTATTGGTTAATCCTTTGAATCATTTCAACGTTCTTTTTATCTTGTCCATTGATTTGTTGACAATATCAAGGCTTGTAATCCATCCTTATCCTTGTAATCTTCCAATGTAATCCTTGATTAAATCGAGGAATATACTCAGCAAATATTTGATTTATTTTACTCTACTGATGTACATATCTGTCAGCTGGCTTAAGTCAGCTTTGTTTAAATAACACTTTAGCTGACTGCTTTTCATCAAATTTTTGTTATGAAGTTAAAGTACACCATTTTGATTATAACTAAGTTCCAATCACCACTTAAATTATGGAACTTAGACCTTGTAAACAAGGTATATGTAATCAGTTTAGGTTATCACAGACTTCCTTAAATTCTGATTCCATATCCTTGACTTTAAATACTAAGTTTGATCCCTTAGCCTTCAATAACTGAGTTTGTACCCTCAGCCTTCAGTCTTCAGCAGGCATCTAACTAGTCTACTGACCTAGTTACCGTACTGACCTAGACAGGTCTGCTGATAAAGTCAGCTGACCTAATTACAGTGCTTGTTTGATCAAACCTATACATAAATCAAACTCTAGTAAACCTATACATTTGATCTAGACATCTATTTGCCTTTGCTCTATAACAGCTAATCTGGCACTCATCATTAAAACTTAAAATGTGTCCAACAATTTCCCCCTTTTTAGTGATGATGCCAATACCCTCCTTACAGCAAAGCAAAAAGATAAAAACAAAAATAGAACAAATTTAGCCATTTCTCATTATAATCAAATTTGTTCAAAATTATTACAAACTAGGATCAGCCAAATGAAGTAAACAATGTAAGTATGCTGATCTAGTTTCTGTCTTTGTCTTGTTCCTTCTTCTCATAGAACTCCTTGATCTCTTTTTGACAACATCCCGCATCCATTGATTTTCAATTGGAAAAAAGTCAACCCAAGTATTCAGCTCTTTCCACCACTTCCAGGCTTCTAGTAGAGTTAATATTATATTATGAACACTGAAGCCCTGTCCCATGTAGAAGTGTTTAAATTCTTCCAGTGAATCCTTTGCTGATTGAACTCCAGTTCTTTGACCTCTTCCACCTCTGCCTCATCTTCCACCTCTAAAAGAAGATCTAAGTGCCTCGACCCTTGTTTCCAAAAGTTTCAGCCCAAAAAAGGAATTCAGTCCCTCATGAAATCCCATGTGATGATAGGGTCTTTTCTTTCCATAGTATAACTTCTTGTATTCCTTCAGGAGGTCATCAGTGAAGTGAATCCTGCCAGGTGCAGGGTTCCTGAACTCATTAGTATCAGCCTCCTATCTCTTTTTAGCAAAAATTCTTGCACCCTCTTTTGCTTCTGCTGTAAGGCCCTCTTCCCCCTTATTGACATCATCAATAAACCGGGACAGTAAACCATGAACACTCTCCTGTGTGATCACTAAGTTAGCAAGTTGACCATCTATAATCTCTGTCCTTGTGTCAACTGCAGTGATCCTTCCTTCTATAGTTTGTTCCAGCAAATTTAGCCTCTCAGTAATCTTAGGTTCCAGTGCAGCAGGTTGAGGTGTTTCAGCAGGGTGAACCACAGTAGGCTTGGGTGCCTCAGCAAGTTTGTCATGCATTTTATGTATAGACTCAAGCTGTTCATTCAAATGCTTATCCTTGCTTGCTGTGGTGGTCTTGATACCTCTTACGTCAGCAAGAGCATATTGAGTAGAAGTAATATTAGAAGCAACTGTCTCAGTAGTTCTTCCTCTGTTCTCTACCAGATTCATCAAATCTTCAAATCTCTGTTCTTGCCTATTCAGTTGAGTCCTGAGCTGTTCTATATCATTCCTTACAGCTCTCAATTCTTCCAAAACCTGTGCTGGTACTGCACCAGCCATACCTCCAGCCATATGTCTAGCAAAATCATCAGCAGGCTCTTCCATATTATAGTTTGCCCTTGGTATGCTGACCACCATGGCTCTTGTCCTGTCCCATCCAGCAGGTTCAGGACCTTCCTCAATTACATCTCCAAAAATGTCTTCCAATATAGGATCTTGTGCAGGTTGAGGTTCCAAAACATGTTCCTCCTCAAAAATTGGTACATGTGCCTGTTATGGCTCATCAGTAACTTGTTCTTCCTCAGGCATCTGGAACTCCTCATCACTGAAGTCATAGTCCAACAATTGTTCATCCTCATCAACAACAGTCTACCGACCATCTTTACCTTCAGTAGTCTTGACATCAATAGCCTCCACTACAGCGGCAGGTTCTATAACAACTTGTTCTCCAGCAACTTGTGCTTCAACATCTTTTTCTATATTAATAGGTTCTTCAGCAACTTGTTCTTTCATGATTTCCTCAAAATGCATAGGGGATTCCTCCAATCCCATCAAGAGTTCAAACCTTTGTCCTAACACTGTCTGTTGCTCAATGATTAGGACCCTTTGTTTCGACCTGTATTCAGGTGCTGTTTGTTCCTCAGCAACCTGAACCTCCTCAGAATGTGTGGGTGATTCCTCCAAACCCATCAACAAATCCAGCCTTTGTCCTAACACCATTTGTTCCTCAGTGATTAGGACTCTCTGTACAACAAGAATTTGAGGAAATATGGCCAAATTTTCTTCTAAAACTCTTCTAGCATCAGCTATCTTCTGTAGAGCATCAATAATTTTTGATAAAGTGTCCTAAGTGTCAGGCTCACTATATGCAACTTCCATCTCCTCATTCAAATTGTCAGTCTGCTGATCATCAGTAGATTTATCACCTTCGATGGGCGATCTGCTACTTGTTTCGGCTACTTTGTCGTCCGGTTGTTTCAACAGATGTGTCCTTATGCACTCCACTGGACTCCCCCGGATGCATAGGATGATCATCATCTGAGTCAGATGAGGATGATGATTCATCACTATCAGGCGTATACTTGGGATCCTTGAACATGATCTTGGCACTTTGTCTTCCTTGTTTCATTAACTTCATTAGCCTTATCTGTAGCATAGTTGTGTCAACCAATTCCAGCAGATTCTCCACTCCCAACTGATCAAAAGCCCACTCTTCAAATCCACTCATTGGGTCTGCAGCTGGTTTTTGTTTCTTGTAGAATCCAAACTTCCATTGAAAATATATTTGTATCCTTCTGAAGTTGGGATCCACTTTCTCTTTCTTAGATTTCTTTTCCCTCCTTTCAAAAGGCATTGTGGGCTTTCTTGGAGCAGATTGCTCAGCTTGTTGTCCCCCATAGGCTTCAACAAGGTGAGTCAATGTATTTATAGCAGATACAAATAGGTCAGTAGGTTCATCAGGTTGCATATTGGTACATACTACTCCAATTGTTCCACACTAAGTTCCCCCTGATTTATATGCATATCAGCAGGGTCTGTAGCAGTGTGTACTTCCCCCTGAGTTGTAGCATCCACAACAGGGTCTTGAACAGGTTTAACAATTTCCACAGTAGGCTCAGGTATAGCAGTGTCCTGTGGTTCTTCAATGTGTTGTTCAACAACAATATTAGCATCCTCAGTAGGCTCAACAACCTCTTCTTCTACTTCCCTTTGGTCCTACAGGACCCTTAACTCTTTTCGTTGCCATAAACCTTCTTCTTTACAACTCGTTTCCTTTTTTTTGCAGGTTGTTCCTCAATTTCAGATGCTTTTCTCTTTCTTTTATCTTCCTTTAGTTGTTCTCTCAAAATCTCAACAGTAGATTTCTTTCTAGCTCTAGCAGGATCAGCATCCTCAACTTCAACTGGAAATTCAGTAGACTCAGCAGTATCTATTGATTGATGCCTTGTCTTTTAGGCCTTAAGATCTTAGTGATCTTTCTTGTATCAGCAGCCTTTTTCTTCTTTTCAGCTTTCTTTGGTGCAGTAGGTTGTGTAATTTGTTTAGCCTGCCCACCACCATCAATATCATCTCCATCACTGTCACTCTCTGTCCTTTCAGCATCTAAATCTTCATCATCATCCTAACCAGGGATGAGATAATTGATTTCTGGTTTGTACCTTGACTTGTTTATCTTTTCAGGTGCAACATCAGCAACCTTCAAGTAGTTCAGTAAGGCTTGAACCATCAAACACAAAGGCTTGGTCTTGGACTTCCTTGTCCCATCTCTATCTTCTGTTATCACCTTCTTCATGTACTGAACTAAGAATCCAGCCCAATCAAACTTCATACTTTGCATATGATTATCAGCAGGTCAAATTTTGGGTCCAGACAGTGTGTCAAGGCTTCCACTGAATCCCAAAATGTTCTTGGCAATGATCTTGCTCAGTAGATCATACTCCAATCCAATATGCTTCACATTGATACCTAGAGATGATTGTATGGACTTGTTGGTTTTTATTGTATCAACAAAGTCTAGTCTTGCAAGCTGCATAGATTCCGGATTGGTAGGAGCACCATTTCCAGGTCCAAACCCAAATACCTCTCTCAGCAGGTTAGAAGAAATTTCAATCTCCTAGGCATTAACAGTGGTAGTTAATGCCTCTCTATCATCTCTAATCACTATATTTCTCCAGAAATTTGCAACATTTGTATAAGAAATGCTTTCCAACCTCAGATTTAGAACATCTTCTAGCCCTTCAACCCTTCTGATTCTTCGGCCAATACTGATGGCTAATTCTGTTTTGAGAGCATCAACAACAAATCCTCTAACACTTTGGCTCGTTCCAATATGAACATCACTTTTATCCGCCATTGTAGATTTGAAGAAGATGAAGAAGAAAACTAGTAAATTTGTGTTCACACTTTTGAATATTCAGAGAAAATCAATCTGAAAACTTGTATGTATCATTTGAGTGTGTATGTATATTGTTGGAGAGATTTTGCATCATTAAAACAAAAGAAAATTTATAAAACCTATACTACCATGCAAAACTACCTCCTAACCGGCCGAATACCGGGTAGTTGCTAGTAAAGTTGGATAAGTACGGGTATCGATCCTCAGGGAATTGGGCTGTTGAATCTAATCTAATTAATCTCCTAAATTGTTATTTATTCAAAACGGAACTGAAAACGAAAAACGAAAAGTAAACTGGACAGAGGATTGTTAATCCAAAGCCAGGAAGGATAAAAGCGATAAAAACTAAATCTAAACTACTAACTATAAAAGGAAATAAACAAGAAGATGAACATGGAGATTAACAATGAACAAACAAAATCATCAAATCCTTCAAACCCTCTATCCCTATCTAAGGTTATCTTGTGATGATTAACTAAAGATGCGGTTCACCTAATCAAAAGTATGAATCCTACTTCCGTAGATAATTTGTCTATCAATCAAAACAAGGTGTAAGATTTATTCAAACCTAGCAACCTAGATAATCAACCTATCAACTTCCGTTATGTCAAGGTTAAAAATCAAATCTTTCCTATGGTGATCTAAGTCTAACATGACTTCCATCAAAATCAAACATCGATAAGCAACCATCTTCCGATATACGTTGCATAACAAATAATCGCATAGGAAAAGATACAACTTTGAGATAAAATCATAAAACAAACTTAAATAAAAGTAGATAAAACCTGAAGAAGAAGATTCAAATCGTTTGAACAATTGCAGCCCCAAGCATTAAGCTTCAGAAAACAGCAAAATAAAACAGCGGAAAAGAAACACCCTCGGCCGGCCAAGCACCAAGGCTCAGCCGGCCGAGGTGACTTGCTCTCAGAATTTAGGGTTTTCTAAAGTAATGTGCGGTAAAAGTTATGATCCTAGGGTTTACATAATGCGGCTATTTATAGATAAAGTAAGTCGGTTCTGCTGTAGTCGGTCGTGGACGCCCGTTCTGAAGGTCGGACGCTCGTCCGTTTGTTATGGACGCTGGCTGAACGCTGGTCCGAGTGGCGTCCGAACTCTCGTATTAAATTTTCCTTCGGACGCCCGTTCACTTTTATGGACGCCCGTCCACTCCCGGACGGGACATGGACGCTCGTCCGGTATGTCCGGACTAGATATCATCATCTTTATCTCATTCTTCTCATCTCTATCTCTTCTCTTCTTCATATAACTCTTCCTTATCTCTTGTATGTCAAATAAATCCGACTTGTATCATCTTTTGATCCCCTTTTCAGCTCGAAATATGCACATCTACAAACATCAAAACCATTGCAAAGTGTAACATCATCCAAATAATCATAAAACCACCAATTAAACACATAATTTAATCACTTTTGCAATTAGACCCTTAAAACATCACTTGCTTAATATTTCAATATAAAGGCCAATTCTTATGCAAATAATATAAATATGGGGAAAATCATCGTAAAATATATCGTTATAAAACGTACAAAATCACCCTTAACATATATATAAGGAAAGAAAGTGGGTGAAAACTGTCAGGCAAGTACTGTACACGTATTGTAGCATTTCACAACGATTAACTTTGGATGAATGTGATGTTGCCACGTGTCTCACTAACTTATCCCTTTAAGAGTTGTAACCGTTGGATATTGTAACCGCAGTTATAAAGGATAAGAATAATATTCGTTTACTGTTGACTTTTATTTAAGTTTGACTGTCTTATAATGTATACTCCAGCAGGCTTGGTCTTCAGTAGAGTTGGCTCAGCAGCCTGCTGACAAGGAAGGCTCAGTAGCCTACTGACAAGGTTACTCTGCTGATCTCCATAAAGACAAGTTTTGTCCAACTGATAATACAAAGTGAAGTTTAACACCAATGACTGATCTGTCAAGTGAGCTCACCCAACAGGACAAGGACCAATCCCCTTGGCAATTTCATTTGCTCAATTGTCCAAACTTATTTAAATACATGAATTGTTGATACCAATGACTGTCTACTAAGTGAGCACACCCAACATAGCAAAGACTAATCCCCTTGGTGAATTCCAGTACACTGCTGATTATTAGAGTATCAGTCAACTTTTATGATGCCAAGTTCAGTTCTTAACTTAGCAAACCTTTCACTATCCAATGGTTTTGTAAATATATCAGCAAGTTGATCTTCAGTAGGGATGTAAAGAACCACCACATATTTCTTTTCAACACGATCTCTTATAAAATGATGTCTCACATCAATATGCTTGGTTCTTGAGTGCAATACATGATTTTGAGTGATTGCAATTGCACTTGTGTTGTCACACATTATAGGTTCTCTTTCTTCAATTCCATAATCCCTTCATTGTTGTCTTAACCATAGTATTTGTGCACAGCAACTTCCAGAAGTAATATATTCAACTTCAGCAGTGGAAGTTGATATTGAGTTCTGTTTCTTGCTGAACCAGGAAACAAGTCTATTTCCCATCAACTGACAGGTTCCTATGGTGCTTTTTCTATCAATCTTGCAACCAGCATAATCAGAATCTGAGTAGGAAATAACTTTGAAACTTCCATATTTTGAATGCCATATCCCTACTCCCAAAGTCTCTTTTAGATACTTAGAATCCTTTTGACTGAAGCTAAGTGACTTTCCTTTGGTTTTGATTGAAATCTTGCACAAACACCTGCAGCAAAGGATATATCAGGGCTGCTGGCAGTGAGGTACAACAGACTGCCTATCATCCTTCTGTATAAGATTTGATCAACATCTTTTCCTTCTTTATCTTCATCCAATCCGATGTTAGTACTCATAGGAGTTGATACCTTGGTGCTATTTTCCATGCCAAACTTCTTCAGCAACTCCTTGGTATATTTAGTTTGATGAATGAAGATTCCATCTTTCATTTGTTTGACTTGTAATCCCAAGAAGTAGTTCATCTCTCCCATCATGCTCATTTGGAACTTGCTTTTCATGAGATTAGCAAACTTTTCACATAGCAATTCATTTTCAGAACCAAAAATTATGTCATCAACATAAATCTATACCAGCAGGGTGCTGTCCCCTTCATTGATTCTGAAAAGAGTCTTGTCAATGGTACCTTTGGTAAAACCATTGTCCATCAAGAATTGAGATAGGGTTTCATACCATGCTCTTGGTGCTTGTTTCAAACCATAAATTGCCTTGTTAAGTCTGTACACTTTATCTTCTTGATCTTTGACTTCAAAACCAGGAGGTTGCTGTACATAAACTTCCTCCTCTAGAATGCCATTCAAAAATGTACTTTTGACATCCATCTGGTATACTTTTAAGTTTTTGTAAGCAGCATATTCCAAGAATAATCTTATAGCTTCCAATCTTGCAACTGGGGCATATGTCTCATTAAAATCTATTCCTTCAGCTTGAGAATAGCCTTTTGCCACTAGTTTGGCCTTATCCTTACAATGGTACAAGATTCATCCAATTTGTTTCTGTATACCCATTTAGTTCCAATTATATTTGCATGACTAGGCCTTTCCACTAGTGTCCAAACTTGGTTTCTTTCAAACTCATTGAATTCTTCTTGATTAGCAATTATCCAATCTAGATCAGATATTTCTTCTTCAACAACTTTAGGCTCCATTTGAGATAGAAAACACGAAAACATTGCCTCCAATTGTCTTCTTGTCCTTACACCTCGTTGTCTATTGCCAATAACTTGTTCGGCAGGGTAGTCCTTCAACCATTGTAAATCTTGATTTGTTTGATTTACAGGAGCTTCATCTTCAGTAGGCTCTGTTGTTGCTTCAGTAGGGGGTTCAGCGGATCCTTGAACTGCTTCCGTTGTTGCATCAGTAGTGTTACCAGCAGGTTCTTCAGCAGGGGCAGAGTCAGAAACTTTTAAGTCATTTATCCTTTCCAAAACATCAACACATTCTGGATCAGTGACTTGGAGATTTTCAAAGCAGGTTCTGAAACTTCATCTTCCATTCCAGTGAACTTTGGTTCATCAAATACAACATGTATTGATTCTTCATGTTTCAAAGTCCCCTTGTTCAGTACCCTGAATGCCTTGCTGACTGAAGAATATCCCAAGAAAATTCCTTCATCTGATTTTGGTTGGAATGTCTTCAATTGCTCCTTATGATTTAAAATGAAACACTTGCTTCCAAATGGATGGAAATATAATATATTTGGTTTTCTTCCATTCCATATCTCATAAGGTGTCTTCAGTAGCTTCTTATTTACTAAGGTCCTATTTTGTGTATAGCATGCTGTATTGAGTGCTTCAGCCCAATATCTTTCAGGTAATAATGCTTCACAAATTATAGTCCTTCCTGCTTCTTTCAAGGTCCTATTTCTTCTCTCAGCAACTGCATTTTGTTGAGGTGTACCAGAAACTGCTAATTGATGCAGCACACCATTTTGTTCACAATATTCTCTTATGACTTTATTGAGAAACTCAGTACCCTTGTGTTGGTACCTTGAAAAGGCTTTGGTTAAGTTTAGTGGGGGGGGGGGGTGAATAAACTTAACACTTAAAACATTTTGGAGTTAATAAACTCTGCAACTTTAGCAGAGTAAGATTGATCTGATGTACTCTAAAGCCTAAACGCATGTATACTTCTTTGAATTCCTTCTGTGATTCCTTTGCATTGGTGGTAGGAAGACTTCTTCCATCTCTGCCACCTCTTCCACCTCTATGTGCAGCTCTCAAGGCTTTAACCCTTGCTTCCCAAAACTTGAGTCCCAGAAAAGAATTTAGTCCCTCATGGAAACCCTTGTCATGGTAAGGTCTTCTCTTGTTGTTGTAGAGCTTCTTATATTCTCTGAGAAGATCATCAGTAAGTGGAAGTCTGCCAAGTGCAGGTTATCTAAAGGCATTGGTGTCAGCTTCCCATCTCTTCTTAGCAAAAATTCTAGCAGCCTCTTTTGCTACTGGTGTGTGGCACTCTTCCCCCTTATTGACATCATCAACAAAACAGGACATCAAGCCATGAACACTCTCTTGGGTGATTAATAGATTACTCAGTTGTCCTTCCATAACTTCAGTTCTAGTATCAACTGCAGTAATCCTCTCTTGCTTAGTCTGCTCCAGTAGATTGATCCTCTCAGTGAACTTAGGATCCAATCCAGCAGGTTGAAGTGTTCCAGCAGTCTCAGCCTCAGCAAGCTTGGGTGCCTCAGCAAATTTATCAAGCGTTTCTGGTGAATGGCTTCAAGTTGATCTTTCAGAAACTTCTCCTTCATTGTATTTCCTTGTCTGATCCCCTTTACATCCAGAGCAAGGTCATCAAGAGCATACTGAGTTGAAGTAATATTGGAAGCAACAGTTTCAGTAGTTCTTCCTCTATTCTCCACTAAATTCATCAAGTCTTCAAACCTCTGCTCTTGCCTATCCAGTTGAGTTCTTAACCTTGTAATGTCATTTCTGACAGTCCTCAACTCATCCAAAATCTCTGCTGGTACTCCACCAGCCATTCCTCCCGCCATATGTCCAACAGCCTCATCAACAGGCTCTTCAGCATTGTATTGTGCCTTTTGTCTACAGACAACCATGGCTCTACTAATGTCCCTTCCAGCAGGGGCAGATCCTTCTTCAACCATAGCACCAAGAATGTCTTCCATTATAGGAACTTGTATAGGCTCCTCAAAGATATGTACAAATGCCTGTTGTGGTTCATCAGCAATAGGTTCTTCTTTAGGCACTTGAAATTCCTCATCACTGTAGTCATAGTCCAGCAGCTGCTCATCCTCATCAATAAAAGCAGTCTGCTAACCATCTTTCCCTACAGTGGCCTTGTCTCCAGTAGGCTCCACTACAACAGCTTGTTCAACAACAGCAGCAGGGGTTTCCTCCAAATCCATTTCTGGTTCCATCCTGTGTCCAGGTGCTGTCTGATCCTCATCAACCTGTACCTCCTATTCCAACCTTTGTTAGGTGCTTGTCGATCCTCAGCAGCCTGAACCTCCTCAACCAACAATGGTGATCATTCAAATCCCATCACCATGTCCAACCTCTGTGCTATCACTGTTTGTTCCTCAGTGATCTACACTCTCTGTACAAGAATTGCAGGGAATTTAGCCATATTATCTCTTTGAAATTCCCTAACATCAGCAATCCTTTGTAGAAAATTGGCAGTTTTGGATAGAGTGTCCTGAGTATCAATCAAGTCTTGATATTGAGCTGAATCCTCAGAAGTGATATCAAGTTCACTATGATCAGTAACCCTCTCATCATCCAAATCTTCAGTCTGCTGAACATCGTATGCTCAGCAGGTTCTTCAACAAATAAAGTATCTGAAACACCAACTAGTCTGATGCCTCCAAGATTTATCCCATTATTTATTAAGGCCTCCAGACCATCTATGGTTAATTCTTCCAAATCTTCATCCATTTGTCCTGTCTGCTGGCCCTCAGTAGACATACCAGTATCAGGGGAATGTTGCATGCTTGGTTCATTTAATAATGCAGTCCCACTGACTCCTCCTGGACAATAAGGATGGTCATCACCAGAATCAGATGATGAAGAGTCATCAATGTATGATTCATCTCTAGGATCTCTGAACTTGATACCTCTTCCTTCTTTTGTTGATCAAGAGATCCATCAATCTTGCTTCAAGCAAAGAGGTATCAACCAGATCCAACAAATTCTCCACTCCTAACTTCTCAAAGGCCGACTCCTCAAAGTCTGTCATAGGCTCAGCTGCTGATTTTTGTTTTTTGTAATATCCAAACTTCCATTGAAAGTAGTTAGCAACCAGCAGGAGCTTAGGATCAACATACCCCTCCTTCTTTTTCTTTTCTTTTCTTTCAAAGGGCATGGTTGGCCTTCTGGGAGCAGTTTGAGTACCTTGCTAACCTCCAAAGGTCTCAACAAGTAAGTTAAGAGTTTCTTCCACAGATGCTTCTAGGTCAGTAGTTGCTCAGATTGTACATTAGTGCCTACTACCTCCATCAGTTCCACACTGGGTTCCCCCTGACTAACATGCTCATCAGCAGGGTTAGCAACAGACTGCTCTTCCCCCTGAACTATTGCAGAACTTGCAGGGTCTTGTACCAATTTTTCAACTTCCACAGCAGGTGCATTCTCAGGAGATTGCTGTGGTTCTTCAACAAGTTGCTCAACAACAACTTGTGTAACTTTAGTAGGCTCAGCAGCCTTTACAGGGGAGGATCCACCAACTTCTATAGTAGGCTTAGGTACAACAGTCTGCTGTTATTCTCCAGTAGGTTGCTCAACAACAACCTCTACTATCTGAGTAGGCTTAATAGTTGTTAGGGGCTCAGCTTCAATAGCTTCTTCTTCCTCTTCTTCCCTCTGAGTCTCCAAGATCCTCAACTGTTTCCCCTTTCCATGTCTCTTTTTCTTAGCAATTTCTTTCATTCTTTTGGAAAGTTGCTCTGTTTCAATCTCAGTAGCCTTCCTCTTTCTACTGGCTTCCTTCTGTTGCTCCTTCAAAACTTCAGCAACAGACTTCTTCTTTGCAACTACAGCAGGTCTGTAACCTCAATTTCAGCTGGACCCTCAGCACACTCAACAGTCTCTGCTGTTTGCTTTCTAGTCTTCCTAGGCTTTAACATTTCTGTTATCTTTCTTGTGTCAACATCCTTTCTCTTCTCAGCAACCTTCTTAGGTGCAGTAGACTTAGCAACTTGCTTAACTTGCTCACCACCAGCATCATCATCTCCACCATCACCATCACTTTCTGTGGCCTCATCATCCACATCTTCATCATCATCCAAGCCAGGAATAGGAGTAGCAACTTCTGGCTTGTATCTGGATTTGTTAATCTTTTCAGATGAAATATCAGGTATCTGAAAATGATTCAACAAGGTGTGAATCTGTAGACCTAAGGGCTTGACCTTGGACTTCCTTATACCATCTCTGTCTTCAATAAACACCTTCTTCATGTAGTGTATAAAGAATCCAGCCCAATCAAACTTAATACTTCTGCAGATGATGATCCGAAGGTCTATTTTAGGTCCATATAGTGTATTCAGACTCCCAATGAATCCCAAAATGGTCTTGGTAATCAATTTGCTCAGAAGTTTATACTCATATCCAATGTGCTTCACATTAATGCCTAGAGATGAAGATATCTTCTCATTTGTCTTTATTGTATCCACAAACTTCATCCTTGGCACATTCATTGCTTCTGGATTGGTAGGGGCACCATTTGCAGGTCCAAAATGAAATACTTCTCTCAGTAGATTTGAAGATATTTCAATCTCTCTTCCATTAACCGTTGTAGTGAAGGCTTCTTTACCTTCATGAATAACAATATTCCTCCAGAATTTCAATACATTGATATATGAAATTCTATCCAGTCTTCTGTTGATAACATTTTCCAGACCAGCAATCCGTCTGATTCTTTGTCCTATATTAATGGCCAGTTCAGTAGAGTGATATTCAGTCACATAACCTCTTACACTTTGACTGGTGCCAATATGAACATCATCCTTGTTTGCCATTATAAATGAATGAGATGAAGAAGAAAGCTTGCAAATCTGCATTCACATAAGATATTTGTAGAGAGAAAGCAGTTCGAGAGTTGTATGTAACCTCTGTGTAAATGTCTGTATATAAAGCAGAGAGTTGTGGTTGAAACTGTCAGATCGTGTACTGTAGCATTAACCACGATTAATTTTGAATAAATGAGATCTTGACACGTGGCCCATAACTTATCCAAAAGGAGTTGTAACCGCTCGATCGTGTAACCGTAGTTATAAAGATAAGATAAATATCCCACTATTTTGCTTTTTGACTTTAGTAAAGTTTGGCTGTAACGTATTCTTCAGCAACCTTGTTATCAGTAGACTTAGCTCAGCAGCCTGCTGATAAAGATGTCTCGACGGAAATTTCTGGCGATAGAGTTACTCGTCGATATTTAATTCTTTTGTTTTGTCCAACTGATAATACAAGATGAAGTTTAATACCAATGACTGATCTGTCAAGTGAGCTCACCCAACATGACAAAGACCAATCCCCTTGGCAACTTCATTTGCTCAATTGTCCAAACATAAATAAGTACATGGAATTGTTGATACCAATGACTAATCTGCTAAGTGAGCTCACCCAACATAGCAAAGACTAATCCCCTTGGTGAATTTCAGTACACTGCTAATAATAAATGTGTCAGTCAACTTTAATAATTCCAAGTTCAGTCCTTAGTTTAGCAAATCTTTCACTATCCAGTGGTTTTGTGAAAATATTAGCAAGTTGATCTTCAGTAGGGATGTAAAGAACCACCACATCTTTCTTTTCAACATGATCTCTTATAAAATGATGTCTCACATCAATATGCTTGGTTCTTGAGTGCAAAATAGGATTTTCTGAGATTGCAATTGCACTTGTGTTGTCACACATTATGGGAATTTCTCTTTCTTCAATTCCATAATCCCTTAACTGTTGTCTTAACCACAGTATTTGTGCACAACAACTTCCAGAAGCAATATATTCAGCTTCAGCCGTGGAAGTTGATATAGAATTATGTTTCTTGCTAAACCAGGAAACCAGTCTATTTCCCATTAACTGACAGGTTCCTGTGGTGCTTTTTCTATCAATCTTGCATTCAGCATAATCAGAATCTGAGTAGGATATAACTTTGAAGCTTCCATCTTTTGAATAACATATCCCTTCTCCTAAAGTCTCTTTTAGATACTTGAGAATTCTTTTGACTGCAGCTAAATGACTTTCTTTAGGTTTTGATTGAAATCTTGCACAAACACCTATAACAAAGGATATATCAGGTCTGCTGGCAGTAAGGTACAACAGACTCCCTATAATCCTTCTGTATAAGGTCTGATCAACATCTTTTCCTTCTTTGTCTTCATCAATCTAATATTTGTACTCATAGGAGTTGATACCTTGGTGCTGTTTTCCATACCAAATTTCTTCAGCAGCTCCTTGGTGTACTTGGTTTGATGAATGAAGATTCCATCTTTCATTTGTTTGACTTGTAAACCCAAAAAGTAGTTCATTTCTCCCATCATACTCATTTGGAATTTACTTTTCATCAGATTTGCAAAATTCTCACATAGCAATTCATTTTCAGAACCAAAAATTATGTCATCAACATAAATCTGTACCAGTAGGGTGCTGTCTCCCTCACCGATTCTGAAAGGAGTCTTGTCAATGGTACCTTTGGTAAAACCATTGTCCACCAAGAATTGAGTTAGAGTCTCATACCATGCTCTTGGTGCTTTTTAAAACCATAAAGTGCTTTATTGAGTCTATACACTTTATCTTTTTGATCTTTAACTTCAAAACCAGGAGGTTGCTGAACATAGACCTCATCTTCTAGAATGCCATTCAAGAATGCACTTTTGACATCCATCTGATATACCTTGAAGTTTTTATAAGCAACATTTTCCAAAAATAATCTGATAGCTTCCAATCTTGCAACAGGGGCATATGTCTCATCAAAATCTTTTCCTTCTGCTTGAGAATAGCCTTTTGCTACTAGTCTGGCCTTATTCCTCACAATGGTACCAGATTCATCCAATTTGTTTCTGTATACCCATTATGTACCAATTATATTTGTATGATTAAGCCTTTCCACTAGTGTCCAAACTTGATTTCTTTCAAATTCATTCAATTCTTCTTGCATGGAAATTATCCAATCTGGATCTGATATTGCTTCTTCAACAACTTTAGTTTCCACATGAGATAGAAAGCATGTAAACATTGCTTCTAATTGTCTCTAGTCCTCACCCCTTGCTGTATATGGCCAATAACTTGTTCAGCAGGGTGGTCCCTTAACCACTGTAGATTTTGGTTAGATTGATTCTTCAACAGGGGCTGCTGATTCTTCAACAGGGGCTCAGCTGATCCTTGAACTGCTTCAGTTGTTGCATCAGTAGTGTTACCAGCAGGATGTTCAGCAGGGGTAGAATCAGAAATCTTTAAGTCATTAAACCTTTCCAAAACATCAATACATTCTGGATCAGTGACTTGTTGATTCTCAGCAGGTTCTGAAGCTTCATCTTCCATTCCAATGAATTTAGGTTCATCAAACACAACATGTATTGTTTCTTCATGTTTCAGTGTCCTTTTATTCAGTACCCTGAATGCCTTGGTGACTGAAGAATATCCCAAGAAAATTCCTTCATCTGATTTTGGTTGGAATGTCTTCAATTGTTCCTTATGGTTCAAGATAAAACACTTGCTTCCAAATGGATGGAAATAAGATATATTAGGTTTTCTTCCATTCCAAATCTCATAAGGTGTCTTCAGCAGCTTCTTGTTCACTGAGGTTCTGTTTTGTGTATAGCATGCTGTATTAACTGCTTCAGCCCAATATCTTTCAGGCATCAATGCTTCACAAATCATAGTTCTTCCTGCTTCTTTCAGAGTTCTGTTTCTTCTCTCAGCAACCCCATTTTGCCGAGGTGTACCAGCAGCAACAAGTTGATGCGGTACTCCATTCTGTTCACAATATTCTCTTATAACTTTATTGAGAAATTCAGTACCCTTGTCTGATATGATCTTCACTACTGTCACACTTTTCTCATTTTGCAATTTCTTCAAAAGTTCAGGTATCTTTTGAAGTGTTTCACTTTTCTTGTTCATGAATATCACCCAAGTGTATCTTGAATAATCATCCACAACTACTAAGGTGTATTTCTTTCCTGTTACACTTGTTGGTGTTACTGGTCCAAATAGATCCATGTGCATCAGCTCCAAAACTCTTTTTGTTGATTGTTTAGTCTTTGACTTGAAGCTTGACTTTGTCTGTTTACCTTGCTGACAGGCATCACAAATAGCATCCTTCTTGAATGTGATCTTAGGTAAACCAATCACTAGTTTCTTTTTCACCAACTGATTGATATCATCAAAATTTAGATGATTCAACTTCTTATGCCATAACCAATTAAGTTCTAACTTGGTATGCACAATCAGGCAGGTTTTTGGAACAGCAGTAGACCAATCCACGACATACATGTTTTGTTGTCTTCTTCCAGCCAACACAACTTGATCACCTCTTTCACAAATGACAATACAAGTACCCTTGCCAAAAGTGACCTTGTAACCCATGTCACCAAATTGTCCAGTGCTCAGTAGGTTGTAGTCCAGTCCTTCCACATATGCAACATTCCTGATTGTTAATCCATTTCTCACAAGTGTGCCATATCATCTTGTGTATCCTGGTGTGTTCTTGTTGCCAAAATTCACTCTTTGACCATCCTTTGCGATATAACTTGATAAATAGTGCTTATTCTTTGTCATATGTCATGAAGATCCACTGTCAAAGTACCAGACACCCTACAAAACTAGGTACCCAAACCTGTTTGGGTCCATAATGGTCAGTGATAAGCATGACCCTTGACAAATTTCCATAAGGTCTTCTTTGAAAGGTATCATACTTTTGTTTATACATGTATTCTACACATCCATAAGGTCTAACAACTGGTTGTGTAGGATTCACATATGCTTTCTGGCCTTTTGGTATGTAATGTTGTTTGGAGTGATTTCTGTTGTTAGAAGCACTAGCATAACCATTGGATTGCTGTCTGTTAGGAACATCCCTGTAATATGGAGTCTGCGGAGGTCCCTGCCGAGGTCTTGTATAAGCTCTCTGCTGATTCCTCTACTGATTCCATTGCTTAGGTTTTACCCTAGAAGCATGGTTATATTTGTTGTTTCTAGCATTGGGTGCAGGAATATTCCAATCATCATCAGTAGGGAACAGTCTACCTTTCCCCCTAAGATAAGTATCCCTCAAATGATTGACATTTTTAAGTTTAGGATTCTTATCCTTGGAATATTTCTGACTCTTACCTTTTTGTGGTCCCGCAGACTTGGTAGCAGGTCTGCTATCAGCAGGTCTAGAAGGTACAACAGTCCTACCCTAAGATTTGTTCTTTTTGTTAGGTCCGGTTGACCTTTTTGACTTCTGATTTTGCTTCCTTGAAGCTTTCTCAGTAGGCTTCACTACCTCAGTAACCTTTTTGGGAGTTGGATCTTGTGCAGGTACAAACTTAGGACCAATTCTGGCACTAGGTTCAGTAACCTTACTGGATCCACTCTTAATAGATTGTTGAGTTCCAAATCCAAGCCCTGTTCTATCACCATAAGGCTTTCCAGATTTGAATGCAGTGGATGAGCAGGATTGTTCAGTAGATTCAGCAGCTACTGAATATACAGCAGGCTTATGCTGATTCTGTCCAACTTCTTTTTCCTTACCCTTGAGAACTCTTAATTCAGCATTCAACCTTTCAACTTGTTTGAAGAGCTTCTTTTTCAGCCTTCACAATCTCATATCCAGATTGTATAATCCTCAGTTGATTAAGGATGGCATCCAAAGTTTATTCATTGTCAGAATTTTTAGGATTTGAACCACAAGTTGATTCACAATCACTTCTAGCAGGAGTGTTAATTGATACAGAATTGTATACCTCCTCTGTTTCATCCATATTTGCCATTAAAGCATAATCATCCATCTCAGCAACAAGTGCAGTATCATCAGATTCATTTCCTTTTTTCGATTCTACTTCATATCCTGATTCATCTTCAGCAACCATAGCTTTCTTGCCAGATCTTCTTTGCTGACTTTTGCTCTTCAGCAGGTCTGGACAATCAGGTGTGAAATGTCCAGGCTTCTTGCAATAAAAGCAAAGATAATCAGGTTCCTTCTTCTCTTTTAGTTCAGGACAATCAGGTTGAAGTGTCCTGGTTTCTTGCAATGATAGCACAAGTAATCATTATCTTTCTTTGATTCTTCCTTCTTCTTTTCACTGAATTTCTTTGTGAAATTCCTTGGAGAACCCTTTCTAGTTTTCATCAATCTGATTTTCTTGCTCAGTAGGGCAATCTGCTCTTGCATTTCATCCAGCAGATCATCTTGAGCTTCTGATGTTTCTTCTTGATGTGAAGCAGCCAATGCAGTGGTCTTTGGCTCTTCTTTTTCAGTCTCAGGTACAAGCTTTTTGCTGAATTCATAGGCCTTAAGATCTGAAAACAGTTTGAAGGTGTCCTCTTCATGCAAGCTTCTCATTTCTTCTATGGCAGTCACCTTCATCTCCTAGACTTCTTTTGCAGGTAATGTTTCCAAGATTTTTGAATTTATTTCTTCTTGTGAGTACTTCACACTCAGTAGGGTGAGTTCATCCATGATTGCATTGAATCTTGATTCCATTTGTTCAATGGTCTCATTTGGTTTCATTTTGAACTCCTGGAGCTTCTTCTTTGCCACACTGATCTTGTTCTTCTTGATTGTATCAGTGCCTTCACAGATTAATTGCAACATATCCCAAAGTTCCTTGGCAGTCTTGCAATCCTTCACCTTCATATACATATTGCTATCCAAAGTTCTATATATAATATCAATAGAAATGTTGTTGAGGTTTGCTCTTTTTCTATGTTCTGCTATCAATTCTCTTTTTGGCTTTGGAATGTACTGTGTCTCATCTCCTACTGTGATTGACTTGGTGATCTCTAGTGGTCCATCTGTCAGCACATCCATCATTTCATCATGTGTTGCAACTAGATAAGCCTGCATACGACGTTTATACTCATCAAAACGATCTAAAGAACACATCAACATTTTTCTAGCATACTGGTTGTTATCTTTGATGCAAAGCTTTGAAAATCAGAAACTTGAAAAAGTTTTCAAAGTATTTTCACAAGCACAACAAGTAGGATTACTTCAGAACCGAAGCACTGCTCCGATACCAATTGTTGGTCCCTTGAAAAGTCTTTGGTTAAGTTTAGAGGGGGGGGGGGTGAATAAACTTAACACTTAAAACTTTTTGGAGTTAAAAAACTCAGCAACTTCAAAAAGCAGCCTGCTGATAGCTCAGTAGTCTGCTGACTGTTGAGTTTACAGAATTTGTGCCGCGGAATATATCAAGAATTAAGCCTTGTTACTTGTTGTTAAATATGATACCAAGTATTAGATACTCAGTAGTGTATGTGTTTGAATCAGTTGCTAGATTCAGTAAGTTGATGTGCTAAATTTTCTAAGTGCAGAATATAAATGCAGAAAGTAAGTAGGCAATTTTTATAGTGGTTCCAGGTGGTGTAATCCTGTAGTACACTCTTCTCCTGTGATGTTGGAGGAAATTCACTAGAGATTCTTGAGGTAGCTGTTACAAAAATCCTTAAGTTGCTTGTCCTTCACCAATAACTATGGCTTCACAAACTGAACACTTGGAACAGGTAGGATTGCTGCTCCAAAGTCTTTCACTGGTCCTTGAAGGGTAGGATTTCCTCTTCACCAGCTCCACCACAAACAACAGTCCTTGACACAAAAATGTGCTTCACTGTCTTCAATAGATTCTTTGTAAAAGAAAGTATGAATCAAGTAAGTGATTCAGCTTTCAGCAGATTGATCAGGATCATATGATCAGCAGCTTAAGGTCTACAAGTGTGTAAACTTGATGTAGCTTGAAAGCAGATTACACTTGAAGAGTTTTACTGGATTAGCAGCTTTATGCTCAGTAGGGTCAGCAGGGTGTTTTCTTGATTAGAATCTAAAGCTTAAGATTATACTTTGTTTTTCTCTCAAAGATCATCACTTGTATCTGAATTTGAAGTCCTCTATTTATAGGTAGGAGTCCTTGTGACTTATGTTTGAAATTCAAACATAGCCGCTTCAGATTTGTCCCATTTGACTTGCTTTCTGTCACTATTCATAGTACTGACACTGTCAGAATGCTTTTTGATAGTTTACAGTCTGTCCATCCTTTCACTTATATCCATTGGACAATCCTCTGGTTCTTCCCAACGTTCAATTAATCTTAACCATTGATTTGTTTAATAAATTCTGAGGTTGTTAGCTTTCCTTTTCTTGTATTCTTCCAATGTAACCTTTGAATAATCCGAGATATACATCAGTAGGTTCCTGTGAATGTAAGTCTGCTGAAATGTATATTAGTCAACTGTTCCAATGTTGCTGTGTTTATAAAAACACGTTAGTTGACTTCTCTTATATCTAACTTTTTATTGTGAAGTTAGATTACACCATTTTGCACATAGCTAAGTTCCAATCATCACTTAACTTGTGTAACTTAGACCTTGTACACAAGGTATATGTAATCAGTTAGGTCATCACAGACTTCCCTAAATTCTGATTCCATATCCTTGACTTTAAATACTAAGTTTGATCCCTTAGCCTTCAATAACTGAGTTTGAGCCCTCAGCCTTCAGTCTTCAGCAGGTTCCTAAACTAGTCTACTGACCTAGGTACCCTGCTAATATAGACAAGTCTGCTGATGTAAGTCAGCTGACCTTTTACAGTGCTTGTTTGATCAAACCTATACAAGATCAAACTCTAATATACCTATACATTTGATCTAGACATCTTTTTGCCTTTGCTCTATAACAGCTAGTCTGGCACTCATCACTAAAACTCAAAAATAAGTCCAACACCTTGTCTGATCTGATCTTCACTACTGTCAAACTTTTTTCATTTTACAACCTCTTCAACAGTTCAGGCATCTTTTGAAGTGTTTCACTTTTCTTGTTCATAAAAACTACCCAAGTGTATCTTGAATAATCATCCACAACTACCAGAGTGTGCTTCTTTCCTGTTACACTTGTTGGTGTTACTGGTCCAAATAGATCCATGTGCATCAGCTCCAAGACTCTTTTTGTTGATTGTTTAGTCTTTCACTTGAAGCTTGACTTTGTTTGTTTACCTTGCTGACATGCATCACATATAGCATCTTTTTTGAATGTGATCTCAGGCAAACCAATCACCAACTTATTTTTCACCAATTTATTGATATCATCAAAGTTAAGATGATTTAACTTCTTATGCCACAACCAATTCAGTTCAGACTTAGTATGCACAATCAGGCAGGTTTCTGGAACTACAGTAGACCAATCCACAACATACATGTTTTGATGTCTTCTACCAGCCAACACAACTTGTTCACCTCTTTCACTGATGACAATACAATTGCCTTTGTCAAAAGTGACCTTGTAACCCATGTCACAGAATTGTCCAGTGCTCAGTTGATTGTAGTCCTGTCCTTCCACAAATGCAACATTCCTGATAGTTAATCCATTTCTTATCAGTGTACCATATCCTCTTGTGTATCCTGGTGTGTTTTTGTTGCCAAAATTCACTCTTGGACCATCCTTTGCCACATAATTTGTCAAACAGTGCTTATTCTTTGTCATATGTCTGGAACACCCATTGTCAATGTACCAGACACCCTACAAAACAAAGTTAATGTATTTTAGGTACCCAAAACTGTTTGGGTCCATAGTGGTCAGTGGTAAGCATGACCCTTGGCAAATTTCCATAAGGTCTTCTTTGAAAAGCATTACACCTTTGTTCATATATGTATCCTACATTTCCATAGGATCTAACATTTGGTTGTGTAGGATTCATATATGCTTTCTAGCCTTTTGGTACATAATGCTGTTTGAAGTGATTTCTATTGTTAGAAGCACTAGCATAACCATAGGTTTGCTGTCTGTTAGGAGCAGCCCTGTAATGTGGAGTCTGCTGAGGTCTTGAATAAGTCCTCTGCTGAGTCCTCTACGGATTCCATTGCTTAGGTTTTACCCTAGCATTATAATTATGACTGTTGTTTCTAGCAGTAGCGGCTGTAACATTCAAGTCATCATCAGTAGGGAACAATCTACCTTTCCCCATGAGATAAGTATCCCTAGAATGATTAACATTTTTAGGTTTAGGATTCTTATCCTTGGAATATTTCTAATTTTTTCCCTTTTGTGGTCCAGCAAACTTAGAAGCAGGTCTAGAAGGTCCAGCAGTCCTACTTTTGGATTTACCCTTTTTGTTAGGTACTGTTGACCTTTTTGACTTCTGATTTTGCTTTCTTGAAGTTTTCTCAGTAGGCTTTACTGCCTCAGCAACCCTTTTGGGGGTTGGATCTTGTGCAGGTACAAACTTAGGACCAATTCTGGTACTAAGTTCAGTAACCTTACTGGATCCACCCTTAGTGGATTGTTGAGTTCCAAATCCAAGGCCTGTTCTATCATCATAAGGCTTTCCAGATTTGAATGCAGTGGTGGAACTAGATTGTTCAACAGATTCAGCAGCTACTAAATGTACATCAGACTTATGTTGATTCTGCTCAGAATCTTTTTCCTTTCCTTTGAGACTTCTTAATTCAGCTTTTAACCTTTCAACTTCTGCTTGAAGAGCTTCTTTTTCAGCCTTCACAATCTCATAACCAGATTGTAATTTCCTCATCTTCTATAATTCCAAGTTCAGTCCTTAGCTTAGCAAATCTTTAACAATACAATGGTTTAGTGAAAATATCAGCAAGATGATCTTCAGTAGGGATGTAAAGAAACACCACATCTTTCTTTTCAACATGATCTCTTATAAAATGATGTCTCACATCAATATGCTTGGTTCTTGAGTGCAAAACAGGATTTTCTGTGATTGCAATTGCACTTGTGTTGTCACACATTATAGGAATTTATCTTTCTTCAATTACATAATCCCTTAATTGTTGTCTTAACCAAAGTATTTGTGCACAACAACTTCCAGCAGCAATATATTCAGCTTCAGCAGTGGAAGTTGATATAGAATTATGTTTCTTGCTAAACCAGGAAACCATTCTATTTCCCATTAACTGACCGGTTCTTGTGGTGCTTTTCCTATCAATCTTGCAGCCAGCATAATCAGAATATGAGTAGGATATAACTTTGAAGCTTCCATCTTTTGAATACCATATCCCTACTCCCAAAGTCTCTTTCAGATACTTGAGAATTCTTTTGATTGCAGCTAAATGACTTTCTTTAGGTTTTGATTGAAATCTTGCACAAACACCTACAACAAAGGATATATCAGGTCTGCTGGCAGTAGGTACAACAGACTGCCTATCATTCTTCTGTATAAAGTCTGATCAACATCTTTGCCATCTTTGTCTTCAACCAATCTAATATTTGTACTCATAGGAGTTGATACCTTGGTGCTGTTATCCATACCAAACTTCTTCAGTAGCTCGTTGGTATACTTGGTTTGATGAATGAAGATTCCATCTTTCATTTGTTTGACTTGTAATCCCAAAAAGTAGTTCATTTCCCCCATCATACTCATTTGGAATTTACTTTTCATCACATTTGCAAACTTCTCACATAGCAATTCATTTTCAGAACCAAATATTATGTCATCCACATAAATTTGTACCTGCAGGGTGCTGTTTCCTTCATTGATTCTGAAAAGAGTCTTGTCAATGGTACCTTTGGTAAAACCATTGTCCACCAAGAATTGAGATAGAGTCTCATACCATGCTCTTGGTGCTTGTTTCAAACCATAAAGTGCTTTATTGAGTCTATACACTTTATCTTCTTGATCTTTAACTTCAAATCTAGGAGGTTGTTGAACATAGACCTCCACTTCCAGAATGCCATTCAAAAATGCACTTTTGACATCCATCTGATATACCTTGAAGTTTTTATAAGCAGCATATGCCAAAAATAATCTGATAGCTTCCAATCTTGCAACAGGGGCATATGTCTCATCAAAATCTATTCCTTCTGCTTGAGAATAGCCTTTTGCTACTAGTCTGGCCTTATTCCTCACAATGGTACCAGATTCATCCAATTTGTTTCTGTATACCCATTTTGTACCAATTATATTTTCATGAGTAGGTCTTTCCACTAGTGTCCAAACTTGATTTCTTTCAATTTCATTCAACTCTTATTGCATAGCAATTGTCCAATCTGGATATGATTTTGCTTCTTCAACAACTTTAGGTTCCATTTGAGATAGAAAGCAAGTAAACATTGCTTCTAACTGTCTTCTAGTCCACACACCTTGCTCTATGTTGCCAATAACTTGTTCAGCAGGGTGATCCTTTAACCATTGTGGATTCTGGTTAGATTGATTCTCAGGAACATCATCTTCAGTAGGATCTGCTGTTTCTTCAACAGGGGGTTCAGCAGATCCTTGAACTGCCTCAGTTGTTGCATCAGTAGTGTTACCAGCAGGGTGTTCAGCATGGGCAGAGTTAGAAACCTTTAAGTCATTAAACCTTTCCAAGACTTCAACACAATCTGGATCAGTGACTTATAGATTCTCAGCAGGTTCTGAAGCTTCATCTTCCATTCCAGTGAACTTAGGTTCATCTAATACAACATGTATTGTTTCTTCATGTTTCTGTGTCCTTTTATTCAGTACCCTGAATGCTTTGCTGACTGAAGAATATCCCAAGAAAATTCGTTCATCTGATTTTGGTTGGAATGTCTTCAATTGCTCCTTATGATTCAAGATAAAACATTTGCTTCCAAATGGATGGAAATAGGAAATGTTGGGTTTTCTTCCATTCCAAATCTCATAAGGTGTCTTCAAAGCAGCTTCTTGTTCACTGAGGTTCTGTTTTGTGTATAGCATGCTATATTAACTGCTTCAGCCCAATATCTTTCAGGCAACAATGCTTCACAAATCATAGTTCTTCCTGCTTCTTTTAGAGTTCTATTTCTTCTCTCAGCAACCTCATTTTGCTGAGGTGTACCAGCAGCAGCAAGTTGATGTAGTACACCATTCTGTTCACAATATTCTCTTATAACTTTATTGAGAATTTCAGTACCCTTGTCTGATATGATCTTCACTACTGTCAAACTTTTCTCATTTTGCAACCTCTTCAAAAGTTCAGGCATCTTTTGAAGTGTTTCACTTTTCTTGTTCATAAATATCACCCAAGTGTATCTTGAATAATCATTCACAACTACCAAAGTGTATTTCTTTCATGTTACACTTGTTGGTGTTACTGGTCCAAATAGATCCATGTGCATCAGCTCCAAAACTCTTTTTGTTGATTGTTTATTTTTTGATTTGAAGCTTGATTTAGTCTGTTTACCTTGCTGACATGCATCACATATAGCATTCTTTTTGAATGTGATCTCAGGTAAACCAATCACCAGTTTCTTTTTCACCAACTGATTGATATCATCAAAATTTAGATGATTCAACTTCTTATGCCATAACAAATTAAGTTCTGACTTGGTATGCACAATCAGGCATGTTTCTGGAACAATAGTAGACCAATCCACAACATACATGTTTTGTTTTCTTCTTCCAGCCAACACAACTTGATCACCTCTTTCAGTAATGACAATACATGTGTTTTTGTCAAAAGTGACCTTGTATCCCATGTCACAAAATTGTCCAGTGCTCAGTAGGTTATAGTCAAGTCCTTCCATATATGCAACATTCCTGATTGTTAATCCATTTTTCACAAGTGTGCCATATCCTCTTGTGTATCCTGGTGTGTTCTTGTTCCTTTTTCTATTTTAACTCAGGACAGTCAGGTTTGAAGTGTCCTGGTTTCTTGCAATGATAGCACAAGTAATCATTATCTTTCTTTGATTCTTCCTTCTTCTTTTCACTGAATTTCTTTATGAAATTCCTTGGAGAACCCTTTCCATTTTTCATCATTCTGATTTTCTTGCTCAGTAGGGCAATCTGCTCTTGCATCTCATCCAACAGATGATCTTGGGCTCCTGATGTCTCTTCTTGATGTGAAGCAGCCAATGCAGTGGTCTTTGGCTCTTCTTTTTCAGTCTCAGGCACAAGATTTTTGCTAAATTCATAGGCCTTAAGATCTGAAAATAGTTTGAAGGTGTCTTCTTCATGCAAACTCCTCATTTCTTCTATAGCAGTCACATTCATCTCCCAGACTTATTTTGCAGGTAATGCTTCCAAGATTTTTGAATTTATTTCTTCTTGTGAGTACTTCACTCTCAGTAGGGTGAGTTCATCCGTGATTGCATTGAATCTTGATTCCATTTGTTCAATGGTCTCATTTGGTTTCATTTTGAACTCCTGGAACTTCTTCTTTGCCACACTGATCTTGTTCTTTTTGATTGCATCAGTGCCTTCACAGATTAATTGCAACTTGTCCCAAAGTTCCTTTGCAGTTTTGCAATCCTTCACCTTCATATACATATTGCTATCCAAAGTTCTGTATATAATATCAATAGCAATATTGTTGAGGTTTGCTTTTTTTCTATCTTCAGCAGTCCATTCCCTTTTTGGTTTTGGAATGTAATGTGTCTCATCTCCCACTGTTACTGACTTAGTAATCTCCAGTGGTCCATCTGTCAGCACATCCATCATTTCATCATGTGTTGCAACTAGATAAGCCTGCATACGATGTTTATACTCACCAAAACGATCTAAAGAGCACATCAACATTGTTCTAGCATACTGGTTGTTATCCATGATGCAAAGCTTTGAAAATCAGAAACTTGAAAAAGTGTTCAAAGTATTTCACAAGTACAACAAGTAGCATTTCTTCAGAACAGAAGCACTGCTTTGATACCAATTGTTGGTCCCTTGAAAAGGCTTTGGTTAAGTTTAGGGGGGGGTGAATAAACTTAACACTTAAAACTTTTGGAGTTAACAAACACAGCAACTTCAGCAGCCTGCTGATAGCTCAGTAGTCTCTTGACTGTTGAATTTACTGAATTTGTGCAGCGGAAATATATCAAAAATTAAGCCTTAGTACTTGTTGTTAAATATGATACCAAGTATTAGATACTCAGTAGTGTATGTGTGAGATTCAGTTGCTAGATTCAACAGGTTGATGTGCTAGATAAACTAAATGCAGAAAGTAAATAGGCAATTTTTATAGTGGTTCCAGGTGGTGTAATCCGGTCAGTCCAATCTTCTCCTGTGATGTTGGAGGTAATTCACTAGAGATTCTTGAGGTAGCTGTTACAAAAATCCCTAAGTTGCTTGTCCTTCACCAATAACTATGGCTTCACAAACTGAACACTTGGAACAGTAGGATTGTTGCTCCAAAGTCTTCCACCTGGTCCTTGAAGGGTAGGATTGCCTCTTCACCAGCTCCACCACAAACAACTGTCCTTGACACAAATGTGCTTCACTGTCTTCAGTAGATTCCTTGGGAAAGAAAGATTGAATCAAGTAAGTGATTTAGCTTTCAGCAGCTTGATCAGGATGATATGATCAGCAGCTTGATGTCTTCCAGTGTGTAAACTTGATGTAGCTTGAATGCAAATTACACTTGAAGAACTTTTCTGGATCAGTAGCTTTATGCTCAGTAGGGTCAGCAGGGTGTTTCATCGATTTAATTCTGATAGCTCAAGAGAGATCCTTAATTTTGATCAATGTTCATCACTTGTATCTGAATTAGGAGTCCTCTATTTTTAGGTAGGAATCCTTGTGACTTATGTTTGAAATTAAAACATAGCCGTTTCAGATTTGTCCCTATTTGACTTGCTTTCTGTCACTATTCATAGTACTGACACTGTCAGATTCCTTTTTGACAGTATACAGTCTGTCCACCATTTGACTTGTATCGATTGGATAAAGGTCTGAGTCATCCAAACGTCCCTTTAATCCTAACAATTTATTTGTTTGATAAAATCAGAGGTTGTTAGCTGTCCCTTTCTTGTAATCTTCCAATGTAGCCTTTGAATAATTCGAAGTATATGTATCAGCAGGTTCCTGTGCCCAAAAGTCGGCTGAAATACATATCAGTCAGCTGATCCATATCTTGCTATGTTTGTAAAACAATGCAACTGACTTCTTTTATCTAACTTTTATTGTGAAGTTAGATTACACCATTTTGCATATAACTAAGTTCCAATCACCACTTAACTTGTGGAACTTAGACCTTGTACACAAGGTATATGTAATCAGTTTAGGTCATCACAAGACTTCCCTAAATTCGATTCCATATCCTTGACTTTAATTACTAAGTTTGATCCCTTAGCCTTCAATAACTGAGTTTGAGCCCTCAGCCTTCAGTCTTCAGCAGGTTCCTAACTAGTCTACTGACCTAGGTACCCTACTGATATAGACAAGTCTGCTGATATAAGTCAGCTTACCATTTACAGTGCTTGTTTGATCAAACCTATACAAGATCAAACTCTAATAAACCTATACATTTGATCTAGACATCTTTTTGCCTTTGCTCTATAACAGCTAGTCTGGCACTCATCACTAAAACTTAAAATAAGTCCAACAGTTTCATTTGATTTCATTTTGAAATCTTGGAACTTTCTTTTGGCTACACTGACTTTGTTTTTCTTTATGGCATCAGTGCCTTCACAGATAAGTTGTAATTTTTCCCAATGTTCCTTTGCAGTTTTGCAATCCTTCACTTTCATGTACATATTGCTATCCCAGGTTCTGTATATGATATCAATAGAAATATTGTTGAGGTTTGCTCTTTTCTATCTTCGGCACCCCTTTCTCTTTTTGGCTTTGGAACATACTGAGTTTCACTGCCTACAGTTATGGCCTTAGTGATCTCCAGTGGTCCATCAGTCAGCACATCCATCATCTCATCATGTGTTGCAGCAAGATAAGCCTGCATACGATGTTTATACTCATCAAAATGATCTAAGGAGCACATCAACATGGTCCTAGCATACTGGTTGTTATCCATGATGCAAAGCTTTGAAAATCAGAAACATGAAAAAGTTTTCAAAGTATTTCACAAGCACAACAAGTAGGATTACTTCAGAACAGAAGTTCCGCTCCGATACCAATTGTTGGTCCATTGAAAAGGATTTGGTTAAGTTTAGAGGGAGGGGGTGAATAAACTTAACACTTAAAACTTTTGGAGTTAACAAACTCAGCAATGTCAGTGACTACTGACTGCTTAGTAGTCTGCTGACCACTCAGTAGTCTGCGATAGTAGATATTACTGGATTTGTTGCAGCGGAATATATTCAAATTAAGCCATATTACTTGTTGTTAAAAAAATGATACTAAGTATTAAATACTCAGTAGTGTAAGTGTGTAATTTAGTTTCTTGTTTCAGTAATTTGATGTGATCAGTATACTAAATGCATAAATTAAATGCAGAAAGTAAATAGGCAAATTTTATAGTGGTTCCAGGTGGTATAATCCTTTCAGTCCACTCCTCTCCTGTGATGTCAGAGGAAATTAACTAGAGATATTTGAGGTTGTAGTTACAAAAATCCCTAAGCTGTCTGTCCTTCACCAATGACTATGGCTTCACAAACTGAACACTTGAAACAGGTAGGATTGCTGCTCCAAAGTATTCCACTGGTCCTTGAAGGGTAGGATTGCCTCTTCACCAGCTCCACCACAAACAACAGTTCTTGACAGCTAAGTGCTTCTCTGTCTTCAGCAGGTTTCTTGTACACAAGGTATATGTAATCAGTTTAGGTCATCACAAACTTCCCTAAATTTTGATTCCATATCCTTGACTTTAAATACTAAGTTTGATCCCTTAGCCTTCAATAACTGAGTTTGTACCCTCAGCATTCAGTCTTCAACATGTATCTAACTAGTCTACTGACCTAGTTACCCTACTGACCTAGACAGGTCTGCTGATAAAGTCAGCTGACCTAATTACAGTGCTTTTATCAGCAGACCTAATTATAGTGCTTGTTTGATCAAAATTATACATAATTCAAACGCTAGTAAACCTATACATTTGATCTAGACATCTTTTTGCCTTTGCTCTATAATAGCTAGTCTGGCACTCATCATTAAAACTTAAAATATGTCGAATAGATTGGGTGTGATGCTGAAGCATGCGGAGTATACATGTATGGTCGTCCGGAAATCGCTACTCTATTAGTAGGGGTGAATATCCGCAAGGGCCTTCTTATAAGGAATGTCTTAATCTCGTGAATCTTTGCAAAGTGGAAGTAAATGAGTTACTTCGAGAGAGCACAATATCCAGATTATAAGATACGGTCGTTGATGCTTGACACTCGACGTACTACCGTATGGATATTATTACAGCGATATGATTCTATTTAAATGGTAACTGTTTCACATGAAAGGTAGTAGTCATTGCATTTGACTCTTCTGATGATTAGGGGTCACGGTGTGTTGCTAGACGCAATCCCGCGATCGTTAGGCATGAAGGCCATTTTCGTAATTTGCACTTGTTGGACTTATTTTTAAGTTTTAGTGATGAGTGCCAGACTAGCTGTTATAGAGCAAAGACAAAAAGATGTCTAGATCAAATGTATTGGTTTATTAGAGTTTGATCTTGTATAGGTTTGATCAAACAAGCACTGTAAAAGGTCAGCTGACTTACATCAGCAGTCTAGTCTAGATCAGTAGGGTAGCTGAGTCAGTAGACTTATCAGGAACCTGCTGAAGATTGAAGGATGAGGGCTCAAACTCAGTTATTGAAGGCTAAGGTATCAAACTTAGTAATTAATGTCAAGGATATGGAATCAGAATTTAGGGAAGTCTGTGATGACCTAAACTGATTACATATACCTTGTGTACAAGGTCTAAGTTCCATAAGTTAAATGGTGATTGGAACTTAGTTATGTTCAAAATGGTGTAATCTAACTTCATAAATAAAAGTTAGATAAAAGACAGTTAGCTGAAGTGTTTTTAAACACTACAAAATATGGATCAGCTTACTGATGTGTTTATCAGCAGACTTATGTTCTCAGGAACCTGCTGGCCAAATATTTCGATTTAATCAAAGGCTACATTGGAAGATTACAAAGAAAGGGACAGCTAACAACCTCTGATTTTATCAAACAAATCAATGGTTAAGATCAAATGGACATTGGAAAGATTCAGACCTTTATCCAATGGATACAAGTCAAAGGGTGGACAGACTGTATACTGTCAAAAAGCATTTTGACAGTGTCAGTCCTATGAACAGTGACAGAAAGCAAGTCAAATAGGACAAATCTGAAACGGCTATGTTTGAATTTCGAACATAAGTCACAAGGATTCCTACCTATAAATAGAGGACTCCTAAGTCAGATACAAGTGATGAACATCAAGAGAAAAATAAAGATAACCCTGAGCTTCAATTTCTGATCAGGAAAAACACCCTGCTGACCCTACTGAGCATAAGGCTACTGATCCCGTAAAATTCTTCAAGTGTAATCTGCATTCAAGCTGCATCAAGTTTACACACTTGAAGACTTCAAGCTGCTGATCATATCATCCTGATCAAGCTGCTGAAAGCTGAATCACTTACTTGATTCAATCTTTCTTTTACAAGAAATCGGCGAAGACAGTGAAGCATCTTTGGGTGTGAAACTCGTTGTTTATGGTGGAGGTTGTGAAGAGGCAATCCTACCCTTCAAGGACCAGTGGAAGACTTTGGAGCAGCAATCCTTCCTGTTCCAAGTGTTCAGTTTGTGAAGCCATAGTTATTGGTGAAGGACAAGCAACTTAGGGATTTTTGTAACTGCTATCTCAAGAATCTCTAGTGAATTACCTCCAACATCACATGAGAAGAGTGGAGTGAAAGGATTACACCACATGGAACGACTATAAAATCTGCCTACTTACTTTCTGCATTTATATTATGCATTTAGTATATCTAGCACATCAACCTACTGAATCTTGCAACTGAATTCACACACATACACTACTGAGTATCTAATACTTGGTATCATATTTAACAACAAGTAACAAGGCTTAAATTTTGATTTATTCCGTTGCACAAATTCGAAAACTCAACGGTCGACAGACTATGCGAGTGTCGAGACTACTCAAGTATCGCAGTCGTCGAAGTTGCTGAGTTTGTTAACTCCAAAAAGTTTTAAGTGTTAAGTTTATTCACCCCCCCTCTAAACTTAACCAAAGCCTTTTCAAGGGACCAACAACACTTTATGTCTACAACCAAAATATTCGAAAGCCTATCGGGTCACACACATATGAACATCGAGTCAGATTAAAATGTGGTTAGAGTTGATAACCAAATAAGGAAAGTTTTATCTCAAGACTATAAAGGTTATAGTGGTAAATTCATATGGTGGTATTTATTTATTATTAATAAATATAATACAAGATATTAATTATATTGATTAATTAAATATGTGTATTATGATACACATAATTTTGAAAATATATATGTATATATGATATACATGTATTTTGCAAATTAATTAATCATAGTATTATACAATTAAAGAAAATCTCAATTCCAAAATTAGTGAGGAAGGGGATGCCATTTTCAAAGTATATTGGATACATTTGAATTGTGCAATTTAATTAATAAAATTACTATAATATTAATATTGGAAATTAATTGAATTTTGGAAAATAGGTAATAAGATAAAGATATATTCAATATAAGATATTGTCAATATATATCTTGAAAATATATTTAATATAATATATTGAATATTAAATGAGATAAATCAATCAAATGGATTTTTCTTATTTGATTAGGAAAAGGTTTTCTTTCTCTTCAATCTATTAGGAAGCTAATCCCAATCAGATTGGGAATCATAAGTGGCGCCCCAACACCCTATATAAGCAAGGGGTTGGCTAGCTCTTTTGTACATCACAATTCCAAGAGCTAATAGTTTTTGTGAAAAATAGAGAGCTTGTTAGAGAGAGATTAGAGCGAGAGAAAAGGCCGGTCTAGCAACCGGATTTTTCTAGTAGCAATCCATGATGGGATTCCGGCGGGTTATTCGTGTGGATCACCGGTAGAGGCCGAACGCTTGGACGGCTCCGTGCATCCCTACTCTTTTTAGACGGTCAAAGCGTCGATCTTTTAGATCAAACAAGGTAGCCACCGTCTATTAGCTTATTTGTTTATTGCTTAACTGAAGTCGATCCTGGTCAAAGGAAATAAATATTTGAATTCCGCTGCGTCCCCGCATAGATTTCCTAACAGTGGTATCAGAGAGAGCTTCGAGCTTAAGCAATAAGCATGTTAATTTGCATAGTTAATTTTATCGTTTAAATCACGTAATTAAAAGATGAAAGATTTTTTATTCGCAAAACGATACACGAAAAGAAAAAAAAGGAGATCGGGTGGTGCTCGGCCGACTGGCAGCGGCAACTTCATGGCTGTCGGCTGCTTGGTGGTCCCTTCCTTTTGTTTTCTGATTCAATATGGTTCATTGTTATGATTGATATCCTTTTGTTTAGTTGATGTCATGTGGCTAACTAATGGTTCAAATAGTTTGGACCGTTGGGATGCCACATGGCATTATTTGGTAAATATGATTTGCCTTTAAATAATCTAGGCCATTCCAAATTTTGTTTGGAATAGGCCTAAGCCCTTTTCAAAATATTTGATTTTGGAAAAGGCCTAGGCCTAGGCCCTTTTCAAAATTTTGATTTTGGAAAGGGCCAAGGTAGATGCCTTTTGGTTTAGGAATCCAAAGGCATCCCTTTTGATTAAGGATCAAAAGGAAAAAAAAAATAAAAAGGGACTTAATTTTAATTTTGATTTAGTTTAGAATAGTTCTAATTAATTTAAAATTAAAATTAAAATCATTTGATTAATTAAATGTTAGTTAGTTAATTGATTGGATAAAATTATTTAATAGATTAAACGTTAATCGATTAATTAAGACGTAAATTGTTAGTTTTTATTTTTATCTTTTTCATAAGATGTTATTGTATGGATTAGATATAGTAGATATAATATGATTATATGGACCCCGATTGATCATGGACTCGACCGATAGGATAGATGTGAATGATTTAATTTTTCTGTTGGTTTAAAAATTGTCCTAGGCCGTTATGAAGCACGTGACCTAGTTTATTTTCTGCATTTATCCCATTCCTGTTAGCCCCCCCCCCCATGTGCGGCGGGTGTATTTATTTTATTAGATAGAATTAAATGCAACAAGAATGTAGCAGAAGATGAAGACCAAAGAAAGAAGAAAATAATGATCCCATTGGAGAATGGAGAATTAAAGATCCTATTGGCGGTTGCAGCTACCTTTAGATTGTGACCCACGGTTTCGTTAGTTTGTATTCGAAACCGCACCTAGGAAAAGTCCATGATCATACCGGTTACTTTACGCATTTATTTATTTTGTGCTTGTATTTATTTTATATGATACGATAGATGCATAACTAGACACGATCAAGATGAATGTGTAGGATGTATGTCTATAGAGATAGATATACATGATGAGACTATAATTAAATTAATTTAGAGAATTAAATTAATTTACATAAATACTTCCACACCAAAAATCAAGTCGAAATATTGTCTCCTAATATTATAACGACGGTGAAGAGCCCTTGTTCGGATCCAACTGATCGACCACCGCCAGGAGTTGACCTACCTCGGGTAAATCGTCGTAATTGAGATATGATCGTAAGAGTACTCACGAATATTGGGTTATGACTTGACTAGAGTCTTTCGGTGATTGGCCACCGTCAGGGCCGTCTGACTTTAGAGACAAGGGGTTGACTAACACATAGTGATATATATCGTCAAAGAGTTGACTAGTCAACCACTGAGAATTAAATAGTGATGTGATTGGTAAAGAGTTACCTACATTTCGAAATTATCTTGGTTGATCGACCACCGCCGGGAATCGAGGTAACTAGATTGGATCTCAGCCACTAAAGAATTTTGAAAAAATTCTTGGAAGTCAATTGGGAGTAGTTGACTATTCGGAGCAAAATCATAAACCAAAAGACCAATTTTGATTTTGCGTGTATAAACAACAACACACTTTTATCTTTATTTTTATGTTGTAGTTTTTTTAGCAAACTTTTATTTTTATGTTTTTATTCTCGATTAGTAAAACCAAATTATGACTGTTACCTTTTGAGAAATGTTCTCAAATATGGTTTAGTAATTTTAATCCTTTTAAATAAGAAATGACACGAGAAACCCCGTTATAGTAGTTAGAGACAAGGAGACTACATATTTGATGCAGTGCTCTAAGACTTTAATTATTAATGAAAACGGAAGCTCATGATATGATTGAATCACTTGAAACGAGTCTCAACGAATTAATCATGCATTGGATACGATCCAATATGATCATTCTGTCATACGATGACAATTAATTCAAACGTTGAATAAGAATGACCGCATCGAATTTTGTAAATGTTGTTTTCAAAATTGTAAGATTTAAGTATCGACTTAATTCTTTAATCAAGGCTTAAAGGTTAATTAAATAGTTCATTTTTTGAATACGATTCAAAAGGTTAAATAAACTGTTTAATAAACTTTAGATTTGCTTTATGAAAGGAAATTAAAGACATAGCTCTTGTGATCTTTCTTAAATCTTATGAAGACTACACTAAGAAATATTTACATGTGCTTAAAGGATTATAAGGGAAAGTTAGGGCATGTGCTTAAATAGAGAACTTATTGAAGTTTCTATTCTAAGCAAGTGAGTTGAGATAAATCTATCTAAGTTCAAAGTCGACTCTAAGATATATGATATCTTACGAGTGTGATTAAATTAGAAAGATTAAATACAGATATGGAAGGTGAAGCAAACGTTGTAACACTTACCATATTCATGATCTAGTAAACTGATAAGGGAACTAAATAAATGTTATTATGTTCCGGTTCTTATGAAGAACATACTTTCAGTTATCCGTTAGGATTTAATGGACAAATTCAATTGTAAAGAATAAATGTTATTTCAATAAAGTTTAAAGGTCACTGAATCTAACATACTAGATTGATGTCACTATATAGTTGATATATGTGATGAAATCTCAACTAAATGATTATATTGCTGTTATCCTTAATATTTGGTGGTCGTTCTAGGCATAGTCTCTATGGAGGGGAATCGTGTGATTATATGTAATTCTGATGACGTCTGAACCATGTGGTTATGAATCATATGGGTAATACGTATCTTATCTAAAGATGACTAAATTACCCTTTTATGAAAAGGTTATAAAATCTAGAAAGTAGTTTAAAGCCTAAACATATTGATGTTTGTTGGCTCATGACAATTAATGCTACAAATAACCGTTTGTTAATCTCTATGACTATTTAAAGAAATAGTCAAGTGTACTCAGTGAAGTGTTTAATAAAGTTCGAGCTAGAACGAATATGAGATTGATAAACTACTTAGAAATTAATCTTCAATTGGATTGAAGTAATGAATACCTGAAGGGTGTTTCAAGAGTTGTCTAAAAAGGAATTAGAATCCCCCTTGAAGGATACCATTTTTGGATACACAATTAGATTGTGTTCCTAAAATGGAAACAACACTTTATATGATAAATGTGTGACGTAAGCCATGCAAAGTATCCCTTACCTATTTCGGGATAGTGCCCTTATACAATACATATACTTAACCGAGTTTCAAAGAATAAAGGTTGAACAAATTCCATATTAAATATGGAAAGGGATAATGTCGAATCTATCTTAACCGATGATTTGAAGTTGTCATAGGAAAAGTCAGAAAGGCTTGGAGCCTAGTACGGCATATGCAACTTTGTGGAATATCTTAGCTATCACGCTGGATATTATTTACTTGTCCACGGAGCAAAATGGTTGTCTCCAAACATGTTGTTTTCTAGAGTAAGTGTTTCTTTCAAAAGAAACCGTGGGAGTAAATTTAGATCTCAAAGGTAGTTTGAGAACCATAAGGAAATATTCAACCATATGAACGTGATCAGACGCCACATAGCGATGAGGTGTAGAACACTGCTCAATGCATATAAAAGTTCTGTAAATCTATGGATAACCTCAACCCAAAGGCTGCTGGTATGTTCATCTTGAAGAATGAATATCTCACGACTTATGAAGGAATGTATGAAAGGCAAGACTGAGAGATATGGCCAGGAGCCATAATATCTGAATTAGATTCCATCAGTGACAACCAGGTTGTGAACCTAGTATGTCTTACCTAGAGGGAATGTCCCTGAAAGACTGACGTGGATAGTAATATGATTACCATAAGACAATAGTGACGGCTGAAGGGTACGGGGTGTAAACCTTGTAGTTATCTTTATGCTTCCAGCTGGGCCTAGTTCTATTCAGACTATGCTTGTTATAACTTCGTATCATGGCTATATGATAGTGTTGAAGACATTGGGCAAAAAACCAGATGTTCATAGATGATAACATGATATATGAGCCCACGAGATCCATTTATGGACTCAAACAAGTTTCTCTAGACGATTTCTTTGTTTGATAATCAAAGGAGTTTGATTTAGTCAAAAGAAGGGATATGACCAATGTGAAATATGGATAGTGGGAGTGTGTTAAAATTTTTGAGCAAGGTATTGGATATCTCTCTCGGGAATTGCCACCCCATGTCACAGTCAATTAATGTTTGGTAGTTCAAGGTCTTTACGAAAGCACTTGGATTAGCAGTTCTTATTTTAGAAATAAGAATCTATAGTGATAGATTTAAATGCGGTTATATATAGTTTACCTATATTGAAGTGATGCTAAAAGAGTTTAACATTGATCGGGATAAGAGATACTGCTAGCCGGTGTTCTCAAGATCTATCTATGTTAGGACATTGGTTTTAAAGATAAGGTGAAAGATGATGCTTACGGAAGGTTTCCTTTGCTACTGTGATAGGAACCATCATAAAAGTAATGTCAAATGTTCATAGTCCATGAAGAGTCATGAGCAAGTATGAAAGTAAATCTGGTGAATGTCGAGATTATCCTTAAACAAGTTAAGGATGGTTTCCAAGTTTATTGAAACTTGGAATCAGATATATATAGTTATACAGACGTATATCCTAAGTCTTATGAAGGCGAGTGAGAGCTACATTCTGGGTTTGCAGATACTTTGATTAAGTGATACAGTGAGCTGGATATTTCTTGTCTATGGGTCACTATAAATTCTACAACTTGGCCAAAACACAGTAATGCCTTGGAGGCACAGCGGGAGTAGTACATGGATCTTGAAGGTTTATTCCTAAACCTTGTATGGTTCTTCCACCTTTTCTATATTGCTGATTTAGTAAGTTGATTCGTTGCTTGAAGCAAGGACCAGGGTCTCGTCGGAGATTCCTGTGCGTGTTGAGGGTGTTCCTTTGACTTGGTCATTTGGAGCATAGTATGAAGATAGTCTGAGTCCCCACCGATAGCGATCTGTTAATGTCTAGGGTTGGTGGCGAGTATTGCATGAGATTCTTGTGTTTCAACTTGGTCTTGTGTGTACGAGTTATTGGCTATAGGCCAAGTGAGAGATTGTTGAAATAGTGTCCTAAACCCAATCGGGTTGGACCGGATCCGACTGGGTCAGATCATTTCTACTATTTCTTTATGTTTGTACATATACTGAATGACTTTTCTGTTGTCATATATTTGTTCTTTTAAAGAACCAATTATGAAATGTTATATGATAACGTCCTTAGTATTAGAATGTGACAGAGAAACCATGATATGCGATTATGGTTGATGAGATCTCTAATCACTTTAACAAGTTTGATACTTAAATGTCTCTAGGCTGATGTACTATTAAATAGGATATTGATAGTATGAACATACTAGCACGCATTAGATGTCTTATGTCTTTAAGGGCAGGGATAGATCTCGTCTATCAAAGTGTAGAGACACTTGGACTGTTCATGGACGTGTATTAGAGAATGCGTACGTTAGACTGACCTACTTACACTGTTAAGTGTCACATTATATAACGGTTGTGTAATTATCCTTAGGACCGGAGTCTTCATGGCATCACGGTGTGGATCGTCATGCTTTGATACTATTGAGGTTTCCCCTAGCCACGGGGCGATCATGCGGTAGTGATTGGGTGTGATGCTGAAGCTTGCGGAGTATACATGTGTGGTCATCCAGAAATCGCGTACCCTATTAGTAAGGGTGAATATCCGAAAGGGCCTTCTTGTAAGGAATGTCTTACTCTCGTGAATCTTTGCAAAGTGGATGTAAATGAGTTACTTTGAGAGAGCATGATATCCAGATTATAAGATACGGTCGTTGATGCTTGACACTCGACTTACGACCGTATGGATATTATTACAGCGACAAGATTCTATTTACACGGTAACTGTTTCACATGAAAGGTAGTAGTCATTGCATTTGACTCTTTCGATGATTGAGGGTCATGGTGTGTTGCTAGACGCTATCCCATGATCGTTAGGCTAGAAGGACATTTTCATAATTTTCACTTTATGTCTACGACCAACATATTCAGAAGCCTATCGGGTCACACTCATATGAACATCGAGTCGGATTGAAATGTGGTTATAGTTGATAACCAAATAAGGAAATTTTTATCTCAAGACTATAAATGTTATAGTGGTAAATTAATATGGTGGTATTAATTTATTATGAATAAATATAATACAAAATATTAATTATATTGATTAATTAAATATGTGTATTATGATACACATAATTTTGAATATATATATATATATATATATATATATATATATATATATATATATACACACATGTATTTTGCAAATTAATTAATCATAGTATTATATTAATTAAAGAAAATCTCAATTCCCAAATTAGTGTGGAACGGGACACCATTTTCAAAGTATATTGGATACATTTGAATTGTGCAATTTAATTAATAAGATTACCAGAATATTAATATTGGTTATTAATTGATTTTTGGAAAATAGATTTATGGTAATAAGATAAAGATATATACAATATAAGAAATTGTCAATATATATCTTGAAAATATATTTAATATAAGATATTGAATATTAAATGAGATAAATCAATCAAATATATTTTCCTTATTTGATTAGGAAAATGTTTTCTTTCTCCTCAATCTACTAGGAAGGTAATCCCAATCAGATTGGGAATCATAAGTGGCGCCCCAACACCCTATATAAGCAAGGGGTTGGCTAGCTCTTTTGTACATCCCAATTCCAAAAGCTAATAGTTTTTGTGAAAAATAGAGAGCTTGTTAGAGAGAGATTAGGGAGAGAGAAAAGGCCGGTCTAGCAACCGGATTTTTCTAGTAGCAATCCATGATGGGATTCCGGCGGGCTGTTCGTGTTGATCACCGGTAGAGGCCGAATGCTTGGGCGTCTCCGTGCATCACTACTCTCCTTAGACGGTCAAAGCGTCGATCTTTTAGATCAACCAAGGTACCCACCGTCTTTTAGCTTAATTGTTTATTACTTAAACGAAGTCGATCCTGGTCAAAAGAAATAAATTTTTGAATTCCGCTGCGTTCCCGCATAGATTTCCTAACAGTTTTGCCATGATGTTTGTTTATGATAGATCTGTTCTGTGTGTAGCATGTTGTGTTTTCTGCTTCTGCCCAAATTCTCTTTGGTAGTCCAGCTTCTGCTATCATTGTCCGACAACCTCTTTGAGAGTTCTGTTTCTTCTTTCTGTCTCTATTTTGCTGTGGGGTTCCTGATGCAAAAAGTTGATGTAGTACTCCATTTTCTCCACAGTATGTTCTGATTGCTTCATTTAGGAATTCAGTTCCTTTATTTGATCTGATCTTGATGATCTTCAAATCTTTCTCATTTTGCAGTCTTCTGAGTAGATCAAGTAACTTCTTGAGTGTTTCCTTTTTCTCTTTCATGTATATTGTCCATGTGTACTTGAAAAAGTCATCAACCACCACTAAAGTGTACTTCTTTCACTTACACTCACTGGTGTGACTGGTCCAAATAGATCCATATGCAGTAGTTGTAAGATTCTTGTCATTGACTGATGTGTCTTTGACTTGAATGAACTCTTGATTTGTTTTCCCTTCTGGCAAGCATCACATAGGTTTTCTTTCTTGAATGTGATTGCAGGTAGGCCTTCCACAAGTTTGATTTTTTCTATCTTGTGGATTGTTATGAAATTCAGATGGTTGAGTCTCCTGTGCCAAATCCAGCTTAGTCATTGCTTCTGTTTGACTAGTAGACATGTTTCAACTTTTGCTGTCTTCCAATCCACCACATACATGTTGTCTTCTCTTTTTCTTGCAAGTACAACTATGTTTGTGTGTTTGTGGATAACCTTGCAACCTTCTTTGCTGAAGTGCACATTGTAGCCTTTGTCACAGAATTGACTGATGCTAAGGAGATTGAAACTTAATCCAATTGACATAACCAACATTGTGAATCTTCAAGTTGTTCTTTAACATGGTTCCTTCCCCCTTAATCTTGCCAGGTTTTTCTTTTCCTCCAAAGGTGACTTTAGGGACATCAAAATCTTTGAACTAATTCAACCAATATTTATTGCTAGTCATGTATCTGGAACATCCATTGTCAATGTACCAGACATCTTACAAAACAAATTAATTATTTTTAGGTACCCAACACTGTTTGGGCCATGCCTGTTAGCAGTCATGCCTCCTACCACAAGTGTAAATCCATAAGATCTTCTTCTTGAAGGGTTGAGATCATCAACCTCATATGTATAAGGCATGTCAGAATAACTTCTAATTGATTTACTAAAAGTTTTCTGATACACTTTCTTGCTTTTTGACATTTGTGCAACATGTTTCACTCTCCAATAAGTAGAAGGTGACCTAGTTTCCTACTGTTTGCTGCATTTGGGGCCATGCTTTTACTGGTTTTTCCTGAATACATTTGACTGTTTAGAAACTAATCTCCTTTTATATTTTGGGGTGGAACATTCCAATCATCTTCTGAGGGGTAAAGTCTGCCCTTACCTTTCGGTATGCCTTTCGGTATGCCATTGCCTCTAGTAGGTTGGTAAGATGATTTATTAGTTTACTGGTTTACTACACTGGTTTGTGCCTTGACTGGTGCAGGATGAGTGAGAGATTTAATGGTTTGTCCTTTTTTCAACTTGGAACCTATTTTTGTCTTTCATTCATATTTGTGTTGACCATTATGTCTTTCCTCAACTTGACTTTTATAGCCTAGACCAGATCTGAATCCAAACCTTTTTGAGGGTTTGCAAGCTGGTGCATTCATGGCCTCAGCTGGTGCCGGAATCTTCTTTGCTGGCAGAGAAGTTTTCTTGACTGGTCTGTTAGTATCAGATGATACATCATCTGATGCTTGTTGATCAGCTAAGTGATTTTCTTTGTCAACAAGGTGAGATTTTTGCTTATCCAGTTCTCTTTTTAATCTTCTATTTTCCTTTCTTAGATTCTCACATACTTGTTCCAGAATTTCATGATTCATTTGAATTTCTTCAAATTTACTCATTAGATTTTGAATCAATGTTGCAGAATCCATAAGGGAAATAGAGGATTGTCCAGTGTTAGAGATAGATTTGCTAGATGAAGATGAACAAGATAGTACCTCTGTTTCTTCAATTTCTTTAGCCATTAGACATAGGCAAGCTTTGTCATTGTCTGAGCTGGTGTCGTTGCGAGGGCATCTGAGTCATTGTCAGACGACTCTGCTGTGCTGTCATCCTCTTCCTTGCTTGTCTCAGCATTTAGTGCCTTCCTTCTTTAGTTCTTGTCAGTTGAGTGCCTTTTCTTGTCAGAAGCTTTATGCCTTCTTTTTCCTTCATCTTTATCTTTATTCTCTTCAGGACAGTCCACTTTGAAGTGTCCTTTCTTCTTGCAGTTAAAGCATCTTCCTTCATCATCATTTTTCTTTGTATATCTGATTGAGGTTGATTTGTAGTTTGATGATGATTTTCCCTTGTGTTGCTTCTTTTCTAATTTTTTAAATTTTCTTATTAGTAAAGCCACTTGCTCCTTCAGCTCTTGAGTCTCTTTGTTGGCTGAGTCAACTGTTTGACTTTGCTGAGGTGCAATTAATTCACTGCTCTTGTTTAACTCTGCTGGTACCCCTTATTCACATTTTAACTCAAATTCACGAGCCTTGAGTTGTGACATTAGGGTCATGGTGTAAGGAATTGAAAGATCCAATATTCCTTTAAGTACTGATGTGATGATTCTCTATCTATCTGGTAAACTTCTCAAGATCTTCAAACAGACTTCCTTTTGTGGATAGTTGTGTCCAAGTTGTTGTAGTTCACTGATGATATTTGAGAATCTATTGTCCATTTGATCAATGGATTCACCTGTCTTCATCTTGAAATTTTCAAATTTCTGTTTTGCAACAGATAATTCGTTTTCTTTGATTGCCTCTGATCCTTCATTTAAAAGTGCCAATTTATCCCACATTGCTTTTGCTGTTTTGCAATCTTTAATCCTCATGAACATATTACTATCCAGAGTCTTCAAAATCATATCTTTTGCAACATAATCAAGATTTGCTCTTCTTTTGTCATCGTTGGTCCAATCCTTTTGGGTCTTTTCAATTGCTTTCCCTTTATTTGGGTCTGTGGTCTTCACAGTCATGATTTTGATAGGACCTTCATTGATAACATCAAACATCTCCTCATGAGTTGCTCTAAGATGAGATAACATTCTTATTTTATATTCATCAAAATTAATGACAAAATTATTGACATTGAATACTAGACCTTTAGACATATATTTTGAGGAATCCATTATCACAGTCAAATATATGTATATACAGATTTGAAAAACTACTTTGAAAATATGTGATCTCATTGTTACCAGAAATCAGATCTGAGCAGGTTCTGATACTAGGAACACTAATGCGATACCAATTGTTGGTCCCAGAGAAGGGTGAAAATATAGTCAGAGGAGGGGGGGGGGGGGGGTGAATGACTATATTGGAGTTTCAAAAACTTTTATTGATAAAAAGCGTTTGTGCAATGGAATATTAAAACCCTTCTTAATGCTTCTTTCAAAGTTATTTAAACACACACAATTAAAAATAATTTGCTGAAAGTAAATGTTGTAAAATATGGTGCTGTAAGTAAATGAACACAAAACATTTAGTGGTTCAGGGTGGTGTAATCCTTTAGTTCACTCTTCTCCTGTGATGATTGGAGGAATTCACTATTGTCTTTCACCAATACAATAGTTATGATTGTCCTTGGCTACACAAGCTTCACAATCAACAGACTATCACACCCTGGATACAGAAACTTCTGTGACTCAGTCTTCCACACTTTGCTCATTGGGAACAAATCCTTCAGCAGCTATCACACTTCTGCAATTCCTTTTCAGACAATCTGATTCAATTGCTGATCCAATAAGATCCTTCAAGTTGGTGTGAATTCATGATTCACAAGTTTGATGAATACTCAGACTGGATTGTATCATTCTGCTTTCTGTTTTCTGAGATTGTTTTTTGGATATTTCTTGTAAGAGCAATTAGAAGGCTTGTGTGATTGACAGAGTTTAAACACTTATAATTATATCAAGAGAACGTTATATCCTTGTCTGTCAATGCCTTCTATTTATAGCCATGATTCCTTGATTTTGAATTTCGGTCCGTTGGCTATTTAATGCACAGATAATCCTTGATTCTATCTTGATTTAAAATTCCTTGATTTCAGTGATCCGCTTTTTCTTCAAACATTCCCCATAAAATCCGTCCTTGATTGATTCTGTATTTATTGCTTGATCTTTCATATTTTCCACATTTTGAATAAGTACAGATAGCTTTACTTAACTCTGCTTCCTTTTTTATACTTTGCTGGCTGAGTAGTTATTTCACTTGACTGCTTCAATTGTTACTTCACTGGTCAAGTGACTGCTTTACTTGATCGTTTGATATATGCTCTGTTGTTGCTTTGTTTGTCAGCCGATAGACATATACTTTACTGATCCTTGATTTGTGTGAGATCAGTGTACACCATATTATAAAAAGATTAAGTTTCATCACTTGTAATATATCTTAGACTTAACCAAGGTCATCACATACTTCCCTGGTTGTAAGTCAGTCTATAGGTCTTCACTTCACTATGCTGGTTCCTTGGCTGTCTTCACTGAGCCGGTCCTGCATCTTTACTGAGCCGTCCTACCAGTCTAGTACAATTCTTGTCTGACTAAACTTATACAACATGTCAGACTTCTAAGTAAAGCCTATACAAACATTTCTAATATTTTTCATCTTATTTCAGGCTTTCTATAACAACTAGTATGGCCATCATCAAAACAATAAAATGTTCCTAACAATTTCCTCCTTTTTGATGATGCCAAAACCCTTATAAGCCTGGATATAAGAAAATTCATTTTCATATAAAAAAAAGGAATAAACTCAGAAAATTTGCTTATCTATAAAAGGCATCCAAGAGATATAAAGATTTAAGTTATTACAACTACAAGTTCTTCAGATTCTCTTTGTACCTCTTGAATTTTGTAGTTTGGATCCCTTTCATAGCTTTCCAGTCTATTTCTAAAAATTTCCACTTCCAATACTCCAATGCTGTTGAGTGAGATAGACTCACAAAGACCTTTTTTTGTCGAAAAGCAAGTTGAAATCCACTATTCTTGTGTGATGATTGGAGGAATTCACTATTGTTTTTCACCAATACAATAGTTATGATTGTCCTTCACTACGCAAGCTTCAAAATCTATATATTATCACTCCTTGGCTACAAAAGCTTCAGTGATTGAATCTTTCACACTGCTTCTTAGGAACAAATCCTTCAACAGCTTATCATACTTCTGGAATTTCTTCTCAGTTGGACTGATGCAATTGCTGATCAGAAAGATGTGAATTGGATTCACAAAACTTGATCAAACTCAGTTCTGGATTATGAGCTAAAGCTCTTGTTTTTCTGAGTTTGACTTCTGGATATTTCAAATGAAGATCAGAAAGAAGGTTTTTGATTTGACAGTGTTTTTGCACTTAGAAATTCTCTGCTAATCTTATATTTTATTTTTGGCATCAACAAGCTAAGTTCCCTCAGCTGATCTAGTCTGCTGCTATTGTGACCGTGCTGCTGCTGTTTGTTGTAATGACTCAACAAGAGTCATATTTTCATCATCTATGACATCCTGTACAGCCAGTCCTTCACCCCCACCATCATTTACATTGTTATCTTAGTCATCACCATCCTGACCATCATCACCGTCAACATCATCATCATCATGATGATCATCTTCCTCTTCATCTTCTTCAAAATGCAGTAATCTAGCTTTTTCATCTGCCACCATCTGTCATAACTGCCTCTCATCAATGAGGCCAGTGATTCCCAAAAAAGAAACCACTCTTTTTCAGCAAACGTTCTATCAGAATTTGAAAATTGGGCATGAGATTCTCCTAACTTCTAGTCCAGATATTATCCAACTCTATCATCAATATCCCTCTCAGGGATTTCCTCAATATCCTCATCTCTTCAATATCCTCCTCCAGTTCCTTGTTCTTCTTCTCTCTGAGAGGTGTCTTCCATCACCGTTTCTTTCTCATTTTCATGAATAGGCACAAATGCTGCTTCAACACTTCTTTGTACATTTGCTCTTGTAGATGACCTAGTTCTCTTTCTCTGTACATAAATACTGTCATCTGTTTGCTTCCTTTTTTGGCCACCTTTTCCTTTCTTGATGTAAGTAAACATCACTTTTTCTTGGTGCAGTGTATGCAGGTGTACAGGTGCAACCTTCAGAAAATCCAACAGATAGTGAAGGGGAATCCTTAAGGATTTCTTCACCTTGAAAATAACTATCTTTTTGGTGTCTTTTTATGCTGCCTTGTTGCTAGCATCAATCTCCCCATGGATATGCTCCCTAATCCTAGTGAAGATGTAGGTTGCCTAATCAAATTTCAACCCTTGGTAGATAATGGCCATCAGTTTGGTTCTCACCTCTATCATGGCATGCATAGAACCAAGCTTGCCTTCTATGCACTTCCTTACCAGGAGACTGAACTCCTCAAAGGGCCGCTTCAGATTAGTCCTTGAACAATAAAATTTCTTGTTTTTTGGTGTATCATTCTTCCCATTCTCCAACCAGAAAGCATCAATATCAATCACAACTCCCTCAGCCTTTGCTGGGCCGGTGGTTGATAGATTGAGATGTTGGCTGATAAGGGCTGATGTAGTCACCAACTTTTTCCCATTCACAGTGATGGTGATTCTATCCGAAGTCATTCTACCATTCTCTGAGATGGTACCTTCAACAAATTGAGCATTTTTCCAGAAAGAGATCTGGTTCTCATAGCATATCTCCGATATGGGTGGGTTGAGGAAGGTCATCAGACCCAGATTGGTGCACCCAGTGACCAACCGTTGTGCTTGTGCATCACTATTGCACAGACTGAGATAGTGAATAGGCCTGAAGAGAGAGCCTGTAGCAATGGTGTTCTCATATTGTTTTGGGGTCATAGCTTTTGAAGAAGATGAGACCATTTCGAGACTTAGAAGAATTTGAGAGGAAAAAGCTTTGAAATTTCAGAAAATACTTGCTTGAAAGTTATGAATGCGTAAAGGGTTTGATGTTCGATAAGTGTGGTTTATATAGTGTATGAAGATTAGGGTTTAGTGGATGTATCCACGATTTTGACGGTTGAGTGTTTGTGGAGAGAGTTAGAGACATAATGGTTGTAAATGGCATGTTCATTTGAATATAAATCATGATAATTTAGGATAGTGAGGGAGTGGATCAAGAGGGTAATGATAATTACCGAGATTCGAGGCATTGCCGTCTCTTCCATGATTTATGACATTAACTCCCTTATTTTAATCCTTGTGTCGAAAAAGATAATCCACGTGTGTATCCTCCATAATAAATACCCAATAATCTCTAATATTCCACATGTGTAAATGATTTATTCATTTCACACTTTACTTTGCTACTGATGATTTTGAGTAGCTGAGTGGCTTTGCTCTTTACTCAGCTGGTGCCTTGATTAGCTAGTCTACCATTTCAACTTAGCTATCCTTTGACTAGTATGCTATTGTCTCCTAGCTAATCAACATTTACTCAGCTGAATCATTTTACTAAGCTGCTTTATCAAAACAACTGTTCCTAACAATCAGTGAAATGGACTTTGTTGATCCAGTGGTTGGCCTACCAAGTGAGCTCACCCATTATGGCAAATGTCAACCCCGTTGGTAAAGTCACTTAGCTGGTTACAACAGTTTGTTGCTCATTTGTGCTTAATCCAATTCAATCATTCCCAATTCAGTCCTTAATTTGCAAAACCTTTCATGACTGATTGGTTTGGTGAATATACCAGCTAGTTGATTTTCAGTAGATATGTACTCCAAGATTACATCTCCTTTTTCCACATGATCTCTGATAAAATGTTGTCTCACATCGATATGCCTTGTTCTTGAGTGAAGTACATGATTCTCTGTGATTGCAATTGCACTAGTGTTGTCACGCATAATAGGAATTGACTTCTCCTATACTCCATAATCTCTTAGCTACTGTAGAACTTGTGCACAACAGCTATCACCTGCTATATATTCTGCATCAGCTGTTGAAGTAGATATTGAGTTTTGATTTTTACTAAACCATTATACTTGTCTGCTACCTAGCATCTGACAAGTTCCCGAAGTGCTTTTTTTATAACAACTTTGCATCCAGCATAATCTGAATTTGGATAGGATATCAACTTGAATCCATCATCTTTTGGATACCAAATCCCAACATTCATTGTGTGCTTCGGATATTTGATAATTCTTTTAGCTGCTAATAAATGAGATTCCTTTGGTTGAGACTGGAATCTTGCACATACTCCTCTTGCAAATGCTATATCTGGTATGCTAGTAGTTAAGTAGATTAGTGAACCAATTATGCCTCTATACAACTTTTGATCAACATCCTTTCAATTCTCATATTTCCCAAGAATAACTCCTGCACACATTGGTGTTTTTGATGTTCCACTAGTGTCCATACCATATTTATTTATCAAGTCCTTTGTGTATTTTGGTTGATTGATGAATATGCCATCTTTCATCTGTTTCACTTGTAATCCAAGGAAGTAGTTGAGTTCTCCCATCATACTTAACTGGAATTTGCACTTCATGATATTTGCGAATTTCTCACATAGCTTCTCATCTTCTGATCCAAATATGATATCATCCACAAATATCTGAACTAGCAAAGTGCTTGAGCCATCTTCTAGCTTGAATAAAGTCTTGTCTATTGTTCCTTTGCTAAAACCAATGTTAGTCAGAAATTGAGATAATGTTTCATACCAAGCCCTGGGTGCTTGTTTGAGTCCATATAGTGCTTTCTTGAGTTTGTACACTTTATCTTCTTTTTCTTTGATTTGAAATCTAGGTGGTTGCTCTACATATACTTCTTCTTCTAGTAGTCCATTTAGGAATGCACTTTTTACATCCATTTGATAGACTTTGAAGTCTTTATGAGTGCAAATGCCAAGAACTGCCTGATTGCTTCCAGTCATGATACTGGTGCAAATGTTTCATCATAATCTATGCCTTCTGCTTGTGAATATCCCTTTGCTCCCAATAATGCCTTGTTTCTGACAATTGCTCCTAGTTCATCCATTTTTTTTTCTGAATACCCATTTGGTTCCAATGATATTTGCCAAGTCTGGTGTGTCTATAAATTTCCAAACTTCATTTCTTTCAAATTGATTGAGTTTTTCTTGCATAGCTGTAATCCAATTAGGATCTTGGATTGCATCATCTATTGTTTTAGGTTCAACATGTGACAAAAAACAAGGTAGCATTCTTTCCAATTGTCTTTTGGTTCTGACACCAGCATTTACATCTCCAATGACTTGATCAGCTGGATGATCTCTGAGCCAGTTGATATCAGGTTGAAGTTGCGTCTGAGTTGGGGTTTCTGTTGTATCAGCTGGTGTCTCTACTAGTGCATCTTCTTGTTCTTCAGTTGATTGATCCAGTGTAGCAGCTGGTACTTCTGTCTCTTTATAGACTGGTCCAGAATTTTGTTTTTATGTCACTTCGTCCTTTGGAATTCGTGAATTTTTACCACTGATGTTTGGTTCATCAAATACTACATGAATTGATTCTTCAGTCACAAAGGTTCTTTTGTTTAACACTCTGAAAGCTTTACTAGTATCTGAGTATCCCATGAATATGGCTTCATCAACCTTTTCGTCAAAGGTATGTAGCTGATTCCTGTTTAAGACAAAACATTTAGCTCCAAACATGCGTAAGTGAGATATGTTTGGTCTTCTGCCATTGCACACTTCATAGGGTGTTTTGCCATGGTGTTTGCTGATAATAGATCTGTTTTGTGTGTAGCAAGCTGTATTTGTTGCTTCAGCCCAAAATCTCTTTGGTATGCTTGCTTCTGCTATTATTGTTCTGACAGCCTCTTTTAGAGTTCTATTCCTTCTTTCTGCTACTCGATTTTGTTGTGGAGTTCCTGCTGTAGATAGTTGATGTGACACTCCATTTTCTTCAGAATAAGTTCTAATTACTTCATTTACAAATTCTGTTCCTCTGTCTCATCTAATTTTGACAAACTTCAATTCTTTTTCATTTTGATGTTTTCTTAATAGATCTAGAAGTAGCTTGAGTGTCTATTTCTTCTTAGTCATGAATATGGTCCATGATTTGGAAAAGTCATCAACCACCACTAGAGTGTACTTCTTGCCACTTACACTTACTGGTGTTACTGGTCCAAATAAATCCATATGTAATAGTTGTAAGATCCTTGTTGTTGACTGATATGGTTTTGACTTGATTGAGCTGTTTATTTGTTTTCCTTTCTAGCAAGTATCACATAATCTTTCTTTCTTGAAAGTGATCTCAGGTAGGTCTTCCACAAGTTTTGCTTTTTGATAAATTGTTGATTGTCTTGAAGTTCAGATGATTTAGTCTTCTGTGCCAAATCCAACCAGGTGATTTCTTTTTCTTCACTCGATGACAAGTTTCTAATTTTGCCGTCTTCCAATCCACCACATACATGTTGTCTTCTCTTTTTTCCTTCAAGTACAACTGTATTTGTTTGTTTATGGATTACTTTTCAACCTTCTTTGCTGAAATGCACATTATAGACTTCGTCACAGAAATGACTGATACTTAATAGATTGAGTTCAATCCCTTGACATATGCCACAATTTGAATCTTCAGGTTTTTTTTCCAGCATTGTGCCTTCCCCCTTAATCTTTCCAGGGTTTTCTTTTCCTCCAAATGTGACTTTGGGGCCATCAAAAGCTTTGAATTCAGTCAACCATCCCTTGTTACCAGTCATGTGTCTGGGACATCTATTGTCTATGTACCAGACATCCTACAAAATAAATTAAATATTTTTAGGTACCCAACACTGTTTGGGTCCATACCGGTTAGCAGTCATGCCTCCTACACCAAGTGTGTATCCAAAGGATCTTCTCCTTGGAGGGTGGAATCATCAACCTCATATGTATAAGGCATGGCTGAATAACTTTTAATTGATTTACTAAAAGTATTCTGAGACACTTTCTTGATTTTTGACATTTTAGCATCTTGTTACACTCTCGAATATACAGGAGGTGACCTATCCTCATATTGTCTTCTGTATCCAGGACCAAGCCTCTGCTGGTGATTCCTAAATACAATTGACTGTCTATGAGTTGGCCTCTTTTTATATGTTGGGGGTGGAAAATTCCAATCATCTTCTAAAGGGTAAAGCTTGCCTTACCTTTTAGTATGCCTTTGGCTTTAGCAGGCTGGTGGTAAGATGATTTACTCAGTTGTTTCACTGCACTGGTCTTTGACTTCACTGGTGTAGGATGAGTAGCTGACTCAATAGTCTGGCCTTTTCTAAATTTAGGACCATTTTCGATCTTTAATTCAGTTTTGTATTGACCATTGTGTCTTCCCTCATCATCACTGTTTTAGCCAAGACCTGATCTGGATCCAAACCTTTTTGGAGGTTTGTAAGCTAGTGCATTAATTGCCTCAGCCGGTGTAGAAATCTTCTCTGCTGGTAAAGTTGTTTCCTTTTCTAGTCTATCAACTCCAGCTGACTAATCATCTGCTGTTTGTTGAGCCGCTAAGTGAATTTATTTACTATCTGATTGAGATTTTGGCGTATCCAGTTCCCTTTTTAATCTTCTATTTTCATTTCTTACATTCTCACATTCTTGTTCTTGAATTTCATGATTCATTTGAATTTCTTCAAATTTGCTCATGAGATTTTGAATTAGGTTTGCAGAATCAAGAGGGGAAATAGAACATTGTGCAGTGTCAGATGTAGATGCATTAGATAGTACCTATGTTTCCTCAATTTCATTTGCCATTAGACATAGGAATGCTTTATCATTATCTGAGCTGGTGCTTTCACCGGTGAGTTATTATCGATGACTTCGCTCGTGCTATTTTGTTCACTACTCGGTTTCGGCCTTTAGTGCTTTCTTTCTCTTCTTTTTATCCGATGAATTTGATGAGCTAAAATTTACCCCTCAAAAATACATTTATAAAAGACTCGTAACCGTGGGTAAACTAACTCTCTAACCGGCGAGTACCGGGTCGATTGCTAGGATAGCTACGGGAGTACGAGGTCGTCCCAAGAGAAATGTGGTTGTGAGTACCAAAGCGAACGTGGTTCTTAGTCTAGGCGATCAAAGTTTTAAGTGGAGTGTTTATACTAATGCGAAAAAGTAAAGATTATTACTAACGAGTTTAACTAGGTGATTAAAAGCATAGCCGAGCCATGATCCAACAAAGTTATCTCCCCACAGAAAAACTTGATAAGAAGTGTGTTTTATCCGATTCGGTTCATATGACATTCACGGGTGTCAACTCTTTATTCTTGCGTTAAGATCCGAACGGCTCTCACTTAACCCCCACACTAGGTTTATTAACCCTCCCTTTCGAGAGCTAACTCACCTAACATGGTTGACCGGAATAAAAAGCCGTTGAAAAACCTCACAAAAACATAGTTTTAACGTGTCACTTAGGTTTCCAATCTAACGATTAAGACTATGGTTTAGTGATTTTAAAACATGTTTCGCACATCTCGTAAAAATAAGAATCTCACTTAGGCATAGTCCGGATCCGTCACTTAGATTGTCAATCTAACAATCGGGACTATGATTAGTGATATCCATATCTCACATCTCACCGCAAAATACATTTATAAGCTCGATGTAACCGTGAACAAAGTTGTCAATTTTATTCAAAGTTAGGAAAATGATCAAAACAAGTTTTAAAACATGAGTTTATCATACGAACGTTTAATTAAGCACACACAACTCCCATCTCGTCTCCCGAGGGTCAATTTTACCCGTTTTCACATAATTCGGCTATGTTTAGTTTAACTACTCATATTAACGAAAATAACAACGAAAATAACAAAACGAAAGAAAACAAAACGAAAAAAGATAACTAAACTATAATATATATATATACGTATAGATATATATATATAGATATATATATATATAGATATAGATATATATATAATATATATATATATATATATATATATATATATATATATAGATATATATATATATATAATATACGTATATATATATATATTTATACTAATTGCATAAAATAAAAGAAAGCAATAAAAACGGAAACGAAATTATATTAAAACTATAACTAGTCGGGTTATTACACCGACATTATAACGACATATATATTACATATAGGCCCCTCCATAACATAAAAATAAAAAGAAGAAGAGAAGGAGAAAGGATGGGAAGAAAGAGGGGCATCGGGCTCTCTGTTGATGCTCTCGCTATATATAGGCAAATATAAGGGGGCCGGATCGATCCGGGTAGGAGTCGGATCGATCCGAACTCAATGATTACATCTCGTAACCGTTTTTCCTTCTAGAAGCCCTTATATTGTAATAAAACTTCTAAAATTCATATCTTGAGTTGTAGACCTCCAAAAATTTCAAACGAAATGCCAAAATTACGATCTCGAGAAACTCTACAACTTTCATGAAGGACTCTTCTTCAGAAAACGTCTTCTTGATTACCTCGTGTTCCTCCGAACGTTTTGCGACATTTTTTTACGAAATTGAATCAATTAGCCAATTGACCACCATTTGAGTTGTAGAAGTCCGATTGACTTGATTCAAAATCCATTGGAAAGCGTTCTTGAAGATATACAACTTTTATTAAGGAAACTTCTTCAGAAAATGTCGTTTTGATTGAGCCATTTCCATTACGTGTCGTTTTCGGGATTTTTACTATTACGAATCGATTAGCCACTTGGTCATAACTTGAGTTGTAGACCCCCAATTGACGTGATTCAAAATACGTTGGAAATCTCTATCAAAGATCTACAACTTTCATTAAGGCCACTTTTTCAGAAAATGCCGTTTTAATGGGCCATTGGTTCGTCGAAGATTTAAATCGTTAGTGACACTACGAACCACTGATCCACTTGACCTTTTAAGCTTGTGGCACACTCTTATATCCCTAAAAACACCTCTTTTAGGCCTCAAAACGTGTCGTTACTCGGGATTTTGGTTAACCTATAATTCTGCAATAAACCACCAAAATACCAAACGTAAATCCGACACGACACTCCGGTTACTAAACCGGTACAAAAACTATAAAAACACATAAAAACACGATATTTTATAAAATAACTACTACTAACATATTTAGATGAAACATAGGAATTAATGACTCGAACTGATATAAAAATACTCGAAATGATATCAGAAACGGGTTGAAAAGTTATAAAAATAACGGTGAATTTTTCCGTCATCACAACCCCCCACTTAGCTTTTGGTCGTCCTCGAACAAAATAAGCGGTAAAATAAAATGAATGAGGAAAAATTCATGAAGATAAGATATGAATGACAATCAGATGATGCAACCATTCGAATCATAACTACACGTTAACCGCAATATAAATGTATAACAGAGTGAGTGTGTGACAAGCCTTTTCAATTTCCACTATCCTCTCTTGAATAATTCAAGCAAACGCACAAATATCCATTCAGATAGTCCTAATGACTTTCCTAGGTATAGGCAGTAACATTTCCACACAAAGTCCTCCCGTGTACTTATTAGGATAATCCCTAATGCATATCATTTAGTTTATACTGGGGATAGTTAGAAGATAACTCTCTTTTTTTTTTTTTTTTTTTTTTCATAGAATACTAACATATCCGAACTCATTGCCAAAATCGACTATCTTGCAAGCGTCATGAGGTGAGATCGAATACATTAATACCTATCTAATTCTTTTTTTTTTGTTTTTTTTTTATTTTTATTTTATGCCCTCATTCCCAGCAATAGGATGTTTCGTGATAACACCCTAGCTGGACTACTATCATCAAAATCGGGAGCTTTTAAACCTCATAGTGATATAGGACGTTTCGTGATAACCCCTATTGCACTCAAATCATTGGTAGCTACAACCGACATATAGATAGCTCACTTATTTTGATATTCTTTCTATCACATTCAAACCTTCAGATATTCACAGTACACGTTCAGAAATCAGGTACTAAGTTACTGCTATCTCTAAGATAAACCACTAGGATACTGAATGGATACAGTTTAAAATTTTCGCTTCAATATCAAAGGCTTACGTGAAGGAATTCATGTTACACAAATAAATTTGGGGTTAAAATGCACTTACGGTTCAAATTAGTTATATATATCTAAATTGATCATTACAACTTTAAATCCATGAAATATATACCTTATACAATTCATTTTAATCAACTCATTCATGCTCGAAAAAGATCCAAAAACTAAGGGTTTAAACACTTACTGCCATTTCTAAACCAACCAGACTCTACCCCCCACTTACGATTTTGCATTATTCTCAGAGTGTAAATGAGATAGAGAGGAAGACTTAGCTTATAAACCAGGCAGAAAGATGCTATCAAATCCCGTAACAGCCATGAGAAAGCACATCCCGAATCCCTATACAAAAACAACCAAAACAAAGCAAACACGGGACATGGTCCTCGTGCCAAAGTATGCAATAGAGATATGGGAATAATAAGATAATGGCACTGTCACGTCAGAAAATTCGATAGGCTATATAATAGCTTTAGATGGAAAAATCACCCACACGGGTAAGCACAAAACATCTAAGCATATACGTATCACATGAGCATATATCATAGTCAAGACATCAATTCATAGATTCATTTTTATTACACACAGTTTTATTAAGGCGGGAATACTCACCACTATACTACAACAACAAGAAATTTGAAACAGACTAGATCATAAAATGAAATGTGTGAAAGAGCATGAGTCTTTTATACCCGATCCTCAAGGATTCAATAACCTAAGTCCAAGAAATGATACATTTGAATTTTTATCTTTTTTCTCCATCGGGATTTTCGGATAACCACCTAATCATTCCCTCTTAATGAAATTCAAACATTCATCCCGAGACTTGGTTGTACTTTGTCCATATTTCTATTATATTGACTCGTCCACATATTCTATATTAAGACTAGGCTTATTCAAATTATTTATTTAACGGGCTGCCTCCCGGTAGCGCTTTTGTTTAACGTCGTTTGCTCGACAGGTTGACTCTAAATAGACTCAATCAACCAAAATCCGAACTCAAGAAGATCAATAGCTTTAGAAAAATTAACAATGCGAGAACCATTGAAATTAAATTGTCTAGAAACGTACCTCGTTTGGCCCTCGATGTTACCTCATCCCAGCCGTCGAACCTTCTTTTATCATCCTGTCGAACCATCTTCTTTTGAAAATTACCATAAAGCTCATCCATCGGGGAGTACACAAACTGGACCGCAGAAAATTCATCCTCACGAGTGGACGAATGTAGTAATCCGGGACCGATATATCGCCTATTACCAACTCTCCCGGTGGCTTTACTAAAGATGGCCAATCAATCTCTCGCTCCTCTAACTCGTCATCTCCAAATCTTGCACTTTTTCTTCGCGAACCGAATTATCAACCTCATTCTCATCCCGAACTTTTTCGGTGATAACATTTTCATCCCTAACCACCTCTATTGCACTTGTCTCGCCTCTTTCACATACCTCACTAATTCAATCAATTGCCCCACCTTGTCTTGAAGATTTCTTATAGCGGAGTCGTACTTACCTTGAACTCCCGCATGTCCAACAATCGCTCTTCCAAGATCCGGTTCAATCGTTCTAGTTGCTCTATTTGTTGTCGGTGAATTCTTCTTGTGGCATGGGGGCGCACCGATCATATTGACTTTGATTCATCGGAGGTGAGTAGTAGTCCTCTTGCCATTCCGACACCGATCGATGGCCGAATATGGTTAAAGCTATCAACGTGCCGAGTATGAACACCGTAATCCCGATAAGCATTAGGGTTCGGGTAACCCTCGTAATGTTGTGGCTCATAACTCGAATAACCATAATTCGGTCCCGGTATGCACTAGGGCACCGATAATTCCATGAACCTTGGTTATTCTCGTTGTTGATATTGAGGCTCGGACACGAACCGTTGTTGATAAGGTTGGTAGGGGTATTGTTGTTCAAACCGAGTAGTTTTGATTGAAAAATCCATCCATTTAAGCTCAATCTGCAAGATCTCAGAAAACAACAATAAAACAATAAAATTTTTTTTTTTTTTTTTTTTTTTTTTTTTTCCGTAAACACACGATATTTAGACCCCTCAAAAAGTTATGGTTGCCGAAGGCCCTAATCCCCAGTTTTAGCCAGACTTACAAGATATCACCCTCCGAAGAGGCTAAGTACCAAAGTCGTATTCAAACCGAGTTCAGGACAATATCACTTCAGCATCCATAGCTCTTTGTCGACATCTAAATAAAACAAGAAAATAAAAACCTAGGCCCAAGCCTTCGGTTCACTTACAAGATATCACAACAATATCACACATTTCCCCGGCAACGGCGCCAATTTTTGATGAGCTAAAATTTACCCCTCAAAAATACATTTATAAAGACTCGTAACTGTGGGTAAACTAACTCTCTAACTGGCAGAGTACCAGGTCGATTGCTAGAATAGCTACAGGAGTACGAGGTCGTCCCAAGAGAAATGTGGTTGTGAGTACCAAAGCGAACGTGGTTCTTAGTCTAGGCGATCAAAGTTTCAAGTGGAGTATTTATACTAATGCGAAAAAGTAAAGATTATTCTAACGAGTTTAACTAGGTGATTAAAAAGCATAGCCGAGCCATGATCCAACAGGTTATCTCCCCACAGGAAAAACTTGATAAGGAGTGTGTTTTATCTGATTCAGTTCATATGACATTCACGGGTGTCAACTCTTTATTCTTGCGTTAAGATCCGAACGGCTCTCACTTAACCCCCACACTAGGTTTATTAACCCTCCCTTTAGAGAGCTAACTTACCTAACATGGTTGACCGGAATAAAAAGCCGTTGAAAAACCTCACAAAAACATAATTTTAACGTGTCACTTAGGTTGCCAATCTAACGATTAAGACTATGGTTTAGTGATTTTAAAACATGTTTCGCACATCTCGTAAAAATAAGAATCTCACTTAGGCATAGTCCGGATCGTCACTTAGATTGTCAATCTAACAATCGGGACTATGATTAGTGATATCCATATCTCACATCTCACCGCAAAATACATTTATAAGCTCGATGTAACCGTGAACAAAGTTGTCAATTTTATTCAAAGTTAGGAAAATGATCAAAACAAGTTTTAAAACATGAGTTTATCATACGAACGTTTAATTAAGCACACACAACTCCCATCTCGTTTCCCGAGGGTCAATTTTACCCGTTTTCACATAATTCGGCTATGTTTAGTTTAACTACTCATATTAACGAAAATAACAACGAAAATAACAAAACGAAAGAAAATAAAACGAAAAAGATAACTACAGCTATATAGATATACGTATAGATATATATATAGATATATATATAGATATAGATATATATATATATTATACGTATATATATATATATATTTATACTAATTGCATAAAATAAAAGAAAGCAATAAAAAGCGGAAACGAAATTATATTAAAACTATAACTAGTCGGGTTATTACACCGACATTATAACGACATATATATTACATATAGGCCCCCAATAACATAAAAAAATAAAATGGAAGAAGATGAAGAAGAGAAAGGAGAAGAGGGGGCAGCGGGCTCTCTCGTTGATGCTCGCTATATATAGGCAAATATAAGGGGGCCGGATCGATCCGGGTAGGAGTCGGATCGATCCGAACTCAATGATTACATCTCGTAACCGTTTTTCCTTCTAGAAGCCCTTATATTGTAATAAAACTTCTAAAATTCATATCTTGAGTTGTAGACCTCCAAAAATTTCAAACGAAATGCCAAAATTACGATCTCGAGAAACTCTACAACTTTCATGAAGGACTCTTCTTCGAAAACGTCTTCTTGATTACCTCGTGTTCCTCCGAACGTTTTGCGACATTTTTTTACGAAATTGAATCAATTAGCCAATTGACCACCATTTGAGTTGTAGAAGTCCGATTGACTTGATTCAAAATCCATTGGAAAGCGTTCTTGAAGATATACAACTTTTATTAAGGAAACTTCTTCAGAAAATGTCGTTTTGATTGAGCCATTTCCATTACGTGTCGTTTTCGGGATTTTTACTATTACGAATCGATTAGCCACTTGGTCATAACTTGAGTTGTAGACCCCCAATTGACGTGATTCAAAATACGTTGGAAATCTCTATCAAAGATCTACAACTTTCATTAAGGCCACTTTTTCAGAAAATGCCGTTTTAATGGGCCATTGGTTCGTCGAAGATTTAAATCGTTAGTGACACTACGAACCACTGATCCACTTGACCTTTTAAGCTTGTGGCACACTCTTATATCCCTAAAAACACCTCTTTTAGGCCTCAAAACGTGTCGTTACTCGGGATTTTGGTTAACCTATAATTCTGCAATAAACCACCAAAATACCAAACGTAAATCCGACACGACACTCCGGTTACTAAACCGGTACAAAAACTAGTAAAAACACATAAAAACACGATATTTTATAAAATAACTACTACTAACATATTTAGATGAAACATAGGAATTAATGACTCGAACTGATATAAAAATACTCGAAATGATATCAGAAACGGGTTGAAAAGTTATAAAAATAACGGTGAATTTTTCCGTCATCAATTGGCAACGTAATCCATATTTTCTCATCTCCTGTCATCCTTAGTCCAATCCTTCTTTGGTTTCTCTATGGAAGCTCCTTGATTTGGACATGTGGTTTCTATTGTCATTATCTTGATGGGCCCATCATTTATCACATCCATCATCTCCTCATGAGTTGCTGCAAGATGAGACAACATCCTTATTTTATATTCCTTAAAATTGTTAACACTAAACACATGAATTTTAGACATAAAATATGAAGACTCCATTTTGAGAGATGGCAATATATAAATGTAAATAAACAAAAACTTTGAAAATAGTTTTGAAAATAAGTGATCTCCTTGTTACCTGAAATCAGATCTGAACAGGTTCGATACAAAGAAACCAGCTCCGATAGCAATTGTTCATCCCACAGAAGGGTGAGAATATAGTCAGAGGGGGTGGGGGAACGACTATATTGGAGTTTCAGAAACTTTACTTGAAAAAACTTAGTGGAGCGGATTAAAACCCTTTTAAATTGTATTCTCAAATTGGATTATGACACACACATTCAAGTAAATATATAAACTAAAAGTAAAATGCAGATTCTAAATTACAATAAGTAAATGAACACAAGTTTTATAGTGGTTTAAGGTGGTGTAGTCCCTTAATCCACTCTTCTCCTGTGAAGATCGAAGGAATTCACCATTGTTTTTCACCAATACAATAGTTATGATTATCCATCACTACACAAGATTCACAATCTATAGATTATCACTCCTTGGCTACAAAAGTTTCAGTGATTGAATCTTCTACACTGCTCATAGGGAACAAATCCTTTAAAAGCTTATCACACTTCTGCAATTCCTTCTCAGTTGGACTGAGTCAATTGTTGATCAGAAAGATGTGAATTGGATTCACAAAACTTGATCAATCTCTGTTCTGGATTATGACCTAAAGCTCTGGTTTTTATGAGTTTGACTTCTGGATATTTCAAATGAAGACTAGAAAGAAGGTTTTTTGATTTGACAACATTTTTGCACTTAGAAATCCTCTGTTAATCATATTTTTTCTTCCGGTCTATGCCTTCTATTTATAACTGTAAATCCCTTGATTTTGAATTTCCGTCCGTTGGCTATTTAATGCTGAGAATAATCATTGATTCACCCTTGATTTAATTCTCCTTGATTTTAGTGATCCGGATTTTCTTCAAACGTCCATCACAAAATCCGGACGTTATTGATTTTGCATTAAATGCTTGATCTCCATATTTCTTGACTCTGCTGTTCATTTTTACTAGTCTGTTGTTCTGTTACTTTGCTGTTCACTTGTTACTCTGTTGTTCATTTGTTACTATGCTAGTCAAGTGGTTGATTTTACTCTGCTATTAGACTATTGATCACTTGGCTACTTTCACTTTGCTACTTGTATTTCACTTAGATTTTGGCGGTCAGCTTACCAAGCTTTGATCACTTAGCTGGTACTACTCACTTTCTTCTTCTTTGCAAGTACTTATCAGCTATTGAAGCTTTACTTCACTGAATATTATTTGGATAGATCAGTGTACACCACTTTTGAGAAAATTGACTTTCATCACTTGAAATATATATCTTAGACTTCCCAAGGTCATCACAGATTTTTTGGTTGTAAGTAAGTCCATAGGTCTTCACTTCACTGTGCTGGTTCCTTGGCTATCTTCACTCAGTTGCTCTTCTGTTCTTCTTTCCACTGGCCTGCCTTAGTAGTCTAGTGCAGTACTTGTCTCACCAACCTATACAACATGTCAGACTATAAGTAAAACCTATACAATCTTTTATAACTTATTTCATGTTTGCTATAACAGCTAGCATGGCCATCATTAAAACCATAAAAATGTTCCTAACATGGCTCACGTCGGGAATCAGGATAGCTAGATGGGATCTAGGCCACTAAAGAATTTTGGAAAATTCTTGAAAGTCAATTGGGAGTAGTTGACTAGTGGGAGAAAAATCACAAACAAATAGACAATTTTTGAGTTTGCATGTATAAACAACACTCTTTTTATCTTTATTTTTATGTTGTAGTTTTAGCAAACTTTTAATTTATGTTTTATTCTCGATTATTAAAACTAAAATCAAATGACTGTTACCTTTCGAGAAAAGTTCTCAAATAAGGTTAAGTAATTTTAATCCTCTTAAAATAAGCCATGACATGAGAACTCCGTTATAGTAGTTAGAGACAATGAGACTACATATTTGATGGAGTGCACCAAGACTCTAATTATTAATCAAAACGTAAGCTCATGATATGATTAAATCACTTGAAATGAGTTTAAATGAATTAACCATATATTGGATACGATGATATCCAATGGATCATTCTGTCATACTATGAAAATAAATTCAAACATTGGAAGCGTTGAATGTGAATGACCACAATGACTTTGGAAAAGTTGTTTTCAATATTGTAAGATTTAAGTATTGACTTAATTCGTTAATCATTGATTAAAGGTTAATTAAATGGTTCATGTTTTGAATGATATACAATAGCTTAATATACTGTTTAACAAACCTTGGATTTTCTTTATGAAAGAAAATTAAAGACAAAGCTCTTGTGAATTTTTAAAGTCTTATGAAGACTGAACTAAGAAATATTTACAAGTGCTTAAGGGATTAAAATGAAAGTTAGGGAATGTGCTTAAAGAAGAGAACTTATCAAAGTCTCTATTCTAAGCAAGTAAGTTGAGGTAAATCTATCTAAGCTCAAGTCAACTCTCAAATATATGATATCTTATGTGTATGATTGAATTAGATAGATTAAGTACAGAATATCCTAAGACATGGAGAGTGAAGCAAACGTTGCAACATTTGACATATTGTATTCTGAATATGGTAAACTGATGAAGGAACTAAATAAATGTTATTATGTTCCGGTTCTTATGAAGAACACGATTTCAGTAATCTATTAGGATTTGAAAAACAATCTAGATGGAAGGTGATACGCCTGACCCGCTATCGAGCCCGTAGATCCCCAATCGGGTTCATGGATCATGCCATGGTGTAAGCACGGACTACTAGCAATAGGACTAGGTCTATCGTAATAGAGTACTGGCGAGTCAAATTCAAATCCCACAGAGACTCGTAAGGTATGTTTAATTCAGATTGAGGGTCACAATTAGGGTCTACGACCAACTATGTAGCAGAAAAGTAAACAGTGGTGCCAACAAACACACAACATTATGCAAGTTCATCCAAAGCACACATGAGTTTCTAATGTGTTAGTCTAATTATGAGTTATTAGTTATTCCCCCCCAATATATGAACTGGTTTACCCCGTGGTGAATTTTAGATCTTTAACAGCTACGGGTGCTAATCCTTAATATTAAGCTACTTCCATTGAAAGGACAATAAGTGCCTATGTGCTATTAACCTCCTTCATTGGTTGTATTAATTCACATGCAATGAGAATTAGGACTAGCCGGCTCAAGACCAAAGACCTCCCTAAGCAACTATCATGGATGGATTAGCACGTTCCTAAAGATCGATCAAGACTATGTCCGAACTAACACTTCATTTTATCGTCCTTCATGTTAATTTACGATGACATGAATATAGTTGATCAGGCTACAATCATGTAAATTAAAGTCGATCAGACGTAGCTAGCACCGATTATCATGAACTAGGATTTACTAGGTATTCAGATCTAGCGATAAAGACCATCGCAGATCTAAAGATCGCAACCACTATTTCATGATTTCTTCACCAACGATTCAGATCTATACATATATTGGGTAAGATAAACTAACTACTATATAATTAGAACTAATAATTACAATCAAAACATACCAATCATGACAAAAGAACAACATATCTACATCTAGAGAAAGCCAGAAAACCATACCCTTGATGACGAGCGTAGATCTCCCTCAGATCTCTCCCTAAGAGGCGAATCCGTCATATCCGTGAGTAGAACTCATAAATAAAGAATAACGAACTTTTATTGCATAATATGTCTCGAGTGAAAATCGTACATTGAATTCGAGACCTGATGCCTCTTATTTATAGTGCTACAACCTACTTATCTATCCCTAGAAACTACCCCTCGTCCAAGAAAACACGTTATTCGAAGATTCTGGAACTCACGCAACCCTTCCCACATGCACGGGGGTATTTTGGTCTTTTCTCTTCTACCGACTTAACTGAAGGTTCTGGAACACCCTTGGCCCAACTCTTCATCCAATCAGGTCCATAATTCGTCCAAACACTCAACCCAATTCTCGATACCTGAAAATAGTCAAATAATACATGATATAATATCGAATCATGGAATATAAACATTAAATGAAAATTACTCGACTCATGAACCCAAAATTCACATCAAATGGTTCATATAAACAGTCGAAAACAACTACTTTTAGCTTAGAATGGGTGAAATGTTGATTCCATTTGATGTATCATTTGGAGCGTCATGAACTACCCCTCACTAGCCTTCTGATCATCCTCGAGCAGAGTATCAATGAGGAATATACCTCCAAGGGTAATCCCCATAAACTACCGCACATTCAATAAACATTTCAGGCAAAACATGTATCACGTAGCACTTCATAAACTCCACATTAATTAGTACTCACCAATAAATCAAGGTGCCGCGTGATAAATCTTTCGTGATAGTGCATTTGTGAAAAGAATCAAGTTATAATGACACCACAATCTTGACTTACTAGTGTGCACACTCGCTCTTCTTGCTTTCAGACTCAGGCGAACAACATGAACCTTAACATGGCCGGGCGGACTTGGGGACCGAATACTACTCAAAGGTCCTCGTTTGTTTTTATTTTATGCAAGGGTCATGCATCTTACGCTCTGAGTTTGATTCCCTCATTGACTTCTTTTTCTTTTCACATTTTTTTCTTTTTTCTCTTCCTTTTTTTTTTCTTTACTTTTCTTTGGCCGATTTCCTCACTTTTTATCTCATCTCTCGCAAGCTTGTTGTATCCCGTTTTACCGTGGTGGCATCATGATTGCTACCATTGTCTAACAATAATTTGTTAAAGTATATCCACCAACAAGTATTGATTCTCGGTCTAAAATAACTCTATCCAAATACTTCACACTCAGAGTATGTGCTCAAAAATTGAATTCTAATGGAAAAATATCAATTATTAGTCACTACTTCATGAAATATAGCATATGCTCATTCTTCCATACTAAACTGAATATGCTATAATTAAATTCAAATTATTCTTGAGCTCATTTTCTACCGATTCCTTACTCAAGACGTGCAATAGACAAGCTAAAAACAGTGTTAAAATTTTCAAATATTACCCCTTTTTCAATTACAAGCTAAGACCGCTTACTACCCCTCACTACTGTAGACAATGCCCCCAATGACTATAATAACGAAAAAATAGAAGGTACTTAGCTCTAGAATTGGCTGTCCAAGTGTCTCATTGAATCATGGAACATGACTGTTGTTGATTTGTTCCAGCTGCTCCATCATCCTGTATCGCAAATGCTTAAAAAACTTTGAGTAACATGCAAAGGGCAATAAGAAAATAAGGTGGCGGTAATTGAGCATATGCGAGGAATGCGCAAAAACAGTTTTAGCCACTTTATTCTTTATTTACAGTCGCAAGACACAAAAAGTTTTACGAGGGTATCACATGAGAATCGTGAAGGAAAAAACCACATATATCCTGTGTCAGGCGACAAAAGATATATGTGATGAAAAAACCTTGCGATTGTCATGCTGCTTTGTTGACTTAACAACTTGAAAATAAACAAAAGCAATAAATAAGAGTTTATCTGAAGTTTTTCTGAGTCTGTAGTCGCCAGATCGACTATACTAATAAAGCTCTATTACTTGTAAATCTGGTCATCCAACATAAAGACTTCCAACTCGGCGTCATAATTGTGCTCCAGGTAATGTTTCAGCTTGTGGCCGTTCACTGTGTAAATTCTCCTAGAGTGTTCATCTTTTACTTCACACGCACCCAAATTGAAAACTTTTGTGACGACATATGGTCCAAACCATCTAGATTTCAGCTTCCCTGGAAAATGGCACAGACACGTACTATATACCAACACCTTATCTCCGACTTTGAAGGTGAAATTTAAAATCCTCTTATCATGAAGGCGCTTCCTTCTTTCCTTATAAATCTTCATATTCTCATAAGCTTGTAATCTGAATTCCTCCAATTTGTTTAATTCCAACAATCTTCGTTCACCGGCCAAACTTTCGTCCATATTCAAAAATCGAGTAGCCCACAGGGCACGAAGCTCTAGTTCAACCTGTAAGTGACATGATTTCTCAAAAACTATCATATACGGTGACATACCAATGGTGGTCCTATAAGCAGTTCTATACGCCCATAGAGCGTCGTCTAATTTCAAAGACCAATACTTTCTTGTGGGATTCACAGTTTTCTCTAAAATCCTCTTGATTTCTCTATCCGTGACTTCTGCATGTCCACTTGCTTTGGGGTGATATGCTGCTGCAATCTTATGATGCACCCTATACTTCATCATTAACTTTTCAAACAACCTATTACTGAAATGACTCCTCCATCACTAATAATGGCTCTTTTCACCCCAAACCTCATCAAAATGTTCTTCTTAAGGAATCTCAGGACAACCCAGGCATCATTTATAGGTGAGGCCACCACCTGCACCCATTTGGAAACATAATCGACCGCGACCATGTTGTAACGATTAGACTTGGATGATGTAAAAGGTCCAACAAAATCAATTCCCCACGCATTGAATAGCTCTACCTCAAGGATACTATGTAGTGGCCTCTCATCCCGCTTTGAAATGTTTCCAGTTGTTGGAAATAAAATTTTAGTTTTGATGATGATTCATCTCATTTAGTTACTTATTTGTTTACACCCCATTGATGAAGTGCTGAAACTAGCTGTTATAGTGAAAAGCTACATGATGTCTATAACTGAATGTATAGGTTTTACTAGAGTCTGATAATTGTATAGGTTAGATCATAAAAACATTGTAATGGATAGAAGTGTCGTACTGAAAACTGGAGATCATCTAGAAAACTGGACCTTGACATAAAATTGAAAAGAGTCACCAAAACTTGGAACGGAAGTTCACTCAGAACTGAAGAAGGTAAGTTCGCTGAGGGACACATACTCGGTTGACTTATCTAAAACTGAAGATTGAGGGAACAAACTTAGTATTTTAAGAACCGAGGGACACAGATTCAATTGTTGAAGAATGAAGAACTGAGGGTTCAAACTTAGTTATGAAGATCAAAGCTGAGACTGTAAAGTTTGAATTCAGGTAAGTCTGTGATGGCCTGAACTGACTTTATGGATCTTGAAGAAGACCTAAGATGCATAAGGACAATGATATCTTAGCTGACTTATGATTTATGGTGCACTCTGATTAAGTTAAAAGAAATCAGAAGAATAGAGTACTGAGATTTTGAAGAAGGGTAAAAACTCAGTTAGTGCTCTAAGTCAGTTAACAAACTAAAAACTGACAATCTCAGTATAAAAATGAACATGACACTCAGTTTTATAGTCAGCCATCCAAGCAGCTGAAAGTACATTCGGACGTTATAAATCAAGGATTTTTATTGGATGAAGGACTGACATGTAAGAACGGTCACTGACACCTGACAACGGAAAATATAGACGTTGATACAATTCCAATTCAAGCAAGATGAATGTTGAACCTCACACTATAAATAGAGGACTTTGCATCAAGGATCAAACACCGAATTAACAAGATTACAAGCATTTTTGTGCACAAGTCTAGTTCATTCGAATTGCTATCAATATATGTGCTCTACAAGATCACATCTAGATTTCTTCATGTGTCAAGCTTTACAGATCAAATCCAGAATTCGACACTTTGAAGAACCACAAGCAAGAATCAATTTATTGATTCACAGCCCAACTTTGATTCTTAATCAAAGGGTAGATTGTGAAGCAATACGGTTTAGGATTTGCCAAGGACAGTTGTCATTTGCAGTCGGGTAGACTGTGTTTGTGGTGGTAGCTGGTGAAGAGGCAACATAACCCTCTAAGGACCAGTGGTTCAAGCAGTTGAAGAGCAGCAATCTGACATGTTCTTTAGTTGTTTAGATAGTGACACTAGGGATTAGTCAAGGACTATCATTTAGGACTTTTTGTAACAGCGTACCTCAAAGAGTTCTAGTGGAATTTTCCTCCTACATCACAGGGGAAGAGTGGACTGACAGGATTACACCACCTGGAACCACTATAATTCTTGATCTACTTACTTTATGCATTTACATTCAGTCATTTACTTATACAGCATACTGAAACTGATTGTTATAAGCATACAGAGTTCATAAACTGACATTCACCAGAATTCAGTTTATCATACTCAGCTTTTTCTCATAGAATCAACAAGATCCAGATAAAGGCTAAAACTTATATCCGCTGCCGGTTGACTCAGTTTTGTTATATGTCAGTTTGACTTAGACTCAGCTTAGTCAGCTCAACTCCACACCAGTTAAAATTGAACATTAATTGTTTTAAATCTAGTTTTTGGTGAAAAGTTTACTCACCCCCCTCTAAAATTTTGTTAGCCTTTCCAAGGGACCAACAATTGGTATCGGAGCAGTGTTCTTTCACAAGCTATTGTTTAAAACACACTTGCTCTAGTTATCTTCTCTAGTTGCTCTCCTGAAAAAGCTCAGTTTTTCAATTTCCAGTCTTTACATAATCCAGTCTTCATTTACTCACATAATGGATAACAATCAGTATGCCAGACATATGCTAATGTGTAACATGGACAAATTTGATGAATACAAACATCGTTTGCAGGCCTTTCTAGCAGCTTCTCATGATAAGATTATAGACGTGTTTACTGATGGACCTATTCAAATCACTCACATGCAAACTATCAATGGTGAACAAGTTAGAGTTCCAAAGCCCAAAAGCGAGTGGACCAGTGATGACCGAAAGAGAAACAACCTAAACAATGTTGCCTTGGATATCATACTCAGAACTCTTCACAACAATATGTATCTAACGGTCAAGGATTGTACTACTGCAAAAGAAATGTGGAAGAAACTCCAACTGGTTTGTGAAGGAACTGACTCCATCAAAGAGAACAAGATCTCAGTGGCAAAACAAAAGTTTGAGAATTTCAAGATGAAGTCAGGCGAAAATATTGATCAGATGGAAACAAGATTCAGCACCATAATAGACGAATTAGCATTACTCAAGATCGATTACACCAAGAAAGAAATCAACACAATAATCTTGAAAGCTTTACCCATGTGCTGGAAGATGAAGGTCACAACAATGGAAGAATCGAGAAGACTTGAAATAGAAGATTCCTTCAAAATTTTCTCAGACCTGAAAGGTTATGAATTCAGCGAGGATTTCACAAGCATAGCTGCAATAATCAAGGCTCTGGAGGAACCTAAAACAACAGACTCTTGCAGCAGCTTCAAATGACAATCAAGAAACCTCATCTAGCAATCTTCAGCAATTGGATGAGATGGAGGAGCAGATGGCTCTAATGATGAATAAAATTCAAAGAATGAAGAATGGACATTCAGTCACTCAGAATTTTATCAAGAAAACTCCTGAAAAGAGAAAAGACGATGAATATCTGTTTTAACTGCAAGAAGCCTGGACACTACAAAGCGGAATGTCCAGAGCTATCTGGTAAGAAGACTCAGCAACGAAGAACGGGCAGAAGAGCACTCTTACTCAGAGATGAGTCAAACTATGAAGCTGACACTGAAAGATTATCAGATGATACAGCTCTAATGGCTTATATGGAGGATCCAAGAATCTAACTCTAAATATTCCTCAGCTCAGATTTCTATGCAAAATGCGTGTTCTTCGTTTGCTGACTCCAATCCAAAAAAATATGGAATTAGAAGAAACACTTGACGAATTGATGAATCAGCTGGTAACCATCCAAGCTGGTTATGAATCAATTAAAGCTGAGAAAGAAGCTCTAATTCTTGAAGTTGAAAGATTGAAGTCCGAACTGAACATGATGAAACTGACTAGAACTGATAAAGGGAAGAGTCAGTATCAGCCTACTACAGAAGTAGCAACTGAATCTTTTGCACAATCAAGTTCAACTACTAGATTCAAATCCGGAAAGCCATATGGAGATAGAACTAGCTTAGGATTTGACACACAACAATCTTCTAAGGAGGGAACTAGCAAAGCTGCTGAACCTAATATCAAAACTGGTATTAAGTTTGTAGCTGAGCAACTTCCACTGACTGAGAAAATTGCTAAACCAGTAAAGCCAGCCTCACATAAGTCAACTCATTTTTCTAAGAAGACAACTGCACCTACCTACAAAGGTAAATCAAAAGGTAGATCAGCTGTACCTCAAGGAAACAGAAATGGTAGATCAACTGCCAGATCTACAAAAACTAATCAAGTCAAGAACCAGAGAAATTTAATCAGAGCAAATCTAAGAATGTCAATCATTCAAAGATTCACACATCAAGGTGGAAAGGCAGACTATACCCCACTGATGATTATTGGAATTTACTGAACCTACTATTAAAACTGATAGGAACAATCATTCTAGATAGAAAACTTATCACAAGTTTCACTCCAAGACTCAGCAGAGAACTTATCCCAGTTCTCATCAAAACTCTCAGTACAAAGGTCAGTCTAGACCTCAGTACAAAAGGAATGAAGGTTATTATTCAGCCTTTAATAATAGAAGACACTTTGGAAATCAGATTCAACCAAAATATCTGAGAAATCATATAAATGAGACAGTCCAAAAGAAGATACTATGGGATATGAAAATAAGTGCAACAATTTCCAGAGAAGACCTTATGGAAATATGCCCGAGTTGTATTGACAACTGACCACTATGGGTACCTAAAGCATTTTAATTTGTTTTGTAGGATATTTGGTACTTTGACAGTGGTTGCTCCAGACACATGACTAAGAGCAAGGACTGCCTCACCAATTTTGTAGCCAATGTTGGACCAAGAGTCAATTTTGGAAGTAAAGATAGACCTGGATACACAAAAGGTTATGGAAATTTGATCAGAAATGGACTCACAATCAAGAATGTATCTTATGTTAAAGGACTTCACTACTATCTGCTCAGCACAAGTCAATTCTGTGACATGGGATACAAAGTCACATTTGAGAAGGATTTTTGCATTGTCGTCAGTGAAACAACATTCCAAGTAGTTCTGGCCGGAAGAAGGGAAGAGAAAATGTATGTTGTAGATTGGTCTACAGCAGTTTCAGAAACTTGTTTGATTGTGCACACCAAGTCAGAACTCAGTTGGTTGTGGCACATGAAACCGAGTCACCTAAATTTCGATGAAATCAACCTACTTGTTAAAAAGAACTTGGTGATCGAATTACCAGAAATAAATTTGAGTTTTAACTTAGACTTATCCAAGGTAATCATAGACTTCCCTGGTTATAAGTCAGACCATAATGTCTTCATGCTTCTCTGCTGGTACTTGGCTGGCTTCACTCTGCCGGATATCTGTTTTACTTTTGCTATCCTACCAACTAGTACAATACTTGTCTGACTCAACTTATACAACATGTCAGACTCTAAGTAAAGTCTTATACAGAGATTTCTAACTTATTTCAGGCTTGCTATAACAGCTAGTATGACAATCATCAAAACATATTAAAAATGTTCCTAACATAAGGAAAGTTTTATCTCAAACTATAAAGGTTATAGTGGTAAATTAATATGGTGGTATTTATTTATTATGAATAAATATAATACAAGGTATTAATTATGTTGATGAATTAAAAATGTATAGTGATACATATATTTTGAAAATATGTATATATGATATACGTGTATTTTGTAAATTAATTAATCATAGCATTATATTAATGAAAGAATATTCCGGATGCCAATTGTGGCATGTATGGGGCGCAAGTTGTAAGGTGTATATGATACATTTGGATTGTGCAATTTAATTAATAGGATTACCATAATATTGGTATTAGATATTAATTGTTTTTGGAAAATAGATTTATGGTAATAAGATTGACAAATATCTTGGAAAAATTTAATATAAGATATTAAATAAAAGAGATAAATCAATCTAAGGATTTTCCTTATTTTACTAGTCAAAGGTTTTATTTCTCTCCACTCTACCTAAGACTTGTTCCCCAAGGATTTTGGGAATGCTTGGGGCGCCTCATATGCCTATAAAAGCAAAGGGGGTGCTAAGTCTTTTAAGCAACACCATAATTCAAGAGCTAATTGTTCTTATGAAAAATAAGAGAGCTTCATAGAGAGAGATTATAGAGAGTGAAAAGGTCGACCTAGCAGTCGAGTTTTTCTGGTAGCAATCCTTGGCGCGATTCCGGTGAGGTGCTCGTGTGGATTACTGGTACAGGCCGGACGCTTGGACGACTCGCGCACATCTACTCCTACCGGACGGTCAAAGCGTCGATCTTTTAGATCAACCAAGGTAGTATTACCGTCCCCTCTTTTATATGTTTATTGTTTAAATGAAGTCAATCCTAGATCGGGAAATCAATTTGAATTCTGCTACGATACTCGATTGAGTTCCTAACAGTGGTATCAAAACGGTCTTCGAGTTTAAGCAATAAGCATCTTTTATTCGCGTAGTAAATTAGATCCAATAGATAAAAGTCATGTATGATATTCATTCGTAATTAGTGCAAAAAATGAAAAGAAAAAAAAGGTTTGGAGGGGCGGCGTCGGCGGCACCACAACCACATCGGCGCCGGCGCCGGCCTCCGGGCTGGCCGCGGCTGTCGGCACCACCGTCCCCCCTCCCCTTCTTGTTTTGTTTTGTGCATCCTTATGTTCAATATGGTCCATGGTTGGCAATTTCTCTTTTGTTTAGTTGATGCCATGTGACTAACCAATGGTTCAAATAGTTTGACCATTGGGAAGCCATGTGGCATCAACCAATTTGTTGGGAAGAAATATGTTTTGGTTAGGAACCAAATTTAGGCCATTCCAAATTTTTGGAATAGGCCTAAACCTCTTCCAAAATATTTGATTTTGGAAAAAGCCTACGGGCCTAGGCCTTCTCCAAAAATAATTGATTTTTGGAAAGGGCCCAGGATGCCTTTAAATTTGGGTTGGACCAAACCAAAGGCAACCTTTTGATTAGGAATCAGAAGGAAGAAATAAAAGAGACCCACTTGATTTCAATTTTATTTAAAATAGTTTTAAATTAGAAAATTTAAATTAAAATCGATTTATTATTAATGGTTAATATTATTTCGATTAAAGCTATTAATTAATTAAATGTTAATTATTTAATTGATTGGATGCTATAAGACGCAAGTAGTTCAAATTTAAATTTTATCTTTTTCATAAGATATTGATTTTATGGATTAGATAGTAGATATAGGATAGATGTGAATGCTTTATTTTCTGTTGGTTTTTATTGTTGTTCTAGGCCGTTATGAAGAACGTGACCTAGCTTTATTTCTGCATTATCCCACTCCCGTTAGCTCCCCCCGTGTGCGGCGTGTGTAAAATTTATTAGATAGATTTTTGAAATAAATTGAAGACCAAGATGGAGACCAAAGAAAGAAGAATAAAGATTCCATTGGAGAATGTTGCATTAAAGATCCATTGGTGGTTGCAGCTACCTTAGTTTGTGACCCACGGTTTCGTCAGTTTGTATTCGAAACCGCACCTAGGAAAAGTCCATGATCATACCGGTTATATTGTGCACGGAATGTTGTGTATGTTTTACTTTATATGATTGTAGTAATATGCACGCAATAGATGAGACCGTAATTATATAAAATTAATTAAGTGAATTAATTTAAAATTACTCCCACGACAAAAATCGAGTCATAATGTCTCCCAATATTATAGTGACGGTGAAGAGCCCTTGTTCGGATCCAACTGATTGGCCCACGTCGGGAGTTGACCTACCTCAGGTACATCGTCATTATCGAGATATGATCGTTATGAGATTTCATGAATACTTGGGTTACGACTCGACTAAGAATCTTGCGGTGATTGGCCCACGTCATGACCGTCTGGTTTTAGAGACTTGATGTAGTCTATTACATAGACGATGTCAATTGTCAAAGAGTTGACTAGTCAAACCACTGGAAGTCATGTTGGACGTGATTGGTCGAAGTACCTATCCATCGAAATTGACCCGGTCTATCGGCCCACATCAGGGATTGAGTCAACTAGATACGATTCCAGCCACTAAAGAATTTTGGAAAATTCTTGAAAGTCAATTGAGAATAGTTGACTAGTGGGAGCAAAATCCTAATCCCAAAGGCCATCTTTGATTTTGCATGTATAAACAACACTCTTTTATCTTTATTTTATGTTGTAGTTTTAGCAAACATTTATATTTATGTTTTAATTCTCGATTAGTAAAACCAAATTATGACTCTTACCGTTAGAGAAACGTTCTCAAATAAGGTTAAGTGATTTGAATCCTTTAAAATAAGCAATGAAACGAGCAAGTATGTTATAGTAGTTAAAGACAACGAGGCTACAAATTTGATGGAGTCCTCTAAGACTTTAATTGTTAACGGAAGCCCACATATTGGACATAACGATATCCAATGTGTCACTCCGTCATACGATGATGATTATTCAAACATTAGATGGATTGGATAAAGATGACCACGTCAAATTTTGGAAAGGTTGTTTTAAAAAATGTAAGATTTAAGTATCGACTTAATTCTTTAATCATTGCATGAAAGCAAAATAGTTCATGTTTTCAATATGATTCAAAAGGTTAAATAGACTATTTAACAAACGTTGGATTGTCTTTATGAAAGAAAATTGAAGACACAATTCTTATGATTTTTCTTAAGTCTTCTGAAGACTAAATTAAGAAATATTTACAAGTGTTTGAAGGATTAAAATGGAAAATTAGGGCATGTGCTTAAATAAGAGAACTTATTGAAGTCTCTATTATAGGCAAGCACATTGAGATAAATCTATCTAAACTCAAGTCAGCTCTCGGATATATGATACCCTACGAGTAAGATTAAATTAGAAAGATTAAATACAGATTTGGAAGGTGAAGCAAACGTTGTAACACTTACCATATTCTGAATCTAGTAAACTGATAAGGAAACTAAATAAATGTTATTACGTTCTGGTTCTTATGAATAACATGATTTTCAGTTACTTGTTAAGATTTAGTAATACTTATTCAATTGTAAGGAATAAATGTTATTCCGGTGAAGTTGAAAGGTGACTGAATCCAACATGCTATATTGATGTCACTATATAGTTGATATAGGTGAAAAATCTCAACTAAATTTTTGTATGGCTGCTATCCTTGATTTTTTGGTTGTTTTAGACATAGTCTCTGTGGAAGGGAAGTGTAATATCCCGACTTTTCAAAAAATGGAAGACATGTATTTTTGCGAAAAATGGAATATTATGATTTACGGATTAAAGTATTTTTTTGTATATATATATTTCAGGGAAAAATCCGATTTTAAGTAAAAAGGGTAATTAAGGAAAATAAGGGATTATGTTAATTATTGGGATTTTTCCTATTTAAAGAAAAATAAACCCATTAGTTTCCCTAACCTTTTGAATCAAAATTTCCTCCATATATTCTCTCTTTTCTGCGTGTGAGACTTAGAAAAAGGCTGAGAGCTTTTCATTCAGATTCTAAGACGGATCTCAACCGTTTTTAGATTCGAGTAGAGCGTTGGAATCGTCGTCAAATGAGCGTCGTTTCAATACTCAAAGTTCAGAGCTTTGTTAAGGTTTTCTAGGAAGAAAGGATTGTGTTGCTTTGGTTTTTTTGAGACTTGGAATTGGATTAGCTTGCTAAAAGGTAAGAAGGTCTTCCTACAAGTTAATTACAGTTTCGTAGGGTTTATGTTAGTTTTGGAGGTGAATGTATGCTAGAATCATTAACTTCATTTTGCCTAAGGATCTACAGATGTTTTGATAGATAAAAGCTGTGTTTTTATGCCTTAGTCTGAGTATTTAGATGTTAGAGAAGTTTGAGAATGATTGGGGATCGATTAGGGTTCAAAAACTGAGATTTTGGAGAGTGGCCATGCTTCGTACGGGCGCACCAGGCCCAGTGCGGACGCACTAGAGGTCCTGAGGGTGAATTTTACATTTAGAGACCGGGTGTTGGCGCACCAGAACCCACTGTTGGCGCACCAGAGCCAGTGCCAGCGCACTAGACAGTCTGGTTTTGTGTTTTGGACAGTTTTGAGCCCGAGTCTAGTTATAAGTGTTATCTCTTGATATAATAACATTAATTAAACATAAACAAGACCCGATTGAGTTCTGATGCATTTGGTTTCGGCACCGGACATACTCTTAATGGGAGTTGAAGTCCGGGACCATCGGAAAGGCATGAAAGGGCTTGTGCTTTGATGAATTAGAATTCATCAATGTCGTGCTTTGATGAATTAGAATTCATCAATGTCTGTGTAATTGCAAGGCCTTGTCTGTGTCTATTGGTCTAGGAGAGAGAGAAGTAGGTATAAGGGAGCTTACTTGAGAATACTTAGGTGGCTAGCTAACAACATAATAATAAACATACTTATGTAGCTAAAAGATTAAACATCATGTCATTCTTCGTAAGGCACAAGTCGATATCGCAATGTGTAGGCTTTCAGATAAAATGAGTAAACTTGCTGGCTTTTCTAGAGGCACCAGGAGTAGATGGTACTCGTGGATGGATAACTTTGCTGGCCAATAGAGGGCATCTGGAGTAGAGGGACTTCACCGAATGTGTATACTATCGGGACTAGCCCGTGGCTATTGGTGTGAGGTTGCACCCAGATACTTCGTGGTGAGTAGCATCATGTGTAGTGCCCTTGAATACGGATGTAACAAAGATAAACTAACTTAGAAACAGTTAGTCATGACATGTTGATGGGCATGAAGTGAACCTTAGATTGAGTTGGTCTCATAAAGATAACTATTATAATAAAACTTGTTAAATAGCCTTAGTTAATCTATAGCTTCTACCTCTTACTGAGTACTTTGTTCTTACCTCAAATGCATTGTTTTTCTATGTGTTTGGGGAAGAGAAGACGAACAGGTAAATCTGGAGTTCGAGGTGGACTTTGATGACGACGTTTGAGGACGTCGGAGTTGAAGCATTTACTTTTTGTTCTTTTCCTTATTATACTATAGACTTGTCATTTCTTTGGGATAGTTTTGTAATTTCCTTTTTAGTTTCTTTTAGAGGATTTCGTACATCGTTTGGTTTTCGGTTGGTGTTCCAATGTAATAAGTTACATTTCTACCCTTTAGTTATTATTTATATTCTTGGTTGTATGGAGAATTTTACCCGAGTCTTTTGCTTCCGTTTGCTTTATTTGATACGACGTAGTAGAGCCTTACGTGTAATATTAGATTTATTTAATATTATACGTGCCGAACATTCCATTTCCGGATAAGGGCTCGGTATCCGGGAGCGCGGCGTTACAGTTGGTATCAGAGAGAAGCGTCTTCTAGGCTTCCTTTCCTCTAAGATAAGATTTCCTTAGATCTTGTTGAACCTTTCTGATATCTCTTGATCTTGGTGGTAAATCCTCGTAAGACTAAGAATCCTTAAACCATGGTTAAGTTGCACTAGGACCAAGTGAAGAGTCTTCTTAAGCGAAGGTTAGGTTGAGTTCTAAGCACACCTCTCTTACGTGATTCCCTCGAGTTCGTTCCTCTAGGATCCTTAATAGAATCGCTCTCTTCTTTTGGAACTTTTAGACTTCCCTCACATGTTCTTTCTCTTGGAGGATTTAATTTTTTTTTTCATTGCTACGTTTGGTCCTAATCATTTCTTTTTGTAACTTGGTGTTATGCAAAACGAGTAAACGATTTTGTTCACCTTTCTCTATGCCTTGTAATATCATTTCTGAAATACCAAAAAATTATGTAAATTTTTATCCACTTAGAAATTTGTCTTATCTACAACTCTCCTCTTTACATCCACTCAGTTTTCAAATTGGATTGTTCATAGGTTTCATGACAAGGATGAGCACTCTGTTCAGAAACTTCTGCAGCGGTACACTTACTTATCAATCTGTTTTGAATAAGGTAAACACCTCCAAATGACTTGAATTTATGATATGTTGTAAAAAAACATCATGCACTAAATTTTTTGTTTTGGAACCAAGTGCAAATTCGTTTTGGTTTGAGCGCAATCTGCAAAAAAAGTCGGTTTGTGAAGTACTAAATTTTTTGACAGCTTATAGCAGTAGATGAAAAGAATTATTTTGACCGACCTATGGCTTCCCAAATTTTTTGATATTTGAGCATCATATGTAAAACTTATATACTTACAGTTTTTATCTTTGCCTCTTGTTCAAAATCACTTCAATTTGTTTTCTGCAAATCAATTAGTTCATGGCTTATGTATGCACCTGAAATTCTCAAAACCATTTAAGTCCTTTGATCAAGAAAGAATAGATGCCTTTATTTCACCTTAGATGTTTGGTAGGTATAGACTAGGTGTTGTTGTTCTAGGGCTCAGTAAGAAGCGAGTGGTTTGGTTAAGGCAGTAGCGAGTCGGTTGGAACGAGTTGATCGGTTTCAGAATCAGGTACCCCACCTCAGTGTTTGTAAGAACAACCTCAAGGATCTCTTGGTTGTTACAACACCTTTGGATAGAGTAATCAAGGTTGCTAGGGTGTTACTACAAGTTGATGGTTGTGTTGGAATCTACCGTGGAACGAGTAAAGATACAGTTTTGGATTCTACAGACCGTAAAGTGATTCTTGGTATAGGTCGGCTATTCAAGAGCTTTGTCTACCTGGACTGTTGAACTGTGAAAGTGTTTTTCCTAAGAAGGGAAGACGAGTACGAGATTGGTTGGTGCAGTTTTAGTGGTTAAAGTTATGGTTGGACAGTTTTGGGTTGAGTGTGCGAGGTTTGAACGGTTTGGGAATCGGTAAAGTTTTGGTTCAATCGTTAGCAAGATCAGAATCGGTTAGAGGTTGTCCATGGGAAAACAAGTGAAGTTTCAGTTTGGTTTGTGTTGAAGGAAGAGTGCCAAGGAAGGTCCATGGTTTGATCATGCTCGAGTTTCGAGGACGAAACTCCATTTTTGGGAGAAGGAATGTAATATCCCGACTTTTTGAAAAAGGGCAGACGTGTCTTTTTGCGAAAAATGGAATATTATGATTTACGGATTAAAGTATTTTATGTATATATATATATATATATATATATATATATATATATATATATATATATATATATATATATTAGAAAAAAATCTGATTTTAAGTAAAAAGGGTAATTAAGGAAAATAAGAGAATAGGTTAATTATTGGGATTTTTCCTATTTAAGGAAAAATAAACCCCATTAGTTTCCCTAACCTTTTGAATCAAAATTTCCTCCTCCTAATCTCTCTTTTCTGCATGTGAGACTTAGAAAAAGGCTGAGAGCTTTTCTTTCAGATTCTAAGACGGATCTCAACCATTTTTAGATTCGAGTAGAGCATTGGAATCGTCGTGAAATGAGTGTCGTTTCAATGCTCAAAGTTTAGAGCTTTGTAAAGGTTTTCTGTGAAGGAAGGATCGTGTTGTTGTGGTTTTTCTGAGACTTGGAATTGGATTAGCTTGCTAAAAGGTAAGAAGGTCTTCCTACAAGTTAATTACGGTTTCGTGAGGTTTATGTTAGCTTTGGAGGTGAATGTAAGCTAGAATAGTTACCTTTGTTTTGCCTAAGGATCTTTGATAGATAAAAGCTGTGTTTTTATGCCTTTTTCTGAGTATTATGATGTTGGAGAAGTTTGAGAATGATTAGGGATCGATTAGGGTTCAAAAAATGAGTTTTTGGACAGTGGCCGCGCTTGGTGCGGGTGTACCAGGCCCAGTGCAGATGCACTGGAGGTCCTGAGGGTGAATTTTACATTCAGAGACCGGGTGCTGGCGCACCAGAACCCACTTTTGGTGCACCAGAGCCAGTGCCAGTGCACTTGACAGGCTGGTTTTGTGGTTTGGACAGTTTTGAGCCCCGAGTCTAGTTATAAGTATTATCTCTTGATATAATAGCATTAATTAAACATAAACAAGCCCCGATTGAGTTCTGATGCATTTGGTTTCTGCACCGGACGTACTCTTAAAGGGAGTTGAAGTCCGGGACCGTCGGAAAGGCATGAAAGGGCTTGTGCTTTGATGAATTAGAATTCATCAATGTCTGTGTAATTGCTAGGCCTTTTCCGTGTCTAGTGGTCTAGGAGAGAGAGAGATTTAGGTGTGAGAGGGCTTACTTGAAAATACTTAGGTGGCTAGCTAACAACATAATAATAAACATACTTGTGTAGCTAAAAGATTAAACATCATGTCATTCTTGGTAAGACACAAGTCTATATCGCAATGTGTAGGCGTTCGGATAAAACGAGTAAAATTGATGGCCTTTCTAGAGGCACCAGGAGTAGAGGGTACTCGTGGATGGATAACTTTGCTGGGCAATAGAGGGCAACAGGAGTAGAGGGACTTCACCGAACGCGTATACTATCAGGACTAGCCTGTGGCTATTGGTGTGATCCACTAATAGGTTGAACCCAGATACTTCGTGGTGAGTAGCATCATGCGTAGTGCCCTAGAATGCGGATGTAACAAAGATAAGCTAAGTTAGAAATAGTTAGTCATGACATGTTGATGGACATGAAGTGAACCTTAGATTGAGTTGGTCTCATAAAGATAACTATTATAATAAAACTTGTTAAACAACCTTAGTTAATTTGTAGCTTCTACCTCTTATTGAGTACTTTGTACTTACCTCAAATGCATTGTTTTTCTATGTGTTTGGGGGGGGGAGAGAAGACGAACAGGTAAATCTGGAGTTCGAGGCAGACTTTGATGACGACGTTTGAGGACGCCGGCGTTGAAGCATTTACTTTTTGTTCTTTTCCTTATTATACTATAGACTTGTCATTTCTTTGGGATTGTTTTGTAATTTCCTATTAGTTTCTTTTAGAAGATTTCATACGTCGTTTGGTTTTCGGTTGGTTTTCCAATGTAATAAGTTACATTTCTACCCTTTAGTTATTCTTTCTATTCTTGGTTGTATGGAGAATTTTACCCGAGTCTTTTGCTTCCGTTTGCTTTATTTGATACGACGTAGTAGAGGCTTACGTGTAATATTAGATTTATTTAATATTATGCTTGCCGAACGTTCCATTTCCGGATAACGGCTCGGTATCCGGGAGCAAGGCGTTACAGAAAGCGTGTAATCAACGTCAATGAAGTTAGCCTTTAGGCAAGTTTGTGGTGACCTGAACTGACTTTATGGATCTTGAATGAAGACCTAAGATTCATAAGGACAATGAATTCATAGAAAATATTTGCTTTTGGTGTACTCTGATTAAGTCAATTATAATCAGATGTAAACTGGAGTACTGATATTTGAAGAAGAGTAAAAATGTCAGTTAACGCTCTCCAAGTCAGTCAAGAATCTGACAACTGATAAACTCCGTATAAAACTGATCAGGAAATTTAGTTTTACATATCAGCCATCCAACAAACTGATAGTACAGTCGAACGTTTAAAAGGAAGCGATTCTGTTGGATGAGTTACTGACAAATCAGAACGGTCAGAAAATATAGCTGTTACAAGATAGACGTTGATACAGTTCGAATTCAAGCCAGATGAACGTTGGATCTCACACTATAAATAGAGGACTTTGCACCAAGGATTATATACGAAGATTTAACAGATTTACAAGCATATTTGTGCATTAGTCTTTTTATTCGAATCGCTATCATCTCAGTGGTATAACAAGATCACGTCTAGAATTTCTTCAAGTGTTCAAGCTACACAGAACTTATCCAGATTCAGACACTTTGAAGAACCACAAACAAGAATCAATTTATTGATTCTCAGCCCAACTTTGATTCCACATCAAAGGTTTAGACTGTGAAGCAAACCGGGAAGGTTTTGCCAAGGACAGTTGTTACAAGCAGTCGGGTAGACTGTGTTTGTGGTGGTAGCTGGTGAAAAGGCATATGTAACCCTTCAAGGACCAGTGTTCAAGCAATTGAAGAGCAGCAATTCTACAACTGTTTTACAACTGTTTAGATAGTGAAGCTAGGGATTAGCCAAGGACTATTGTTTAGGACTTTTTGTAACAGTTCCCCTCAAGAAGTTCTAGTGGAATTTTCCTCCACACCTCAGGGGAAGAGAGGACGTATAGGATTACACCACCTGAAACCTCTATAATTCTTGTTTATTTACTTTACGCACTTATTTACTTACTCAGCATTTATTTACAGGATATTGAGAATTGATTGTTATACATTTCATAGTTCACAAACTGACATTCTTCAGAATTCAGTTCAACACACTCAGCCTTTACATAGAATAACAAGATCAAGAAAAAGGCTAGAATTATGTCCACTGCCGGTTGACTTAGTTTTAAGCTTAAGTCAGTTTGACTTGAACACTGCTTAGTCAGCTAAACTCCACACAAGTTTTAACTGAACTTTAATTTGTTTTAAATCAAGTTTTAGGGACAAGTTTATTCACCCATCCCCTCTAAACCTATTTTAGCATTTCCAAGGGACCAACAGGAATTCTGTGATGACCTAAACTGATTTCATATACCTTGTGTACAAGGTCTAAGTTCTACAAGTTAGATGGTGATTGGGACTTAGTTATGTTCAAATTGGTGTAATCTAACTTCACAATTAAAAGTTAGATAAAAGAGAAGTCAGCCGCAGTGTTTTATAAACACAGCAAACCTCAGTTAACTGACTAACAAGTATTTCAGCAGACTTATTTACACAAGAACCTGCTGGATATATATTTCGAATTAATCAAAGGTTACATTGGAAGATTACAACGATAGGGACAAATAACCACTCTTGATTTTGTCAACAAATCAATGGCTAAGATTAAAGGGACGTTGGAAAGGTTCAGACCTTTATCCAATGGATACATGTCAAAGGGTGGATAGTCTGAAAACTGTCAAAAAGTAAACTGACAATGTCAGTACTATGTACATGGAGAGAATGCAAGTCAAGAAAGGGACAAATCTGAAACGGCTATGTTTGAATTTCAAACATAAGTCACAAAGATTCTCACCTATAAATAGAGGACTCCTAATTCAGATACACGTGATGATTTTTGGGAAGAAAAACAACATTTAATCTTGTGCTTCAAATTCTTATCAAGAAACTCACCCTCCTGACCCTACTGAACTTAAAGCTACTGATCTAGTATATTCTTCAAGTGTAACCTGCTATCAAGCCACATCAAGTTTACACACTTGAAGACTTCAAGCTGCTGATCATTTCATCCTGATCAAGTTGCTCAAAGATGAATCACTTACTTGATTCAAACTTTCTTTTACAAGAAACATGCTGAAGACAGTGAAGCATCTTTGGTGTCAAGGACTGTTGTTTGTGGGGAGCTGGTGAACAGGCAATCCTACACTTCAAGGACCAGTGGAATACTTTGGAGCAGCAATCCTACCTGTTCCAAGTGTTTAGTTTGTGAAGCCATAGTTATTGGTGAAAGACAAACATCTAGGGATTTTTGTAACTGCAACCTCCAAGATATCTAGTGAATTACCACCAACATCACATGAGAAGAGTGGACTGACAGGATTACACCACCTGGAACCACTATAAAATCTAGCTATTTACTTTCTGCATTTAAATTCTGCATTTAGTATACTAAGCACATCAACCTACTAGAACTAGCAACTGAATCACACACTTACACTACTGAGTATCAAATACTTGGTATCATAATTTAACAAAAAGTAATAAGGCTTAATTTGAATATATTCCTGCAACAAATTCAGTAAATCAACGATCGCCAGACCGTCGAGCGAGCGCCGAAAGGCCGTCGAAGTTGCTGAGTTTGTTAACTCCAAAAAAAAGTTTTAAGTGTTAAGTTTATTCACCCCTCCTCTAAACTTAACCAAAGCCTTTTCAAGGGACCAACAATTAGTATCAGAGCAGTGCTATGTTCTGATTATCAATTGTATCAGCTTCTTGATGTTTGTCAGTTGTCTGATTCCAACTGGCAAATCTTCTTGCTGAGTTACAGTTTGCGTAGCTTGAAGTTGAGGTTGGATATCTGTCCGCAAACCTGTAGTCACATCAGCTTCTTCTCTTGAATCATCATGGTCTTCATCATTCTTTGAAATAACTTTGGGGGTGGATGATGTGGCTGATTCTCTTCTTTTAGCTAGTTCAGTGAATCTTTTGAAGAAATTTTCAAGAAATTCTGATATAGGAAACATAGTGTATAGGTCTCTAATTTCCAATTTCTCCAAGAGTAGTTTCTCTTTAGTCTGTAGACTGACATCACGAGAATCTTCTGGTTTAAGCTTTATTTTCATCAGCTTGGTGATTTTATCAGCTTCAAAAATTGAGACTGGTTGCTGATTTGATTGGTCTTGTGACTGAGAAGTATGGTCAGCAGAGATATTTTCCTTGGAAACTTCGGTTGTCAGTTTTTGTTGTTCCCCCTCAGTTGGTGCTTTCTCTTTTGAAGTTCCTGGGTACAAACATTTTACAACTGATGTTCCTTTTGCAGAGTCAGCTTTCCACTTGATGCCTTTGTGTTCAGCTTCCTGCTGAGACATAGTTTTCTGTCCAACTTCAGGTTGGGAAGTTGTTCTTGTGACAACTGCTATTTCCTCTGTAGTTTGTCTTTCTTTCTTCCCTGCCTTGAGTGTCTCCAGATAAAATTGAATGATTCCACTGAGTGTTGTCTTTAGTCGGAATCTGCCACTGCCCAATTGAATTGTAGTTCATCCCAAATTATGTTCATCAGATAAATGTTTTCATCGGATAGTGTACTGATTCCTTTGGATTTTCCAATGACATGTTTGCTAAGCCATCTGCTGAGATGCGCAAATTCTGGCTTGAGTTTGTCAACATGAATATCAATTTCTACTGGTTCCTTAGAATAAGTAAGTTGCTTAAGAAAAGTATCTCTTTTCAATGGTAGAGTAGTCAAATCTATTGATGTCACAGATGAATTTGTGAAACCAAATAGTGACTTCATGACTCGTTCATTGATGATAATACGATCTCCATGAACTGTAGTGATTAGGGAGTCTCGTGCCAATCGCATATTCTCCCAGAATTGCAAAATCCCTTCCATATCACGTTCTTCGTTGAACTTAACTTCCAAAAGGTTTCTCAAACCGGGTTGTTTCTGGATTTTATCACAGATAAAGCTTACTAATAGAGTGTTCTTGCACATTGCTTCATAAATTTCGAATGAAAACTCATCTAACTATGTGATCAATCTTTCTTTTGTGATTTCTTTGAAGTGGCCATATCTGGGTGTGAACACGAAAATTGATTTTTGAGATGAAAGGATTGTGAAAAGTCTGATTTTGTTTTTAGGAAAGAGACTGATAATTTTAAATTTTGATTGAGGTGAGTGTAAACGAAGGTTGAATAAATAGGTAGGATGTACTGACGGTTGATTAGTACAACTTTTCAAATTCCATGATGGTTTGGGTAACCGATGCATGTACTGTTCTAACAGTAGTGGGGTGTACACGTAATGTATTCTGACAAAAGAACTAGAGTAATTAAATGCGATATAACCGCTGTTGATTTTATCATATCAATCTTTGACTAAAGCTGAATGGAGTAGAAACTGATGCTGAGGTCAGTTTTAGAGTGAACTATCAGTTCTGTCAAATTTTCAGTTTCAGTTAATCAGTTTGAGATTGTTGATGTCAATGACTAGTCTGTTAAGTGAGCGCACCCAACATAACAATGATTAATCTCCTTGACGAATCTCTGGCTTAACTGACTTTAATTATCCCCAATTCAGTTCTTAGTTTGGCAAATCTTTCTTTGTCCAATGGCTTTGTAAAGATATCTGCCAATTGATCTTCAGTAGGTACATAAAGAACTGTGATATCCTTTTTATCCGCATGATCTCTTATAAAGTGGTGACGCACATCAATGTGCTTTGTCCTTGAGTGTAAAACTGGATTGTCAGTAATTGCAATTGCGCTTGTGTTATCACACATTATGGGAATTGTTCCTTCTTCTATCCCATAATCTCTTAATTGCTGTCTAATCCATAATACTTGAGCACAACAACTTCCAGCTGCTATATACTCTGCTTCAGCTATTGAAGTTGAGATAGAATTTTGCTTTTTGCTAAACCATGACACAAGTCTATTTCCTTATAACTGACATGTGCCTGAGGTGCTCTTTCTGTCCACTTTGCATCCTGCATAATCTGAGTTTGAATAAGATATCAGTTTGAATTCTCCTTTTTTTGAATACCAAATTCCAACACCATCTGTATCTTTCAGATATTTCAGGGTTCTTTTTACAATTGTGAGATGACTTTCCTTTGGTTTTGACGAAATCTTGCACATACACCAACAGTAAAATATATATCTGGTCTACTTGCTGTAAGATAGAGTAGGCTTCCAATCATTCTTCTGTAAAGTATTTGATCAACAAATTTGCCTTCATTGTATTCATCTAGCCTGATGTTGGTCTCCATTGGTGTAGAAATTCCAGTTGATTTCTCCATACCAAACTTTTTGATAAGTTCTCTTGTATACTTGGTTTGGTGAATGAAAATTCCATCATATAATTGTTTAACTTGTAATCCAAGAAAATAATTCAATTCTCCCATCATACTCATCTGAAATTTGCTCTTCATTAAACTTGCAAATTTCTCACATAACTGTTCATTTTCTGATCCAAAAATAATGTCATCAACATAGATCTGAACAAGTAGAGTGATCTCTCCATTTTTCATCCTGAATAATGTTTTGTCAATTGTTGGAAATAAAATTTATGTTTTGATGATAATTCATCATATTTATTCAAAGTATTATCTAAACCTCATTGATGAAGTGCTGATGCCAGCTGATATAGTGAAAAGCTAAAAGATGTCTAGAACTGAATGTTTAGGTTTTACTAGGGTCTGATATTTGTATAAGTTACATCAGACAAGCACTGTAATACTTAGTGTGTCGTAAAATTGAAAACTGGAAGTCATCTAGAAAATTGGAAATCACTAAGACAAACAAACTGACTCAGAATACACCAGTATTGAACTGAATAAAATAAGTTCGCTGAGGGACACAGACTCAGTTGGCTTATCTAGATGACTGAAGAACTGAGGGATCAAACTCAGTTATTGAAGACTGAAGAACTGAGGGATCAAACTCAGTTATTGAAGACTGAAGAACTGAGGGTTCAAACTCAGTTATGAAGATTACAAGTCGAGACTATGAAGTTAGACTTCAGGCAAGTTTGTGGTGACCTGAACTGACTTTATGGATCTTGAATGAAGACCTAAGATTCATAAGGACAATGAATTCTTAGAAAATATTTGCTTTTGGTGTACTCTGATTAAGTCAATTATAATCAGATGTAAACTGGAGTACTGATATTTGAAGAAGAGTAAAAATGTCAGTTAATGCTCCAAAGTCAGTCAAGAAACTGACAACTGATAAACTCAGTATAAAATTGATCCGGAAACTCGGTTTACATATCAGCCATCCAACAAACTGATAGTTCAGTCGAACGTTTAAAAGGACGCGATTCTATTGGATGAGTTACTGACAAATCAGAACGGTCAGAAAATATAGCCGTTACAAGATAGACGTTGATACAGTTCGAATTCAAGCCAGATGAACGTTGGATCTCACACTATAAATAGAGGACTTTGCACCAAGGATTATATGCGAAGATTTAACAGATTTACAAGCATATTTGTGCATTAGTCTTTTTATTCGAATTGCTATCATCTCAGTGCTATAACAAGATCACATCTAGAATTTCTTCAAGTGTTCAAGCTACACAGAACTTATCCAGATTCAGACACTTTGAAGAACCACAAACAAGAATCAATTTTTTGATTCTCAGCCCAACTTTGATTCCACATCAAAGGTTTAGACTGTGAAGCAAACCGGGAAGGTTTCGCCAAGGATAGTTGTTACAAGCATTCGGGTAGACTGTGTTTGTGGTGGTAGCTGGTGAAGAGGCATACGTAACCCTTCAAGGACCAGTGTTCAAGCAATTGAAGAGCAGCAATTCTACCTGTTCTACAACTGTTTAGATAGTGAAGCTAGGGATAAGCCAAGGACTATTGTTTAGGACTTTTTGTAACAGTTCACCTCAAGAAGTTCTAGTGCAATTTTCCTCCACACCACAGGGGAAGAGAGGATGTATAGGATTACACCACCTAGAACCTCTATAATTCTTGTTTATTTACTTTACGCACTAATTTACTTACTCAGCATTTATTTACAACATTCTGAGAATTGATTGTTATACATTTCATAGTTCACAAACTGACATTCTTTAGAATTCAGTTTTACACACTCAACTTTCACATAGAATAACAAGATCAAGAAAAAGGCTAGAATTATATCCACTTCTGGTTGACTCAGTTTTAAGCTTAAGTCAGTTTGACTTGAACTCAGCTTAGTCAGCTTAACTCCACACAAGTTTTAACTGAACTTTAATTTGTTTTAAATCAAGTTTTAGGGACAAGTTTATTCACCCCCCCTCTAAACTTGTGTGAGCCTTTCCAAGGGACCAACAGGAATTCTGTGATGACCTAAACTGATTTCATATACCTTGTGTACGAGGTCTAAGTTCCACAAGTTAAATGGTGATTGGGACTTAGTTATGTTCAAATTGGTGTAATCTAACTTCACAATTAAAAGTTAGATAAAAGAGAAGTCAGGTGCAGTGTTTAATAAACACAGCAAACCTCAGTTAACTGACTGACAAGTATCTCAGCAGACTTATTGACACAAGAACCTACATGATATATATTTCGAATTATTCAAAGGTTACATTGAAAGATTACAAGGATAGGGACAGATAACCACTCTTGATTTTGTCAACAAATCAATGGCTAAGATTAAAGGGACATTGGAAAGGTTCAGACCTTTATCCAATGGATACTTGTCAAAGGGTGGACAGTCTGAAAACTGTCAAAAAGTAAACTGACAGTGTCAGTACTATGTGCAGGGAGAGAATGCAAGTCAAGAAAGGGAAAAATCTAAAACGGCTATGTTTGAATTTCAAACATAAGTCACAAGGATTCTCACCTATAAATAGAGGACTCCTAATTCAGATACATGTGATGATTTTTGGAAAGAAAAACAACATTTAATCTTGAGCTTCAAATTCTTATCAAGAAACTCACCCTGCTGACCCTACTGAACTTAAAGCTACTGATCTAGTATATTCTTCAAGTGTAACCTGCTATCAAGCCACATCAATTTTACACGCTTGAAGACTTCAAGCTGCTGATCATTTCATCCTGATCAAGCTGCTCAAGATGAATCACTTACTTGATTCAAACTTTCTTTTACAAGAAACCTGCTGAAGACAGTGAAGCATCTTTGGTGTCAAGGACTGTTGTTTGTGGTGGAGCTGGTGAAGAGGCAATCCTACACTTCAAGGACCAGTGGAATACTTTGGAGCAGCAATCCTACATGTTCCAAGTGTTTAGTTTGTGAAGCCATAGTTATTGGTGAAAGACAAACATCTTAGGGATTTTTGTAACTGCAACCTCCAAGATCTCTAGTGAATTACCTCCAACATCATAGGAGAAGAGTGGACTGATAGGATTACAACACCTGGAACCACTATAAAATCTGGCTATTTACTTTCTGCATTTAAAGTATACTAAGCACATCAACCTACTGGAACTAGCAACTGAATCACACACTTACACTACTGAGTATCAAATACTTGGTATCATAATTTAACAAAAAGTAATAAGGCTTAATTTGAATATATTCCGCTGCAACAAATTCAGTAAATCAACAGCAGACTGCCGAAGTTGCTGAGTTTGTTAACTCCAAAAAAAAAGTTTTAAGTGTTAAGTTTATTCACTCCTCCTCTAAACTTAACTAAAGCCTTTTCAAGGGACCAACAATTGGTATCAGAGCAGTGCTTCTGTTCTGAAGTAATCCTACTTGTTGTGCTTGTGAAAATACTTTAAAAACTTTTTCAAGTTTCTGATTTTCAAAGCTTTGCATCTTGGATAACAACTAGTATGCTAGAACATTGTTGATATGTTCTTTAGATTGTTTTGATGAGTATAAACGTCGTATGCAGGCTTTTCTAGCTACAACACATGATGAGATGATGGATGTACTGACAGATGGACCATTGGAGATCACCAAGTCAGTAATAAAGGGAACTGAAACTCATTATATTCCAAAGCCAAAAAGAGAATGGAATGCTGAAGATAGAAAAAGAGAAAACCTCAACAACATTGCAATTGATATCATATACAGAACCTTGGATAGTAATATGTACATGAAGGTGAAAGATTGCAAAACTGCAAAGGAACTATGGGATAAGTTACAATTAATCTGTGAAGGCACTGATGCAATCAAGAAAAACAAGATCAGTGTGGCCAAAAAGAAGTTTCAAGATTTCAAAATGAAACCCAATGAAACCATTGAGCAAATGGAATCAAGATTCAATGCCATCATGGATGAACTCACCCTAGTGAGTGTAAACTACTCAAAGGAAGAAATCAATTCAAAAATCTTGGAAGCATTACCTGCAAAAGAAGTCTGGGAAATGAAGGTGACTGCCATAGAAGAAATGAGAAGTCTACATGAAGAGGATACCTTCTAGTTATTTTCAGATCTTAAGGCCTATGAATTCAGTAAGAAGTTGGTACCTGCTACTGAAAAAGAAGAACCAAAGACCACTGCATTGGCTGCTACACATCAAGAAGAAACATCAGGAGCTCAAGATGATCTTACTGGATGATATGCAAGAGCAGATTGCCCTACTGAGCAAGAAATCAGAATGATGAAAAATGGAAGAGGTTCCCCAAGGAATTTCACAAAGAGATCTAGTGAAAAGAAGGAGGAATCCAAAAAAGACAATGATTACTTGTGCTTTCAATGCAAGAAACCAGGACACTTCAAACATGACTCTCCTGAATTGAAACATAAAAAGGAACCTGATTATCTTTGATTCAACTGCAAGAAGCCTGGACATTTCAGACCTGATTGTCCAGACCTACTGAAAAGCATAAGTAAACAAAGAAGATATGGCAAGAAAGCTATGGTTGCTGAAGATGAATCAGGATATGAAGTAGAATCAGAAAAAGGAAATGAATCTGATGATACTGCACTTGTTGCTGATATGGATGATTATGCTTTAATGGAAAATATGGATGAAACAGAGGAGGTATATAAATGTGTATCTATAAACACTCCTGCCGAAAGTGATTGTGAATCAAGTTGTGGTTCAAATCCTAAAAATTCTGACAGTGAAGAAACTTTGGATGCCATCCTTAATCAACTGAGGATAATTCAATCTGGTTATGAGATAGTGAAGGCTGAAAAAGAAGCTCTTCAAACAGATGTTGATAGGTTAAAAGCTGAATTAAGAATTCTCACGGGTAAGGAAAAAGAGATTTGTCGAATCAGCATAAGCCTGCTGTACATTCAGTAGCTGCTGAATCTACTGAACAATCTTGTTCCTCCACTGCATTCAAATCTGGAAAGCCTTATGGTAATTGAACAGGCCTTGGATTTGGAACTCAACAATCCAACAAGAGTGGATCCAGTAAAGTTACTGAACCTAGTACCAGAATTGGTCCTAAGTTTGTGCACAAGATCCAACTCCTAGTAAGGTTGCTGAGGTAGTGAAGCGTACTGAGAAGACTTCAAGGAAGCAAAATCAGAAGTCAAAAAGGTAAACAACACCAAAGAAATGGAATAAATCTAAAAGTAGGACGGCTATACCTTCTAGACCTGCTGATAGCAGACCTGCTACCAAGTCTGCTGGACCACATAAGGGCAAAAATGAGAAATATTCCAAGGATAAGAATCCTAAACCTAAAAATGTCAATCATTCAAGGGATACTTATCTTAGGGGGAAAGGTAGAATGTTCCCTACTGATGATGATTGGAATATTCCTACCCCTACTGCTAGAAACCATAGGCTTAACCAAGCTAGGGTAAAACCTCAGTAATGGACTCAGCAGAGGACTTATACAAGACCTCAACAGACTCCATATCACAGGGCTGTTCTAACAGATAGCAAACCAATGATTATGCTAGTGCTTCTAACAATAGAAATCACTCCAAACAGTATTACATACCAAAAGGCTAGAAAGCATATGTGAATCTTACACAACCAAATGTTAGACCTTATGGATGGGTAGAATACATGTATGAACAAAAGTATGACATTTTTTTAGAGAAGACCTTATGGAAATTTGCCAAGGGTCATGCTTACCACTGACCACTATGGACCCAAACAGTTTTGGGTACCTAAAATACATTAACTTTGTTTTGGAGGGTGTCTGGTACTTTGACAGTGGATGTTCCAGACATATGACAAATAATAAGCACTGTTTGTCAAATTTTGTGGCAAAGGATGGTCCAAGAGTGAATTTTGGCAATAAGAATACACCAGGATACACAAGAGGATATGGCACACTGGTGAGGAATGGATTAACAATCAGGAATATTGCATTTGTTGAAGGACTGGACTACAACCTGCTGAGCACTGGACAATTTTGAGACATGGGTTACAAGGTCACTTTTGACAAGGGCACTTGTATTGTCATTAGTGAAAGAGGTGATCAAGTTGTTTTGGCTGGAAGAAGACAACAAAACATGTATGATGTGGATTGGTCTACTGCTGTTCCAGAGCCATGCCTGATTGTGCATGCCAAGTCAGAACTTTGTTGGTTATGGCATAAGAAGTTGAATCATCTAAACTTTGATGACATCAATCAGTTGGTGAAGAAGAAACTGGTGATTGGTTTACCTGAGATCACATTCAGGAAGGATGCTATATGTGATGCCTGTCAGCAAGGTAAACAAACAAAATCAAGCTTCAAGTCAAAGACTAAGCAATCAACAAAAAGAGTTTTGGAGCTGATGCACATGGATCTTTTTGGACCAGTAACACCAACAAGTGTGACAGGAAAGAAGTACACTTTAGTAGTGGTGGATGATTATTCAAGATACACTAGGGTAGTATTCATGAACAAGAAAAGTGAAACACTTCAAAAGATGCTTGAACTTTTGAAGAGATCGCAAAATGAGAAAATTTTGACAGTAGTGAAGATCAGATCAGACAAGGGTACTGAATTTCTCAATAAAGTTATAAGAGAATACTGTGAGCAAAATGGTGTGCTACATCAACTAGCTGCTGCTAGTACACCTCAGCAAAATGGGGTTGCTGAGAGAAGAAGCAGGACTTTAAAAGAAGCAGGAAGAACTATGATTTGTGAAGCATTCTTACCTGAAAGATATTGGGCTGAAGTAGTTAATACAACATGCTATACACAAAATAGAACCTCAGTGAATAAAAAGCTACTGAAGACACCTTATGAGATTTGGAATGGAAGGAAACCTAATATATCCTATTTCCATCCATTTGGAAGCAAATGTTTTATCTTAAATTATAAGGAGCAATTGAAGACATTCCAACCAAAATCAGATGAAGGAATCTTCATGGGATATTCTTCAGTCAGCAAGGCATTCAGGGTACTGAACAAAAGGACACTGAAACATGAAGAAACAATATAAGTTGTATTTGATGAACCTAAGTTCACTGGAATGGAAGATGAAGCTTCAAATCCTGCTGAGAATCAACAAGTCACTGATCCAGAATGTGTTGATGTTTTGGAAAGGATAAATGAGTTAAAGATTTCTGACTCTGCCCCTACTGAACACCCTGCTGGTAACACTACTGATGCAACAATTGAGGCAGTTCAAGGATCTGCTGACCACCCTAGTGAAGATACAGTAGACCCTACCAATGGTTAAAGGATCACCCTGCTGAGCAAGTTATTTGCAATATACAACAAGGTGTGAGGACTAGAAGACAATTAGAAGCAATGTTTACTTGTTTCCTATCTCAAATGGAACCTAAAGTTGTTGAAGAAGCAATATCAGATCAAGATTGGATAATTGCTATGCAAGAAGAACTGAATGAATTTGAAAGAAATCAAGTTTGGACACTAGTGGAAAGGCCTAATCATGCAAATATAATTGGTACAAAATGGGTATACATAAACAAATTGGATGAATCTGGTACCATTGGGAGGAATAAGGCTAGACTAGTAGCAAAAGGCTATTCTCAAGCAGAAGGAATAGATTTTGATGAGACATATGCCCAGTTGCAAGATTGGAAGCTATAAGATTATTCTTGGCATATGATGCTTACAAAAACTTCAAGGTATACCAGATGGATGTCAAGAGTGCAATTTTGAATGATCTTCTAGAAGAGGAGGTCTATGTTCATCAACCTCCTGGTTTTGAAGTTAAAGATCAAGAAGATAAAGTGTACAGACTCAACAAAGCACTTTATGGTTTGAAACAAGCACCAAGAGCGTGGTATGAGACCATATCTCAATTCTTGGTGGACAATGGTTTTACCAAAGGTACCATTGACAAGACTCTTTTCAGAATCAATGAAGGAGACATCACCCTTCTGGTACAAATTTATGTTGATGACATAATTTTTGGTTCTGAAAATGAATTACTATGTGAAAAGATTGCTAATCTGATGAAAAGTAAATTCCAAATGAGTATGATGGGAGAAATGAACTATTTCTTGGGATTACAAGTCAAACAGATGAAAGATGGAATCTTCATTCATCAAACCAAGTATACCAAGAAGCTACTGAAGAAATATGGTATGGAAAACAACACCAAGGTATCAACTCCTATGAGTACAAACATTAGACTAGATGAAGATAAAGAAGGCAAAGATGTTGATCAGACCTTATACAGAAGAATGATAGACGGTCTGCTGTACCTCACTGCCTGCAGACCTGACATATCCTTTGCTGTAGGTGTTTGTACAAGATTTCAATCAAAACCTAAGGAAAGTCATTTAGCTGCTGTCAAAAGAATTCTCAAGTATCTAAAAGAGACTTTGGATGTAGGAATATGGTATTCAAAAGATGGAAGCTTCAAGGTTATAGCCTACTCAGATTCTGATTATGCTGGATGCAAGATTGATAGAAAAAGTACCACATGAACCTATCAGTTGATGGGAAATAGACTGGTTTCCTGGTTCAGTAAGAAACAGAATTCTATATCAACTTCCACTGCTGAAGCTGAATACATTGCTGCTGGGAGTTGCTGTGCACAAATACTTTGGTTAAGACAACTGTTAAGGGATTATGGAATTGAAGAAAAATAAATTCCAATTATGTGTGATAACACAAGTGCAATTGCAATCACAGAAAATCCTGTTTTGCACTCAAGAACGAAGCATATTGATGTGAGACATCATTTCGTAAGAGATCATGTTGAAAAGAAAGATGTAGTAGTTCTTTACATCCCTACTAAAGATGAACTTGCTGACATTTTCACAAAACCATTGGATAGTGAAAGATTTGCTAAACTAAGGTCTGAACTTGGAATTATAAAAGTTGACTGATACATTTTTTATCAGCAGTGTACTGGAATTCACCAAGGGGATTAGTCTTTGTTATGATGGGTGAGCTCACTTAGCAGATTAATCATTGGTATCAACAATTCCATTTACTTATTTGTACTTGGACAATTGAGCAAATGAAGTTGCCAAGGGGATTAGTCTTTGTCCTGTTGGGTGAGCTCATTTGACAGATCAGTCATTGGTATTAAACTTCATCTTGTATTATCAATTGGACAAAAGCAAGACGAATTGAAGATCGGCAGAGTTACATTGTCAGCAGGCTGCTGAGGCATCATTGTCAGCAGGCTGCTGAGCTAAGTCTACTGATGACAAGTCTGCTGAGACATACGTTACACAATCAAACTTAAATAAAAGTCAAAAAGCAATTAACCGGGATATCTATCTTATCTTTATAACCACAGTTATAATATCCAATGGTTACAACTCGTCATGGGAAAGTTAGTGGGACACGTGGCAAGATCTCATTAATTCCAACTTTAATCGTGGTTATTGCTACAGTACATTTTCTGACAGTTTCAACCACTTGTCCCTATATATCTACCGATACATGCAAAGAAGATACTTACAACTTTTCAGATTGATTTTCTCTGAGAATATACCGTGTGAACACAGATTCTCTATCATTCTTCTTCATCTTTTCAATCAAAAATGGCGGATAAAAATGATGTTCAGATTGGATCAAGTCAGAGTGTGAGAGGTTATGTTATTGACTGTCACACTACTGAGCTAGCTATCAACATAGGAAGACGAATCAGAAGAGTTGATGGTTTGGAAAATGTTATTAATAGAAGACTGGAAATAATTTCATACGTCAATGTTTTGGAATTCTGGAGGAACATGGTCATACATGAATGTAGAGAAGCCTTCACTACAATGGTTAATGGCAGAGAGATTGAAATCTCTTCAGATCTAATGAGAGAATTATTTCACTTTGGACCTGGAAATGGTGCTCATACCAATCAAGAAATGATGAACCTGCCAAGATTGAAGTTTGTTGATGCTATAAAAACCGAGGAGTCCATGACATCATCTCTAAGCATCAATGTAAGGTACATTGGATATGAATATAATCTGCTGAGCAAGATTATAGCCAAAAATATTCTAGGATTCAGTGGGAGTCTAGATACACTGTCTGGATCAAAGATAGACCTACTGATCATCATCTGCCGAAGTATAAAATTTGATTGGGCTGGATTCTTTATACACTATATGAAGAAGGTGTTTACTGAAGACGGAGACGTTGTAAGGAAGTCCAAAACAAAGCCTCTAGGTCTACTGATTCAGACCTTGCTGGATCATTTTCAGATACCTGATGTTGAATCTGAGAGAATCAATAAATCTAGATACAAGCCTGAAATTGCTACTCCTATTCCTGGATTAGATGATGATGATGATGAAGATGAAGATGAGGAGGCAACTGAAAGTGATAATGACGGTGATGACAATGATGGTGGACAAGAAGAGAGAACAAAGTTTAGACATGATGTGCAACCTGCACCATCAAAAAGAATTAAGAATAAAAGGAAGGCTGATGACACCAGAAAGATCACAGAGATGTTAAAGCCTAGGAAATCAAGGAAGGAAACAGCAGAGACTGCTGAGTCTACTAAGGGTCCAGATGAAATTGAAGTTACTGACCCTACTGAAGTTATAAGAAAGAAGTCTGCTGCTAATATTTTGAAATAGCAACAAAAAGAAGATAGTAGAAAGAGAAAATCTACTGAGGTTGAATCTGAACAACCTTCCAAGAGGATGAAAGAAATAGCAAAGAAAAGGATGCATGGAAAAGGAAAACAGTTGAGGATTCTGGAAGCTCAAAGGGAAGTAAAGGAAGAGGTTGTTGAACCTACTACTGATGATGGTGTTGTTACTGAGCAACACATTGAAGAACTGATGACGGGGTCAATCAGGTTATAATATACTTGACCACCATAAACCAATACTAGCAAGAGGACTAGGCCCATCGTAGTATAGCTATAGTGAATCAAGGTCGATCCCACAGGGAACCAATTGTGGATCATCTTATATACAAACAATTAATTAAACATGTCAAGGACATAGAGGTGGTCTACGACCAACATAAGACAAGAAAGGTAAAGACACGACTCGACACAACGTAATTAACCTCCCCAATTATAGTCTTTATCGTTTGGACCTAGATAATTTATATAATAAACTAAACTTATTAACTGTCAATCCGTTTGTATCTATCTTAGATTGGCTACGGGAGTCATCCTCTTTAACTTGACTTAGCACCGGTAGGTCACTAGATCACTGTGATATTGTTACGTGACTTCGCCTTTTGGTGCCTCCATCTCATATAACTCACACGCTTACGACTCTAAGGATGCCGATATTAACCGTACACCTCGTCCAGGCAACATTCCTATGGTTAGGCGTACTTCCTAAACGATTACTCAAGCTCTCGTCCAACTAGCAATTACCAAGTTATAGTCTCATGCTAATCTACGACGTATGTATAATCAGGTGCTAGCAATCCCCAAATATAAACCTACCTAGATAACGCTGAACTTCCGAAGATCAATTCATAAGCCTACCTAAGAGTTTTATATTGGTATTTCCTTTTTACACATTTTAATTAAACTAAGCGAGTAACGTAGCCATAGCCATACCTACTGAGATAATAAATTCTATTAAGTTAACCTAACCCTAAAGACGTGGCTATTTAACGGATGAAAACGGGGCTCGGTCGACCGAATAGGTGGGCTCGGTCGACCGAGTGAACTCATACGGTCACCCGAATCAATTTCGTCCCGCATTACATCCCCGAACGTATCTCTCAGCGTTTCATCATACACAACGGATTAAACAGTAATTCGTAAAGCATTCATATAAACTAACATAGATACGCATTAATTAAAGCAAGTAGATTCATGAATAAATACTAAGTGTATGACGTAGGTTATGGGATCCTTATAGACAAGGTATCTCCACCTCCCTAACGTCATAGCCTAGATCTACATCATCTAGCTATGAATAATCAACTCAACGATAAAACATAATTGGGAGGGATTAATTACTTAAAAGAAACAGAAAATAAAGGCTTACATAATTTGCAGCCCTTAAACTCTGGAAACCTTCAATCTAATTATGCTACATTGTATCAAAATATCAAAGTAGAATTGTATGGTATTATTGAATGAATATGAATGAATATACAATTTCTCGAATTTCTTCGCTTATATAGGGTTTCGCCGACTTAGGGAGGTTCTAGAAGATAGACTCGATAAAACCCTAAAAGTGACCGAAACCCGAGCCTCGGTCGACCGAGTGTGATGGCTCGGTCGACCGAACCTAAAATTTGCCCATTCTACACGTTTTTTCATCTGTCTTGCTCCCCACTGCACGCTTGCATGTTGATCCGATTAATCTCTCATTTAATGCTCCGATTTTCTTCCTTCCTTATCTTGAGATAATTGATTGAATGACATTAATCCTCTCGATTTGTAATGATCTGTAAAATCAACATTAATCGCACAGTAAATCGGATAAAAACGAGTAAATACCAATTTACATAATATAAATCACATAACATTAAATATTAAATATAAACGTGTGATTTAATTTAAAATGCGTATTATTAATCTCGATTTAAGGTCAATGTTGATGACTTTTACGGGTATAATTTGACCGTCATCAAGAACCACAACAGACTACTGTACCTGAGCCTACTGAAGCTGCAAAGGTTTTTGTTGAGCAACTTGCTGAATAGCCACGGCAGACTCGAACCGCTGTGGAGATTGATACAATGATACAAGACCCTGCCATTTCTGCAATAGTTCAGGGGGAAGAGAAATCTGTTGCTAACCATGATGATGAGCATGTAAGTCAGGAGGAACCAAGTGTGGAACAGATGGAGGTGGTAGGTACAAATGTACAACCTGAGGAACCTACTGACCTAAATGCATCTATTGAAGAAACTATGAATCTACTTGTTGAGACCTTTGGAGCTCAACAGAGTGAACACATAGCTCCCATGAAGCCAACTATGCCCTTTGAAAGGAAGGTGAAGAAGAAGAAAGAAAGGTATGTTGATCCTAAGCTCCAGCTAGTGGCTGATTACTTTCAGTGGAAGTTTGGATTTTACAAGAGACAAAAATCACTGCTGAACCTATGACAAATTTTGAGGAAGGATTTTGGGAAGTTAGGAGTGGAAAACCTACTTAATCTGGTTGATACTTCTTTGCTGGAAATGAGATTGATGGAACTCATTGATGAACAAAATAAAGAAGAAGGTATCAAATTCAAGGATTCTAGGGATGGACCAGATAGTGATGATTCATCATCATCTGACTCTGATGATGGTCATCCCCCACATCAAGGAGAGGCCAGTGGAACTGCATTGTTGAATGAACCAAGAGTAGAACAGTCCACTGATGCTGGAAAGTCTGCTGAGGGCCAGCAGACTAGTCAAACGGATGAGGATCTGGAGGATCTCACCATGGATGATTTGGAAGCCCTAATCAACGAGGGTATAAACGTTGGTGCAAATAGGCTGGTTGGTGTGTCTGATACTTTATATGTTGTGGAATCTGTTGAACATCCTGACAACCAACAGTCTGAAAATTTGGATGAGGAGACTATCATTGCACATAGTGAACCAGATATTAGTTCTGAGGATTCAGCTCAATATCAAGTGTGGATTGATACTCAGGACACTCTATGTAAAACTGCTAATACTCTATAGAAGATTGCTGATGCCAGAGGATTTTTGGAAGAAAATATGGCTGAGTTCCCTACAATTCTTATAAAGAGAGTATTGATCACTGAGGAACAAAAAGTGATAGCACAGAGATTGGACATGGTGATGGTATATGAAGGATCACCATTACTTTTTGAGGAGGTACAAGCTGCTGAGGATCAAACAGCACCTAAACAAAGGTTGGAACTGGTGGTACAGGTTGCTGAGGCTCAAACAGAAGCTGGACAACGGTTGGAACTCACAATGGGTTTGGAGGAAACCCCTGCTGTAGGAAGAGAGCCTGCTGATGAAGCTGCTGGACATATGGCTGGTGGGGTACCATCACATATTTTGGATTAGTTGAGAGCAGTCAGAAATGACATTACAGCGTTAAGAACTCAACTTGACAGGCAAAAGCAAAGATTTGAAGATTTAATGAACCTGGTGGAAAATAGAGGAAGAACCACTGAAACAGTTGCTTCCAACATTACTTCCACTCAATATGATCTTCCTGACCTTGCCCAAGATGTGAACGGAATAAAACAGGGCAATACACTGAAAGAGAAGTACTTTAAAGAACAGTTTCTCTCCATTCACCAGAAACTTGACAAGCTTGCTGATGCACCCAAGCCTGCTGTGGCTGAACCTGCTGGAACATCTCACCATACTGGATTGGATCCTAAGATTACTGAGAGGATCAATCTACTGGAGCAAACAATGGAAGGAAGGATCACTGCAGTTGACACCAGAACTGAAATTATGGAAGGACAACTCAATAATCTGGTGATCACACAAGAGAGTGTTCATAGCCTACTGTCCCGTTTTTTTGATGATGTCAATAAGGGGGAAGAGAGCCAGACTGCAGTAGAAAAAGTGGCTGCTAGGATTTTTGCACAAAAGAGATGGGAGGCTGATACTAATGCATTTAGAGAACCTGCACCTGGTAGACTTCAACTAACTGATGATCTTTTCAAAGAATACAAGAAGCTTTACTATAATAAGAGGAGGCCTTATCATGACAAGGGTTTTCATGAAGGGCTAAACTCCTTTTTGGGATTGAAATTTTGGGAAGCCAGAGTCAAAGCTCTAAGATTTTCACACAGAGGTGGTAAAAGTGGAAGAGGTGGTAGAAGTGGGAGAAGTCTTCCTACCACATCAGTAAGGGATTCATTGGATGAATTCAAAAGTTTATAAATGCGTCTAGGTTTCGGAGTACATCAAATCAACCTAACCTTACCTGAGGCATGGAAATGGTGGAATGAAGTGAATCCCCAAATTGATTTTTCCCTTATTGAAAATCAATGGATGAGAGACATGGTCAGAGACATAAGGGAATATCATGAACAACAAGAGAAAGAAAGACAAGAAAGAGAAAGAAGAAACTAGTTCAGTATACTTACACCTGCTTTTACTTTTTGCTGAATCTAGATTGTAATAACTTGTGAACAAACATGATTATAATGAAAAATGACTGAGTTTGTTCTGTTTTCTTTTATTTTATCCTTTTTGCTTTGCTGTAAGGAGGGTATTGGCATCATCACCAAAAAGGGGGAAATTGTTGGACTTATTTTAAGTTTTAGTGATGAGTGCCAGACTAGCTATTATAGAGCAAAGGCAAAAAGATGTCTAGATTAAATGTATAGGCTTATTAGAGTTTGATTCTTGTATAGGTTTGATCAAACAAGCACTGTAAATGGTCAACTGACTTACATTAGCTGACCTGTCTAGGTCAGTAGGGTACCTGAGTCAGTAGAATAGTATTAGGAACCTGCTGAAGACTGAAGGCTGAGGGGTCAAACTCAGTTATTGAAGGCTAAGGGATCAAACTTTGTATTTAAAGTCAAGGATATGAAATCAAAATTTAAGGGAAGTCTGTGATGACCTAAACTGATTTCATATACCTTGTGTACAAGGTCTAAGTTCCACAAGTTAAATGGTGATTGGGACTTAGTTATGTTCAAATTGGTGTAATCTAACTTCACAATTAAAAGTTAGATAAAAGAGAAGTCAGCTGCAGTGTTTTATAAACACAGCAAACCTCAGTTAACTGACTGACAAGTATCTCTGCAGACTTATTTACACAAGAACCTGATGGATATATATTTCGAATTAATCGAAGGTTACATTGGAAGATTACAAGGATAGGGAAAGATAACCACTCTTGATTTTGTCAACAAATCATTGGCTAAGATTAAAGGGATGTTGGAAAGGTTCAGACCTTTATCCAATGGATACATGTCAAAGGGTGGACAGTCTGAAAACTGTCAATAAGTAAACTGACAGTGTCAGTACTATTTACAGGGACAGAATGCAAGTCAAAAAGGGACAAATCTGAAACGGCTATGTTTGAATTTCAAACATAAGTCACAAGGATTCTCACCTATAAATAGAGGACTCCTAATTCAGATACATGTGATGATTTTTGGGAAGAAAAACATCATTTAATCTTGAGCTTCAAATTCTTATCAAGAAACTCACCCTACTGACCCTACTGAACTTAAAGCTACTGATCAAGTATATTCTTCAAGTGTAACTTGCTATCAAGCCACATCAAGTTTACACACTTGAAGAGTTCAAGCTGGTGATCATTTCATCCTGATCAAGCTGCTGAAAGCTGAATCACTTACTTGATTCAAACTTTCTTTTACAAGAAACCTGCTGAAGTCAGTGAAGCATCTTTGGTGTCAAGGACTGTTGTTTCTGGTGGAGATGGTGAAGAGGCAATCCTACCCTTCAAGGACCAGTGGAAGACTTTGGAGCAGCAATCCTACCTTTTCCAAGTGTTCAATTTGTGAAACCATAGTTATTGGTGAAAGACAAACATCTTAGGGATTTTTGTAACTGCAACCTCAAAGATCTCTAGTGAATTACCTCCAACATCACAGGAGAAGAGTGGACTGACAGGATTACACCACCTGGAACCACTATAAAATCTGGCTATTTACTTTCTGCATTTAAATTCGGCATTTAGTATACTAAGCACATCAACCTACTGGAACTCGCAACTGAATCACACACTTACACTACTGAGTATAAAATACTTGGTATCATAATTTAACAAGTAATAAGGGTTAATTTGAATATATTCAGCTGCAACAAATTCAGTAAATCAACAGTCAACAGACTACTGAGCAGTCATCAGGCTGCTGAAGTTGCTGAGTTTGTTAACTCCAAAAAAAAAAGTTTTCAATGTTAAGTTTATTCACCCCCCCCTCTAAACTTAACCAAAGCCTTTTCAAGGGACCAACAAGATCATTGTGAATTCTACAACTAAGCCAAAACACAGTATTGCCTTGGAGGCACAGCGGAAGCTGTACATGTATCTAGAAGGTTCATTCTTGAACCTTGTGTGGTTCTTCCACCTTTACTATATAGCTGATATAGTGATGGATTCATTGCTTGCATCAAGGACCAAGGTCTCGTCGGAGATTCATGTGTGTTGAGGCGGTTCCTTTTGACTTGGTCATTTGGAGCATGATATGAAGATAGTCTGAGTCCCCACAGATAGCGATATCCGTTCAAGGCTGGGGCTAGTTGCGAGTATTGCAAGAGATTCTTGTGTTTCAACTTGGTCTTGTGTTGGTTTTAGGCCAAGTGGGAGATTGTTGAAATAGTGTCCTAAACCCAATCGGGTTGGACCGGATCCAACCGGGTTGGATCATTTCTTTTATTTCTTTATGATTATACATATATAATAAATGGCTTTTATGTTGTCATATATTTGTTCTTTTAAAGAACCAATTAAGAATTGTTATGATAATGTCCTTAGTATTAAACAGTGATAGAGAAACCATGATAGACGATTATGGTTGATGAGATTGTAGATACATAAATTTTATGTGACGAATTATATATGTCACATAATACATTTGTCCCAAGTTGAAATTTATTTTATATTATTTCCTATAGAAATTCTAGGAATAATGTAAAAATAGATAATTCATTAAAGTCTCTTAAATTAATATTAGAGATTTAATTGATTTTGATGGCTATGTAAATATACAAAAAGAATATATATGTGACGCATTATATATGTTACATACTACATATGCCATGAAATTGAAATTGTTTAAAATTATTTTCCTACATTAAATATTAGGAAATAATATGAAAACAAAAAATCATAAGATATTTTAAAATATAATTAGGAGATTTTATTGATTTATAATAAATGTGGAATATTCCAAGGATTGTCTAAAATCAATCAGAATATTTCCTACATTTAATGCAAGTCAATCATTGGCTTTCATCTATCACTATAAATAAAAGGCCTTGGTCATTTACAAAAGACACAGAACAACATAAAAAGAGAAGACAAAAAGAAAGTGAAAAGTCTCAGAGCAAAAGGTTCAAGCACTCTGCAACAACACCAAAAGCATCAGAGATCTTCCAAAATAGGGCGCAAGTTCTTCAAAAGAAGAAGGTCCAAAAGCATCTCCAACACTCGAAGATCAACAGAAGATACTTGAGTTCTTCAACAAAGGGATTGAAGGTAACACAAAAGTTCCTTCCAATCTTCGTCAAATTAAAAGCACTTTCGCTATACCTGGAGTCGTCAACTCAAATTAAAAGCACTTACGCTATATCCGGAAGGTCAACAATCTACGCCAAATTAAACGCACTCCCGGTATATCCGGGAGAGCATTAATCATCGCCAACAAGAAAAGGGAGAATCAAAGGATTCAAGAGATTGTACCACTGTTATTTTATAAATTAATAAAATTTTAGTTGTTACATTTTTCGTGTTTTACTTCTTTGTATTTCAGGGATAAATACGAAATTTGAGTTACAAATTTCTGGGACGCCCAGTGGGACTGTCTCTCCTTTAATCTCTCCTTTCCAAAAAAAAAAAAGATCAAATGGCTCCAAGAGTTGCTGCTTCAAAAGTCGCCAAGGCCGCTGCTTCAAAGGTCTCCAAAGTGGCTGCTTCAAAAATCTCTCAGGCTGTTGAAAAGACTGTTTTTATAGCTTTATCTCAGGGACAAATTTCTGGCCTAGTTACTCGAAGCATGTCAAAAGAACTCGGCATAAGCCTCTTTTCCCCAAAGGAAACTTCTGATGGATCCATGTCACCAATGGATGAGGTTGTCATGATGACGAATTCCACCACTCTGGAGGAGCATATCGCTAGCCTTACAAAGGCCATTGAAGCTCTCACATCACACGTTCAGACTGAAGACATGCAAATTGCGAAGCTCGCCAGCATGATTGATTCCGTTGGAGAAGTGAGCAAGTCAAAGAAGTGGTGCATGATGATGAGGACGATATTGACGTCCCTTCCAAGGAGCAAGAACCCTTCAAGTCTCTACATATGGCAAACAACATGAAGGTTGCTCCAGAAAAGTCTTTCAAGGGCCAGGAAGGCCCAAGTAATTTACCTTGGCTAGGAATCTGAAGATTTCCCCTAACGAAACCATTCCTATCAGCCAACTGCAGGAGTTTATCATGGGGATGATCAACGACAAAGTTGGTGGGAGTACTAAATCGTCCCAAACCTATGTAAAGCCTTATACACAAAGAATTGAAAATTTGAAGATGCCCACAGGTTACCAACCTCCAAAGTTTCAGCAGTTCGACGGGAAAGGCAACCCCAAGCAACACGTGGCCCACTTCGTCGAAACTTGCAACAACAATGGAACGTATGGAGACCACCTGGTGAAATAGTTCGTTTGTTCTCTCAAAGGCAACGCCTTTGACTGGTACACTGATCTCCCTCCCGCCTCCCTGGATAGTTGGGAGCAACTGGAGCAGGTTTTCCTCAATCACTTCTATAGCACTCGAAGAACCGTCAGCATGGTAGAATTGACCAACCCCAGCAGTGGAAAGAGGAGAAGGTTGTTGACTATTTTAACAGATGGAAAAGTCTAAGCCTTAACTGCAAAGACCCACTGTCTGAAGCCTCTGCCATTGAGATGTGCATTCAAGGCATGCATTGGGGATTGCAATACATTCTCAAAGGGATTCTGCTAAGGTCTTTTGAGGAGTTAGCCACTCGTGCGCATGACATGGAATTGAGCATTGACACCTACGGAGGTCGGGCCCTTTTTCAAGATCCTAGAAGGATCAAAGAAAAACAAGAAGTGAAGAAACCCATGAAAGCTGCTCTAAGAACGGAAAAGAAGGAGTCTAATGCTGCAACTGTAGCTCCAGTAAGAGTTAACAACCAAGGTTCAAGCAAGTTGGAGGAAAGAAAGTTCGAGCCTCAACAGGCAGGGAGGCGACGACCCACCTTGAATGAAAGACAACAGAAGAAGTATCCCTTCTTCGATTCTGACGTACCGGCAATTTTTGATGAGTTGTTGAAGGCCAAGCTCATCAAACTCCCAGAAACAAAGCACCCAGAAGATGCTGCAAAGGCCCATGAGGGAAATTATTGCATATAGCATCGCTTATGTGGTCACCCTATCGAGAAGTGCTTTGTCTTCAAGGACAAAGTAACGCGTCTAGATGAAGAGGGGAAGATAGTTCTTGAAGAAGAAAAGGCGAGCGTGAATCAGGTCACTATAGAAGAACTGAGGAATGGTAATGAAGTTACCATTCAGTTTGGATCGCTTGACCCAATCAAAATCAAGTCTCTCGAGTTTCTATCACTCGTCGAAGAGAAGTTTGCAACTGCTCTCGAACAAACAAAGGTTGCTGATGAAGAAGATAAAAACTCAAAGTCTACCAAGCAGGATGATGACGGATGGATCCTGGTGACTCGCAAGACAAAGCAAAAGATGACGCGCCACTTTGAGTCCGCAAGGCCAAGAGGGAATCACCCCAAGTCCTCCAAGCTAAAGAAAAACAAAAAGGTAAAAAGAATGAGAAAGCAAAAGAAGGTCATCTCTTCGAAAGGCATCGAACACAAAAGTCCTCGCGCTCCCGTCACCTTGCTGGAGTACATGCCTAGGAAAATCTTTGAAGTTGAAACCCTTGAAAAACACTTAGAGGAGGAATTTGTTTCATGTTGTGCCGCCCATGTGGAGGAGGACAATGTTGTAGACGTTCATGGATGTTCTCGAACGGAGGAAAAAGTCTCAATCAAGGCAAATATTGTGTGCACAGCTGAGATAACCTTCACTGATGATGACATGTTGCTAGGGTCGGCGCCCCATAACCGTCCACTATTTGTAAGTGCATTCACACGTGAAAAAGGGTGAATCGAGTGTTGTTGGATGGAGGCTCCGCCGTTAATATTCTACCGCTCCGCACATTGAAAGAGCTTGGTGTTTCAATGGATGAACTCGCCGATAGCCGCCTCATGATCCAAGGATTTGACCAAGGGGGCAAAGAGCCATCGGAGTAATCAGACTTGAAATTTTGATGGATGACATGTCTTCCAGCGCTCTCTTCCATGTCATTGATGCAAAAACTTCGTACAACATGCTGCTGGGGAGGCCGTGGCTATATGAGAATGGAGTTGTCCCACCAACTCTCCACCAATGCTTCAAGTATTGGCGCAACGGGGTAGTGAGAAAAATCATTGCAGATGAAAATCCATTTGCTGATGCAGAAGCACACTTTGCGGACGCCAAATTCTATTTGAAGTCGGTTCCTGCAAAAGAAAATGAAAATTCTAACTCAAAAAAAGCCAAAGAACGGTGGGGAAAATCGAAAAAGATGAGTCAGCTAAAGATATAAATTAGCATGAAGAGTCAAAGCCTCCAGCGCTTCTACAAGTGGCAAAGGAAAAGGAAAACAGTTGCTCCTCGCAAGTGCCAAAGGAATTAGGTGGGTTAACGCTACCGCTTCCTAAGGTAGAATCCATGAAGTCGAGTACTCTATTGCAAGGTGTTATGCATCCCAAAGAAGGCCCGATGGTGGAACATGGAGCTGTGCCGGTCACAAGAAAGGAAGGATTCGACCCTATTGCCTACAAACTCATTGCAAAGGCAGCACTTGGAAATCGGAGTCCTACCCAAAGGATGGGGGCAAAGAATGGAGAACTCGGAAGAACGCTAAAGGCCCTAGAAGGGAACATCAAGACTATTGGATCTTCACGAACTGGCCTTGGGTATGCTCCTTCACCACCCGTCCATATCTCGATAAAAAGAGCAAGCAATAACTACATCGGCGTGGAAGACGAAGCATCATTAGCATATATTATTGAACCGCCACCTCAAAGACCTTCGGTGTTCGAAAGATTGGGACCCAAGAAAGGTCGAGTCTCAACACTAAATAGATTGTCAGTTTCAACAAAAAGGGCCGTTCGACCCGCCCGAACGGACGGACAAAGTGGTCTAAGAAGGACGCAACCAAGGAAGAGATGTGGAAATAGACCCAAAAGAAATCAGGAGCACGATTCCTTCTCGCATGAGGCGCCACACTGACTTAGTCATACATTGCGGAAATGTTCTGAAAGTAAAAATACACACTATGGTGCATACTGGAAGCGATGTCATATATGACGAAGGAGAAGTAAATCCTCCGTTACAAACAGACGAGCCAGAAGAAAATGTTGGCTTCTCATACATCATCACCACCGGTGAAGAGGCCTATCCCACTTAGCACATTACCTTCGGTAACGATGATATGAAAGAGGACGCCGAAGAAGCCCCTCCGGAGCTAGAAGAAGGGGTCAAGTCTACCGTTGATGAATTGAAGGAAGTCAACCTATGCACCGAGGATGAGCCACGACCGACCTTCATCAGCGCTCTCTTGTCTTCAGAAGAGGAAAAAGTTTACCTCGAGCTTCTATAAGAGTACAAAGATGTCTTTGCATGGACATATAAAGAGATGCCGAGGCTAGACCGAAAGGTAGCTCTGTTCATCAATTATCCGTGAAGAAGGGATCACGCCCTGCTAAACAGGCTCAAAGGAAATTTAGGCCGGACCTCGTTCCGCTCATAGAGGCGGAAGTCAACAAGCTCATCGAGGCCGGATTCATCCACGAAGTCAAGTACCCTACTTGGATATCAAGCATTGTACCTGTGAGGTAGAAGAATGGGCAAATTCACGTCTGTGTTGACTTTCGAGACTTAATCAATGCCTGCCCTAAAGATGATTTTCCTTTGCCAATCACTGAATTGATGGTATACGCAACCACAGGTCATGAAGTCTTATCCTTCATGGATGGGTCTTCGGGATATAATCAAATTCAAATGGCTCATAAAGATGAAGAACTTACGGCTTTTCGAACGCCCAAAGGCATATACCGTAATAGAGTGATGCCTTTCTGTTTAAAGAATGCGGGGGAAACTTACCTGCGAGCGATGCAAAAGATCTTTGATGACATGCTCCACCAAAACGTCGAATGTTTTGTTAATGACCTGGTCGACAAATCAAAGTTGAATGGTGATCATCTGAGCAACTTGAGGCAAGTCTTTGATAGGCTCAGAAGATTTCCATTGAAGATGAACCCTCTCAAGTGCGCTTTTGGAGTTAGTTCAGGAAAGTTCCTTGGTTTTATCGTCCGCCACCGAGGCATTGAGATTGACCAGTCTAAGGTTGATGCCATCATAAATATGCCCGAACCTCGAAATCTTCATGAGCTCAGAAGCTTACAAGGGAGACTCGCATACCTTCGGCGGTTCATATCAAATCTTGCAGGAAGGTGCCAACCATTTAGTCATTTGATGAAGAAAGGGGTTCCATTTGAATGGGATGCTTCGTGCAGAAAAGCTTTTGAAAGCATCAAGACATATCTGATGAAGGCTCTTGTCTTTGGAGTACCAATCAGAGGCAAACCACTGATCCTGTATATTGCAGCACAAGAACGTTCTGTGGGTGCTTTACTCGCACAAGAAAATGACCAAGGAAAAGAAAATTCCTTGTATTACTTGAGCCGGACTATGACCTTGCATGAGTTGAATTATTCTCCAATCGAGAAGCTTTGCTTGGCACTCATTTTCGCCATACAATAGTTGAAACACTACTTTCATGCTCACACCGTGCGTTTGATATCAAAGGCGAACCCTTTAAAATTTGTCATGTCCAAACCTGTGTTGTCAGACAGATTGGCAAGGTGGTATCTCCAACTTCAGCAGTTCGAAATTGTTTACGTGTCTCAAAAGGCCGTCAAAGGGCAAGTGCTCGCAGACTTCTTGGCTGATCATCCTATACCGTGGAGTGGGATCTCTCAGATGATCTGCCTGATGAAGATGTCATGGTGATTGAAGTCCTTCCACCTTGAAAGATGTACTTTGATGGAGCGGCGTGACGAGATGGGGCTAGCGCAGGAGTCATTTTCATTTCCCCAAAAGGTGAAGTGTTGTCGTACTCCTTCAAACTGACAGAATGTTGCTCCAACAATGTCGCGGAATACCAAGCTTTGATCTTAGGGCTCGAGATGGTAATAGATGTAAAGCAATACAGACTAAACGTCTACGGAGACTCTCAATTGATCATCAACCAGCTTGAAGGCACCTACGATGTATAAAAGCCAGAGTTAGTCCCACACTGCAATTATGCAAGAAAAATAATTGCCTACCTGGGCGACGTCACGATTGAGCATGTTCCAAGAAAAGAAAATAAGTAAGCCGACACTCTGGCGAACTTGGCTGCGACACTGGCAATCGGTGATAGAAAGATGCAAGTCCCCGTCTGTGAGCATTAGGTGCTTACTCCATACTTTGAATAAGATGAGGAGGAAGATAATGATAGTTATGCCGTGTGCGTCTACGAAATAGACCAAGAGGACTGGCGTCATCCATTAGTAGAGTACTTGAAACATGGAAGGCTCCCTGACGATCAAAAGAAGAAAGTTGACATAAGACGTCGGGCTCCACGCTTCTTCCTTCACAATGATATCTTGTATCAGCGATCTTTCGAAGGTATCTTTCTTTGTTGCCTTGGAGATGATGAAGCTGTCCACACCATAGATGAGGCTCACTCTGGGATTTGTGGCGCCCATCAATCCGGTCCGAAACTACATTTCCGCATCAAAAGGATGGGATACTATTGGCCGACCATGGTAAAAGATTGCATGGATTACGCTCGGAAATATGAAGCATGCCAATTCTATGCTATTTCATTCACCAACCTCCCGAGCCGTTGCATCCATCTGTAGCAGCAAGGCCATTTGACGCTTGGGGAATGGATGTGGTTGGTCCACTGCCAAAATCATCAGGCCAACATCTTTACATCTTGGTTGCCACAGATTACTTCTCGAAATGGGCTGAGGCTGTCGCGCTACGGCAGGAAAAGAAAGAGGATGTTGTTCACTTCATTCGAGTAAACATTATCTATCGCTATGAAGTTCCACTCTACATCATCACGGATAATGGAAAGCCGTTCGTGAATAGCTTGGTGGATAAGCTGTGTGAGCAGTTTAGCTTCAAACAACACAAGTCCTCCGTGTAAAATGCGCCGGCCAACGGACTTGCGGAAGATTTCAATAAAATGTTATGCAACTTGTTGAAGAAGGTGGTTGCAAGGCACGAGAAATACTGGCATGAGCGGATGGGTGAAGCACTATAGGCATACCGTACAACTTTTCGGACGCCAACTCAAGCCACTCCGTATTTTCTTGTATACGGTGTTGAAGCTGTGCTGACTCATTAGCACCAAATCCCTTCGCTTAGGATCGCTATCCAAGAAGATCTGACCGATGAAGAAAATGCTCACCTTCGGCTTGAAGAATTGAAAGCACTGGACGAAAATCGGCTCCAGGCTCAACAAAATCATGAATGCTACCAAGCACGGTTGTCAAAGGCATTCAACAAGATGTTCGTCCGAGATCATTCCAAGTTGGTGAAACTGTCCTTGCAGTGAGAAGACCTAGCATCATGACGCATAAGTCCAAAAACAATTTCACTTCAAAATAGGATGGCCCTTATGTTGTTCGGGAGGTCTACACTAACGGTGCATACAAGTTGGTGGACAAAGATGGCGTGAAGCTTGGCCCAATCAATGGCAAGTTTCTAAAAAATGTTTTATGCATAAATCAAACATTTCTCCCAAGCACGAGCCTAAACTGCATCAACCCCCTCTAAGCAAAAACATGAAAAAAGAAATATGAACTACGTTTGACTTGATCCCCGAAAAGTGTTCCCGGGGTACGTAGGCAGATTGGGAAGTTACTCCAAGTTCAGTCATACAAAAAAAAATCCTTAAACAAGCTATGAGCCTTCTGAAAATTTAGGATAAAATCCAAAATATCAAAATCCACCAAAGCCATTAAAATGCTATCAACATTGGAAAAGAGAAATGAAGGCTTTCAACACTTGAAGATTGATCAAAATGGCGGGGATTCACCTCTGAGGCGTAATCATCGCTTGGATCAAAGTTGCGCCTTCATCCGTTTGCTATGAGGTGATATATCTTGTTGAAAATTATGTGATCATCTGCTGGGAAGATGTGCTATCATCCACTCTTTGGGAAAGCATGCCGACATCCGCTTTGTGGAAGGCGTGTGTGGTGGTTGAGGTATGGCACCAATAAATTTTGAAAGGATCCGCCATTACCCACTCGGCTAAGCTACATATGGTGGAGTCACTAACTACCTCGCTCGCATCATGGCTTGCTAAGCATTTAAACATGCTACGCATGGTGAAGTCACTAAGTACTTCACTCGCGTTCTTGTTTGACTGTGTGGTTTTACATGCTTCTGAAGAATCGGTTTAGCCCGGACAACCAAGAATCTACAAAAAAAAAAAAAAAAAAAAACCAACATGTCGTTGTGGTTGTCGAATGCTAGGCTTCGGGCTGTGTTAGACGAAATAAAGTCTCACGACTTAGAAAATCTGCGAGGTCAGAAAGGAGGTCCTCATCTGTTTTTGTAGAGTGTTTTCACTGCGTATTCCCATAAATGCTTTGAAATCCACAAAGGTTGGGATCAAAATCCAAACCTTTGGAGACCACCGATGACCAAACCTGGTGACGCTGCCAGAAAATGGACCCATCCACGTGTCACCTCTTTTGGGGCTCAACACTTGACTTAGGGAATTAAACCACTTTTGACCTCCTAGGAACGAGCCCAGGGGGCTTGCCTATTCGTTTTTCCACCCCTGGTCCCAGTGTGTCCGACCATCGTTGGTTCGGATCATTCGATCTCTAACAGGTCGGAAAGAAGTCAGGTAATACACTTCTAGTACTCGGCAAGGCGATCCCCGTCGACCTCCTGGATCGGACTAGGTCCTCAGGCTTGAGCGTTTCCGTAGCGGATGGAGTTCAGCCTTCGGTGGGCCGACTCCGCCATCCCAATGTAACCCTGGCAGAACTTGTCTTCAATCTTATACATCGTTCGACTAATAACCAGATAACTATTATAAAATCCTGAATGATAAAGGCGCGAATCTTTATCATTTAATGCTAATATTTGAATACCATATTTATCTCCTAAAATCAAGGGGATTTACTAACCATAATCTTTTCCTTAGGGAACACGTTGACTAGTGTCCCTCATAGACACGCCACATTAAACCTTAGGGCCTAAACCCCTCTATATAAACATTCCCTGAGGAACTACGGAGACTTGATTCCAATTCATATATTGGATACGTAGGCAGCTTGAGAAACAACCTCTCAAGTGCAGTCTATATCACCCCCAAATAATCCCCCTCGTTATAATCTTCACATTCTGGGAGTTTCCCTAGGTTATCACTAAGAGTAAGAACCCTAAATTAGAAGGAGACAATTTTTGGATCGTCAATTGGCGCTAGAAGGAGGGTCAGGCCACAATATTACGATAGCAAAGTAAAGCACTCATACCTCAAAGAGGGAGACCTGGTCACGTGGCACCTCTTTGGTGCCTCAACACATGACTTAGGGAATTAAACCACTTTTGACCTCCTAGGAACGAGCCCAGGGGGCTTGCCTATTCGTTTTGCCACCACTGGTCCCAGTGTGTCCGACCACCGTTGGTTCGGATCATTCGATCTCTACCAGGTCGGAAAGAAGTCAGGTACTACACTTCTAGTATATACTCGGCAAGGCGATCCCCGTCGACCTCCTGGATCGGACAAGGTCCTCAGGCTTAAGTGGTTCCGTAGCGGATGGAGTTTAGCCTTCGGTGGGCCGACTCCGCCATCCCAGTGTACCCCTGGCAGAACTTGTCTTCAATCTTATACCTCGTTCGACTAATAACCAGATAACTATAATAAAATCCTGAATGATAAAGGCGCGAATCTTTATCATTTAAAGCACTCATACTTCAAAGAGGGAGACCTGGTACTCCGAAAGAACGCAGTTAGCAGACAAGGCCCTGAAGGCAAGTCAGACCCAAACTGGGAGGGACCATACAAGGTGGTAAAGGTACATGGCAAAGGTGCTTATCAATTAGCAGAGTCCCAGGGAAAAACCATCCCCAGAAGCTAGCACGCCAATAACCTACGAAGGTTCAATCCGTGAAAGGTGTTCTGCGATCGGACTCTAATTATCTGGTTTTACATTCTTGTATTATTCTATAAAGTTGCTGTTATTGCCACCCTCAAAGTATGTTGTTACGAATTCTGCCATTTACTTTCTTTTAGCAAACTGCCAGTCCGATCTGGCACCGTTCGTCGAAAAGTCAGCACTAGCCTGACGACCTGTTATATATGTTGTGCAAGTCGTCAGTCCAATCTGGCCTTGCTTGGTGAGAAGTCAGCATAAGCCTGGCCCCGCTCACCCACCTCTTTAAGCAGGTCGTAAGCCCGAACTGGCCTTGCCCGTACTACTTTAACACAACCTGATTTCGCAATCAAACTTAAAAACACACACTAGTATGCCATTCCTAAATAATCACAGGCATGCCGTACTAGGGGGCTACCAACTGAATAAACCAAAAATTCCAAAAACTAAATAATCAAACCAAAAATTTTCATTAAATACAACCATAAGTTAAAAAGTCTACAATTAATAACTAGGCTTTACCTCATAGAGGGTATTTCGCTTCAAGATCCACCCCTGCTTGAAACTTTTTCACCTGAACAGAATAGTCCGATTCGGCGTCAGGAGCGTACAAGGATGGGTGGGCCAAACTGTCGATTGTAAGGTTATGGTGATGAACCCGACAATCATATACTCCCTGTGTATAACTAGCCCTGACTACAGGACTCAGCAACCGCTTCAAAGATTCGACCAAGTGAGGAGAAGATTTGTAAACACCGACAGCTTGGTCGGAAGCCTCCCGAAGACGAACAGGTAAATCTCGAACAGCAGCCTCGGCCGATGAAAGCTCCCCCCGAAGCCTCGTGACATGCTCCCTCAGCTCGGCCTCCCTCTCTAAGTGTTCGTTCATAAACTCTTGAAGGCGAATCTCATATTCTAACCTTAACTCTTTGGTCTCTTCTGCTTGTATCCGCAAACGCTCTTCAAGTTCTCTTATGCGATCGTCTTTTGATTTTAGATCTAAGGCTCTCTTCTGCTGGTCGGTTGCCGAGCGCACTAGGCGGCAGAAGATCTCCTCTCCTACGATCGTCCCCTGAGAAGGCACAGCATGGTCAAGATACTTCAAACAAAATATGGTAAGTATTAGGTGGATGGAAATATAGAACTACCTGTCTCTTGGCCGCGTAGCCGGCCTCGGTCAATTCCATGAGAGGCATCTGAGAAAAATCCTGGACCTCGTCGGCCGTATGGCACGAGGCAGAGGGGTCGGCCCTGACTTCTTCGTGACGAACTCCCGATCCGTCAACTCCACGATCTTCCGAGCCCAATCCCGTGACGGCTCGGTACCTCTTTTCCCTTCTCTCCTCTGAACACATATCTTCCGACCTAGAGCGGGAAGATCGGCGTATTAAAGGAGTCTCAGGATCCTCCTCATCGTCTTCATCCTCCTCCCACTCGTTCACCATGACGATGGGAATGCCCACATTCCTCGGAGAACGAGGAAGGCCTGTCAGAACGTCATCCTCGAATTCGGCCAACAGGTGAGCCGTATGAGGTCCAACGAGCGACCCCACCACCCTTACCGGTGAGTGGCGGTCTCCAGGAGCGGTGGGCTCGACCACCTCGAGGATCGAAGGACCTACCCCACTCCCGGATCGGGGGCTAGGAGACCGGCCAATGTCCATACTACGAGAAAGAGAATAAGTTACATATCGTTATCATATAGGAAACCAAATAGAAGTAGATCTTACCTAACTCACGGCAGACATCATCAGAGGGTGATAAGGATCAGGTCCGGCATCGTCTAGCCGCGCCGTGGTGATCAGCTCGGACGTCAGCTCGCGCAGCCGTAGAACAACCCCTGCGTTCCGAATAGCATCTACCTTGGTAGAGTCGGGAAGCTGTGGGCACTCGTCCCTTTGTAAGGTACTGGTGTTCCAGCGGCCCAGCTTGGAATCTCCACGATCTCGAACAAAGAAGAAACGCCCCCGCCATGTGCCATACTTAGGACCCTCAAGCATCATTTCTGGAACCCCAGATCGGCGGGAAAAATGGTACCATCCCCTCGGTCCCGGACTCTGGGACAGGCGGTAGAAAGATCGGAACAAGCCTATGGAGAACTGCACCTCAGCCACTCTACAAAGTACTATAAAACCTACTACAGTCCGCACTCCTGAAGGAGCCAGCTGAGCCACCCCCAATCCATAATGCCTTAGCACCGCTACCAGCGCAGGGCACAACGGTAGCCTTAGACCCGCCTTCAGTTGGGCCTCATAGACCGCAAAATAGCCCTCCGGAGGATGTGAAGCAAATGGACGGGGTTCCGCTGGGAGCAAGGGAGCAAAATCTTTATGATTTATTCCGTACTCTCTACAGATATACTCCACACTGCTTTGTGCCAAGACCGTGGACAACCCATGACCCCCCATAATATCGTGTGTGGCCTTCTGAATCTTGTACCTAAAGGAAGGATCGAAGGTGCTTGACGATGGCGCCGACGAAGTAACGAGTAACGATTGAGGAGGGACCCAAGGAATTTCCTCAACAACCACAGACCTAGTCCAGGATTCCCTGATTATTGCCTCTGATCTTGGAGTAAGTGGATCCTCTCCAAACGAATCAGACATATGGAAATAGGCGTAATAAGAAGGAAAAATGGCGTAATGATAAGGGTTATCAGATAATATCAAAGAGATATGACCACGAATGAATTGACGTTTAAATAGAACTAGAGCGTAACTCCCCATTAACCTCGAAAAATGGCTCCAAACAGGCAGTGACGCCTCGTTTCCCGGAATAACTATCATACGTCATGCACTAGACCCGACACCTGGCGACTCCCTGGTCTAATTTCGAACATACACCCAGGACATTCGTGCCGAGCCACCATGATAGATCCGAACCGACCCACTCAGGATCGGCTATATCTTGGGGGCTTATGACGCTGCCAGAAAATGGACCCATCCACGTGGCACCTCTTTGGTGGCTCAACACTTGACTTAGGGAATTAAACCACTTTTGACCTCCTAGGAACGAGCCAGGGGGCTCGCCTATTCGTTTTGCCACCACTGGTCCCAGTGTGTCCGACCACCGTTGGTTCGGATCATTCGATCTCTAACAGGTCGGAAAGAAGTTGGGTACTACACTTCTAGTACTCGGCAAGGCGATCCCCGTCGACCTCCTGGATCGGACTAGGTCCTCAGGCTTGAGCGGTTCCGTAGCGGATGGAGTTCAGCCTTCGGTGGGCCGACTCCGTCATCCCGGTGTACCCCTGGCAGAACTTGTCTTCAATTTTATACCTCGTTCGACTAATAACCAGATAACTATTATAAAATCCTGAATGATAAAGGCACGAATCTTTATCATTTAATGCTAATATTTGAATACCATATTTATCTCATAAAATCAAGGGGATTTACTAACCATAATCTTTTCCTTAGGGAACACGTTGACTAGTGTCCCTCATAGACACGCCATATTATACCCTAGGGCCTAAGCCCCTCTATATAAACATTCCCTGAGGAACTATGGAGACTTGATTCCAATTCATATATTGGATACGTAGGCAGCTTGAGAAACAACCTCTCATGTGCAGTCTATATCACCCCCAAATAATCCCCCTCGTTATAATCTTCACATTCTGGGAGTTTCCCCAGGTTATCACTAAGAGTAAGAACCTTAAATTAGAAGGAGACGATTTTTGGATCGTCACCTAGGAAGATGATTCTTTTATTTTTTCAGCCGTCATTGTTGTGTCTTTTTGGAATGAGAGATCCAAACATTTGAAGAAATCCGTTGCCCAAGCTCCAGTTGCGATAGGGTCTCCGAGTTTTCGATGACGACATTTGAAGTTGTGCCAAGCAGATGATAGTCCAAACCTTAAAAGGTTATAAGGACCGCCAAAGACATTCGGGAAAAGACGATCCGCCGCATAGTGAAAGCTTTTGCTTTTCCATATGCCCTTCATAGCAGCAATGATTGATCTGCCTGATGAAAATGTCATCATACGTTTTTTTAAACATTGTATGAGGATGAAGGACCCGATAATTGTCAATTTGGGGGCGTCCATTGAAACTTTTCTCTGATGATGTGCCGACCGAGAGTGACAAAGACATGGCTCCTAAGTTCCACATCGTGCGTCAAAGAGCAAAACATGTAGACTGCATGGCCATTAGACCGCCTCAACTCACTGTAAAGTCGTGTCGTCGTGTCGATACCTTGGGTAAAGCCGCCAGAACGAGAGCCACTCATAGGTGGATGAACCGCAAGCTTAAACCCAATTTGATCCGCATGTTCTGGGCTATGCATGACCACCAAGTATTTTTTATTGTTTTTTTGTCAGTTCCCGGAAAACTGCCATGTCTTCAAAACCTGCAAATACATGTCAAAAAGGAAGCAATTCACACCATCAGCATGCCAAAAAACAAAAAAAAAACGATAGAGAAAGGATTCCTTGGAAAAAAAAAAGCATGGGATTAGCGCAATAACAAGCCAAGTTGTCGAGACTCGCCATTACGGGGAAATTTTACGGACACAACAAGCCAATTTGAAATATATGTGTATACATATATACATACATGCTGTACGCATCAGGTACATATTTACAAGTATCGTCTTTCTTCTCGACCAACTTAGAGGGACAAACTCTTGATTTAATTTGTCTTATACCAAAAAAAAAAAAAGAAAAAAGAAAAAAGAAAACACGACAGCACAGCTCTTTGCAACGAAAGAAGAAGGGCATAGGTGTTGACTTCTACAGCAGAACCACAACAGAATAACAAGAATTGTACGATCGGAAAACAACACTTGATTTAAAAAATAAAAAAAAAAAAAAAAAAGAAGAAAAAAAAAAAAAGAACAAGCAGATCGGTTATTGGGTGAACTAGTGATTGCCATACCCCAACTAATTGAAGAAAATCAAGGCTTTATGGAAAACAAAGGAGTTTTTCTAATATATAATATATATATAATACAAAACAGTACACATGGCAACATTCAGAAAGATCACTGTTTTTTCTAAAGGCGAATTTAGGGAAATATATTGTTCACACATTACAGCAATTTGTTGTTTCCATTTCTCCTTACATCATGTTTCTCATCCTTTAGTTTAATTGATCAATCAAAAGATCGCAAGAAGGAAGCTCCTATAACATTTTCCACACAAATCCGTACAATTCAATCCCCTAGAAAACTTTCACTTTAAATAGAAAAATCTTATTTTGAAACGGATCATATCTGATGCAATCACCACCACAGAACACAATTAGTTTGCCAGCGGCAAATTAGGGATTCAATGGAAGGCACATTCAATGCTATACAAATCTACAGTTGAATTGCCAGGAAAAGTTTAAGTCTCGAAATTAACCTTTTCAGCCTATTAGACGTAAAAGCAATTTCAGTTCCTCAGATGTCACATGGAAAACGACCAAAGTACTACTTACACAGAATCAAATCAAAGATCAGGCTAAATAAGGAAACTTGTGTTAGTGCAAATTCTGAAATGTGCATCAAAATTTCACCTGTGAAACTGAATTGAAGATCCAGAAGAGTTGCCGAAAATGATAACCGGTTGAACTGCGAGCGGATCCAATATTTAGGTGGAAGAAATCTTTGATAACCCATCGACTTTGAAGGAAATATATACTAAATGATTTGCTTGGTGAACAAGAAGATTGATGCGCCGCCATCCAGTTCAGCGTACAAAAAAAAACGTGGGAACTGTTGCCGCCAAAGCCAATGTTAGGGCATTCTTCTCTGTCAAAAGGATAAAAAAAAATAAAATAATAAAAAAAAAACCTACAGTGGCCTTGGCCCGTCGGGAAACACGCGATCCCAAATTGGACGCCATATCGCAACAAAATGTGTCGAGACTCATCGCTACGGTAAAAATTTACCGAGATAACAACAAGTCTCGAGGGGCATTTGTAGATACATAAATTTTATGTGACGAATTATATATGTCACATAATACATTTGTCCCAAGTTGAAATTTATTTTATATTATTTCTTATAGAAATTCTAGGAATAATGTAAAAATAGATAATTGATTAAAGTCTCTTAAATTAATATTAGAGATTTAATTTATTTTGATGGCTATATAAATACACAAAAAGAATATATATGTGATGCATTATATATGTTACATACTACATGATGTAGTATGAATATTACAAACGGGTAATTGGGTAATTCTAATTAGGACAATCGTACAAGAACAAAGATATTTGGGTATAATTTGGACTAAACTCTCAAGAGAGCTGCCTACGTATTCAATTTCAGTAATAAACTGGAATCAAGTCCCCCCTCGTAGTTCAGGGTGTCCCTTATATAGGTGTAGATCGTGATTCTCTTCCTTGCGTGATGGGAAGTTATCACCGGTTATCTCTGTACGTTGCTGATCGTGGGGTCTACCCACGTCTATACGCGGTTGAACTGATGTTGACTTGGTCTTCGCTGCACTTAGCCAAGCATTCGGTCTTGAAATACTTCTGCGCAGACGATCGTTCTGTCTATAGGCATGCTTCTGCGCAGCGTATGATGGAGCCCTGCTCCACTGACTATTCTGGTCAGCACTTATGGTCCTGCCATGCCAATCCATTATCTTGATTGTTTAACTTTGGGCCTGATCCAATTATGGATAACCCGGCCCAACGGGCCCACCTATCATCATAAGTCCCCCAGACTAGGGTGGACTGCTTCACAGCCGCCTTAGTCTGAAGCGCTTCAACTTCCGTTTTTAATGTATTGTGAAACGAGGGCAAGTCGCACCTGGTCATTATTGTAACTGTCAATTGAACCGTTGCGTCGCATCCACTTCTTGTCATATAATCACCCCTCTTGTCAATCAGCCCCACTATATCAAACCTTTGGAAACGCAATTCGTCAATGACAAGTAAGTCCCCTCTCTGTGTTATTCTTCTATTCTTTAAATCTTTATTTCGTTCATGAGTCTGAGAGCCGATACAGCTTCTAGTGATTCTATAGAAACGTTGTTCGAATCGCCCGAAAAAATCTCGATTGCCCTAGAAAGTGAAGAAGTGAGTTCTTCTAATCCCATTTCCAATCCTGAAACTGTGGTAGACATCAATCATCCCTCTTCTTCGATTGCCTTGAGAAATACCTCCACCTTTGGGGATAATCCTCTGTGTCTTTTGCCTTCTCACCTTCTTTCCCCAGGGATCTTTACTCCTACTTCCATCGTTAATCAATATCCAGAAGATCACACAGCCTTTTTAAGCACTTTAAAGAGAGAGATAAACCGATTTGATAAAACTAAGGCAATAATGGCTTGCCACGGTGTTGCTAGCAAGATGACCAAAACTGAAATGGCCAGCCTATTGAAGACCTATCGGATCCGCACTGAGCCTTTCGAAGTTGTTCTTCCCAAACCAACTGAGTATGCTTACAATCCTCCAATAGGTTTTTGTACGGTGTATACTGATCAGCTTCACAGTGGATTAAGATTCCCTCTTCCCCTAGGTGTGTAGAGATACTGAAGTATTATAAGTTAGGAGTTGGCCAAATCCATCCAAATAGCGTTAAATTCCTCATAGGTTTCATGATTTGGTGTCGTCTGAACACCACCCCCTTTTCTGTAAAGCTATTTAGGAATTTGACGTCACCAAAACCAAGCCTTAGAAACGGCGTCAAGAAAGGGACAGACCTTTTCTAGGTTAGACGGATCCTAACCGGCATTGTACCGGGTCAAATTGTAGTGATAAAGTGGTGAGTCAGGTGTCGAATCCTCAGGGAAAAAGTGGTAATTCTTTTAAGTGTGGTTAAACACCAAAGAGCTGCTATTAACTCGATCTAAACCGCAATTTTATAACACAGATTACTACTACTCTAACCAACATAAAATAAATGCGTAATTTAAAAGTTATTCTAATATAATATATATAGATATATAAATATATATAGATGTACATAAATAGTAAAATATATATATATATATATAAATATATAGATACCAATATATAGTTTATAGACTAGACTAGCCAAAGTATATGTAATCAATTTATTCGATCTTTTCAATTAATAGAATGTGTTCGATCTTCCTTTTTATTAGGTCCGATTGAGTAAATGAAACGGTGTACTCCTAATGTCAACAATTCCTCCTCACACGAGCGTATGAAATTGTCATATGTCAAATTGTCATCAGTCCAATGTCCACAACTGCCCCATGCTAAACTTAGTTAGTCAAAACATGTACCGAGTATAAATCTACCCCGGATAAAAGAGGTGATTCCATTTGTCAGATGGCCGATGTTATTCAAGAGGCTCCGGTTGTCAAGCGGATCGATTTAATACAAACGGTGCGGTTTCAATTAAAGCGTGATTTTAACATTATTAAGAACTCGAGTACAAAATTAATAAGATTTGTTTTACTAGGACAAATGCGCCCCCGGGTAGGAAATAGGATTCCGTTAATCGACGGCCAATTTTACCCTCCGGTTTTTCTATTTTTACTCATATCCCGACTTCTACGGTCGGTTCATCGTCGAGGTTATATGTGGTATTCATCATGATTGATTACTTCATTCCGAATATGTTATCGTTACGTAGCGAAATAGAAAAAGATTCATTTTAACTCAATTTTAATCAATTTTATTTTAACATCATTCTTTTAACGAAAAGATCGAAATAATACGATTACATAACTTTGGCTAGTTATTAGATTTAGCCTAATAACATTATAAAAACTAAAAAGAAGAAAATAACAAACACAAACATAATTATTATAGAAATTACCCGATTACAAGCCGTCGACTCGAAATCGTCTTTTCCCCAGGTATTCAACGATTTCAGCAACACCGAACCTTCGAGAATTTCCCGAGCATTACTACGATACTACTACTACTTTATTTATTTTGGCATAAGGCCTATTTACAAACTAAAGAAAAGAGGGGATAGAGAATATATATAGAATATGGTGTATATATATTGGTACACTCCCCGCAAATCCGAGGCTCCCATATATATAGACTTTCCTCCTTCCCGGACCGGTCCCGAAAATTGGCCGGATCGGTCCGGTGTAATGATGCCAATCATTACGGTTAGTTATAAGCATGTGAGCCCATGTTACCCTCTAATCATCACAGAGATCTTTGTGTAATTATATATATAATTATATATAATTACACAGTTAACTTCTAAAAATCGTAACTTGAATTCTCGATATCAGAATGACATAATCGAACTTCCGTTGAAAAGCTCGTTGAATTCTCTACAACTTCCATCAAGACCACTTCTTCAGAAAACGTATTCTCGATGAGCCATTTCCAATACGTGTCGTTTTCGGGATTTTGTTATTTAAAAAACGACTACCCACTTGACCATTTAAATTGAGTGATGCTTTATAACTCCCTTCCAACGACTTGAATTGACTTCAAAAAGTGTTTCTACTCGGGATTTCAGTTCATCTTAGGATTCTGCAATGAAATAAACACAAAATACCCGTGTAAAATAGACACAACACTCCGGTCACTAAAACCGGTACAAAAACTACAACTTTTTGCTATAAATACTAACTTTTACTACTAACTATACTAAACTATAAAGATTAATATTTCATACTAATTATATCATAATTTCATATATTTTATATAGAATTTGTCGATAAAACGTAATAAAATCACGTATATTTAATCATATAAAAGTCATACATCAACTACTCCCCACTTAGCTTTTGATCGTCCTCGAGCAAAAATAAGCGGTAACAGATAATATAATTGATCAGATTAAAATTTCAAAAGTAATATATATCGTCAATATTACAAACATATAATTTATAACTTTTATAGAAATTTAATAAGATATAAAGTTTATATAACTTAAATAAATTGAGTATCAAATGTTAATCAGATGGAAACCTGCATGCAATAATTCATAAATATAAATAAAATTTTAGAATTATTTTCTATCTCGATTATTACGAATTTCTGGAATCATTAACTAAGTCAGATAGAAGACACAATGGCTTATAATATATTAGGATAGGACATTGGTTAATCGAAAAGATAGAAAAGGAAATGAAAAAAAGAGGTAAGTCGTACGTACCTACGTCTTCACATTCTTGATAAAAAAACAATTCCGATTAGTAACATCCTTTTATTCCACTATTTTTCAGATTTTCTCTCTTCTTTTTCTTTTAAACATAAATATTAATATTAAGAACTAAAGCGTGGGTGTGTGTAGAAAAATCAAATTTTACAAGCATTGCTTCATCAAGATTGATCGGAGTACTACTCTTTCGATCTAAAATTACGAGTCCGGTTTCCTTAAACCCGTAATCATTCTTGAGATCTTTTGATTCGACTTATGCCTTCATTCCCAGCAGTAGGACATTTCGAGATAATACCCTAGCTGGACTTCTATCATCAGGCATTATTATTATTTATATATTGTCGATCAAAGATATGGAAGATACCTGATATTTGACTAATTCTGTGTAAAAATGGTGCCTTAATTCTTAATATAAATTTTTCATAGGACACTAACATATCTGAACTCATTGCCAAAATCAGCTATCTTGCAAGCGTCATGAGGTGAGAACATCTATATTAGAATCTATCTACCTATTCCAATCTCAGCATAACCATTTTTTCTCAACTCTTAACTCTTTTGTCATCATCTCCTCTCATAAGTACGTACAAACTCGAAGGATGTCAAAGAAATGTAGACCAAAACAAGCTAAGGGTCGGAAATTTCTAGTTAATCAAAATGGCTAAATTCCGAGTGAGGTCTTGATCACTCTTAAAAAACTGAGGTGGGGTCAAAAATTGGAATTTTTATTTAGGTAGGCTATTTGGCTATAGTTATATTTTTGTGGTGCCAAAAATCATCGTCCCTAGTTTTGATTCCAAATTCATAATTTATCTTGAAAAGAAATTTATCTAAAAATTTATTTTTAAATATAAAAATTACTTGAATAATTCCATAAAAGAAATATTTGACAAAAATTATTTAGTTATACATACTCAAAATCTTAATAAAATTTATAAAAGATATAAAACATATTCATAATATATCTAATATATTTTACCAAATCAAAAATTAATCTTTTCAAATTATATTATTTTTATTCATATATTAACTAACTTAAATCATTCAAGAAAAATTAAAACTAAGAAATAAGTAATTAAAGTACTAATTTATATGAAAAAGGTTATATTTTATAAATATTTTTAATTTTTTCGAAAAATTTAATGAAATTTTCAAACCTAACTCTACTCCCCACTTACGAAGTGGCATCGTCCCGATGTTCAATGAGTATGAAAAAGTAGGTTCGAAAATTAAATTAAAATTATAGATGATCGTTATAAACATCGATAACACGCGTATATTAAAAACAAACAATCATATATATATTAAACAAAAAGAAACTATTACAACTAAAAGATTCGAACTAAAACAAACTTACTAACTAACTTACTAACCTTAACCAACTTACTAACTTATTAAAGCAAACCAACCTTAAACAAACTTAAATAAAAACCAACAACAACTATCTCAAATAGTTGACGAACAACCCGGATTCTCCACTGGTAGCAATCCTCTACGATAATCACGAGACGGATATATCTCGTCAGAGGCAATTTCAGGGACTTCATTCAAATGAATACACAATCTTGAAATTAACCAGGCAAAAGGCATCGGCCTTCCATTATTATAACGTTCCACTGCAAAGTTTACTGCCGTCTTAAAAATCAAAATCCCCCAGTCCACATGAGCTCCGCTTATCAACGCAAACAACAAAAGTATCTCATTATCACTAACCCACGCAAAGTCACTAGTCGGATAGACTCGTGAGTTAATGAAGTGTTTCCATGCTCTCAGATGAGCAGGTAGAGCGGAAGTGGTAGAGTCGTAATTTTGATCGAACTCTGGAAACAAATACGGAAAAGCTTCCGTGACATAGTTGACAACGTTAAAGGAGTTCCCTAACGCCCATTGATATTCAAAATGAAGATTATGGATTTGATTGAAAATCGGTATTTCGTAAATATGATTGATAATATGAGGTGAAAAGTGAATAAGTGTACCACGAACGGATACAAGTTGTGACGGATCGACAGGACTGACAGTAGAGAGAGCGGAATAAAATTCCCTAACGATAGAAACATCAATCCTACCTCTTGGATTCCTTACAAATTTTCTCCAACCTCTATTCTGAATTAAATCCTTCCCTGACTGATCAATTTTTTCATAGTTGATACCCTTCTCAACTAAAATTGGAGAATTTGCAAACCTCGCATTCACCAATAAATTAACATTTGAAGCGCTAGACTCCGGGACAAAAACATCTAATGCCTCCGGATCGTATGAATTGACTGATGGTGATGACCGGTTTGACATTTTAGTTGAAACAGATGAAAATATTATAACAGATAGAAAGTTGAAAGCTACTCAGTGAATTTGCAATTTTTTTTTTACTCTCAGCTCTCTTTCCCTAAATGGACAAGTATTGAGAGTATACGTGGCTGCATATTAACACTCTCAATATGACTAAGCAGTTTTTTAACTCCCGGATCGGTCCTGAAACTGACCGGACCGGTCCTGGCTTTAAGATATTTTTACTGTGTGAAGGTTGTAAAATTCAAGTTCGCTTGTTTGTCTAATAGACTCAAGGCTATTTAAAACTTATAAAGATTAATAAAGATTATCTAAATGATACGGATAAACGATACACGAATTATATTTTTAAAAACGACATACGAAAATATTTTTTAGAAATTTTTTTTTTTTGATGAAATATTTAAATACTATTAAAAATGATTAAATTTACTATTATGACATAAAACGATTATGAAAACGAAAAACTATTAAATTAGCAAACTTAGTATTTAAGAAAGTTAAAATGCGGAAAATAAAATAAACAGACAGAAAATGTTTAAAACTAACAAAGTTGCTCAAAATCAAACAATGTCAACATCATCATCCTCAGCAGGGTAAACTGGATCATTCAAACTTGGAACCGATGACGTAACTGGCTGTGGAAACGTAGTCGTGGTCCGAACGGAACTGTCGAGACCTATCGAACTCATACTCGACGTCATCCTTGCAAAATCCGAAAATCCTCCCCAGCTAGATGTAACGACCCACGAGAACCCGTATAAAAGACACCACGACCACTAGACCGGCTTCCAAAAGGATTTGGCATATGATGAAAGCTCGAGATGGTGGGATAGGTGCTATCCAATACGGTAAAGTATATGGGTCGATTGACGGGCGGATAGGCGGTTTTATCGAAAGAAGGATTAAGATGCATCCGCTCATGTCTCAACATCCCTCTACGTAAATCATCACTCCACCGCATACTCGCTCGGCAAACAAAGCCATATTAGCTTTGTCCTCGGGCTACATCCGACACTAAAGATTGAAACAAATCGTATGTAATGGTGTTTGGGAGAGAAGTCTCGTCGTCGCTCGAAAAAGATGAAAATGCCGAAACGGGTGGAGGCGGTGGAGGTGCACTAAGTCTAACTATCGAGTCTATCGAACCCTCGGAGACCTCCTCGACTAGGGCCTATCGGGGACTCATCTCGCCATAGTTAACTTATCGTTAGATAGGAAAGGAACTCCCGATCTACGACATAAATCCGAAATAAAGCCAGGAAAGTACATGTGACTCCCCGCCTTGGCGTAACAATAAACTCGAAAACCCTTCTATACATAATTTTCCCCACATCCACCTTAATATCATGAATCATCGCCCAAGTAATGCATAAATCTTCTTTACCAAAGGCGGTGTGTTTGGTAGTGGGATAGAGAGTATGGCTCAAAAATCTTTTGATTGCCCTCGGATCTCTAAAACACTTCCCATAATTAAATCTCGTTGTCCACCCACTCTGCCGTAGCATCAAACTCCTCCGAGCTCTAGAGGCAACCGCTTCATACATAGCGGGATCATCTAATCTATAAACGGCTACGTAATCCTCTTCATCTAGAAAAACTTCTACCCCTAAAACAGCATTGATAAGTTCCGGACTAAAAGACACATTTCTAGATCTAAGGGGGATAGACTCTATCATACTATCCTCAGTGGGTGTCAAAGTAGACAGAACTGCATAAAACTCTGCCACTAAGGTAGTATTGATATCTCCTGTCCTCTGAGCTGCAAAATCCAACCATTGGCGTCTTGCAAAAATACGCCTAACTTCCTCTCCTAAGTCATCAAAATCTAAGCCTCTTTCCAACACAACTCCACATTTACTATAGATATTCTTATAAGCATTCTTAGCTTGAGGTGAAGCTGTAGCAGCAAAACTAACAGACTCTTCTTCCGGTGTTAAATCTTTAAGACCTACGACTGGTACTTCTATTGGAATATTAGGCTTTCGTTTCTTAGAGATTTTGCGACTAGATGAGGCCATTCTACGAATTTTGGAATAACAAAAACAACACAAATAAAATGTCACAACACACTTAAAAATCAAAAAAGTTGTTATAAATCTAAAAAATTATAAAAATCATGAAATTGATAACTAGAGTAAACAAATTATACCTTATAGTGAACAAAACGGTGAAAAGTGACCGGAAAAGTCGTAGAAGCCACCGGGATGAAATGGAGCTTGTGTTCGATCTTTTTCGAATTTTTCACTTGTGTTGAAGAGAGGAGAGTAAAATAGGAAAAATATATGTAATGGTATAGTGTAATTTGTATTTTTGAAGAGAAAAAAAAATTTTTTGGGGATGGTGGTGATGGTGCGGCTGCTGTTTGAAGAAAAGAGGAGAAATGAAGAAGAAAGAAAGGTCCCGTCCTTTTAGGTTAAATCGATCCCGGACCGGTCCTGGATAAGGGCCGGATCGGTCCATGTGAAATTTTTATGATTTTTCGAAATTTATTTAATTTTTTTTTTTTTGGATTTTTGATATAAAACTTATAAAACTCAATAAAAACTTAACAAAACTAAAAAATAAAATTTATAAATTTTATAACAATTTCTCAAAATTTATAAAATATTTATAAAACTTATTTAAAAGTTTATAAAAATTCAATAAATTTTTATTAATTCTTATAAAATATCTAAAAACTAAAAAAACTTTTTATAAAACTTTTATAAAACTCCTTAATTTTATAAAGATCCAATTTTATAAAATTTTCAAAGTTATGCAAAAAAAAATTTATAAAACTAAAAACAATAAAAGACTTGAACTTACGGGGTTTCTAATTCTTCAATTTCTATAAACTCCGATTTCTAACATACCGTTCAAGCAAACTAAATCGTAGAAACGTAGCGTTTGAATTAAGTCTTGGAATTCCATCGGGATTTTCGGTTAACCACCTAATCGTTCCCTTCTTAATTACATTCAAACACTCACTCTGAGATTGAGTTATATTTTTCCCACATTGCCCACTTGTGTTCAATCTTTCCCACGGATTACGCACTTCCTTAAAAACTTAGCCCTTCTCTTTATCGAGCTTCTCGACGTACCATTACAAACTTCTTTCAATTTTTTCTCTCTCAACAATTGCTTGTTCTTTCCAAAAACTAAGGCTTCTATAGTAAAAGCAATATCCCTATCAAAACCTAAATTTAAAAGTAAAACAAAAATTCCTAATCTATCTAAAAGAGACATCCAGTTCTTTTACGTCTATCCGGTAAAAGACGAAACTAGTTTAGACATATAAAAGTAAAAATAAAACCTGGTAATGTGATACTTTCGACTTTTCGCAGTATAACCTTGCTTTTTTAGTCTTTTGGAGGGTCGATCAAGCAACATCACTTCATTTATGAGAGAGACTTCTTCACCTTCCGAAATAGCTTCACCCCTGTGACCATTGGCTATAAAAGTTGTATTCCCATCGGTTAGTTCAACAATGACTCGCATTTATAAACTCGTGTTACTTTAAATGGTCCTGTCCATCTTGATTTAAGCTTTCCTGGAAACAACTTGAAACATGAATTGTACAATAACACTCGATCACCTACATGGAACTCACGACTATACATTCTCTTATCATGGAAGGATTTCGTGCGTTCCTTGTAGATTCGAGCATTTTCATATGAATCAAGGCAAAATTCTTCTAATTCTGTTAATTGAAGTAATCTATGATCACCGACTTGACCTTAGGATCGAAATTCAGAAATCTAATAGCCCAGAAGGCTCGGTGTTCTAACTCTACTGGGAGATGACAAGATTTACCAAAGACTAATTTGTAGGGAGAACGACCAATTGGAGTTTTAAAAGCTGTTCTATATGCCCATAACGCATCATCTAGTCTAAGCGCCCGCTTTTACGGTTTGAGTCCACTTGTTTTTTCTATGATTCTTTTAATCTCTCTATTCGACACCTCTACACGACCACCGGTTTGCGGATGATAAGGTGTTCCTAACTTATGCGTTACACCATATTTTTCAATTAACTTAGTAAATGGTCGATTGCAAAAGTGTGACCCTCATCGTAATGATCGCCCTTGGAATGCCATATCTAGTGAATATGTTCTTTTTAAGGAATCGTATGACAACCTTGGTATCATTAGTGGGAAGAGCTTCGGCTTCTACCCATTTCGAGACATAATCTACCATTACAAGAATAAATCTTTTTCCAAATGATATAGGGAAGGTCCCATGAAATCTATACCCCAAACATCAAATAACTCACATTCTAAAATAGGTTGCATAGGCATTTCATGTTTTTTCGAGATATTTCCCCATTTTTGACATGATTCACAAGATTTAACATATGTATACGCATCTCTATAAAGTGTAGGCCAATAAAAACCACATTGCAAGACTTTAAAAGCGAGTTTTCCAACCTCCATGATGACCTCCGCCTCACGATCATGACGAACGATAAAACACTTAAAATTTCATTATCGGGCACACATTTTTCGATTATCCCATCCGAACATTTACGGAAAAGGTCTCGGTTCCTCCCGGTAATAAAATTTTAAGTCATAAAAGAACTTCTTTTTTCGTTGCCAAGTCCAATGAGACGGAATGTAATCACGAGTTAAGTAGTTAATGATATCTCAAAACCAAGGTGAATTTTCCTTAGACGGAATTCTTTTCTTTAATAAGCGCATGGTTGAAGGAGTATCGATTCTAAACGAGTTGTTCATCGGGGAAATGAATCTTTAATTTCATTTCCTATCTCTTCATCGATTTCCATTCTACTTAGATGATCCGCTACTACATTCTCACTTCCTTTTTTATCTTTAATCTCAATATCAAATTCTTGAAGTAGGAGAATCCATCTAAGAAGACGTGGTTTTGCATCTTTCTTACTCGGTAAATATTTCAATCTTTGAATGGTCCGTATAAACTATTACCTTAGAGCCAACAATATACGATCTAAACTTATCTAAGGCAAAAATAACAGCCAACAGTTCTTTTTCTGTAGTTCCATAGTTCAGTTGAGCTGCATTTAATGTATGTGATGCATAGTAAATAGCTTTGAGAATTCTATTATATCTTTGACCTAAAACAGCTCCTACAGCTAAATCGCTTGCATCACACATAATCTCAAAAGGTAAATCCCAGTCTGGTGCTAACAATACTGGTGCAGTAATCAACTTCGCTTTCAGGGTCTTAAATGCTTCCATACATTTACTATCAAAATTAAAAGGTACTTCTTTTTCAAGCAAATGACTTAGAGGTTTTGCTATCTTTGAAAAATCTGCAATAAATCTCCTATAAAATCCTGCATGTCCAAGAAATCCTCTTAACGTTCTTAGATTAACTGGTGGAGGCAATTTCTCGATTACCTCGACTTTAGCTTTATCAACTTCGATTCCTACTTCAGAGATTCTATGACCTAGTACAATTCCTTCTGATACCATCAAATGACATTTTTCCCAATTAAGCACTAAATTGGTATCCTCACAGCGTTGTAACACTCGTTCTAAGTGTAACAAACAGCCATTAAAAGAGTCTCCGTAAACACTAAAGTCGTCCATAAAAATTTCTAAGAATTTCTCAACCATATCAGAAAATATAGACATCATACATCTTTGAAACGTAGCAGGAGCATTACATAAACCAAACGGCATTCTTTTATACGCGAAAGTTCCATAAGGACAAGTGAAAGTAGTCTTTTCCCTATCTCCTGCTGCAATGAAAATCTGTAAATATCCTGAATAACCATCTAAGAAACAATAATACTTATGTCCACTTAAACGCTCCAACATTTGCACTATGAATGGAAGTGGATGGTGATCTTTCTTAGTATGATCATTTAGTTTTCTAAAATCAATGCACATTCGATATCCTGTAATTTCCCTTGTTGGAATCCATTCATTCTTATCATTCTCTTTCACTGTGAAACCTCCTTTCTTTGGTACAACTTGAGTTGGACTTACCCATTAACTATCCGATATAGGAAAAATTATTCCCATTTCTAATAGCTTAATAACCTCTTTCTTAACGATTAACTGCAAATTTGGGTTGAGGCGGCGTTGCGGTTGAATACAAGGTTTAGCATCTTCTTTTAGAATTATCTTATGAACACATATCTCGTGGCTAATACCTCGAATATCGGCATTGTCCATCCAAAAGCTTTCTTATGCTTTTTCAATATTCCTAGTAATTGATCTTCTTGTTGCTCCGTTAAAGTTGATGAAATAATAACTCGGTAATAGATTATCAATTTCAAGAAAAGCATATTTCGATTTAAAGGTAACGGTTTCAATTCCAGATTCTTCGGCGGATCTTCTATTGACGATTTAAGAGCGGTCCTTCTAGTTCTAACTCCAAATACTTATGCCATGGTGGTTTAAAAGTAAAAGCGCCTTCATTTAGAGTTAAGATTATCTCTTTCATTTCAATGTCTTCCTCATCTTCTTTATAGATAGATAGAGTTAAGCATTCTTCTAATCTGTCTTCAAAAGTTGGTAAGCGATTATCATAGACAGGAATGAATATCTTCTATAAAAGAACATGATTCGGTGATGTATATTGATGGTTCATAGCTTTGAAAATATTGAAAGCAACTTCATCTTCATTGACTCTCAAAATTAATTCTCCTTTCTGAACATCGATTAAAGTTCTCCCTGTAGCTAGAAATGGACGTCCTAAGATAAGTGGCGCTGAAAATCCTTCTTCTATTTCCATAACTACAAAGTCTACTGGAAAATAGAACTTGTCTACCTTAACCAATATGTCCTCAATTATTCCTTTAGGGTACTTAATCGATCTATCTGCCATTTGAAGAGTCATTTCAGTCTTAGTAAGCTTTCCTATGCCTAGCTTTCTATAATCCTCATAAGACATGAGATTTATACTAGCTCTAAGATCACATAAGACCTTTTTAAACAGAAATCCTCCAATTTCACATGGAATGGTAAAACTTCCAGGATCTTTCAGTTTAGGTGGTAACTTATGCTGCAAAATTGCAGAACATTCTTCATTTAGGCATATATTCTCATATTCCTCTAATTTTTTCTTATTTGATAGAATATCTTTCAAAAACTTTCCATAGGCAGGCATATTTATCAGAGCTTCGATAACAGGGATATTAACATGAATATGACGAAAAGTATCAAGGAAACGAGCATACTTCTGATCAGTCTTAATCTTTTTAATTTGATCTTTAGGAGGAAAAGGTAAAGATTCTAAATCTATAACCTTTGGTTCGAAGTCATTCTCTCTTTTCCTTTATCCTTAAAGCGTTGAGTATTACTTGATCGCCATGTTTCGGGTTCTTGAATTTTTTCTTTTAATTTGTTCCCCGAATCAATCTCTACTTCGAGACTCCTTCGCTTTTTCTGTTTTTCATCCTTGTTTTCTTTATTTTCTATTCTAACATGTTCCTTAAATAGATTCCTTAAATCTTTATCCATGGGATCTTTCAAAATTCTAGGGATTTTTACCCATTTTTCACCTTCATTTTCGGGTTCCAAACTTCTATTCCTTTTCAAGAAATTCTCTATGATTTCTTCTTCCTCATCGAAGTAAAGTCAAGTTCATCTTTAGTCTCTTCATTTTTATCTAAATCATTTTCTACTTCATTATTCCCGAAGTTTTCTACTCCATTACTACCGTAGAGTTTCCTACTTCTCGTAACTACAACATTTACCTCTCTTGGGTTTCTTTCGGTATTACTTGGTAATCCTCCGGAGGTCTACTCGTTGTTACGTTCACCTTCCCTACTCAAATGATCTTTCATATTCCTTAATGAAGCTTCTATCGTTCTCATTTCGGTATCATGTCCATTCATAGATGTTTTCATTGAACTCATATCCTTACTGACTGAACCTATAGAAGTCATCATTGTTTCCATATTCTTAGCTTGAGTAGATACTACACCCATCATATTTTCCATCAGTTTTTCCCATTTTTCAACCCTTCGCAGATTGAGTTGAACTCGAGTTCTTGGTATACTTTGAGTGGTATGTTGAGGATAGGATCTTGGTAATGATTGTAAATTCTGATTAGATGTATTTCCTTGATAAACTTGATTATTATTCATATTCTTATACTGAACTGGATACGGCGGTTGTCCTGGCTTACTAGGGTTTTCTGACCATCTAAAAGTTGGGTGATCTCTTCTAATAGCATTAAACGAGTTTGAATATGCATTGTTCAAATTCCTATGTTGCTGAAGAAAACTCACCTCCTCTCTTGAATATCCTGTTGGTTCTTCTATCCCTAATGACACATTATCATGATTTGAGTATTCAGTTGGCATACTATTTTCTGAATTTTTATTCTTACCTTGTTGTAATCCATCAAACTTTCTACTCAAATTCTCCAAGTGTGCTAGAACTTCCGTGTTTGACGTACATTCTCCTGCAAAAGCTACTTTTCTAGTGCTAGAACCGGTTTCCCACATTCTGTTATTTTTGGAAATCTTTTCTATAGCATCGTAAACTATTTGAGCTTCACTCATCATTAACGAACCACCACATGCATGATCTACATCTGCACGTGAATCCTTTCTTAGTTTACGACAGAAAAGTTGAATTTGCATATCTAAAGAATAACCATGATCGGGACAAGCTCTTAACAATTTTTTAAACCTTTCCCGAGGCATTCCCAAGTGTTTCTTCGGATCCTTGTCTAAAGTTAGCAACCTTGACCTTTAATTCCAAATTCCGTCCTGGAGTGAAATATTGTTTCGAAATTCGGTTTGAATATCCTCCCAACTAGTTAACGAGTGGTGTGGAAGAGACATAAACCAATCTCGGGCTCGTCCTTTTAGAGAAAAAGGAAACATAGTCATCCTTGTTAATTCCTTATGAGCACCTTGACTTTTGGTTTGTATTGCACGAGTTCTTCAAATAGATAGAGATGATGATGTGGATCTTCATCATCTTCTCCTAGAAATTGGGCTCTTGCGTCAATTAAACCAAAAAGATGAGACTTAATTTCGAAATTATTCGCTCCTTCATTAGGTAAAAGTATGGGATTATTAGTCTGGTTTGTCCTAACAGTTTGATCACAGATAGGTCTTGGGTTTGGTGGATTGTTACGATTATTCTGGTTCCGATCTTGATTGTTCCTATTATTCTGATTATTATTAGGGTTAACAGGGTTTTGGCCATGCCCTAAAGCATGATCTAGCCTCTGTTCGTTTGTTTCATCACTAGTTTCAGCCATTTCTTTATTTTTATTAGAAGATGATTCCGTTGGAGATTTTCCAAGGAGTCCTAAGATGGTTTGACCACGTTTACTCTCTATCCGCAACTGCCTTTCGTAAGCGTTTATATCAGGCTTATAAGGAGTAAGTGAGGCTTTACCGCTTCTGGTCATCAACTAACGAAAATAGAAAAATGCTCGAGTTTTAAAGAAGAAGAAAATTGGTACTAAAAGAAAGTAGATACCAACGAAAAATAAAAAAAGAAATGTGATAAGAAGAGTGTTGGTTTATCCTCGAGAATTTTTAAGCTAATACAAGTAGTAACCATAGACACAAAAAAAAATAGCGACTTTGTTCCCCGGCAACGGCGCCAGAAAGCTGACGTCACCAAAACCAAGCCTTAGAAACGGCGTCAAGAAAGGGACAGACCTTTTCTAGGTTAGACGGATCCTAACCGGCAGTGTACCGGGTCAAATTGTAGTGATAAAGTGGTGAGTCAGGTGTCGAATCCTCAGGGAAAAAGTGGTAATTCTTTTAAGTGTGGTTAAACACCAAAGAGCTGCTATTAACTCGATCTAAACCGCAATTTTATAACACAGATTACTACTACTCTAACCAACATAAAATAAATGCGTAATTTAAAAGTTATTCTAATATAATATATATAGATATATAAATATATATAGATGTACATAAATAGTAAAATATATATATATATATAAATATATAGATACCAATATATAGTTTATAGACTAGACTAGCCAAAGTATATGTAATCAATTTATTCGATCTTTTCAATTAATAGAATGTGTTCGATCTTCCTTTTTATTAGGTCCAATTGAGTAAATGAAACGGTGTACTCCTAATGTCAACAATTCCTCCTCACACGAGCGTATGAAATTGTCATATGTCAAATTGTCATCGGTCCAATGTCCACAACCGCCCCATCCTAAACTTAGTTAGTCAAAACAGTACCGAGTATAAATCTACCCCGGATAAAAGAGGTGATTCCATTTGTCGGATGGCCGATGTTATTCAAGAGGCTCCGGTTGTCAAGCGGATCGATTTAATACAAACGGTGTAGTTTCAATTAAAGTTTGTGATTTTAACATTATTAAGATCTCGAGTACAAAATTAATAAGATTTGTTTTACTAGGACAAATGCGCCCCCGGAGTAGGAAATAGGATTCCGTTAATCGGACGGCCAATTTTACCCTCCGGTTTTTCTATTTTTACTCATATCCCGACTTCTCCGGTCGGTTCATCGTCGAGTTATATGTGGTATTCATCATGATTGATTACTTCATTCCGAATATGTTATCGTTACGTAGCGAAATAGAAAAAGATTCATTTTAACTCAATTTTAATCAATTTTATTTTAACATCATTCTTTTAACGACAAGATCGAAATAATACGATTACATAACTTTGGCTAGTTATTAGATTTAGCCTAATAACATTATAAAAACTAAAAAGAAGAAAATAACAAACACAAACATAATTATTATAGAAATTACCCGATTACAAGCTGGCGACTCGAAATCGTCTTTTCCCGGGTATTCAACGATTTCAAAGCAACACCGAACCTTCGAGAATTTCCCGAGCATTACTACGATACTACTACTACTTTATTTATTTTGGCATAAGGCCTATTTACAAACTAAAGAAAAGAGGGGATAGAGAATATATATAGAATATGGTGTATATATATTGGTACACTCCCCGCAAATGCCGAGGCTCCCATATATATAGACTTTCCTCCTTCCCGGACCGGTCCGAAAATTGGCCGGATCGGTCCGGTGTAATGATGACAATCATTACGGTTAGTTATAAGCATGTGAGCCCATGTTACCCTCTAATCATCACGGATCTTTGTGTAATTATATATATAATTATATATAATTACACGAGTTAACTTCTAAAAATCGTAACTTGAATTCTCGATATCAGAATGACATAATCGAACTTCCGTTGAAAAGCTCGTTGTATTCTCTACAACTTCCATCAAGACCACTTCTTCAGAAAACGTATTCTCGATGAGCCATTTCCAATACGTGTCGTTTTCGGGATTTTGTTATTTAAAAAACGACTACCCACTTGACCATTTAAATTGAGTGATGCTTTATAACTCCCTTCCAACGACTTGAATTGACTTCAAAAAGTGTTTCTACTCGGGATTTCGAGTTCATCTTAGGATTACGCAATGAAATAAACACAAAATACCCGTGTAAAATAGACACAACACTCCGGTCACTAAAACCGGTACAAAAACTACAACTTTTTACTATAAATACTAACTTTTACTACTAACTATACTAAACTATAAAGATTAATATTTCATACTAATTATATCATAATTTCATATATTTTATATAGAATTTGTCGATAAAACGTAATAAAATCACGTATATTTAATCATATAAAAGTCATACATCAGAATTTCTACCAGGTCAAATTGACACAGGGGAGTGGGGGAGGGTACCATTTTTGTCGTAAGGCCAGTGCTCCGATTATCCCTATAACTGGCAAAGATAAGACCAAGAAGAAGTGGCAAGAACACTTCTTCTTTGTGAAGCACAATTCGGATGCCACTTTAGGGCGGTGGAATACCGCTTCCATGAAGGATAAGTTGGAAGACTTCATTGATGCTACACTGTCTCAATATCTTGTTAGTAACAAGATTTCCCTTAGCTTAGACTTCATAAGTTGTGCCCTGATAGATGCTGCTCAGCTTCAGACTGAAGGGCCTGTTGGCTACGTGGAATTCTCCAAGAAACAGTATAGAAAATGTATGTTTGTACTTACATTTTGTTTTGATTTTTTGATTATAGCTTGATTATCTCCTTCTTCTTGTAGTGGCCAATGTAGATGACCTGATCAGTATCGACATTGATGAGGAGGAGGAGACAGAACAGATGATAGAAGATTCTGAGCGGACCTTGTCCGTTATTCAAGAAGGTGGTGAAGTTTCTGGTCAGCAAGAAGATGCAGAGATAGGAACTGGATCCGGTACTGCTGTTGTTAAGGGTGAATTTATACGATTTATAACGCTATATTCTATGGTATTTTCCCCCGTATTTGTATTGATTTGCATAAGGAACGAGTGTTTAACGGAAATATTCAGTAAATGAGGTTTTAAATAAGTTATTTGCAATATTTGTTAATTTTGGTGTTAAATTGTGATTTTATGGTTATTTGGACATTATTACATTTTGTGATGTTTTTATGTGTTATAGATACATGTTTGAGGCTCAAAAGATGATCAAAAGTTGATTAAGTTCGAGCTAATTGATGATAAAAGAGATAATGAAGGAATGAGATAGAGAAAAAAGAGATAAAGATCAAGAAATCAAAATTCGATCCAAATTTGGACGAGCGTCCGAGTCCGGTCCGAGTGGACGGGCGTTTGATAGAGAAGACGGACGGGTCCGGTGGTGCGATTTGGATACGAGAGTTTGGACGCCGTACGAACGGGCGTACGGCGGTCCGGATCTATCCGGACGGGCGTTCACTAGAGCGGACGAGCGTCCGTCGGCCGACTTAGTGAAACCGACTCAAAACTCTATATATAGCAGCTGTTTTCTCCACATATGATATACCATATATTCATTATTCGAAACCCTAAAACCTAGGGGCGGCTTTAGGCTGCGTTTTTCTTCCTTTTATTCCAGCTTTATGCACTTTAGATCTAGATTAAATTAGCTACTTTTTATGCACTGTTTCTGCAATTTTGAGTTGCTGAGGATGTTCAAAAGCTAAAAGCTTCATCAAACGAGTATTGTGAAGCCATGCAACAACTGTTGATTTCGTTTTCATCGATTATACTGTGAGTTTTTATTAAAGGTTGTTTCTTTATTCATGTCTATTATGTTTAATTGCTCTTATATCGGAAGATATGCATGTGTCGATTGTTTATTGTTGATGGAAATCTCTATAAACCTTAGATCACCATGAATAGGAATAGTATTTGAATCTATCTTAATGGAAGTTAATAGGTTTAATTGCTAGATTATAAACATAAAGTTTACACCTTTGGTTAGAAAACGCGTTAATCTTGCATTGGAAGATAATGGATTAATAGATGAACTTTCTAAGGAATTAGGGTTCATATTTAGATAAGGTAAATCACAACTTAGATAAAAACCACAATATAATCGAGATAGGAAATCAATGCTTGTTGGATAGGTGGATCAATCCTCGTTTGTTCGTTAAACATTTAATTTAAATCCTTAAAAACTTGAATTTGTTTAGTTAGTTTACTTTTATTTGCATCTTAGATTAGTTTAGTTAAAGGTTCGCAACCCGTATTCTTCCTAGCTTTGGACTATATCCTCTGTCTAGTTTTATTTTCTGTTTTGTTCTATTTTATTCACTGTTTAGATTAGTTTCGTGACATAGTTTAGGTTAGACAAAAACTAGGAATCACAATTGTTCAGTTCCCCGTACGATCGACCCGGCATTAACCACTATTACTACGATCCTTATACTTGAGGTTAACCGGATTATTACTTGTTTGTTTTGTGTTAATAAATTCCGTGACAGCTGTGCAGGAAACAATTGGATCTGGTGCATCTGTGCAGGAAACAATCCCCATTGCTAATCCTTCTGACCAGAATATTCTGAGCACGGTTAACCTTGTGGATTTGACAATTGAAGAAGATCTCCCCAGTGGTCAAACTACTGGTTTGGATGCAGTTCCCCTCAGGACCGTTTCCCAAAGGCAGAAGAAGAGGCATAGATCCACCCCCTCTGGCAGCTGTGGGAGCGATTCCTCTTTCAACTTTGAGGACATGACTGCTGATGATTTTGCAGACTCTGTAAGTGGTCTTTCATAAAGTTTTCATTTTTCCTTTCATTTCATTTGGCTCTAAGTCATTGTCTTTTGTAGTGTTACCGCCTGGGTAAGGCCTTGCATAAGAAAACTACTAGCATGGCCAAAGACATTTCTGCTATGCAACACAAAGTGATCCAGTTGGACGAGGCCAATGCTAAGGTGGCCAGTTTGGAAAGATCCAACCATGAGGCCAATGCTAAGGTGGCCAGTTTGGAAGAAGCCAATCTCGCTGCTCATCTGGAGATTGAGAAATTGAAATCTGATCTTGCCAAAGCTGAGGGTTTGATCTTCACTCAGGAGGAACATTTGAACTTAAGAGATCAGCGGCTGGCGAAGCTGAATGAGGAGCATCTACAACATTTTGCCACTGTCAAGAAGATGAAGGCCGATTTTGATGAAACCTTGAGGCAGATGGAGGAAGTTCCTGTTCAGAACATTGTCCAGAAAGTTATTGTAGGGTATAAAGCTGCTCCTGAGACCCTTGAGGAGATCCAAATCATCTTGGCTCCTGCTCTGCGTAGAGGATACACCCTTGGTGTTGATGAGGCTAAACCGGCCGACTTAGTGATTAGTACTTTGCCTAATCATAAGTTATATGATAAGAAAGCAGGTGATATTTTCACGAAGCGGTATGACGAGTACAAGAGTGGGGAGGACATTGTCCACAAATATGCTAAGAAGAAACCTGCTCAGCCTTCTACTACTGCTTCTGCCCAGCCTTCTGATGCTCCATCTTCTTAATTTATGCCTTCTTGAAAACTTTGGAATGTTGCTGCCTTTTCGAGCAGCTTTTGATGTAATAACTCTGTTTGTAATAACCTTTGAATATGATTTTCTTTATTTAGAGCATTGACTTTGATATTCTCTGTTTAGAGTATTGTCTTCTTGTTGCGCTGCAAAGAAGTTAGGATTTTTTATCCTTAGTTTCTTTATTCTTATTGTATATGTTGCATAGAACATTAATATTATCTGCTCAGGATATTCTTGCTCTGCACGTTTAACACTTGTGTTTTTTATGTGGGTCCTTTGCCCAGAATGCCCTTGCTCTGCAAGTTTGGCATTACAATTTTTAAGTGGGGATTCTGCCCAGAATGCCCTTGCTCAGCAAGTTTGGCACTTACATTTTTTAAATGGGAATTCTGCCCAGAATGCCTTTGCACTGCAAGTTTGGCACTTACATTTTTTAAATGGGATTTCTGCTCAGAACGCCCTTGCACTGCAAGTTTGGCACTTACATTTTTCAAGTGGGACTTCTGCCTTAAATGCCCTTGCCCTGCAAGTTTGGCACTTACCTCTTCTTGTGCAGCCACGTTCTGTTTTTAGTTTCGTGTTTCAACACAAGTTAAAATATCACATAATAATCACAGAATTAACAGAGATTTATATTCAAGATAGCATTATTCAAGTAAATGAAATTACTTTACGGAAAAAATTTCTTTAAATGAACAGCATTCCAACTTCTAGGAAAAGTTTTGCCAGAGGCATTAGCTAGTTGATAAGATCCTTTTCCATGCACTTTGATAATTTTATAAGGACCTTCTCAGTTTGGGTCTAGCTTTCCAGTAGGGCCTTGCTTACTGGCGTCGTTTCGCCTCAGTACTAAATCGCCTTCCTTAAAATACGTACCTCTAACTTTGGAGTTGTAGTATTGGGCAACTTTCTGCTTGTACTTGGCCATCTGTAACAATGCAATGTCGCGTTTATGTTCCAGTTCATCTTTGACATGCAGCATGTCTACTTCCTGTTTTTCTGGACAGTAAAATTCTGCCCTGGGAGATTTATGTCCAATCTCTGCTGGTATCACCGCTTCGCATCCATATGCTAAGGAATATGGAGTTTCCTGTGTAGCAGCATTTGGAGTGGTTCTATATGCCCACAGGATATTTGGAAGATGGTCCACCCAATGAGATCCCTCTTGTTCCAACCTTTTCTTCAGTCCCTATTTTATCTGCCTGTTGGTCTGCTCTACCTGCCCATTGGCTTGAGGATAGGCCACTGATGTAAAATGTTGAGAGATTCCTAGGTTTGTGCACCAAGTCTGCACTCCTTGATCTTCAAATTGTGTGCCATTATCAGAGATGAGGATTTTAGGAATTCCATATCTGCATAGAATGTTCTTCCACAAGAACTTCTGTATTTGGTTGGCAGTAATAGTGGTTAAAGGTTCAGCTTCTGATATGCATCATCTTTCCAACGATTCATCTTTGGACAGAAACGACCCACTCACTTTTCAAGCTGGTCCGATGACAAGGTCACAAACTAAGAAATTGGATGCAGCATTAAAGCAACTCGTTTTGGGCTCATTCAAAGATCATATTGGGCTTAACAAGGAGGAAGATTCAGCCATTTATGGTATATGGACTTGTGATTGGGGTTGATGGACTTTGGAATCATAAGATCAGATTTTGGGCTAAGTTTTGGATCATATGAATAATAAGCCCAAAAATATAAATATTTATATTTTATTTAAGCTAAATAAATCTGAAAAATACTACTCAAAATGGCGCCACTTTTAGCATTGGAGAAACTAGGTACATTGTATTTGGAGCATTAATGATTCAGCATTGTACATTGTACTTAGTTGAAGCATTCATGGATGATCTTGTTTTCCCAAATGGCGCCAACATTGGAAGGAGTTTCTAGGAAGTCCTTTCTTATTTCTAGGTAGTCTTTAATGTTAATTCATGTATCTCAATTCAGAATTCAGCCTATAAAAGGCGTGGCATCTTCATTGTAAATTGAAGATTTCGACTTTGAGTGAATTATATAAAAATATTGTGAGTTTATCTTGTTACCTTGTTGATTAGGTAATTTGATTGACTGGAGAATTTATCAAGGATTTGAGCAATCCTTGTGCGGCGTTCTCAACTTAGTTTTTCGAAGTGTTGATTCCGAGAAAAACTAAGTCCTTGCTCGTTGTTTTTCCTTCTTTCTTCTTCATTTCCTTCGTATTTTCTTCATTGCATCCTTAATCTAGATCCCAAACCGTATCAATTGGTATCAGAGAAAACTTGGGATTAAGGTTGCAAATACCCAATTTTTTTTTCTTTTCTTCTTTATTTCGTTTTCTATACTTACAAAAAAAAACAAACACCAAACTGCCATCTTTTTTTCTCTTAAATATCAAGTGTTACTACTCTTTTATCCATTGTTACTACTTTATTTTGCTGTTCTTTAGATATAAATAAATAAATAAAAAAAAGATTCAGGTCCTGCAATTATAAAAATAAAAAAAAAAGTGAAAAAAAAATAAATAAAAAAAAGAGTAGAACATCAATCTTTTTCCTTCAAGTTCAACACATCCATCCTTCTTCCTATTTTCTATTCTACATCACATTCAATCCTTAACTCCTAAATCGACTTTGTTGAGAATTGCCCACTTTTGCTCATTTTTTTGATTTATTTGACGGCTGTCATTTACCTACAACAAGACGAGAGGGTGAGTGATAAACACGAGTGATTGGTGAGGATTTTATAATGGCAGAACATGAACAAAACGAGACTCCTTTGGCAGGACAATGGCGTTTACATTCTGAAGCCCTTCATCGAGAGATGACAACACGTTTTGAGGAATTGCAACAAACCATTGCTGATCAAATGGCCGAACAATTTCGTGAACTTGGCCTAGGAAATGGAAGAGGTGGCAGTCGTGGAAGAGGAAATAGAGGACGTGGTCGTGGTCATAATGGAGGACGTGGAGCTGAATTGAATAGTGATATCGAAGATGACTATGAACAGCCATATTATCACGATGTTCCGGATGATAACTTGCCAGGTTTAAAATACAAAATTCCTTCCTTTGATGGCAAAGCTGATCCCGGAAAGTATTTGGCGTGGGAAATGAAAATGAACCAAATTTTCTCGGTTCATAATTATAGTGATGCAAAGAAGGCAAAGATTGCTACGTTGGAGTTTACGGACTATGCAATGAGCTGGTGGCATAGTTTTCAAGAGAATAGACGTCGCCGGGGTGAACCACCTATTACTAGTTGGACACTTCTAACGGAACACATGCGGATGAAATGGGTCCCGAATCACTATTTTCGAGACCAAGGATTCAAGCTTCAAAGCAATTAACACAAGCGGGTAAATCGTGGAAGAATTTCATGAGGAGATGCAATCCACTATAGTTCGAGCAAACATCCATGAGCCCGAGGATGTTACAATGCAGCGGTTTCTTTGTGGATTACGAGATGATATAGCGGGACAAGTGGAGTTACAAAATTATCAATCTTTATCGGATATGGTAAACGGTGCTCTTATGGTTGAAAGGCGGCTGAAAGCAAGGCGTGAGGAACGTAACAAAGCTAATAAACCATTTGGCTACCGTAGCTCTTTTACACCATCTTTTCAACAAGGTGGAACTACAATTGATGATCCAAAAAAGATTGAAGGTGGTGGACGACCTAATGTCCATACAAACAAGTTAAATGAGATTTTGAGTCCTAATAAAGGTCCCAAGGCTGATGTGGGATGTTCTCGAGACATTGATTGCTTTAAGTGCAAGGGTAAAGGACATTATGCAGCAAATTGTCCTAACAAACGCACCATGACTATTGTGGGACAACCTTTACCAAGCGAGGACTATGAATCACATTCGGAGAATGAAGAAACTGAGGATCCAGCCGAGTTGCAAGGAATTACTTCTAACGCACTTGTTACCAATGATTATGGCGCATGCTATGTGATTCGGAAGACTTTGGCTGTTCACTCAAAGTTGGATGAATCCATTCACCGGGAGAACATCTTTCAGTCAACATGTAGAATTGGAGGGCGTACATGCAATTATATAGTTGATTCCGGGAGTTGCGCCAATTTGGTAAGCCATCAACTTGTCCATGACTTTAATATTCTTTGTTTTACCACATCCCCACCCGTATAATTTGCAATGGATGAATGATGAGGCTGATGTGCGTGTGGCTGCTCAAGCTTTTGTTAAATTTCGCGTGGGAAAGTTGGTTGATGAAGTTTTATGCGATGTTGTACCGTTATTTGTAACTCATTTACTTTTGGGGAGACCATGGCAATATGACCGGGCTGCGATATATAATGGTCGTTTGAATACTTGGACTATCACTTTAAATGGCGCTAAGGTTACTTTGCATCCCATGACACTGTTCAAGTTCATTACGAACATACTGCGTATGTCTAATGCTCGAAAAGCTGCGTTTGGTGAGAAAAAAAATAATATCGAGGGAGGAAAAGTTGAAAATAAGAATGTTGTTCCGGAGAAAAAAAAATGAGGGCGTTTTATCACCACTTGAGGGACGTATAGTTGAAAAATCTAAAATGAACTATTCTAAAGTAAGGGAGGGAGTTTCCAACGAGGGAGTAAAAAGGTCGGCGCAGCTACGTGAGGGAGTGGGAGACTCAAATCACGAGGGTAAAATAAAAGTTGAAAATTCTGTTGGTAAGGGAGCGAAGCACAATTTTCTCGCCAAGTCTAGTTTGATAACTACGACTATAAATGGTGGACAATTCGTTTATCTAATTTTTTTCAAAGAATTCGACACTTCCCCTCATTGTTTTATTACTATTGCTGATCTAACAACCTCTCTTCCAAGTGTTATTTGTGAGGTTTTGCAGGAGTACGCTGATGTGTTTCCGGAGGAGGAACCAAGTGGTTTACCACCACTACGTGGCATTGAACACCAAATAGACTTCATTCCGGGTGCAGCTCTTCCCAACCAACCAACGTATAGAGCCAATCCTACGGAGACACTCAAAATTCAAAAACAAGTGACGGAGTTTGTTGGATAAAGGCAAGATACGTGAATCTTTGAGTCCTTGTCTTGTACCCGTCATTGTGGTGCCTAAGAAAAGTGGCGAGTGGCGGATGTGCACCGACTGTCGTGCAATCAACAATATCACGGTAAAGTATCGTTATCCTATTCCTAGGTTAGACGATATGCTTGATGAATTGCATGGTAGTAAACTGTTCACTAAAATTGATTTAAAAAGTGGCTATCACCAAGTTAGAATTCGTGAGGGTGATGAATGGAAAATAGCCTTTAAAACTAAGTTTGGTCTTTATGAATGGCTTGTTATGCCTTTTGGTCTTACAAATGCACCATCCACGTTTATGCGTTTAATGAATGAAGTTTTGCGTGAGTTTATTGGGCATTTTGTGGTTGTATACTTTGATGATATTCTTATCTATAGCACCACACTTGATGATCATGTTGCACATTTACAAGCTGTTCTTGATACACTTCGACGTGCTAAGTTATATGCTAACCTTAAAAAGTGTGAGTTTTGCTTGGATAGAGTTGTTTTTCTTGGTTTTGTTATTAGTGCCCAAGGTGTGTAGGTGGACCAAGAAAAGATTCGTGCAATCAAGGAGTGGCCTGATCTTAAAAACGTGGCTGATGTTAGGAGTTTCCTTGGCTTGGCTAGCTTCTACCGGCGGTTTGTGAAAGACTTTAGCACGATTGCAGCACCCTTGACTGAGCTGATCAAGAAAAACGCTGCATTCACTTGGGAAAAACGTCACAGGGAGTCCTTTGAAACTCTTAAGCTTCACTTAATTTCAGCCCCAATACTTGCTTTACCCGATTTTAATAAAATGTTTGAAATAGAATGTGATGCTTCGGGTATTGGTGTGGGGGGAGTTTTGAGTCAAGAAAAACGTCCTGTGGCTTACTTTAGTGAGAAATTGAAAGGTGCTCATTTGAACTATTCTACTTATGATAAAGAACTTTATGCATTGATTCGTTGTTTGCAAACGTGGCAGAATTATCTTAGGCCTCGTGAGTTTGTCATTCATACCGACCATGAATCCTTTAAATATCTTAAAGGTCAAGGTCAATTGAGTAAACGTCATATCCGTTATATAGAATTTCTTGAATCGTTTCCTTATGTCATTAAATACAAAAAAGGTAAGGATAACGTTGTTGCGGATGCTTTGTCTCGACGTTACTCGCTGATCACGTCATTACAAACTAAGTTGCTTGGTTTTGAAAGTCTTAAGGATTTGTATGCGAAAGATGAGGATTTTGGTGCTATATTTGTTAAATGTCCGTCATCTACTTTACCCGATTATTCTGTGCATGATGGATTTCTTTACAAAGGTGATAAGTTGTGTATTCCAAGATCTTCCATTCGTGAATTGTTGTTACGTGAATCTCACGGGGGTGGTTTGATGGGTCACTTTGGGGTGGACAAAACTTTGGATATGTTGCGAACTCACTTCTTTTGGCCACGCATGAAATCTGATGTGATTAGGTTATGTGCTTCTTGTCTTGTGTGTAAACATGCTAAATCCCGCTTGCAAGCACATGGTTTATACACTCCTTTACCAATTCCAACATCTCCTTGGACGGATATTTCTATGGACTTTGTGTTAGGATTGCCTCGTTCTAAAAATGGAAAAGACTCAATTTTTGTTGTCGTGGATCGTTTTTCTAAAATGGCCCATTTTGTTCCATGTAATAAAACGAACGATGCTTCCTATATTGCTGATTTGTTCTTTAAAGAAATTGTCCGTTTACCTGGTGTTCCTCGTACAATTGTGAGTGATCGTGATACGAAATTCGTGAGTCATATTTGGAGAGTTTTATGGATGCTATTGGGCACTTACTTGTTGTTTTCTACTTCGTTTCATCCACAAACTGATGGCCAAACTGAAGTAGTAAATCGAGTCTTAGGCCAACTTCTTCGTACCATTGTAAAAAGTAACTTAAAGAATTGGGAACTTTGTTTGCCTTATGTGGAATTTGCTTATAACCGTGCTAAGCATTCAAAGCAACTCAATATGCGCCATTTGAACTTGTTTATGGGTTTTTACCGGTGCACCTTTTGACTTTGTTCCTTTACCTCCCGCAACGCGAGTTAGCTTGGATGGTGATGCCAAGGCTGCACTTGTTCAATCCTTGCATGAAAAAGCTCGCCCGAATGTGCAAAAAGCAACCGAAACTTACATGAAGAAGGCAAACAAGGGGCGCAAGGAATTGATCTTTCAACCGGGAGATTTAGTTTGGTGCACCTTCGCAAAGAACGTTTTCCCGAACTCCGCAAGTCAAAAGCGAATGCTCGTGGTGCTTGGTCCTTTTCAAGTGCTAGAGCGGATCAACAACAATGCTTACAAGTTGGACATTCCTCAAGATTGGAGCATTTCTCCTACGTTCAATGTTGCTGATTTAACTCCTTATCAAGACTCTTCAGATCTGAGGACAGATCCTTTCCACCCGGGAGGGAATGATATGCATCATCTTTCCAACGATTCATCTTTGGACAGAAACGACCCACTCACTTTTCAAGCTGGTCCGATGACACGGTCACAAACTAAGAAATTGGATGCGGCATTAAAGCAACTCGTTTTGGGCTCATTCAAAGATCATATTGGGCTTAACAAGGAGGAAGATTCAGCCATTTATGGTATATGGACTTGTGATTGGGGTTGATGGACTTTGGAATCACAAGATCAGATTTTGGGCTAAGTTTTGGATCATATGAATAATAAGCCCAAAAATATAAATATTTATATTTTATTTAAGCTAAATAAATCTGAAAAATACTACTCAAAATGGCGCCACTTTTAACATTGGAGAAACTAGGTACATTGTATTTGGAGCATTAATGATTCAGCATTGTACATTGTACTTAGTTGAAGCATTCATGAATGATCTCGTTTTCCCAAATGGCGCCAACATTGGAAGGAGTTTCTAGGAAGTCCTTTCTTATTTCTAGGTAGTCTTTAATGTTAATTCATGTATCTCAATTCAGAATTCAGCCTATAAAAGGCGTGGCATCTTCATTGTAAACTGAAGATTTCGACTTTGAGTGAATTATATAAAAATATTGTGAGTTTATCTTGTTACCTTGTTGATTAGGTAATTTGATTGACTTGAGAATTTATCAAGGATTTGAGCAATCCTTGTGCGGCGTTCTCAACTTAGTTTTTCGAAGTGTTGATTCCGAGAAAAACTAAGTCCTTGCTCGTTGTTTTTCCTTCTTTCTTCTTCGTTTCCTTCGTATTTTCTTCATTGCATCCTTAATCTAGATCCCAAACAGTATCAGCTTCCACCCACTTGGTGAAATAATCCACTGCCACTACTAGAAACTTGAAATTTCCCGGTGCCCGGGGTAACGGACCCACTAAGTCTACTCCCCATTGATCAAAAGGCCATGGAGATACAATTGGTATCATCTCCTGTACAGGATTGTGTGACAAGTTACTATGCACCTGGCATGTTCTGCAAGTTCTGACCAAATTCTCTGCCTCTTCTTGCATTCCTGGCTAGTAATACCCATAAAGCCTACATTTTCTGGCCAGAGCTCTTGCTCCCAAATGATTTCCACAAATTCCAAGATGGATTTCTCTTAGTACATAATCTCCCTCGTCTGGAGTTATACATTTTAACCAAGGCGTCGCATAAGACTTTCTGTACAGAACATCATTGAACAAAGCATACCTGGCTGAGAGTCTTATCAATTTTCTGGCGCGAAGTTTATCCTCAGGAAGTCTTCCATCTCTCAGGTACATAACAATTGGATCCATCCATGTTTCTGCTTGTGTTATTGGTTGTACTTCCATTCCGTCACAACTCTTCTGCTTTAACTGCTCAACTAATACCTTTTTGTTTGACAAGAAATTTGATCCTAGCTTCGATAAAGCATCTGCTCTGGTGTTTTGAGCCCGAGTTATCTGCTCTACTTCCACCATTAAGAAATTTTGTAGTTTCCTCTGTGCTACTGCAAGGTATTTTTTCATGGGACCTTCCTTTGCTTCATATTCTCCCTTGATATGATTTGTTACAAGCTGTGAGTCCGTATAGACTTTCAGGTTTTGCACTCCCAACTTCTGTGCTAGATTTAATCCAGTTATTAAAGCTTCATATTCTGCCTCATTGTTAGTAGCTTGAAAGTCAAAATAAAGTGCATATGGGAATTCTTCACCTTTTGGGCTAATGAGTAGGAGTCCTGCTCCTGCTCCTTCTTTGTTGGAAGCTCCATCCACATAAAACTGCCACTGTTCTGCCTCGTTCTTCTCAGCCTTGTTCTGCTCAGCTTTTTGCTCTATAGCCAAGGCTTTTTCTTCTTCCATGAAATCAGCTAATGCTTGGGCTTTAATTGCTGTTCTTGGCTTGTATTCGATATCAAATCCTGCCAATTCAACTATCCACTTTGCCAATCTTCTAGACTTGTCTGGCTTTTCCAAAATTTGCTTCAAAGGTTGGTTTGTTAACACAATCACTGGATGACTTTGGAAGTATGGTCTTAATTTCTTTGTGGTATGTACTAGGGCTAAGACCAATTTCTCCACCTCAGAATATCTAATCTCAGGCCCTTGTAGGGCTTTGCTTACAAAATATACTGGCCTTTGTATCATTCCATGTTGCTTTACTAACACAGCACTTACCGCTTCATTGCAAAAGGACAAGTAAAGGAACAGTATCTCACCTTCCTATGGAGGAGTTAGAGTTGGCAAGTGACTGATATGATCTTTTAACTCCTGAAAAGCATGTTTACATTCTTCATTCCACTCAAACGGACTGGCCTTCCTAAGAATTTTGAAGAATGGCAATGATTTCTGTGCAGATTTCGACAAGATCGGTTTAGCGCTGCTAATCTTCCTGTTAATCACTGAACTTCTTTGATATTCTTCGGTTCAGGCATGGTCTTCAAAGCTTCCAATTTATCAGGATTGGCCTTGATACCTTCTTTAGATATCATATAACCCAGGAATTTGCTTGACCTTACTCCAAAAGTGCACTTTTTTGGGTTCAATTTCATTCCTGTTTGTCTTAAAACTTGACAAACCTCTGCTACATCTTTCAAATATTGGTCAAGAGTCCTGCTCTTGATCAATAGATCATCCACGTATACTTCCATAGATTTGCCAATCTGTTGTTTGAAAATGGTATTGACTGCCCTTTGGTAGGTAGCCCCTGCATTCTTTAATCCGAAAGGCATAGACACATAGTAGTAGGAACCAAATTCAGTAATAAAAGCAGTTTTTACAGCATCTACAGGGTCCATCATAATCTGATGATATCCCTTATAAGCATCTAAAAAGGCAAAGATTTCATAACCAACTGTAGAATCTACTAGCCTGTCAATTCTAGGGGAAGTATAACTATCTTTAGGACAGGCTTTGTTTAGATCTGTGAAGTCCACACACATTCTCCAACTGCCATCTGGCTTCTTGACTAGCACTAGATTTGCTAGCCACTCTGGATAGATAACTGTTGGAAATAAAATTTATGTTTTGATGATAATTCATCTTATTTATTATAGTGTTATCTTAACCCCATTGATGAAGTGTTGAAGCTAGCTGTTATAGTGGAAAGCTAAAAGATGTCTAGAACTGAATGTATAAGTTTTATTAGAGTCTGATTTTTGTATAAGTTACATCGACAAGCACCGTAATTGATAGTGTGTCGTAAAGCGAAAAGCGGGAATCAATTAGAAAAGCGGAAATCATCAAGACAAACAACCGACTCGAGAAAACACCTTCTGAAGAAGGTAAGTTCGCTGAGAGTTACAGACTCGGTTGGCTTATCTAGAAGATGGAAGAACTGTGGGACACAGACTCAGTTATTGAAGAACTGAGGGCACAAACTCAGTTATGAAGATTAAAAGTTGAGACTGTAAAGTTGGACTTCAGGCAAGATTGTGGTGACCTGAACTGACTTTGTGGATCTTGTATGAAGACCTAAGAATCATAAGGACAATGAATTCTTAGATGATGAATGTATCATGGTGTACTCTGATTAAGTCAATTATAATCAGATAAAAACTGGAGTACTGATTTTTGAAGAAGAATAAAATCTCAGTTAATGCTCCAAGTCAGTTAGGAAACTGACAGATGAAAAACTGACAAGGAAACTCAATTTTATAAGTCAGCCATCCAACAAACTGGAAGTACAATCGAACGTTGTAAAGAAAGAAATTTCATTGGATGAGTCACTGACACAGCGAGAACGGTCAGAAAATATAACCGTTGCAAGATATACGTTGATACAATTCAAATCAAAGTCAGATGAACGTTGGATTTCACACTATAAATAGGAGACTTTGCACAAACAACAAAAGAAGGAGACTAAGAATATATACAAGAATCAACAAGCAATTTGTGCACTCTATTTTGAATTGTCATCATCTCCGAACTATAACAAGATCATATCTAGTATTTCTTCAAGTGTTCAAAGCTACAAAGAATTTATCAAGAATTCAACACTCTGAAGAACCACAAACAAGAATCAATTTATTGATTCTCAGCCCAACTTTGATTCTATTTCAAAGGTTTAGACTGTGAAGCAAACCGGGAAGGTTTTGTCAAGGACAGTTGTGACAAGCAGTCGGGTAGACTGTGTTTGTGGTGGTAGCTAGTGAAGAGGCAATCCTACCCTCTAAGGACCAGTGGTTCAAGCATTTGAAGAGCAGCAATTCTACCTGTTCTACAATTGTTTAGATAGTGAAGCTAGAGATTAGCCAAGGACTATTGTTTAGGACTTTTTGTAACAGTTCACCTCAAGAAGTTCTAGTGGAATTTTCCTCCGCACCACAGGGGAAGAGAGGATGTACATGATTACACCACCTGGAACCTCTATAACATCCGCCTTATTTACTTTATGCATTTACTTATTTATTTAGCATTTACTTACAGCATTGTGATACTTGATTGTTATACATCTCACAAATCACAACCGACATTCACCGTAATTCGAGTTCACAACACTCAGCTTTCATAACAGAATAACAAGATCAATATAAAGGCTAAAATTATATCCGCTGCCAGTTGACTCAGTTTCAGCTTAAGTCAGTTTGATTTAATCTCAGCTTAGTCAGCTCAACTCCACACAAGTTTTATCTGAACCCTAATCTGTTTTAAATTCAGTTTTTGTTGACAAGTTTATTCACCCCCCCCCCTCTAAACTTGTGTCAGCCTTTGCAAGGGACAAACAATTGGTATCGGAGCAGTGTTTCTTTAACCAAATATCATTTGCTTGTTATCCTCTAGTTGTTCTTATTTGAAAGCTTGGTTTTAAATAAATCTATTGTCAGTCTTCACTCACTCATAATGGATAACAATCAATATGCAAGACAAATGCTTATGTGCAACATGGACAGATTTGACGAATACAAACGTCGTATGCAGGCATTCCTAGCAGCTATTCATGATGAAATGATGGATGTACTCACTGATGGACCAATCCAGATCACCTACATGCAAATTGACGGTGACAGACAAGTTCGAGTTCCAAAACCCAAATTTGAATAGACTAGTGATGATCGCAAGCGAAACAATCTCAAGAATGTTGCCATGGACTTTATCCTCAGAACCCTTGACAGCAACATGTACTTGAAGGTGAAAGAATGCACAAGTGCCAAAGAAATGTGGGACAAAATTCAGTTAGTTTGTGAAGGAACAGATTCAATCAAGGAAAATAAAATTTTCGTTGCAAAGCAAAAGTTTGAGAATTTCAAGATGAAATCTGGAGAAACCATCGATCAAATGGAGACAAGATTCAGTGCTATTATGGATGAACTAGATCTACTTAAGATTGAATACTCAAAGAAAGTCATCAACACTAGAATATTGAAGGCATTCCCAATGTGCTGGAAAATGAAGGTCACTGCTGTGGAAGAATCCAGGAGACTTGATGTAGAAGATTCATTCAAGATCTTTTCAGATCTGAAAGCTTATGAATTCAGTGAAGATTTCACAACCACAGCTGCAATAATCAAAGCTCTGGAAGAACCAAAGACCACAGCACTTGCAGCAGCCTCAAATGAGATTCAAGAAAACTCATCTAACAATATTCATGAATTGGATGAAATGGAAGAACAAATGGCTCTAATGATGAAAGAATTCGAAGAATGAAGAGTGGACATCATGTCACTCAAAAGTTCATCAAAAGGACTCCTGAGAAAAGAAAAGACGATGAATACCTCTGTTTCAACTGCAAGAAACCAGGACACTATAAAGCTGAATGTCCAGAACTGATCAAAAAGACACCACCAAGGAGAGTTGGTAGAAGAGCACTTCATGCTGGAGATGAATCAGATTATGAAGCCGGTACTGAAAGATTATCAGATGACATAGCTTTAATGGCACACATGGAATATCTAAATGAGGTATGTGAATCAAACTCTAAATACTCCTTAGCTCAGTTTTCCATGATGAATGCATGTTCTTCGACTGCTGACTCAAATCCAAAAAATCTAGAATTAGAAGAAACTCTTGATGAATTGATGAATCAACTAGTAACCATACAAGCTGGTTATGAATCAATCAAAGCTGAAAAAGAAAGTCTAATTCTTGAAGTTGAAGATTGAAGTCTGAACTAAAAATGTTGAAATTGACTAAAACTGATAAATGAAAGATTCAAAGACATCGATCTCATCGCATCGAAGCGAAAGAATCGAATCGTTTGCTCAATCAAGTTCAATTACTGGATTCAAATCAGGAAAGCCATATGGAGACAAAACTGGGTTAGGATTTGATACACAGCAATCTTTGAAGAATGGAACTAGCAAAGCCGCTGGGTGAGTACCAAAACTGGTATTAAGTTTGTAGTTGAGCAAGTTCCACAACCGAGAATATTGCCGAACCAGTAAAGCCAGTATCACACAGGATAAATCAGTTTTCTAAGAAGACAACTGTATCTACCTACAAAACTAAATCAAATGGTAGACCAGCTGTATTCAATGGAAACCGACACGGCAAATCAACTGCCAGATCCACAAAAACTAATGAAGTCAGGAACCAGAAAAATTACAATCAAAACAAATCCAAGAATGTCAATCATTCAAAGATTCACACATTCAAGGGGGAAAGGAAGGTTGTATCCCTCTGATGATGATTGGAATTTTACTGAATTTGTTATTAAAACTAATAATGACAATCATTCCAGACCGAAAACTTATCACAAGTTTCAGTCCAAAACTCAGCAGAGGACTAATCTCAGTTCTCAAAGATAAGTCACAAGTACAAAGGTCAATATAGACCTCAGTACAGAAGGAATGATGGCTATCACTCCAGCTTTAATAACAAAAATCAACATGGAAACAAATTACAGTCAGAAGATCTGAGAAATCATATAAATAAGACACAGTCCAAACATAGATGCTATGGGAGTGTGGCTTACATATATGAAAACAAGTGCAACAATATCCGAAGAATTCCTAAAGGATATATTCCCAGAGTTGTACTGACAACTGACCCTCATGGACCCAAACTGAGTTGGGTACCTAAAAATTTCTAATTTTCACTGCAGGATATATGGTACTTTGACAGTGGTTGCTCTAGACACATGACAAAGAGCAAAGACTGTCTCAGTAATTTCGTTGAAAAGAATGGACCAAAAGTTAATTTTGGAAGTAAAGATAAACCAGGTTACACCAGAGGCTTTGGCACCTTAATCAGAAATGGACTTACAATCAAGAATGTATCCTATGTAGAAGGACTACACTACAATCTACTCAGCACAAGTCAATTTTGTGATATGGGATACAAAGTTACTTTTGATAAAGAATTATGCGTCGTCATCGAATCGAATCGGCTTATCAAGTTGTCCTAGCCGGAAGAAGGAAGGAAAACATGTATGTGGTAGATTGGACAACGGCCTGTCGCCGAAACTTGTTTGCTTGTGCATACCAAATCGAAATCGGTTGTTGTGGCACAAGAAACCGAGTCATCTCAACTTTGATGACATCAATACACTTGTTAAGAAGCGACTAGTCATTGGACTACCAGAGATATCATATAAGAAGGACAAACTTATGTGATGCGTGTCAACAGAGGAAAACAAACAAAGGCAAGTTTCAAGACTAAGTCTCGGCATTCAACAACCGGACATCTAGAATTGCTACATATGGACTTATTTGGACCTATTACACCAATTAGTATCAGTGGAAAGAAGTATACATTGGTGGTAGTAGATGATTTTTCAAGATATACCTGGGTAATCTTTCTAACCAAGAAAAGTGAAACCGAGCAAAAACTCACAGAACTTCTTAAGAGACTTCAGAATCAGAAAGGAGTTTCAGTTGTGAAGATAAGATCTGATAAAGGAACTAAATTCCTCAACAGTGTGATTATTGAATATTGTGAAGAAAATGGTGTTTTACACCAACTTGCTGCCACAGGAACACCTCAACAAAATGGTGTAGCAGAAAAAGAAATAGAACGCTCAAATAAGCTGGAAGGACTATGATTTGTGAAGCTAAACTACCTGAAAGATATTGGGCAGAAGCAGTAAACACAGCTTGTTACACTCAGAACAGAGCTCTCATGAACAAGAGACATGAAAAGACTCCTTATGAAATTTGGAATGGAAGAAAACCAAATGTTTCATACTTTCATGCGTTTGGAAGCAAATGTTTCATACACAATAATGTAAAAGATCAACTTCACGTTTTTCAACCCAAAGCTGATGAAGGAATTTTCCTAGGATATTCAAGTGTCAGCAAAGCATTCAGAGTATTAAATAAAAGGACACTCAAGCATGAAGAATCAATACATGTAGTATTTGATGAACCAAATTTTCCTAGTGAAACAACTGAAGATCAACCAGAACCAGTTCCTCAGTCTCAGTTACCAATCACACCAGAACCTGTTTCAGTTGATATTGGAAGAATACAAATTTCAGAATGTTCAGAACAAGATCAGCCTCAGTTTCCAACTACTCAACAACTTGAACAACATCAATCAGACTCAGTTGAACAAATTCAAGAACCAGTTTTTGAAGAATCAGTTGAACATAATACAAATCAGCTGATACAAACTCACACACATCAATGGATGAGAGATCATCCTGAAGAACAAGTTATTGGTGATACTCAAACTGGAGTTCGAACAAGACATCAACTAGATGCGATGATAGCATGCTTTCTATCTCAATCGGTACCTAAAGAACTTGAAGAAGCCTTGAAAGATCCAGACTGGATATTAGCTATGCAAGAAGAACTTAATGAATTTGAGAGAAATCAAGTATGGGAACTGGTAGATAAACCAGTTCATGTCAATATCATTGGAACCAAATGGGTTTTCAGAAATAAACTTGATGAAGATGGAAATGTCATTAGAAACAAAGCCAGACTAGTAGCCAAAGGATACTCTCAAGCAGAAGGCATAGATTTTGATGAAACTTACGCACCAGTCGCAAGACTAGAAGCAATAGACTTTTTCTTGCTTATGCAGCTCACAAGAAATTCAAAGTTTATCAGATGGATGTTAAAAGTGCGTTTCTAAATGGAATTCTTGAAGAAGAAGTCTATGTTCAACAACCACCTGGATTTGAAATCAAGGATCAAACTGATAAAGTTTTCAGACTAAGGAAAGCTCTTTATGGACTTAAACAAGCACCAAGAGCTTAGTACGAAACTCGTCTCAATTTTTAGTAGATAACGGATTTATCAAAGGAACAATCGACAAAACATTATTCAGGATGAAGAATGGAGAAGATACTCTACTTGTTCAAATTTATGTTGATGATATCATCTTTGGATCAGAAAATGAACAACTTTGTGAGAAATTTGCAAGTTTGATGAAAAGCAAATTCCAAATGAGTATGATGGGAGAATTAAATTATTTCCTAGGATTGCAAGTTAAACAACTAGCCGATGGAATCTTCATTCATCAAACCAAATATACAAGAGAACTTATCAAAAAGTTTCGTATGGAGAAATCTACTGGAATTTCTACACCAATGGGGACCAACATCAGATTAGATGAAGATAAAGAGGGTAAAGATGTTGATCAAACACTCTACAGAAGGATGATTGGAAGCTTACTCTATCTTACAGCAAGTAGGCCAGACACATCTTTTACTGTCGGTGTTTCTGCATGATTTCAGTCAAGACCAAAGGAAAGCCATCTCACAGTTGTGAAAAGAACTTTAAAATATCTAAAAGACACAGATGGAGTTGGTATTTGGTATTCGAAAGAAGGAGAATTCAAGCTAATTTCTTACTCAGATTCAGACTATGCTGGATGCAAAGTGGACAAAAAAAGCACATCAGGCACATGTCAGTTATTAGGAAATAGACTTGTGTCATGGTTTAGCAAGAAGCAAAACTCAATCTCAACTTCAATAGCGTAAGTTTCGAATATATATTTACCGGAAGTTGTTGTGCTCAAGTTTTATGGATCAGACAACAATTAAGAGACTATGGGATAGAAGAAGGAACAATTCCCATAATGTGTGATAACACAAGTGCAATTGCAATTACTGATAATCCAGTTTTACATTCAAGAAAAAAGCACATTGATGTTCGCCACCACTTTATAAGAGATCATGCAAAGAAAAAGGATATAACAGTTCTTTATGTACCTACTGAAGATCAGTTGGCAGACATCTTTACTAAGCCACTGGACAAAGAGAGATTTGCAAAATTAAGAACTGAGTTGGGAATAATCAAATTCAGTTAAGCCAGAGATTCGTCAAGGGGATTAATCTTTGTTATGTTGGGTGCGCTCACTTAACAGATTAGTCATTGACATCAACAATCTCAAACTGACAAATTGGAAGAATTTGACAAAACTGAACAATTTGATAGGAACTGAATTATCTATAAAACTAACATCAGCATCAGTTTTCACTTTATTCAAATTTGGTCAAAGGTTGATAAGATAGAATCAACAGCGGTTATATCGCATTAAATTGCCACAGTTCTTTTTGTTAGGATTTCGTGTGTACACCCCACGATTGTCAGAAAGCAGTACATGTATCGGTTATCAAAACCATCATGGAATTTGAAAAGTTGTACCACTCAACCGCCAGAATATCCTACCTATTTACTTAATCTCTGTTCACACTATTTTTCTTATTAAGAAAAACAGACTCTTTTCAAACCTACCCTTCAAAATCAAATTTCTTTGTGTTCACACTCAAACATGGCCACCGCAAATGATTCGAAAGACAGACGATTAATCACAGAGCTGGATGAACTAACACTCGAAATGTATGAAGCTATGTGTCAAAACACTCTATTAGCCAGCTGTATACGAGACAAAATCGAAAAGCAACCAGGATTGAACAACGTTCTCGAAGTTCGCTTCAAAGAAAAACGAGATGTGGAAGGCATTTTGCAGTTTTGGCAAAATATGCAATTAATCAGGGACTCCTTGATTACAATAGTTCGTGGAGATCGCATTGTGTTCAATGAAAGAGTTATGAGATCACTCTTTGGGTTCGCAAATTCAACAGCTACTTCAACAGAGTTAACAACCCTACCATTGGAGAAAGAAGATTTTCTCGCAATGATTACTTCGTCTACAGAACCAATCGTACCTGGTGTTCATGTCGGCAAAATCAAGCCGGAATTTGGACATCTCAGCAGATGGCTCAGCAAACACGTCATTGGAAAATCCAAAGGGATTAATATACTTTCGGAAGAAAATATTTTGCTGATGAACATAATCTGGGACAACATAGAATTTAATTGGGCAGGTTATATAGTCAATCAATTCAAGAAGCAATATTTAGCTGAATTAGAAAGTATGGCAAAAGCTCAAGCTGAAGGACAAGTAACTGATGGCAGATTCCGACTGTAGAAAACTCTTAGCGGAATCATTCAGTTTTATTTGCAAAGAATTAATGAAGGGAAGCAAGCAAGGGAAACTGTGACATCGAAGGAAATCACAGAAACAACTTTCCAATATGAAGCAAAACAGTCAACTGTGTCTCAAAGCAGCAAACTGAACACAGAGGGACCAAGCGAAAATCAGAATCCACAGAAGAAAGATCAGTTGTAAGATGCTTGTACCCTGAAATCTCAAGTGAGATAGCACCTACTGAAGGGGAACAACAATTGACAACTGAAGATACTCAAGAGAATGCCACTGCTTATCTTACTTCTCAAACACAACAACAGTCAGTTCAACAATCGGCACCAGTCTTCGAAGCTGACAAAGTCATAAGGCTGATGAAAATGAAACTTCAACCAGAAGATTCTCATGATGCCAGTTTACAGACTGAAGAAAAATCACTCTTGGAGAAATTGGAAGTAAGAGATCTTTACTCTCTGTTTCCTATTGAGGAATTTCTTGACAACTGTTTCAAAAGGTTTACTGAGTTAGCAAACAGAAGAGAATCAGGCACATCATCTAAAGACAGTTCCCAGAAAAAGGATGATAATGATCATGATAAGTCAAGAAAAGAAGCTGATGATACTACAGTTTTGCAAGCAATCACTCAATCACAACATCCAGTAATGCAAACTATACCACAGCAAGAAGCATTGTCAGTTGAAAACCAGACAACTGTCAATCAGCAAGCAGGTGATGAAATCAGACAACTGATAGTTTTTGATACTCAGGACAAGGATCAAGTGGAAGCTACATATGATCCCTCTGATTTTCTATCTAAGGAGGAATTGGCCAAAGTTCATGAAAACTTAAAAATAGTACTCAGTCAAAGAGATACACATAATGGTCTTTTATCAAACATCTCTGGATATCTTGATTATAGAACTAGAACTGATGTTTCGGTTCATGCAAGACTAGAGATGATTCACAAATCAAGTTCAAGTTCGCTTCGAGATTGTCTTACTCAAACAACAACTTGAAGATTCAACCGCAGTAGATAGAGAAACTCATGCTCAAGCTCATTGGCATATTAATCAGCATATCTACGGGTTAGAAGCTCAACTTAAGGAAGTACTTGTTTCTCAACGACAAATTTCAGAAGATCAAAAAGCAACCCATGCCCTGGTAGATCAGTTATATGATGCCAAAAAGGGGTAAGCTGAAGAAGAAAAGCTGAAATTACTCGGAGAAATGAAGCGACTTGAAGAAGAACTACAAAGATACAGATCAGATCCTAAATTTTTGAAGAAAGAGTTAACTGAAGATCAACTTATTGCAAAATACAATCAACCTGGAGACAGAAGAGCTACTCTTACAAAGGATCTGTGGACACAGTTTATCAAAGACTACAATCCTATTAAAGCCAAATACAAGGACAGAACATTTGAGGAATCCTTGAACTACTTTTTGTCTGATATTTACTCAAAGCAAAAAATTGCACAACATAAGAAGAATCAAAGGATTTAAGATAAACTGAAGATTAAAGACAAGGTTGAACAAATGAAAACCGATCTAACAGAATTTGAAAAATACTATTTGGAAGACTCAAGCTAACCCAAGCTAATTCAATGGAGAAGATGGAAAGAAAGTAGTCAAGTTGACTACAACAAGACCTTTTCAAAGGAAGACTCCAAATTTGAAGAAGATTTTCGTTTGTATGACAAGGCAAAAAGATATGACTTAGTCATGCAAAAAGCTAAGAAGAAGCTCAGTCTTTAATCATAGTTAATTGAACAAAATGCATGTATCCAGTTTTTGCTCATTCTATTGAAAACCACTTTTCCAGTTTTACATTGTTTCTCATTCTTTTGATCTTTAAGCTTTTCTTTTAGGGAGAGTTTTGGCATCATCAAAAAGGGGGAAATTGTTGGAAATAAAATTTATGTTTTGATGATAATTCATCTTATTAATTATAATGTTATCTTAACCCTATTGATGAAGTGCTGAAGCTAGCTGTCATAGTGTAAAGCTAAAAGATGTCTAGAACTGAATGTATAAGTTTTATTAGAGTCTGATTTTTGTATAAGTTACATCAGACAAGCACTGTAATTGATAGTGTGTCGTAAAACTGAAAACTCGGGAATCAATTAGAAAAGCTCGGAAATCATCAAGACAAACAACCGACTCGTAAAACACCTACAGAAGAAGGTAAGTTCGCTGAGAGTTACAGACTCGGTTGGCTTATCTAGAAGATGGAAGAACTGAGGGACACAGACTCAGTTATTGAAGAATGAAGAACTGAGGGCACAAACTCAGTTATGAAGATTAAAATTCGAGACTGTAAAGTTGGACTTCAGGCAAGATTGTTGTGACCTGAACTGACTTTGTGGATCTTGTATGAAGACCTAAGAATCATAAGGACAATGAATTCTTAGATGATGAATGTATCATGGTGTACTCTGATTAAGTCAATTATAATCAGATAAAAACTGGAGTACTGATTTTTGAAGAAGAATAAAATCTCAGTTAATGCTCCAAGTCAGTTAGGAAACTGACAGATGAAAAACTGACAAGGAAACTAAGTTTTATAAGTCAGCCATCCAACAAACTGGAAGTACAATCGAACGTTGTAAAGAAAGAAATTTCATTGGATGAGTCACTGACACAGCAGGAACGGTCATAAAATATAACCGTTGCAAGATATACGTTGATACAATTCAAATCAAAGTCAGATGAACGTTGGATTTCACACTATAAATAGGAGACTTTGCACAAACAACAAAAGTAGGAGACTAAGAATATATACAAGAATCAACAAGCAATTTGTGCACTCTATTTTGAATTGTCATCATCTCCGAACTATAACAAGATCATATCTAGTATTTCTTCAAGTGTTCAAAGCTACAAAGAATTTATCAAGAATTCAACACTCTGAAGAACCACAAACAAGAATCAATTTATTGATTCTCAGCCCAACTTTGATTCTATTTCAAAGGTTTAGACTGTGAAGCAAACCGGGAAGGTTTTGTAAAGGATAGTTGTGACAAGCAGTCGGGTAGACTGTTTTTGTGGTGGTAGCTAGTGAAGAGGCAATCCTACCCTCTAAGGACCAGTGGTTCAAGCATTTGAAGAGCAGCAATTCTACATGTTCTACAATTGTTTAGATAGTGAAGCTAGAGATTAGCCAATGACTATTGTTTAGGACTTTTTGTAACAGTTCACCTCAAGAAGTTCTAGTGGAATTTTCCTCCGCACCACAGGGGAAGAGAGGACGTACAGGATTACACCACCTGGAACCTCTATAACATCCGCCTTATTTACTTTACGCATTTACTTATTTATTTAGCATTTACTTACAGCATTGTGATACTTGATTGTTATACATGTCACAGTCATAACTGACATTCACCAGAATTCAGTTCACAACACTCAGCTTTCATAACATAATAACAAGATCAATATAAAGGCTAAAATTATATCCGCTGCCAGTTGACTCAGTTTCTGCTTAAGTCAGTTTGATTTAATCTCAGCTTAGTCAGCTCAACTCCACACAAGTTTTATCTGAACCCTAATCTGTTTTAAATTCAGTTTTTGGTGAAAAGTTTATTCACCCCCCCCCTCTAAACTTGTGTCAGCCTTTCCAAGGGACCAACAATAACCACTTTAATCATGTTGGCCTGCAACAATTTTTCCACTTATTGCTGGATAGCCTGTATCCTTTCCGGGGCAAAAGATCTCTTCTTTTGCTTCACTGGTTTCCTGGTTGGCTCGATGTTGAGCTTATGGACAGCCAACTATGTTGACAGTCCAGGCATGTCACTTGGTTTCCATGAAAACACGTCCTTGTAATCTTTCAAGATTCTGACCAGCATCTGTTTCTGTTCAGCAGGTATCCATGATCCTATGCTGACTGTGGATTCAGGGTCCTGTCCATCTAGCATGATTGATTCCACAGGATCGTTGGACTGCCAACTTTTTTCTTCATCCGGAACTAGGTCCATTGTCACCTGCTGCACTTTCATTTTTCCACTGATCGTGGCTGTGTAGCAGTTCTTAACGGCATCTACATCTCCTTTAACAGCAGCTTCTCCATCGAAAGTTGGGAATTTCATGATGTTGTGTGCTGGCGATACCACTGCCCTTAGGTCGATCATCGCTGGTCTTCCCAGAATCACATTATATGTAGATGGAGCTTTTACCACCACATAATTTACCACCAGAGTCCTGCTCTGTTTCCTTTGCCAAAAGTCGTCAGTAACTTTAACATACCCACAGGATGTATGGGTGGCCCGGTAAATCCGAAAAGAGGAGTTGATAGAGGAGTCAACTCCGAGTCAGCTTGCTTCATTGCTTGGAACGCACTATAATACAGTACGTTTACTGCGCTGCCGGTGTCTGCGCAGATCCTTCTGACCAGATTTTTCTGAATAACCGCTTCTATTACCAGTCCTTCGTTGCTCACGACGGCTGGTAGGGCATCTCTAGGACTGTACTGAATGGTTCCCATAACTTTCTGCTTTTTGCTTCCTTGTCCTTTTCCGCGCTGCCCCATTTACCTTCCTGAGCCGCCTTGCTACCTTCTCCTGGTCCACCCACAATTGTGTTCACAGTGTTAATTGGGGTGTTTTCTGTATGCCCATCTGCGTCTGGAGACGGATCTCCGTGTCTCCTCTGGTTGTACCTGTCATGGCTGTTATTCTGTTTTTTGAATTCTCTCCTTCCTCTAGGATTATCTCCCTGCGCTCGATCTTTCCATCGATCTTTCCTCGATCTTTCCATCCATTGCCGTTGCGTCGATATCTCTAATCAGATCCCTGCACTATTCAGAGTCATGTCCAATATCTTTATGGTACTTGCACCACCTGGTGTGATCTCTCTTCTCCCTTGGACCCCTCAATGGAGGAGGAGTCTTAGCAATTCCTTTCTTCTCCATAATCGCAGCACTTGGTCACGAGATCTGTTCAGAGGAATAAGGTCTATGTCTTGCAAAGAACCTTTCTTCCCTAATCTTTCAGAGATGGGAGCAGTTACCCTATCCCAAACCGATTTTCTTTTCTTGTCTTTCCTATCCCCAGTCTTTCCTTTTTTAGCATCCCTATGGGATTCCTCCCTATTGGTTCTGTTAGCCTCTTCTCCTTGACAATGTCTGTATGCTATTTCCAGACATTGTTCCATTGTGCTCGGATCTTTGCTGCTCAGCTTCGCATGTAACCGAGAACTACCAAGAACTTATCATCCATTGTGCTCGGTCTGTATGAAGGATGCTACCAAGAACTTATCATCCAGATCTGCTATCTGGGATGATTCTCCATTGAATCTCTTGATAAACTGTTACACTGTTTCGTCACTTTCTTGCCTAACTGTCAGCAAATAAGTCCGGTTTCTCTGGAAAGGTCTTGCTGCGATGAATGCATGCATGAACTTTCTAGTCAGAGTGGGGAAATCCGGTATAGATCTGGGGTTCAACTTGTTGAACCAATCTCTTGCTTTTCCTGTTAGAAGAGTTGCAAATGCCCTGCATTTCTTCTCTTCTGGAGCGTTATACAAATTCATATGCTGAATGTACTGATGCATATGATCATACGGATCTTTAGTTCCATCATATGCCTGGATTTTTGGGATCTTAAACCCGGGAGGACAGGGAAATGCATCAATGTCCTCAGTAAAGGGAGATACCAGCCTAAATTCATCTTGCTTAGGCTTAAGTATCGCGTCTAACTCTGCTCTGGCGTTATCACCACCTGGGTGAGTAACCACCATCTGTATGCTAGATTCTGCTTCCTGCTTTTCTTTCTTAGCAGCTTGAAGTGGAGTATGTGCTTCGGAAACATCATTATCTTGATTTCTCGCTTTCAAGACTGCTTCGAATATGGCTTTTATCTCTTCAGCCTTGAGATTGGCCAGGTTTTCTACCAACATCTGTTTAACAGCGTCTGGATTACTTGTCTGTCCTTCTTCCATAACTTTTTTCCCGGTCTCTTGGTCATTTCAACATGGGCTATTATCTCCGGTTTGATTTTTTTCTTTCTCTTGTTGATTTTGCTGCTTCTTCGAATTTCCTTGATTTCGTGCCATTTTTTCTGTATTAATCACTCACTAACTAGAATTGGCCATCCTTCTAGCGCCAAATGATGTAGTATGAATATTAGAAACGGGTAATTGGGTAATTCTAATTAGGACAATCGTACAAGAACAAAGATATTTAGGTATAATTTGGACTGAACTCTCGAGAGAGCTGCCTACGTATCCAATTTCAGTAATAAACTAGAATCAAGTCCCCCTCGTAGTTCAGGGTGTCCCTTATATAGTTGTAGATCGTGACTCTCTTCCTTGCGTGATGGGAATTTATCACCGGTTATCTCTGTACGTTGCTGATCGTGGGGTCTACCCACGTCTATACGCGGTTGAACTGATGTTGACTTGGTCTTCGCTGCACTTAGCTAAGCATTCTGTCTAGAAATACTTCTGTGCAGACGATCATTCTGTCTAAAGGCATGCTTCTGCGCAGTGTATGATGGAGCCCTGCTCCACTGACTATTCTGGTCAGCACTTATGGTCCTGCCATGCCAATCCCCTTCTCACCTTCTTCCCCCAGGGATCTTTACTCCTACTTCCATCGTTAATCAATATCCAGAAGATCACACAGCCTTTTTAAGCACTTTAAAGAGAGAGATAAACCGATTTGATAAAACTAAAGCAATAATGGCTTGCCATGGTGTTGCTAGCAAGATGACAAAAACTGAAATGGCCAGCCTGTTGAAGACCTATCGGATCCGTACTGAGCCTTTCGAAGTTGTTCTTCCCAAACCAACTGAGTATGCTTACAATCCTCCAGCAGGTTTTTGTACGGTGTATGCTGATCAGCTTCACAGTGGATTAAGATTCCCTCTTCCCCCTGGGTGTGTAGAGATACTGAAGTATTATAAGTTAAGAGTGGGCCAAATCCATCCAAATAGCGTTAAATTCCTCATAGGTTTCATGATTTGGTGTCGTCTGAACACCACCCCCTTTTCTGTAAAGCTATTTAGGAATTTCTACCAGTGCAAATTGACACAGGGGAGTGGGGGATGGTACCATTTTTGTCGTAGGGCCAGTGCTCCGATTATCCCTATAACTGGCAAAGATATGACCAAGAAGAAGTGGCAAGAACACTTCTTCTTTGTGAAGCACAATTCGGATGCCACTTTAGGGCGGTGGAATACCGCTTCCATGAAGGATAAGTTGGAAGACTTCATTGATGCTACACTCTCTCAATATCTTGTTAGTAACAAGATTTCCCTTAGCTTAGACTTCATAAGTTCTGCCCTGATACTATGCTGCTCATCTTCAGACTGCAGGGCCTGTTGGCTACGTGGAATTCTCCAAGAAACTGTATATAAAATGTATGTTTGTACTTACATTTTGTTTTGTATTTTTGATTATAGCTTGATTATCTCCTTCTTCTTGTAGTGGACAATGTAGATGACCTGATCAGTATCGACATTGCTGAGGAGGAGGAGACAGAACAGATGATAGAAGATTCTGAGCGGACCTTGTCCGTTATTCCATAAGATGGTGAAGTTTCTGGTCAGCAAGAAGATGCAGAGATAGGCACTGGATCCGGTACTGCTGTGCAGGAAACAATTGGATCTGGTGCATCTGTGCCGGAAACAATCCCCATTGCTAATCCTTCTGACCAGAATATTCTGAGCACGGTTAACCCTGTGGATTTGACAATTGAAGAAGATCTCCCCAGTGGTCAAACTACTGGTTTGGGTGCAGTTCCCCTCAGGACCGTTTCCCAAGGGCAGAAGAAGAGGCATAGATCCACCCCCTCTGGCAGCTCTGCGAGCGATTCCTCTTTCAACTTTGAGGACATGTCTGCTGATGATTTTGTAGACTCTGTAAGTGGTCTTTCATAATGTTTTCATTTTTCCTTTCATTTCATTTGGCTCTGAGACATTGTCTTTTGTAGTGTTACCGCCTGGGTAAGGCCTTGCATAAGAAAACTGCTAGCATGGCCAAAGACATTTCTGCTCTGCAACACAAAGTGATCCAGTTGGACGAGGCCAATGCTAAGGTGGCCAGTTTGGAAAGATCCAACCATGAGGCCAATGCTAAGGTGGCCAGTTTGGAAGAATCCAATCTCGCTGCTCATCTGGAGATTGAGATTTTGAAATATGATCTTGCCAAAGCTGAGGGTTTGATCTTCACTCAGGATGAACAGTTGAACTTAAGAGATCAGCGGCTGGTGAAGCTGAATGAGGAGCATCTAAAACATTTTGCCACACTCACGAAGATGAAGGCCGATTTTGATGAAACCTTGAGGCAGATGGAGGAAGTTCCTGTTCAGAACGTTGTCCAGAAAGTTATTGCAGGGTATAAAGCTGCTCCTGAGACCATTGAGGAGATCCAAATCATATTGGCTCCTGCTCTGCGTAGAGGATACACCCTTGGTGTTGATGAGGCTAAACCGGCCGACTTAGTGATTAGTACTTTGCCTAATCATAAGTTATATGATAAGAAAGCATGGATATTTTCACGAAGCGGTATGACGAGTACAAGAGTGGGGAGGACATTGTCCGCAAATATGCTAAGAAGAAACCTGCTCAGCCTTCTACTACTGCTTCTGCCCAGCCTTCTGATGCTCCATCTTCTTAATTTATGCCTTCTTGAAAACTTTGGAATGTTGCTACCTTTTCGAGCAGCTTTTGATGTAATAACTCTGTTTGTAATAACCTTTGAATATGATCTTCTTTATTTAGAGCATTGACTTTGATATTCTCTGTTTAGAGTATTGTCTTCTTGTTGCGGTGCAAAGAAGTTAGGATTTTTTATCCTTAGTTTCTTTATTCTTACTGTATATGCTGCATAGAACATTAATATTATCTGCTCAGGATATTCTTGCTCTGCACGTTTAACACTTGTGTTTTTTATGTGGGTCCTTTGCCCAGAATGCCCTTGCTCTGCAAGTTTGGCATTACAATTTTTAAGTGGGGATTCTGCCCAGAATGCCCTTGCTATGCAAGTTTGGCACTTACATTTTTTAAATGGAACTTCTGCCCAGAATGCCCTTGCACTGCAAGTTTGGCACTTACATTTTTTAATTGGGACTTCTGCCCATAATGCCCTTGCACTGCAAGTTTGGCACTTACATTTTTCAAGTGGGACTTCTGCCTTAAATGCCTTTGCACTGCAAGTTTGGCACTTACCTCTTCTTGTGCCGCCACGTTCTGTTTTTAGTTTCGTGTTTCAACACAAGTTAAAATATCACATAATAATCACAGAATTAACAGAGATTTATATTCAAGATAGCATTATTCAAGTAAATGAAATTACTTTACGGAAAAAATTTCTTTAAATGAACAGCATTCCAACATCTAGGAACATTTTTGCCAGAGGCATTAGCTAGTTGATAAGATCCTTTTCCATGCACTTTGATAATATTATAAGGACCTTCCCAGTTTGGGTCTAGCTTTCCAGTAGGGCCTTGCTTACTGGCGTCGTTTTGCCTCAGTACTAAATCGCCTTGCTTAAAATACGTACCTCTAACTTTGGAGTTGTAGTATTGGACAACTTTCTGCTTGTACTTGGCCATCTATATCAATGCAATGTCGCTTTTATGTTCCAGTTCGTCTTTGACATGCAGCATGTCTAATTCCTGTGTTTCTGGACAGTAAAATTCTGCCCTGGGAGATTTATGTCCAATCTCTGCTGGTATCAGCGCTTCGCATCCATATGCTAAGGAATATGGAGTTTCCTGTGTAGCAGCATTTGGAGTGGTTCTATATGCCCATAGGATATTTGAAAGATGGTCCACCCAATGAGATCCCTCTTGTTCCAACCTTTTCTTCAGTCCCTATTTTATCTGCCTGTTGGTCTGCTCTACCTGCCCATTGGCTTGAGGATAGGCCACTGATGTAAAATGTTGAGAAATTCCTAGGTTTGTGCACCATATCTGCACCTTGATCTTCAAATTGTGTGCCATTATCAGAGATGAGGATTTTAGGAATTCCATATATGCATAGAATGTTCTTTCACAAGAACTTCTGTATTTGGTTGGCAGTAATAGTGGTTAAAGGTTCAGCTTCCACCCACTTGGTGAAATAATCCACTGCCACTACTAGAAACTTGAAATTTCCCGGTGCCCGGGGTAACGGACCCACTAAGTCTACTCCCCATTGATCAAAAGGCCATGGAGATACAATTGGTATCATCTCCTGTACAGGATTGTGTGACAAGTTACTATGCACTGGCATGTTACGCAAGTTCGACCAAATTCTCTCGCCTCTTCTTGCATTCCCGGCCGCAATACCCATAAAGCCTACATTTTACGGCCGAGCTCTTGCTCCCAAATGATTTCCACAAATTCCAAGATGGATTTCTCTTAGTACATAATCTCCCTCGTCTGGAGTTATACATTTTAACCAAGGCGTCGCATAAGACTTTCTGTACAGAACATCATTGAACAAAGCATACCTGGCTGAGAGTCTTATCAATTTTCTGGCGCGAAGTTTATCCTCAGGATGTCTTCCATCTCTCAGGTACATAACAATTGGATCCATCCATGTTTCTGCTTGTGTTATTGGTTGTACTTTCATTTTGTCACAACTCTTCTACTTTAACTGCTCAACTAATACCTTTTTGTTTGACAAGAAATTTGATCCTAGCTTCGATAAAGCATCTGCTCTGGTGTTTTGAGCCCGAGTTATCTGCTCTACTTCCACCATTAAGAAATTTTGCAGTTTCCTCTGTGCTACTGCAAGGTATTTTTTCATGGGACCTTCCTTTGCTTCATATTCTACCTTGATATGATTTGTTACAAGCTGTGAGTCCGTATAGACTTTCAGGTTTTGCACTCCCAACTTCTGTGCTAGATTTAATCCAGTTATTAAAGCTTCATATTCTGCCTCATTGTTAGTAGCTTGAAAGTCAAAATGAAGTGCATATGGGAATTCTTCACCTTTTGGGCTAATGAGTAGGAGTCCTGCTCCTGCTCCTTCTTTGTTGGAAGCTCTATCCACATAAAACTGCCACTGTTCTGCCTCGTTCTTCTCAGCCTTGTTCTGCTCAGCTTTTTGCTCTATAGCCAAGGCTTTTTCTTCTGCCAAGAAATCAGCTAATGCTTGGGCTTTAATTGCGGTTCTTGGCTTGTATTCGATATCAAATCCTGCCAATTCAACTAACCACTTTGCCAATCTTCCAGACTTTTCTGGATTTTCCAAAATTTGCTTCAAAGGTTGGTTTGTTAACACAATCACTGGATGACTTTGGAAGTATGGTCTTAATTTCTTTGTGGCATGTACTAGGGCTAAGACCAATTTCTCCACCTCAGAATATCTAATCTCAGGCCCTTGTAGGCCTCTGCTTACAAAATATACTGGCCTTTGTATCATGCCATGTTGCTTTACTAACACAGCACTTACTGCTTTATTGCAAAAGGACAAGTAAAGGAATAGTATCTCACCTTCCTATGGAGGAGTTAGAGTTGGCAAGTGACTGATATGATCTTTTAACTCCTGAAAAGCCTGTTTACATTCTTCATTCCACTCAAACGGACTGGCCTTCCTAAGAATTTTGAAGAATGGCAATGATTTCTGTGCAGATTTCGACAAGATCGGTTTAGCGCTGCTAATCTTCCTGTTAATCACTGAACTTCTTTGATATTCTTCGGTTCAGGCATGGTCTTCAAAGCTTCCAATTTATCAGGATTGGCCCTGATACCTTCTTTAGATATCATATAACCCAGGAATTTGCCTGACCTTACTCCAAAAGTGCACTTTTTTGGGTTCAATTTCATTCCTGTTTGTCTTAAAACTTGACAAACCTCTGCTACATCTTTCAAATATTGGTCAAGAGTCCTGCTCTTGATCAATAGATCATCCACGTATACTTCCATAGATTTGCCAATCTGTTGTTTGAAAATGGTATTGACTGCCCTTTGGTAGGTAGCCCCTGCATTCTTTAATCCGAAAGGCATAGACACATAGTAGTAGGAACCAAATTCAGTAATAAAAGCAGTTTTTACAGCATCTACAGGGTCCATCATAATCTGATGATATCCCTTATAAGCATCTAAAAAGGCAAAGATTTCATAACCAACTGTAGAATCTACTAGCCTGTCAATTCTAAGGGAAGTATAACTATCTTTAGGACATGCTTTGTTCAGATCTGTGAAGTCCACACACATTCTCCAACTGCCATCTGGCTTCTTGACTAGCACTGGATTTGCTAGCCACTATGGATAGATAACCTCTTTAATCATGTTGGCCGGCAACAAATTTTCCACTTCTTGCTGTATAGCCTGTATCCTTTTTGGGGCAAAAGATCTCTTCTTTTGCTTCACTGGTTTCCTGGTTGGGTCGATGTTGAGCTTATGGACAGCCAACTATGTTGACAGTCCAGGCATGTCACTTGGTTTCCATGAAAACACGTCCTTGTAATCTTTCAAGATTCTGACCAGCATCTGTTTCTGTTCAGCAGGTATCCATGATCCTATGCTGACTGTGGATTCAGGGTCCTGTCCATCTAGCATGATTGATTCCACAGGATCGTTGGACTGCCAACTTTTTTCTTCATCCGGAACTAGGTCTTCCATTGTCACCTGCTGCACTTTCATTTTTCCACTGATCGTGGCGGTGTAGCAGTTCTTAGCGGCATCTACATCTCCTTTAATAGTAGCTTCTCCATCGAAAGTTGGGAATTTCATGCCGTTGTGTGCTGGCGATACCACTGCCCTTAGGTCGATCAGCGCTGGTCTTCCCAGAATCACATATATGTAGATGGAGCTTTTACCACCACATAATTTACCACCAGAGTCCTGCTCTGTTGTCCTTTGCCAAAGTCGTCAGTAACTTTAACATACCCACAGGATGTATGGGTGGCCCGGTAAATCCGAAAAGAGGAGTTGATACAGGAGTCAACTCCGAGTCATATAGCTTCATTGTTTGGAACGCCCTATAATACAATACGTTTACTGCGGTGCCGGTGTCTACGCAGATCCTTCTGACCAGATTTTTCTGAATAACCACTTCTATTACCAGTCCTTCATTGCTCACGATGGCTGGTAGGGCATCTCTAGGACTGTACTGAATGGTTCCCATAACTTTCTGCTTTTTTGCTTCCTTGTCCTTTTCCGCGCTGCCCCTCGCACCTTCCTGAGCAGCCTTGCTACCTTCTCCTGGTCCACCCACAATTGTGTTCACAGTGTTAATTGGGGTGTTTTCTGTATGCCCATCTGCGTCTGGAGACGGATTCTTGTGTCTCCTCTGGTTGTACCTGTCATGGCTGTTATTCTGTTTTTTGAATTCTCTCCTTCCTCTAGGATTATCTCTCTACGCTCGATCGATGCACTCATCGATCTTTCCTTCCATTGCTGCTGCGTCGATATCTCTAATCAGATCCCAGCACTGTTCAGAGTCATGTCCAATATCTTTATGGTACTTGCACCACCTGGTGTGATCTCTCTTCTCCCTTAGACCCCTCAACGGAGGAGGAGTCTTAGCAATTCCTTTCTTCTCCATAATCGCAGCGCTTGGTCACGAGATCTGTTCAGAGGAATAAGGTCTCTGTCTTGCAAAGCACCTTTCTTCCCTAATCTTTCAGAGATGGGAGCAGTTACCCTATCCCAAACAAATTTTCTTTTCTTGTCATTCCTATCCCCAGTCTTTCCTTTTTTAGCATCCCTATGGGATTCCTCCCTATTGGCTCTGTTAGCCTCTTCTCCTTGACAATGTCTGTATGCTATTTCCAGACATTCTTCCATCGTGCTCGGATTTTTGCTGCTCAGCTTCGCATGTAACCGCCCTTCTCTAAGTCCTGCTATGAAGGATGCTACCAAGAACTTATCATCCAGATCTGTTATCTGGGATGATTCTCCATTGAATCTCTTGATAAACTGTAACACTATTTCATCACTTTTTTGCCTAAGCGTCAAAGCAAATAAGTCCGGTTTCTCGGAAAGGTCTTGCTTTGCGATGAATGCATGCATGAACTTTCCGGTCGAGTGGGGAAATCCGGTATAGATCGGGGTTCAACTTGTTGAACCAATCTCTTGCTTTTCTGTTAGAAGAGTTGCAAATGCCCTGCATTTCATCTCTTCTGGAGCGTTATACAAATTCATATGCTGAATGTACTGATGCATATGATCATACGGATCTTTAGTTCCATCATATGCCTGGATTTTTGGGATCTTAAACCCGGGAGGACAGGGAAATGCATCAATGTCCTCAGTAAAGGGACATACCGGCATAAATTCATCTTGCTTAGGCTTAAGTATCGCGTCTAACTCGCTCGCTCCGGTGTTATCACCACCTGGGTGAGTAACCACCACCCGTATGCTAGATTCGCTTCTCGCTTTTCTTTCTTAGCAAACTTGAAGTGGAGTATGTGCTTCGAAAACATCATTATCTTGATTTCTCGCTTTCAAGACTGCTTCGAATATGGCTTTTATCTCTTCAGCCTTGAGATTGGCCAGGTTTTCTACCAACATCTGTTTAACAGCGTCTGGATTACTTTCCGTCTTTCTTCCATAACTTTTTTGCCGGTCTCTTGGTCATTTCGACCTGGGCTATTATCTCCGGTTTGATTTTTTTTTTTCTCTTGTTGATTTTGTTGCTTCTTCGAATTTCCTTGATTTCGTTGCATTTTTTCTGTATTAATCACTCACTAACTAGAATTGGCCCTCCTTCTAGCGCCAAATGATGTAGTATGAATATTACAAACGGGTAATTAGGTAATTCTAATTAGGACAATCGTACAAGAACAAAGATATTTAGGTATAATTTGGACTGAACTCTCGAGAGAGCTGCCTACGTATCCAATTTCAGTAATAAACTGGAATCATGTCCCCCTCGTAGTTCAGGGTGTCCCTTATATAGTTGTAGATCGTGACTCTCTTCCTTGCGTGATGGGAAGTTATCACCGGTTATCTCTGTACGTTGCTGATCGTGGGGTCTACCCACGTCTATACGCGGTTGAACTGATGTTGACTTGGTCTTCGCTGCACTTAGCCAAGCATTCTACCTAGAAATACTTCTGTGCAGACGATCGTTCTGTCTAGAGGCTTGCTTCTGCGCAGCGTATGATGGAGCCCTGCTCCACTGACTATTCTGGTCAGCACTTATGGTCCTGCCATGCCAATCCCCTTCTCATCTTCTTCCCCCGGGATCTTTACTCCTACTTCCATCGTTAATCAATATCCAGAAGATCACACAGCCTTTTTAAGCACTTTAAAGAGAGAGATAAACCTATTTGATAAAACTAAGGCAATAATGGCTTGCCACGGTGTTGCTAACAAGATGACCAAAACTGAAATGGCCAGCCTGTTGAAGACCTATCGGATCCGCACTGAGCCTTTCGAAGTTGTTCTTCCCAAACCAACTGAGTATGCTTACAATCCTCCAGTAGGTTTTTGTACGGTGTATGCTGATCAACTTCACAATGGATTAAGATTCCCTCTTCCCCCTGGGTGTGTAGAGATACTGAAGTATTATAAGTTAAGAGTTGGCCAAATCCATCCAAATAGCGTTAAATTCCTCATAGGTTTCATGATTTGGTGTTGTCTGAACACCACCCCTTTTCTGTAAAGCTATTTAGGAATTTCTACCAGTGCAAATTGACACAGGGGAGTGGGGGATGGTACCATTTTTGTCGTAGGGCCAATGCTCCGATTATCCCTATAACTGGCAAAGATATGACCAAGAAGAAGTGTCAAGAACACTTCTTCTTTGTGAAGCACAATTCGGATGCCACTTTAGGGCGGTGGAATACCGCTTCCATGAAGGATAAGTTGGAAGACTTCATTGATGCTACACTGTCTCAATATCTTGTTAGTAACAAGATTTCCCTTAGCTTAGACTTCATAAGTTCTGCCCTGATAGATGCTGCTCAGCTTCAGTCTGCAGGGCCTGTTGGCTACGTGGAATTCTCCAAGAAACAGTATATAAAATGTATGTTTGTACTTACATTTTGTTTTTATTTTTTGATTATAGCTTGATTATCTCCTTCTTCTTGTAGTAGCCAATGTAGATGACCTGATCAGTATCGACATTGATGAGGAGGAGGAGACAGAACAGATGATAGAATATTCTGAGCGGACCTTGTCCGTTATTCCAGAAGGTGGTGAAGTTTCTGGTCAGCAAGAAGATGCACAGATAGGCACTGGATCCGGTACTGCTGTGCAGGAAACAATTGGATCTGGTGCTTCTGTGCAGGAAACAATCCCCATTGCTAATCCTTCTGACCAGAATATTCTGAGCACGGTTAACCCTGTGGATTTGACAATTGAAGAAGATCTCCCCAGTGGTCAAACTACTGGTTTGGATGCAGTTCCCCTCAGGACCGTTTCCCAAAGGCAGAAGAAGAGGCATAATTTGGACTGAACTCTCGAGAGAGCTGCCTACATATCAAATTTCAGTAATAAACTGGAATCAAGTCCCCCTCGTAGTTCAGGGTGTCCCTTATATAGTTGTAGATCATGATTCTCTTCCTTGCGTGATGGGAAGTTATCACCGGTTATCTCTGTATGTTGCTGATCGTGGGGTCTACCCACGTCTATACGCGGTTGAACTGATGTTGACTTGGTCTTCGCCGCACTTAGCCAAGCATTCTGTCTACAAATACTTCTGCGCAGACGATCGTTCTGTCTAGAGGCATGCTTCTATGCAGCGTATGATGGAGCCCTGCTCCACTGATTATTCTGGTCAGCACTTATGGTCCTGCCATGCCAATCCATTATCTTGATTGTTTAACTTTGGGGCTGATCCAATTATGGATAACCCGGCCCAACGGGCCCACCTATCATCACTACATATTCCATGAAATTGGAATTGTTTAATATTATTTTCCTACATTAAATATAAGAAAATAAAATGAAAACAATAAATCATAAGATCTTTTAAAATATAATTATGAGATTTTATTGATTTATAATAAATGTGAAATTTTCCAATGATTGTCTAAAATCAATCTGAATATTTCCTACATTTAATGCAAATCAATCATTGGCTTTCATTTATCACTATAAATAGAAGGCCTTGGTCATTTGTAAAAGACACAGAACAACAGAAAAAGAGAAGACAAAAAGAAGGTGAAAAGTCTAGAGCAAAAGCTTCAAGCACTCTACAACAACACCAAAAGCATCAGAGATCTTCCAAAAAAGGGCGCAAGTTCTTCAAAAGAAGAAGGTCCAAAAGCATCTCCAACACTCGAATATCAACAGAAGATACTTGAGTTCTTCAACAAAGGGATTGAAGGTAACACAAAAGTTCCTTCTAATCTTTGTCAAATTAAAAGCACTTACGCTATATCCGGAGTCGTCAACTCAAATTAAAAGCACTTCCGCTATATCTGGAAGGTCAACAATCTTCGCCAATTTAAAAGCACTCCCGCTATATCCGGGAGAGCATTAATCATCACCTACAAGAAAATGGAGAATCAAAGGATTTAAGAGATTGTACCACTTTTATTTTATAACTTAATAAAATTTTAGTTGTAACATTTTTCTTGTTTTCTTTCTTTGTATTTCAGGGATAAATACGAAATTTGCGTTATAGAGATCTCTAATCACTTTAATAAGTTTTGATACTTAAATGTCTCTAGGCTGATGTACTATTAAACATGGCATTGATAGAACGTACAAACTAGCACGTATTAGATGTCTTCTGTATTTAAGGGTAGGGATAGATCTCGTCTATCGAAATGTGGAGACACTCGGACTGTACGTGGACGTGTATTAGAGAATGCGTACGTTAGACTGGCCCACTTACACTGTTAAGTGTCACACTATGTGACAGTTGTGTAATTATCCTTAGGACCGGAGTCTACATGGCTTCACAGTGTGGATTGTCATTCTTTGACACTATAGAGGTTTCCCCTAGCCATGGGGCGATCATGCAGTAGTGATTGGGTGTGATACTGAAGCATGCGGAGTATACATGTTTGGTCGTCTGGGAGTCGCGTACCCTAATAATTGGGGTGAATATCCGAAAGGGCCTTCTGATAAGGAATGTCTTACTCTCGTGAATCTTTGCAAAGTGGAAGTAAATGTGTCACTTCGAGAGAGCATGATATCCAGATTATAAGATACGGTCGTCAATGCTTGACACTCGACGTACGACCGTATGGATATTATAACAGCGATAAGATTTTATTTACACGCTAACCGAGCACATGAAATGTAGTAGTCATTGTGTATTGACTCTTCCGATGATTGGGGGTCACTGACGTGTTGCTAGACGGCACACGCTATTCGTGATCGTTAGAGGTGAAGGGCATTTTCGGAATTGCACCTTATGTCTACGGCCAACATATTTGGAAGCCTATCGGGTCACACACACATGAACATCAAGTCGGATTAAAATACAGTTATAGTTGATAACCAAATGAGGAAAGTTTTATCTCAAACTATAAAGGTTATAGTGGTAAATTAATATGGTGGTATTTTTTTATTATGAATAAATATAATACAAGATTATAGTGATACATATATTTCGAAAATATGTATATATTGTTGGATATACAGACACCCGAATCCGGATCCGATCCATGATTGGATCGTCAGATCTGATTCACAACACCGATCGAGACGCTCGATCATGCACATCGGAAGATACGAATAAATTCGTATGCGATTATACCACGATATGATCTACATAAATAATTAATCTAACTATGAGAAGGTTGAATATTTACTTTAACGGAGAGGAATAAAAATATACAGAAAAAGAAGCCACAATCTTCCGGATTGTATCTCCTAGCGACGACTGGCGACGACTATCATTGCCGTAGAACCTCCTCGAATATGCACAAGAAAAACCGTAGGTTTTTCTTCTCTAATGACTAAGGCAAGAAACTAATTTTTCTTCCTTTTTATTTAATGTGTGGCGCCAATTTTGTAATGTCTATTGTGTTGGGAGGAACTCTCTTTATATAGGAAAATAACTAGTCAAGGGAGAGTTATCCTTTTCACAATACAATTACCTATTCCTATAAGGAAAAGATATTTTTGCTACAAAAATAAGAGATAATTCCCAAAACATCAATCTCTTTATTGTTCCATTAATTATCCAACAAATAGATAATTAATTAACTATACATGTAACATAATCAAGAAAAATTTCTTTTCCTAAATTATCACATATGTGGCGCCATTTTATCATTAATTTTAATAGAAAATGTCTTTTCTATTTTACATATTATTTACCAAATAAATAATATTGCATATTCATTAAATTGACCAACTATTTAATTTAATCTCGAGGTTCCATAAAAGGAGAAAACACTCGCGTGTTAGGAGCCAACCCGGGGACCATGGACCTATAACCAGTAGCTACAAAAAATTAAATAAAATAATAATCGAACATAATATTTCTACTCAACTTATTAATTCTGGAATTACGCCACCATAATCCGAAACTAAACTCTATCGATTATAGATATATCTTTTCTCAAAACGTCGAGTCGAGTCGATAAGTGTCCATTGATATAACCATTACATACAGACTAACCCTCCATAGACTATCCATAATGAAGTAGGATTATCCGTAAACCTTCTTCAATACATCTTTTTCTTATTTACCATTAACCCATTAGTGATCAATTAGTTCATAACCAATACGAACTCCGCGGATCGATCAGTTTCTAGGATCAACAAATAAGGGGATTGTCTTTCTACTTCCCGCAGGAAGGAATGGATTTCATATCTATGAGACACACACTTCTCACTCATTCCTGAATAGTGCTAATGTGAAAATGATTCGGACCACGCCACTTAGCGATCCTTAACGAACACACAAACCCTATCCTGAAACAAGTAGGAGCTTGTAATCACTTCAGGATTAAGGTTAATCCATATATGATCATCTTGTGATTTAATAAGATTTATCAATCACGGAATTATATGAGAAACACAGATTAAATCGGTCCAGTCCTATATGACTACATCATATATAAATGCCCCACTTAGACAACCAATGTCGACGGTCCGGATAAGACGGTCACACCATAAAGTGTTCTGGGCGCATTATTGGTGGTTTAATCAATAGACTTCATACTTTGATTAACTTCACCACGGACTAATAGTTCAAGTGTATCCCCATAAACTTAATCCTCATGTGTGACACACACTAAGTTACATGGCTACATATGATACGACTTAGGGTTTTCAGTAGTGTATTTCTTACAAGCACGAAGCAAGTAATAAGATGAGAATAAATATGTCATTTATTAATTCTAAAAACAATTACATACATTGTCTTTCGGGCGCTACTTCCAACAATCTCCCACTTGCCCGTAAGGACAATCAACAATTGTCTTTCGGGCACACTATATCTAACAATCTCCCACTTCCCCGTAAAGACAAGCAATGATTGTTTTTAGAGCACCACACCCTTATTCTAACTATCCACAACATTCTCCCACTAGGTCTAAAGCAGATGAGACATATCTCCCAATTTCATACCCACCAAGCGCTTATCAGTGACATTAGACACCACACGACTTGGTAATCTGATCAGCTAGGTTGTCGGCTAGAGCGATCTTTACGTCCGAAACGTCGCCTCTCTACACGATCAATAGGTGGTACTCTTTCTCAATATGCTTTTGACCTCTTGTGATTGTGAAGAGCCTTTGCACGAGCTATCTCTCAACTATTTTCACAGTAAAATGGTATCGGCTCATCGAAACCTGGAATCACTTCCCGGTCCAACAAAGAACTTCTCAAGCCACACTGCCTCTCTAGCTGCTCGAAAGCTGCTATGTATGTGAGTAACAGAGTCAAATTGGCAGTGCTGGATTGCTCTAGACTGTAGCTCCATCACAATGACTAAAAACTGAGTCTGAGATCGATTCACGATCATCCTTAATCCAATATAAATCAGAATCAGTGTAGTCAACGACACTCAGGTTCGCACCCGAATGCACAAGCATATGATTCCTCGTTCTCTAAAGATACTTTAGGATGCACTAAACTGCTGCTTGTTAGGTGTTATGCCCAAAAGACAATTTTGTAATTGTTTTATTTAATGAATGAATTGACATTATTATTCATATTTATTATTTCTCATATTCACCGATGTGACATTAGTATTTACACTACAGAAAACCCTAAAGTATATCGTTTATGTAATCACTTAACTCATTGTATGGGATATACACGGGAGGATTGAGTTAGTGAAGATGTACTTAAAATACAATTAGCCCGTAGTGAAGTTAATCGAGAGTATCGGGTCTCTCCTTTAACGTGCTATTAATGTGCCCAGAACACAATAGGTGTGATTGTCTTATCCGGACTTTCGGTTAAGAGAACCTAGTGGGGCATTTATATATGATAGATATATCATATAGGCCTGAACCGATTTGATTAGAGTTCACGATATAACCGTAATCGAGAAGTCTTATCGAATCAATTGATGATCATATTTATGGATATATCTTAATCTTGAGGTGATCACAGTCAACTGCTTGAATCAGTATGAGGTTTGACTTGACGGTTAAAGATTACACTGAGTCTGTGATCTGAATTACCCCATCTTGGCATTGTACTGGATTGAGTGAGTAGTCTGTGTTATCACAGATACGGAATCCATTCCTTCTATTTCTGGAAGTAGATAGACAGTTCCCTTATTTGTTAATCCTAGAAACTGATCGATCCAAGGAGTTCATATTACACTGATTAGCTACCAGTGAGTTGTATGAATTAATTGATCATTAGGGGGTTAATAGCAAATAAGGATAAGAGGTTCTAAAAAGGGTTAATGGTAACTTCCCGATTTAGAATGAACAGTCTATGAATCTGACAATGCCACAATTCGCTGCAACAGAGATTTGGACAACATTCTAAAGAGTTTGACTCGGTCGAATTCATTAGAATCAATCACTGGTTTCCCATCCATCTTTTTGGTTAAGATGATGCATCTGTGTATGCAACATTCAACGAGGATGTTCTACCCTATGCCTCAGGAATGACTCTCTAAATCTTCGGATCAAGAGAAAAGGGACAGATTCTCTTTCTAGTAAGAGATGGTCAGGTTATTGAACATCAACTTTGATCGAATCTTAGATTCGGCGGTTAACAAAGCAAGTTTAGTATGTCCTTTAGTATCTTGAAGAGAACGAGGAATAATATGCGGACATGTGTGACACACTGATTTTGACTTTAAGTCAGATTAAGGATGATCGTTAAGTCAATCTCGGGCTCAGTGTTTACTCTTGTGTTGAAGCTATTGCCTGGAGGAATCCAGCAACGCCAACTAGACCTTACCTATTTGGGTGATTAGCGGCTTTTGTAGTAGCTAGAGAGGCGATATAGCTTAAAGATTTCCTCTTCATATCTGGGAGTGATTCTAGATTTGGAAGCCGATACCACATCATTGTGCAAACGATGAAGGGGTAGCTTACAAGGATTTTTGAAATCACTAGAGGTCAAAAGCATATTGGGAAAGTACCACATGATTAGATGGACCGGTAACGTTTCGATTCTACGGATCGTCTCGAGCCGACAACCTGACTAATCATTAAGACCCATGATATTTAGATGTAGGTACTCCCCGAGTCACTGACCTATCCTACGACGGCACACTCAGAGTGTACTTTGTCATCTGCAATAGTTATGATATGCTTAATGGGTACTACAATACGGGATAGGTCTTTATTGCTTTAGAGCAAGTGGAAGATGTAGTTTGTTGTAGTTTAAATAATAGGGTGTGCTCTAAATCAATTATTCACTTGCTTTCGTGCAAGTGGGAGATTGTTAGGTGTTATGCCCGAAAGACAATTTTGTAAGTGTTTTATTTAATGAATGAATTGACATTCTTATTCATATTTAATATTTCTCATATTCACCGATGTGACAATAGTATTTACATTACAGAAAACCCTAAAGTATATCGTTTATGTAATCACTTAACTCAGTGTATGGGATATACACGGGAGGATTGAGTTATTGAAGATGTACTTAAAATACAATTAGCCCGTAGTGAAGTTAATCGAGAGTATCGGTTCTCTCCTTTAACGTGCTATTAATGCGCCCAGAACACAATAGGTGTGATTGTCTTATCCGGACTTTCGGTTAAGAGAACCTAGTGGGGCATTTATATATCATATAGGGGACCGATTTGATTAGAGTTCATGATATAATTCCGTAATCGAGAAGTCTTATCGAATCAATCGATGATCATATTTATGGATATATCTTAATCCCGAGGTGATCACGATCAACCAATCGCTTGAAACGGTATGAGGTTTGACTTGACGGTTAAGGATTACACCGAGTCCGTGATCCGAATTACCCCATCTTGGCATTGTACTTGGATTGAGTGAGTAGTACGTGTTATCACGGATATACGGAATCCATTCCTTCTATTTACGGAAGTAGATAGACAGTTCCCTTATTTGTTAATCCTAAACCGATCGATCCATGGAGTTCATATTACACCGATTAGCTACCAGTGAGTTGTATGAATTAATTGATCACTAGGGGGTTAATGGCAAATAAGGATAAGGGCGGGGTTCGAAAATTCCGGGTCTTATTAATGGTAACTTCCCGATTTAGAATGAACGAGTTATGGATCGGATACACCGATTAGCTCCATATGTAATGATTATATCATATGTAATGATTATATCACTGGACGCTTTTTATCATTCCCGTGAGGAGATAAATATAGTCTCATAATCGAAGGATTGCAGTCACGGGATTATGGTGGCATATTCCTGTGATTGATTTATCGAATATAATTATTCTGTTCGTAGGATAATTATTTATTTGATTTATCAGAGCCGCTGATTATTAGTCCATGGTCACCGACGTGCCTCCAATATAGCATAGCTATTCTCGGACGTCGAATCCTAATAATATTAATTTAGTTCTTATTAGAATTTAATTAAAACGATATGTGAATTAATTGTTTAGTGGACTATTAAATTAGTTGGGCTAAATAATTAAATATGTGAAAAAGACATTTTTCATAATCTTGGCAAAATTAGTGTTATGGCCGAAAATTATATTGACTAGGTCAATATGAAATTTTCGGCCAAGGATGTGTTTTAGGAAACAAGAAATTAGTTTTCTTGTGGATTAATAAGACATGTGCACAAAATATTTATTGGATAAATATTTATGGTAAGAAATAAAGATAAATATTATTCTAGATTTGTTCTAGAATATTATGGGATTATCTTTTATTTATTGGATTTATTTATTTGCAAAATAAAATCCTTGGAGGACAAGGATTACTCTTCCTATATAAAGAGAGTTCTCCCAACTCATAAACACACATAAAAAATTCGACTTCATCTCTTTGAGAGAGGAAGAAATAATTTCGGCCAAGGGGGATAAGGAGGAAAATCTTGGAGGTTTTCCGGGTAGCATATCGGAAGGATTCGAGACGAGGATTTCCTTCACCGGGAGTTGCTTGGATCACACGTGCGGAAGATCGTGGTGCTCTTCATACTTTCTTACGTTCTTCCTATAGCGGTTCTTCTACTTGGATTTTGAGATCCAAGAGGTATGTTCTACAACCCCCTTGTAGAGTAGATCTAGTTATATTATTACGTGTAATTTATAGATCTAGATCCTTAAATCGCTTCCGTTGCGGATGGTATTACTAACACTGCTCAACGTCCGAATCCAAGATTCGACTCTTATTGACTTTTAATACCTGACTTTCTCTATCCAAAAGAGAATTTATCCCATTTTCTCTCTTTTGAAAGACTAAGAGAATTATTCCGTGAGGGGTTGGGTAGGAAACCTCTCGTTGAATTCTGCATTCGAAAATGCATTATCATCTTTAACCAATAAGATGGATGGGATATTGCCAACAACTTGTTCTCATGAATTCAACCGAATCAAATTCTAAGAATATAGTCCACTTCTCTGATGCAGAGAAGCTTTGGCTCGTCAGTTTTTGATTTCAGATAACACATCCATGTTGTTTCCAACTGTTGCAGTTTTATCTTTTATTAAAACTAATATCTAATATTTTACCAATATTGATTCTCCAGTCTACAAAAGACTCGTCAATATCTGGTCAAGCCCACACATTCCAAAACATGTGACTTTTAATGACCTAGAGGTTTGCATTAATCCATAAATGGATATAAGCATAGGTAGTCAATCTGCCATTGGCTTTAAGCTAAAACAGTTCTGTTCCGAATGAATCTAAGCTCCATTGTATGGCAAGAAAGTTTCAGGGCATCACCCATGTTAATATTTCTGCTTTCCATAGAGTCAAGCATGGCTGAGTGGTGAGAAAGTTTCAGGGCATCACCCCTGTTTAATTGTCTACTTATTAGGGAGTTACCCCCAAAACCACTGGCTTTGCTTAGAAAGATAAAATTTCTCATTCATTCAACTCTTTTCTATGTAGATCCAATTTCTCCCACTGGGCCTGAGACACTCAGGTGGTTCTATAGGAGTATGAACAGACCTGGACTACCAAAACTCTAGTTACATGTATATGGCTTTAAACCAACCTCCTTTTATCAGAATCCTATACAGTCTTCCCTAAAAGACCATAGGTGATCAATCACCCCCAGTAGACTGTAAAGTCTGCCTGATCACAATGGGTCAATGGTTAAACCATACTCCCACTGCATTTGGGTTGGTTGATATTCTGATCTTGTTCAGTAGTATTAATCAGCATAATCCTCAACAACCAATGTTGGATGTGGTCTGATTAAATCAGATAGTATCTCCTTGAGTAACTGTACTTCAAGGTCTAAGGTTGTTATTTAAACATTCTTTTAGAAAGGATGTAATAGTGTAACCGTCACGATCCGATCTTAAGAATCTTATAACCAACCTTTACACATTGCATTAAGATATTTCACGAACAGTGACCATCTGAACGTGTATGTAAAATCTCCAATCCTACCTTCAAGCACTTGTGCTAAATGCCTCTATTTGCAGAAGTGGAGTAAATGCACTTCACTCTTTATCCACAAATTCAAAAACATCTTCTAGGTATACTTCTCGGTATTACATAATAATAATGTAAACCATTATTTTGCAACCAATATCTTAATTGAGTTAAGCAGCATATTGTAGCATATCAATAACTATACACGACAATCTATGGTTTATCCTTTCAGTGAAATCAATTCACTCGGAGGTAGGCCGAGCATCAGTTCCAAATACTATGCTATAGCCTATATCTAAGCATGGAATACTCTCTTCTCTGGTGACATCAGAGATTCCTCCAAATATTTAGATAAACTAATCGGCGTTTCGAGTAGTCATTAGACAAAGAAGGTCTATTACTCGAAAGCTCCCACTAGCTTGTATCCTTCATAAGACCCCGAAGGTCAATATGAACAAGCTATTATACTTCTTTAGCTCTTTTAACCTTTCCTAATTGGAAGCTTACATAGTCATTTTTCCTTTGAGATAGTGTTCTTAGACTGGGAGTTAGGAATCACCCTTAGCCAGTTTTCAGATCTTATCTACAGGATATATGCACTAATAAATAGATGGTGAAGAATCGTTTATCTAAATACGGAAACCATTTGTCTTAATAGTTTATGATGTGTTACATATACCTTTTCAGCATTACTTAGTGGTTCTGACTTTATCAGACAAAAGTCCGAGTCTCAGAATCGTATACAAATGTCATATTCACTTTCTTTAAGGCAACTATATTATCGATGTGAAAGTGAATCCATTTGTTCCAACGAATCTGAAAACAGAAATGATATTTCTTTGATATTCAAGGATTAAAATCTGAATTTCTTTCCTTATATCACTCCCACTATCTCAGCTAAAATAACTGCCCGTTGTTTACTCTTTAATCATTAATGCCTAGCTACCTTGTTCTTACAAAAGAACTTAGCTTCTGAGTCAAAAAACTAGGTTAAGAAAGTCTCTAAGGATTTAGGTTAGTGATCCGAAATCACTTTCCTTATCCTTTACTTTCTTTTATTAATAGATTGGTTTAGCCTTAAACTTGTTTAGTTTTGATGACTTACACTTTTAAACATTTACTTTCCCATTCTTGGCTTTCTATAAAGGAAATGGACGTAAACTAGCAATTCATTTGAGTAGCCACTACTCGTGAACTGTGGGATGTCTTAGTGAGATTGATACCAAATCATTCTTGTCATCTTTGAACTAATTTTGGTTTGTCTCTCGTTCAACACAAGTGACAGCAGTGACATACTTATCAATGTCACTTAAGTTTGTAGCCTCAAGAGGAATATCCTCTTCCGAAAAGATTACAGTAAAACCTCTATAAATTAATAATGTTGGGACCGGGATATTTTATTAATTTAGTGAGATATTATTATATCGATAAATTAATAATTTATTAATTTAAAGAGGTTTTACGTATAACCTTTAAATTTCCAAGTCCAATGTACTAGTTTCAATGTATATTAGTTAGAGATGAAAAATAAATTACAAAAACAAGTTCCAAGGCACATTCTATGAATGTACATTCACAAATTATTTGAATTTGACAATGCCCCAACTCTTAAGTGCAATGAGGAGATTTAAAGATGAACTCAATATAGATTTGAAGTTCAATAAAAAACAAGTGACTATAGATTCATTTTTTACTAGATAATCTTAGAATTTGGAATCTTTTAGTACATACATAATTATTAATTTATAGTTTCGTTGGAACCAATATATTTACACTGGGATTTCAAAAAAAGTTATTATCTTATTATTTTATCGATTGGGGTCCAATTTTGTACTGGTCCCAAGTTGGGACTGGACAAATTATTAATTTTATCGAGGTTATTAATTTATCGAGTATTAATTTATAGAGGTTTTACTGTAATTTGTATTCTCGATTTATGAGTTCAACGTTCTTATTACTTTTCCATTTTTACGAAGTCATCATCAGTCAATTTATCATGTTTAGCAGTTTAGATACTTTGGGATAACATGCAGTTGTAGAAAATAAATAATGACAGAAATATAAATCAAATCATACACTACAACATATAATAATTTTAGGAATAATAAACGTGATGTCATGCATGCAGTTTATCCTACCATTCCAAGGATTTAATCTCACACCTACAGTGCCGCTATAGGGTAGGTCAAAGAGGTGACAATTAAATTGAGACAATCTCTCTCAACAATTAACTGAGAATCGGACATCTCTATTTAATTGTTGATTACCTTCCTTTTTCAGCCAAGATATTTCCAAAAATACCCTTTAGAGTGTGACCTACTGTTTCAGATCTCAAAGTACGCCCCGAGTATGCCGCCTTAGGGTCGGTCAGTGACTCGACGAGTACCCAAAATCCTATCCTTTCGTAGACCAAGCCATGCATTTTGATAGCGGTGAAGGCCATCCTTAGGGGGCCGAAATCAAAGCGGCACGAAGCGTCACCATTCTCTCACGTGCTTGTGTCAACAGTAGAGGCCGTGGGGCCGGTTGTCACCTTCCCCGCTCCCACTCGTTATTTTAAAAAATAGGTAGTCTTATTAGGATTTTCAGAATTTCTTAATCATCCAAAAAAACAATAAATCATGAATATTTAAATTAATCATCCCACTAGTTTATCGGTTCCAAATACCGTCTAACTAGTGTCACTTATTCATGAATTTCAAATTTTATGGATTTATTAGAATTCCTTGTGTAGACGCTACACAATTAAAATTCACTAAGAATTTTATAATCCCAATTCATTAGGACTTTATGAATTTTCTAATCAAAAATAATAAATCATAAAATTTGAAACTCCCACTAGTTTATCGGTTCCAAATACCATCTAACTAGTGACACTATATTCATGATTTTCCAATTTATCAATTATTTAGAAATCTTTCGTGTAGACACTACACTATTAAAATTCCCGAAGAATTTTATAGTCCTATTTTTGTCATGATAAAAAATTTAGGATCTTACAATTTTATCTCAATAATTTGAAAACAATAAATCTTGAAAAGCAATCACCAACTTATCGGTATTAAACCCTGGCTGAGCTTTAACCGAGTTCACCGAACGGTGTCGGGATTGGCTAAGCCGATCCGTCCTCTTCGTTGGTTCATATGCAACTGCTAGATGAATTGGGCTAAGGTTGCTCCATTGAGCCTCAGATCGCCGGATAGCTTGACCTTGCCGGACCCCCGTCGCTAACGTCGCACTTGGACGGACAAGTCGAGTCGAGCCGAAGCCCTGTTGACCACCCGAACCAATTTTCGAAACTTTTGCTTAGTTGGTGTCCAACTTTTCCGGATTTTCAAATTTTTTATTATCAAAATTCAAAATTTATGTAGACACTACATAGCCTAAACCCCGTAGGATTTATTTTCCCAAATTAAGTTTATCATGTGAATTTTATATCCCGATAAAATTTCGTTCGTTTTAATTAATTTAATTAATTACCTAAATTAATCTAAATTAATTACGTTTATACATGCCTAATTAATATCACGATTAATTATCTACATGTATGCATATGCTAGGAGTGGAATTCATGAATATGATGCATGTCATGGCATGGTTATCTCACATAAATAATCAAACATGAAAATAAATGCATATAAGCAAACCACTGAGATGGACCGTTGGTACCCCCGTATCTAATCTATAAATTAGGAAAAAACAAAAATAAATAAAAGGTATTTATCTTTGTTGCGTCATCTTGATAAAGTAATTCACGCACATGTCAGTTATTGGGAAATAGACTTGTGTCATGGTTCAGCAAGAAGCAAAACTCAATCTCGACATCAACAGCTGAAGCTGAGTACATAGCAGCTGGAAGCTGTTGTGCTCATGTTTTATGGATCAGACAACAATTAAGAGATTATGGAATAGAAGAGGGAATGATTCCTATAATGTGTGATAATACAAGTGCAATAGCTATAACTGACAATCCAGTTTGGCACTCAAGGACTAGGCACATTGATGTGAGACATCACTTTATAAGGGATCACGTAGAGAAAAAGGACATTACAGTTCTCTATGTTCCAACTGAAGATCAGTTAGCTGACATTTTTACCAAACCTCTGGACAAAGAAAGGTTTGCTAAACTGAGAACTGAATTGGGGATTCCTAAAGTCAGTTAAGTTGGTTAAAGCTCAGAGATTCGTCAAGGGGATTGATCTTTGTCATGCTGGGTGAGCTCACTTGACAGATCAGTCATTTACATCAACAATCTCAAACTGACATACTGATGTTTTTACGTAAATGAATACACCTTGAAACTGACATCAGTCAGTCTTCCACTAACTCAAGGAAAGTCAATAAAGGAAAGGATAAAAACGACAATGGTTACATCACAATTAATTACCGCCATTTTTTGTCAGAATTTGTAGCGTGTATGCCCTCAAAATGTCAGATAGTACACATCGGTTATACAAACCATGATGAAATTTTAAAAGTTGTACAAATTCTATCTGAAAGATTGTGGATCAAATCACCAACCGTTCCACTCTTATATATACAACCTTTCTCATACTACTTCTTTACAAAACGAAAAATCAAACATTTTCCTCTTTAAATCAGCCAAAAATATTACCTTACATAATTTCAAAAAATGGCAGCTTCCATACAAACTCAAGAAGAAAGGTTAATTGCCAAACTTGATACATTTACACAAAAAGAATTTGAAGAGATGTGCGGCAATGCCCTTCTCTCCAGTCATATAAGTGAGAAGATAGGAAGGTTAGAGGGTTTAAAGAACCTGCTGGAAGAAGAATTGCAGCAAGATATGGACATGGAAGGTCTACTGCAATTTTGGGAAATCTTGAAGATACTGAAGAACTCTCTGCTAACAAAAGTTCATGGACAGAAGATTTTTGTCAATGAAGACGTCATCAGACAGCTTCTTGGTTTCAAAGATCCTCTAGTGAAATCAATTGAGCTAGCCTGTCTGCCACTCAAGTGTGAAGCTTTTCTTAAGCAGATTTCAGCTTCAAAGCAACCAGCAGCAGTCGATACCCATCTTAAGGATCTCAAACCCGAATTTGGTCTCCTCAGCAGATGGATCAGCAGACTTGCTGTCGGATAACACAAAGGGCTGAATAAATTAACCGAAGGTGGTATTCACCAGATGAACGTCATTTGGGACGGATTTGAGTTCAATTGGGCTGGATATATTTTCAATCAGATCAAGCAGCAACACTTGGCTGAAATAGCAAGTGTCAGTAGAGCCCAAGCTAAAGAAAGACAAACTACGGGAAGATTTCGACTGAAGAAATCACTTAGCTTAGTGATTCAATATTATTTGGAAAGACTCAGTGGTGGGAAGAATTAAACAGAAACTGCTGCTGCAACTACAACCACTAGACAAGTTGCAGTAGTTACAAGTTCAACAAAGAGAACTTCCCAACCTGAAGCCAATAGGCAAACTGTGTCTCAGCAAATCGCTCAGCAGAAAGGAATTAAAAGGAAAGCTGAGACACAGGGGGAAAATCAGTTGGACATTGTTTGTTCCCAGGTACTTTAAGTCAGTTAGCACCAACTGAGGGGGAACAACAACTGACAACTGAAGTCAGAAAGCTGAAGACCTTGATTCCTGGCATTTTTTCTCACCTTAAGCAGAAAATATCAGAGAGACAAGTTTATGCTATGCATGTTGAGCAAGAGGAACATGTAACTCAGCAACCAAAGTAGTTCATCTTCGATGCTGAAAGGATCATCAAACTAATGAAGATGAAGCTCAAAACTCAAGATTATCGTGAAGCTACTCTACCTCATGAAGAAAAAATATTGTTGGAGAAACTGGAAATACAAAATCTCTATGCCTTATTTCCAATGGAAGAGTTTCTCACCAACTGCTATAATAGATTCAAAGAGATAGCTCGGAAAACTGAATCAACCACATCATCTATACCAAAGGAAGTTTTAAAGAAGAAAGATGGTGATAAGGATGATGATTCAAGAAAAGAAGCTCAGAAAAGTACAGTTTTGCAGTCAAACACTCAGCTTGAGCAACAACCAGAGCAAACTGATATTAAAGCAGAAGAAGTGCCAGTTGGAAATCAGACAACTAAAAACAAAGAAGAAGAAGCCAGAGCTGATGATAATCAGCAACTGATGATAATTGAAGATTCCAGTCAGTCTAAAATCCAAGAAACAGAAGAAGAAGACCTATCTGAGAAGCTTACAACAGAAGAATTGAGCAAAGTACAAGAAGAAGATTATGCTCAACCAAAAGGATGATTACAATGGTCTTCTGTCACATATTTACATTTACTTGGATTACAGGAAGAAAACTGATGTATCAGCTCATGCTAAGTTGGATATTATCAAGAAATCCACTTCAGATTCAGGTTCAGAGATTCTCAGTCTGAAGGAAAAACTCAAAGTTACAACCATGGAAGATCGAGAAACTCATGCACAAGCTCAATGGCAACTCAATCAACGCATTTATGGTCGGGAAACTCAGCTCAAAGAAGTTCTCACCTTCTAGAAAGATATGTCAATAGATCAGAAGGCAACACATAAGCTAATCAATGAGTTTTATGATGCCAAAAAGGGGGAAGTAGAGAAAGAAAAGTTGAAGTTATGCGAAGAAAAACTGAAGCTTGAAGCTGAATTGACAGAATTGAAGAAATGCAAATCAGCAGCAGATCCTTATATCAGGGATGTTGTAGAACTCACTGATGAACAGCTCATTGCCATGTACAGTCAACATGGAGAAGGAAGAGCTACTCTGACAATGGATCTATGCATGAAATTTGTGCAAGATTACAATATTACTAAACTCAAGTACAAGCACAAGAACTATGAAGAATCTCTTGCCTATTTCTTATCTGATGTTCTTCACAATCAGAAGATGGCACATCACAAGAAGATCAAGAGAATTGTAGAAAAACTTCAAATTAAAGACAAAAGAGAACAGCTGAAAGCTGATATTTCAGAATTTGAAGATTACTACAAAGATGAAAAACATCTTCCTAAGTTAGTTCTTTGGAGAAAGTAGAAACTTTCAAGTCAAATGGATTACCTCAGAACTTTCAACAAGGAAGATACAAGGATTGAACAAGAATATCATCTTCACGATAGAGAACAGAAGTTTATCAAAGTTACCCAAGGAAATATTTAGAACTTATTTTAGTTATTATTATCAACTGTGTAACTATTCCATTTAGCAAATTCTTAATGAAATCCAGTTTCCAGTTTTACTTTGTTTTGTATTGTTATTATCTTTAATATTTTCTTTTAAGGAGGGTTTTGGCATCATGAAAAAGGGGGAATTGTTGGAAATAAAATTTAGTTTTGATGATGATTCATCTCATTTAAGTATATGTTTGTTTACACCCTAACGATGAAGTGCTGAAACTAGCTGTTATAGTGGAAAGCTAAAAGTTGTCTAGAACTGAATATGTAAGTTTTACTAGAGTCTGATAATTGTATAGGTTATATCAGACAAGCACTGTAAGAGATAGAAGTTTTGTAAAACTGAAAACTAGAAATCATTTAGAAAACTGGAACTTAATATAAGACTGAAGATATACATCTAGAACTGAAGATCACTCAGAAGTGAAGAAGGTAAGTTCGCTGAGGGACACAGACTCGGTTGGCTTATTTAGAACTGAAGGCTGAGGGAACAAACTCAGTATTTGAAGAACCGTGGGACACAGACTCAGTTAAGGAAGATTGAAAAACTGAGGGTTTAAACTAAGTTATGAAGATTTTAAGCCGAGACTGTAAAGTTAGAATTCACGTAAGTCTGTGATGGCCTGAACTGAATTTATGGATCTTGAAAGAAGACCTCAGTATTATAAGGACATTGATATCTTAGATGGTCTGTATAAGAAATGGTGTAATCTGATTCAGTCACATAAAATCAGATAAATAGAGTACTGAAATTTTGAAGAAGAGTAAAAACTTAGTTAATGCTCTAAGTCAGTTAACAAACTGAAAACTGACACACTTAGTATAAAACTGATCAGGAAACTTAGTTTTATAGTCAACCATCCAAGCAACTGAAAGTACATTCGAACGTTGTAAATCTAGGATTCTTATTGGATGAAGAACTGACATGTCAAAACGGTCACTGACACCTGACATCTGAAAATATAGACGTTGATACAATTCAAATTCAAAGCAAGATGAACGTTGGACCACACACTATAAATAGAGGACTTGGCATCAAGGATCAAACACCGAATTAACAAGATTACAAGAATTTTTGTGCGCAAGTCTAGTTCATTCGAATTGCTATCAATATATGTGCTCAACAAGATCATACTAGGATTTCTTCAAGTGTTCAAGCTACATCGATCATATCCAGATTTTGACACTTCGAGGAACCATATGCAAGAATCAATTTATTGATTCTCAGCTCAACTTTGATTTTTAATCAAAGGTTTAGACTGTGAAGCATTCCGGTCAAGGAGTTGCCAAGAACAGTTGTGACATTTGCAATCGGGTAGACTATGTTTGTGGTGGTAGCTGGTGAAGAGGAATTACAACCCTCTAAGGACCAGTGGTTCAAGCAGTTGAAGAGCAGCAATTCAACATGTTCTTTAGTTGTTTAGATAGTGACACTAGGGATTAGTCAAGGACTATCATTTTGGACTTTTTGTAATAGCGTATCTCAAGAAGTTCTAGTGGAATTTTCCTCCTACATCACAGGGGAAGAGTGGACTGACAGGATTACACCACCTGGAACCACTATAATTCTTGTTCTACTGCATACTTTATGCATTACTTCTTTTTACAGCATTTATTTTTGTTTATACAGCATACCGAAACTGATTGTTATAAGCATACACAGTACACAAATTGACATTCACCAGAATTAAGTTTTGCATACTCAGTTTTTTCTTATAGAATCAACAAGATCCAGATAAAGGCTAAAACTTAAATCCACTTCCGGTTGACTCAGTTCTGTTATAAGTCAGTTTGACTTAAACTCAGCTTTCTCAGCTTAACTCCACAATAGTTAAAACTGAACCTTAAAAGTGATAATCTAGTTTTTTGTGACAAGTTTATTCACCCTCTCCCCCTCTAAACTTGTGTTAGCCCTTCCGAGGGACCAACATTTGGTATCGGAGCAGTGTTCTTTGACAAGCTTTTGTTGAAAACTCATTTGCTCTAATTATCTCCTCTAGTTGATTTCCGGAAAAAGCTATGTATTTCAATTTCAAGTCTTTCCATAATTCAGTTTTCCTTCACTCTCACAATTGATAACAATCAGTATGCCAGACAGATGCTAATGTGCAACATGGACAGTTTTGATGAATACAAACGTCATTTGTTGGCCTTTCTAGCAGCTTCTCAGTTTGACTTAAACTCAGCTTTGTTAGCTTAACACCACACAAGTTAAAACTGAACTTTAAAAGTGATAATCTAGTTTTTGGGGACAAGTTTATTCACCCCCCTCTAAACTTGTGTTATCCTTTCCAAGGGACCAACAGTCCTATGGAATTCAACTCCACTATCTTATGCAATGCCTGAAAGTACCCATCATAAAGCTACACAAATTCCATGACTCCAAAATCATGTTTAACTACGTCAAAAGCAAAAGACAGCATGAGGTGGGGAGAGAAAGAAACCAACCAGAAACACCTCTGGAAAAAGAAAGAAACAGAAGGTTCAAAGAAATTTGGACAAAGAAGATATTGGAAAATTAGTAGATGTAGAAGAGGAAGAACAAGAACAACAAGAGGAAGAAGCCAGTGGTGACGATAACCAACCCGAAAATGAAGAGGTTGAAGAAGACAATGGAGATGATGATGAGACTCCAGAAGAACCTGCAAACATATCTGCAAGAGATATTGTTGATAGAATTGCTGCATATCTAGAATGGAAGGAGGGTGATTCCAGACTTCAGCTTCAAGATTCAGAACACATGTTTGAAGAAGAAGCTTGGCTTTTTGGATTTCTTAGAATCACAACCCTGGTTGGTGTACTTGATGAATCCCCACATTGGGACATAACAGATGCAGTAAAGGCAAAATTGCCTCAGATTTCTGATGAATAAAGTGGTGAGTCAGATGATGATAGTGATGATGATGATGATGGTGGTGACCCTCATGATGATAATGATGGACAAGGTAAAGAGATTGAGCAGACATCAGATACAATTGATGATGATGCCCCTCTCAGTGCAGTTTTACAAACAACAGTAGAAGGGCAGCAAACATCTCCAGTACAGCACCTTCCCTCAGCTGATGCTCAAAAACAGCAAACTAAAGCAGCTAAGTGCAATCCTGATCCAACCAGTCATAAAGAATGAATATTTGCTGATGTATCCGCTGATCCCACACTAGCTGTCGACACTGGATCAGCTGCTGCTACTCCAACTAAGTCTGTCCACAACAAAGATCAGAGGAGAAAAGAGCAATGGGGAACATGAGAAGATGTTGAACCTGAAATCTCCACAACTCAAGTACTTTAAAAAGCAGAAACATGCATTGCTGTTACTCAACCGGCAGTACATCCTCAGGACAACAAACATCAAAGTGAGCCAGAAATCACTGATATTCAGGAAAAGTTTGCTCAAATCCCTACTGGTATCTCTAAGAATCTTTTCAAAAGGCGGCCGGTCTATTAGCATAAGAACTGGAACAACAAGCAATGTATCCCAGATCCATGACTATAGAATTTGAAGATGAAAGCCACTCAATAGAGAGAAGATTTCAGGCTATTGATGAGTACATTGATGCACAAAACATTGTTGTGCAAAGGCATAGTGACTTGATGCGCCAGTTGAACATAAATATCACCCACAGTCTTGCAGGCCTAAGACAACATGTTTCCCAGAAAAATGAGTCAATGGCAATTGGCTTTTGTCACAAGATTTGGTAGTGTGACCAAGAAGTTGTCTGATCATGATAGCAGATTCACATCTATTGAATCTAAATTAAACACTCTAATTGGTACAATTGAAGCTACAAATAGCACCCTACCATAACAAAGGGATGATGCCGCCAAAAATAGGGAAAGAGATGACAAGCCTGAAGGATCAACAGTCAGACCCCAAAATTTTACTGAGGAACAACTAAGAGCAAGGGATAGAGAGATAAGAATCCGAAATGAAGCTGAAGAACAGTTAAGAAAGGCTAGAGAGGAGAGGGAAAGGGCCACAAATGAACCCTGTATTGGATTTCCCCATCCTATCCAAAGAAGAGATGATGACAGAGACAGATCAGGAAGGCATCAAAGGCATGGATCTAGTCAGCAAAGAGGATCAGTAAATCAACTCAGATTCAGCACATGCAGAGGTAGCAGCAGTACTAGATGTGCTGGTGACAAAAGAACTTTCAGTACTCACAGAAACAGACAAGAATATGATGCAGAGATAATGGACAGGGTAAGAGAGTTTTTAAGAACTCAAGAAAGTCTGTATCCAAACCAAAATCAAGATGAAGCATAAGCATAGGCTAGGCTATCATGATGAAAATATGAGAACTGATATAGCCAAAATTTACAATGATGTCAAGAGAAAGTATGCATCTCTCAAGCAAAATAGTAGATCTTGCTTAACCAACAAGCCAAGTCAAGCCATACCACTTACTGCAAAAGGACCAGAAGATCTATCCAGTGAACAACTGGAAGATGTCAACAACATGGTGAAACTTTTTTAGTCCTATAAGGAGAATGGAACGACCAGGATAGTGGACTCAGTTTAAAAGTCTCAAATTTGTTGATTCTCACATTGCTGAAGCTAAGGATAGACTTGAGAAATACTTTGTAGAACCCAAGGCTATTGACTATGCCTGATTTCCACAGACTCATCAACAAGAGAATATTCTTTGGGATCTCAGAACACACTGCTATGGCAGATCGGAAATGGAAGTTCCTAGAAATTGACTGGAAGGACATGGAGGGGATTCAGACTACAAAGTTCAAGACGTTCAAACAGAACTTAAGCAAAATGTAAATGTAGCATTCTAAATCTGTCTTGAACTTATTTGTCTTATTACCCTTGAATGGATGAATAAAATTTCTGAGTGTTATTCCATTATTATTATGAAAATTTGCATACTTTTGATCAGGGTTATGAGGGTTTTGGCATCACCAAAAAGGGGGAAATTGTTAGGAACATTTTATTTTGTTTGATGATGGCCATACTAGCTGTTATAGCATGAAATAAGTTAGGAATCTCTATATAAGTCTTTACTTAGAGTATGACATGTTGTATAAGTTGAGTCAGACAAGTATTTTACTAGTTGGTAGGATGGCTAAGTAAAATAGAAATCCGGCAGAGTGAAAGCAGCCAAGTACCAGCAGAGAAGCTTGAAGACATATGGACTGACTTATAACCAGGGAAGTCTGTGATGACCTTGGATAAGTCTAAGTTATATTTCAAGTGATGAAATTTATTTTTAAATATGGTGTATACTGATCTCACCCAAATCAAGGATCAGTGAAGTACAAGGAATCGCGTCAACTCAAAGATATCAAGAAAGCAATGAACGGGCAATGTAAACTATCTATCGGCTGAGTAAAGACAAAGCAGTGAAGGAAGAACTATACGGCTAAGTCAGCATAAACACTCAACCGTTCAAACAACAGTCAAGTAAAGGAACAACTGAGTAAGGTATATCAATGATACTTATTCATAGTGTGAAGTAACGAGGAAGATTCAGAGGATCAAGCATTAAATGCACAATCAATCAAGAATCAATCAAAGACGGATTTTGTGATAGACGTTTGAAGCAAAATCCAGATCACTGAAATCAAGGATAATATTATAAAGGGGGAATCAATAATTACATAAAAACCCAATTGGGTTGGACCCAATCACTGAAATCCAGATCACTAAACCCAATCGGTTGGACCGGATCCGACCGGGCCGGATCATTTCTACTATTTCTTTATGATTATACATATATAATAAATGGCTTTTCTGTTGTCATAAATTTATTCTTTTAAAGAACCAATTATGAATTGTTATATGATAATGTCCTTAGTATAAAACTGTGATATAGAAACAATGATAAGCGATAATGGTTGAGGATATCTCTAATCACATTAATAAGTTTGATACTTAAATATCTCTAGGCTGATGTACTATTAAACAGGGCATTCATAGTACGTACAGACTAACACATATTCGATGTCTTATGTCTTTAAGGGTAAGGATAGATATCGTCTATGAAAGTGTGGAGACACTTGGACTGTACGTGGACGTGCATTAGAGAATGTGTACATTAGTCTGACCTACTTACACTGTTAAGTGTCACACTATGTGACGGTTGTGTAATTATCTTTAGGACCGGAGTCTACATGGCATCACGGTGTGGATTGTCATGCTTTGCACTATTGAGGTTTCCCCTAGCCATGGGGCGATTATGTAGTAGTGATTGGGTGTGATACTGAAGCATGTGGAGTATACATGTTTGGTCGTCTGGGAGTCGCGTACCCTAATAGTAGGAGTGAATATCCGAAAGTGCCTTCTTATAAAGAATGTCTTACTCTCGTGAATCTTTGCAAAGTGGATGTAAATGTGTTACTTTGAGAGACATGATATCTAGATTATAAGATACAGTCGTCAATGCTTGACACTCGACGTACGACCGTATGGATATTATTACCGTGATAGGATTCTATTTACACGCTAACTGAGCACACGAAAGGTAGTAGGCATTGCATATTGACTCTTCCAATGATTGAGGGTCACAGACGTGTTGCTAGACGCTATCCATGATCGTTAATGGTGAAGGGGATTTTCGTAATTGCACCTTATGTCTACGGCCAACATATTCGGAAGCCTATAGGGTCAAATACATATGAACATCAAGTGGGATTAAAATACGGTTATAGTTGATAACCAAATAATGTGTTGGTCCCACAGAAGGGTAAAACTATAGTCAGAGGGGGGGGGTGAATGACTATAGTGGAGTTTCAAAAACTTTTCTTATATTCAAAAGCTTTTGGGCAGCGGATAAGTCCCTTCTTTAAATGTTGGTTCAAAGTAGATAGCGTGCAATGGAATAAAGTGCTATAAATTAAATTGATGAAGTAAATAGACTCAAAGGTTTATAGTGGTTCAGGGTGGTGTAATTTCTTAATCCACTCTTCTCCTGTGATGATTGGAGGAATTCACTATTGTTTTCACAGATACAATAGTTAGATTGTCCTTGGCTACACAAGGTTCACAATCATCAAGACTATCACTCCTGGCTATAGAAGCTTCAGTGACTCAGTCTCTATCACTGCTCCTTGAGAATAAATCTTTCAGCAGCAATCACAAAGGTTGCAACTCCTTCTCAGATTCCTCTGATTCAATTGCTTCAGTTGACGTGAATTGGATTCATAGACTTGTGATCAATCTCAGTGCTTGATATAGAATTTGAGTTATGATTGCTGATTTGATCTCTGGATGTTTTGTTTAAGTACAGATATAAGGATTTTCAAATTGACAGAGCTGCTGCTTGTTTCTTATCAGATTCAATCGTTGTCTTTCTTGTTTGTCAATGCCTTCTATATATAGCCTTGATAATCCTTAATTTACATTTCCGTTCGTTGGATATTTAATGTGAGGAATAATCCATTTTTTAATTCTTGATTCCCCTTCAATTATATTCTCCATGATTTCAGTGATCGGATTTTTCCTAAAACGTCTATCAGAAAATCCGTCCTGGATAATTGATTGTGCATTTAATGCTTGATCTTCATAATTTAAAATCTGAAGAGGTAAAGTTTACTTGGCCGTTCCCGAACGGTTAAATGATCCTTCTGACTTGGCTGTTTGGTTCATCCTTCACTCCATTGTCTTAACTCAGCCGATAGTCAGTTCACTCTGGCCCTTTACTGCTTTCTTTGATTTTACAAACTCCTTGTACTTCACTGATCTTTAATTTGGGTGAGATCAGTGTACACCATATTTGACAATGTATTCCATCATTTGAGTTATAACTTAGACTTATCCAAGGTCATCACAGACTTCCCTGGTTATAAGTCAGACCATAGCGGTGGCATCTCATTCTACTTTGAAATGTGTCAAGTCATTTGACAGGAATGAAAGGCTCTCGTAAACTCATAAGTGGTTTTAAATATGTGTGGCCAGTAGAATCCGCACTGTAGTACCTTTCCAGCTGTCTCATTTGGCCCTTAATGGCCTCCAAGTTCTCTCGAATGGCAATAGCTCAGTATGCTTGGTATCTCATCATCATGAATACATCTCCTCAGAATGTTATCGAGACACATCATGTACAAATAAGGATCATCCTAATAATAATGCTTCAAGTCCGTAAAGAACTTCTTTTTGTCCGTGCTAGTGAATTCTGGTGGTGGGTATGTCTCCACGAGATAATTCAAAATGTTTGCAAACCACGGGTATACCTTTCCCACTCTTGATGTACTTGGTCTGGGTTGAGACTCAACCGGAGCTACTACTAAGACAACATAGATTTGTTCGTCTGGAAAAGATTCATGAATCTCAGTAGTTTTCTCTTCTTCAAACAGTGTCAATCTTGATAGGTGAACTGCCACTTAGTTCTTGTACCCTTTCTTATCCTTCATTTCAACATTAAACTCCTGTAGGAGTATAATCCATCTTAATAACCTAGGCTTGAAGTCTTGTTTGGTTAAAAGATACTTCAAAGCTGCATGGTTAGTGAAAATCGTGACTTTAGACCCTACAAGGTAAGATCTAAACTTGTGAAATGTGAATATTACAACTAAGAGTTCTTTTTCCGTAGTCACATAATTCCTCTGGGCACTATTGAGGGTACGGCTAGCGTAACAAATTGGCTGGAAAATTTTATCCTCTTTTTGTCCCATGGTTGCTCCAACTGCCGTATCACTTGCATCACACATTAGCTCGAAAGGTTTATTCCAATCTGGGGCTACTAGAATTCGGGCAGTTATCAATAGTTTTTTCAGTGTGTTGAATGCCTCCTTGCATTCCTCACCACCATCAAGAGTGCTATATCTAAAAACCAGGGCGGTCGTGTGAACCTGGGTGTCATCCGCCCCCATATGGATTTCCTTGCCTTCCTAAATAATTCATGTCTTGGGTGTTGGCTGTCTAAATCCCTTGGACCGTTTCCACCTTGGCGATGCGATCCTGCATACCGTCAGTTTTCTCATTTATCACTAGCAACTGGTATAGGATCTATTGAGAAGTATCTTCTCCAAATACGCCTTCAGCTGCTTTCACAATCTAAGTTTGATGTGTCCCCCACTGGCTTGTAAGTTCTATTTGTTCTAACTTCTCTTTAGCTTCTTCTGGCGATAACAACACAAAACACCCGTGGCTTGATTAATCTACTCTCATTTGTTCACTTGGCCTCAATCCGTGATAGAAACTGTGCATTAGTGTTGTGCTTTCCGTTGATAGAAACTGTGCATTAGTGATATTGTGATGAGGGCATTTATGTTGTGCTTCTTTAAATCTTTCCCAAGCTTCTTCAAAGGGTTTGGCTGGTTTTTGCTGGAAATTCATGATGTGTTGTCTCATCTGCAATGACGTCCCATGTGGGCAGTACTTGTTCATAAATTTCTATAATAGGTTTGTCCAAGATTGGATAGATCTTATTTCTAGAGACAACAAAGGAAACAATTTAAGCTTAATAATATCCTCAAGCTCTCCTGTTGGTTTGACCATGCTGACTATCTCCAAGAAGTTGGTGATGTATACACTTGGTCCTCATTTGGTACTCTATGGAATGTAGTGTATTTGTCAGCATTTATATCACATTTGGCTTCGGATGGAATATTTCAGCTGCATTCTCCGTTTGAACAATTGCTGGCAGGAATTGCTCAACCGTCGGCATAGCATAGCTCTGTAAAGTCCTTCTATCTGCTTGTACCACAACTCCTACTCCATTCTTTCCATTAGCACCATTATTTCCATTATGTTTGTCTCTTTCCACCATTACTTCTTCTAGGTCTTCTAGAGGTGGAATCCTCTCTTCTCTATCTTTCACACTTCCTTTGTGTGAAATTGCTTCGTCAGCCAGCCTTTCGGTTTTTTCTCGAGCCTCTTTTCGTTTTTGTTTTGCAAACTTTTCAATTTCCGGTCTAAAGGGCTCAAGTTTGGCTGCTAATCTTCATGTTACGTACTACAAGACACAAAAAGAAAAATAAAAAGTTAGTTGCTTGCCTCAGTGGCTGTTACACTCGCCCGGAAGACTCAGAAAAATAAAGACTCTGACTATTGACAAGACTCTGACTGAACATAAATGATTGTGTCAATTTCTGGGACTGCTGCAATTGCGTGAGGATGTCGCGCAACTGCGGGGCAATTTTTCCCCAAAAACAAACAAAACAGAAACTGTTGTGACTCAAATATTCATAGACTAACGAAACAGACTCAATAATTTTACAGCAACAAAAATATACAAACACTCAATTCCAAATAAAAAAAATCTTGACAAGAGTCCCTAGCAACGGTGCTAATAAGCTTGATAATGCCGTGGTGTAAGCACATACTACTAGCAATAGGACTAGGTCCATCGTAGCAGAGTACTGGCGAGTCAAGGTCGAAACCCCTAGAGACTCGTAAGGTACACTTTATTCAGATTGAGGGTCACAATTACGGTCTACGACCAACTATGTAGCAGAAATGTAAGCAATGGTGCCAACAAACACACAAGATTATGCAAGTTCAACAAAAGAACACAAGATTTTCTAAGTCTAGTTATGTGCTATTAGTTATTTCCCTCAATATATGAACTGATCTACCCCGTGGTGAATTTTAGATCTTTAATAGCTACAGTAACTAATCCTTAATATTACGCTTCTTCCATTGAAAGGATAGTAGGTGCCTATGTGCAATTAACCTCTTTCGTTGGTTGTATTAATTCACATGCAATAAGAATTAGGCTAGCCGGCTTAAGACCGAAGGCCTCCCTAAGCAACAATCTTGGATTGACTAGCACGTTCATAAGGATCGTTCAAGATTATGTCCGAACTAACACTTCACTTGATCATCCTTCATGTTAATTTACGATGACAAGAAAATAGTTGATCAGGCTACAAACATGTAAATTAAATCTGTCGATCAGACATAGCTGGCGGCGAATATTAAGTACTAGGATTTACTTGGTATTCAGATTTAGATATAAAGACCATCGCAGATCTGAAGATTGCAACCACTATTTCATGATTTCTTCACCAACGTTGTAGATCTATACATATATGGGGTAAAATAAACTAACTACTACATAATTATAACTAATAATGACAATCAAAATATACTAATCACGGCAAAAGAACAACAGATCTACATCTAGAGAAATCTAGAAAACCATACCCTCGATGACAAGCGTAGATCTCCCTCATATCTCTCCCTAAGAGGAGAATCCGTCAGATCCGTGACTAGAACTCATAAATCAAGAATAACGAACTTTTATTGCATAATATTTCTCGAGTGAAAATTGTACATTGAATTCAAGGCATGATACCTCTTATTTATAGTGCTACAACCGACTTAGCTATCCCTAGAAACTACCCCACGTCCTAGAAAATGCGTTATTTGAAGGTTCTTAAAATCGCGCAGCTGCGGCTACCCTTCCCTCAAGCACAGGGATACTTTGGTCTTTTTCTCTACTGCCGACTTAACTGAAGGTTCTGGAAGACCCTAGGCCCAACCCTTCATCCAATCAGGTCCATAATTCTTCCAATCACTCAGCCCAATTCTTGATACTTGAAAATAGTCAATAGTACACGAAATAATCTCGAATCATGGAATACAAATGTTAAATGCAAATTACTCGAATCATGAACCCAACATATGACATTCACTTCAAATGGTTCATAAAACAGTCGAAAACAACTACTTTTAGCTTTGAATGAGTGAAATGTTGATGCCATAAGATGTATCATTTTGAGCGTCATCAACTACCCTCACTAGCCTTCTGCTCGTCCTCGAGCAGAGTATCACGGAGGAGTGTACCTCCAAGAGTAATCCCCATCAACTACCACAAATTCAATAAATATTTCAGGTAAATCAAGAATAACAAACTTTTATTGCATAATATTTCTCGAGTGAAAATTGTACATTGAATTCAAGGCCTGATGCCTCTTATTTATAGTGCTACATCCGACTTAGATATCCTTAGAAACTACCCCTCATCCAAGAAAATGCATTATTCGAAGTTCTTAAAATCACGCAACTGCAGCTACCCCTCCCTCAAGCACGGGGGTATTTGGTCTTTTTCTCTACTGCCTACTTAACTGAAGGTTCTAGAACACCCTAGGCCCAACCCTTTCATCCAACCAGGTCCATAATTTGTCCAAACACTCAGCCCAATTCTTGATACTTGAAAATAGTCAAAAAAAATACACGAAATAATCTCGAATCATGAAATATAACCGTTAAATGCACATTGCTCGACTCATGAACCCAACATATGTCATTCACTTCAAATGGTTCATATAAACAGTCGAAAACAACTACTTTTAGATTAGAATGAGTGAAATGTTAATGCCATAAGATGTATCATTTTGAGCGCCATCAACTACCCTCACTAGCCTTTTGCTCGTCCTCGAGCAGAGTATCACGGAGGTGTGTACCTCCAAGATTAAACCCCATCAACTACCATAAATTCAATAAAGATTTCAGGTAAATCAAGAATAATGAACTTTTATTGCATAATATTTCTCGAGTGAAAATTGTACATTGAATTCAAGGCCTGATGCCTCTTATTGATAGTGCTACAACCGACTTAGCTATCCTTAGAAACTACCCCCCATCCCAGAAAATGTGTTATTCGAAGGTTCTTAAAATCGCACAGCTGTGGCTACCCCTCCCTCAAGCACGGGGGTATTTGGTCTTTTTCTCTACTGCCGACTTAACTTAAGGTTCTGGAACACCCTAGGCCCAACCCTTCATCCAATCAGGTCCATAATTCATCCAAACACTCAGCCCATTTCTTTATACTTGAAAATAGTCAAAAAATACACGAAATAATCTCGAATCGGGGAATATAACCGTTAAATGCAAATTGCTCGACTCATGAACACAACATATGACATTCACTTAAAATGGTTCATATAAACAGTCGAAAACAACTACTTTTAGCTTAGAATGAGTGAAATGTTGATGCCATATGATGTATCATTTTGAGCGTCATCAACTACCCTCACTAGCCTTCTGCTCGTCCTCGAGCAGAGTATCACGGAGGAGTGTACCTCCAAGAGTAATCCCCATCAACTACCACACATTCAATAAAGATTTCAGGCAAAACATGTATCACGTAACACTTTATAAGCTCCCCAATAATAAGTACTCACCAATGAATCAATGTGTCGCATGATAATTCTTTCGTGATAGTGCATTTATGAATAGGATCAAGTTATACTGACCCCACAATCTTGACTTACTAGTCTGCACACTCGCTCTTCTTGCTTTCAGACTCGGGCAAACAACATGAACCTTAACATGGCCGGGCGGATTTGGGGACCGAATACTACTCAAAGGTCCTCGTTTGTTTTTATTTTATGCAAGTGTCTTATCGTCATTAGCTTAATCATACTTAGTAGCTCTCCTATATAAATAGGCTTAATGTAAATCATAAATCATCTACAATATTATACAAACAAGATAAACTCTGCAAATTTGTCGACTAACGAGCTTGCCACTCATAGCTCCAGTCCGACCACCACATTTTTTTATACACCGCCGTGCACCACCGGCAAACACCAATTCACACAACAAAATATCCACCATCAAAACACTGCATATACCACCGTGTTAATTCAGACGTTATCAGTTGGCTCCTTTAGCAGGAAAATCAAGCTATTAAGCTCTTTTCGGTTGAAAACGCCTCCCTAAAATCGTTCATACGGAGGCTTCGGCGAAGGAAAACCACCCACTTTTGGTTTTCCGGCAAGTATCATCATGAAGAATCTCCAGAAACACTACCACTCCCCTTGAGATTTTTGCCATTTATCTAGGTTAACTATAGGCATTACGACATCTAGCACAAAATCTTCGAGTATTGCTCTTGATCTATCACCGATATCTCAGGGTTTTTGTTGAGAATATCATAAAAGTCATCATCTTCTTTGACAAGCCTGTTCTTTAGTGTGCATGCAAGTTTGAAAGCAAAAGGAATTAATCCTTGGACTCTGCGTTTGATTTATCAACATTGTCCTTTGATTTTCGGCTTTGTCTCACCGGAATTAACATCAGCACTCCAACGTGTTTCAAGATTCTATTCCCAGGTTTTACGTAAGGCTTTGAGTGGTCAACAAGCAATCATCACATCAGCACGACAGGGAGTAAAAGTAAAGATCTGGTACTAGCTACACCTGGCAAAGTGGTCACTCAGGACCCACCACGGATCGCTAACGTGGAGGATACAAAGGATAACAAGGGGCCTGGTATGATGTGTCCCTGCTAAAGGACCCACCTAAAGGACCCGATGGCCGCGACTACCTCATTCAGAAAAACCTAAATAAGAACACTCTTGAGGCGACAGTCCATGCACATAGGAAAGAGGTTGCGGGCACATCAAGGCCATGACGAGCTTGTAGGACAACTTTAGATGCAGAGCCAACTACTCAGCCAGATCCGAACGTAGTTGCTCCTTCAAATCATGTTGACTATTTCGAAAAGATGTATAAGGCTAATGCTCGCCTGGTCGCAGTGGGCCTTCTATCTAAGCCAATTCTAGATCCACCCACTATGAGCATTGGATCCAATATAGACAACCCGCCTCTACATCATCACAACCTAGCCTGACACTACAGTCGGTCTTGGTGCTCTGAAAGAGATGAAAGGAAACATTCATCCGGCGATCAGTTAAATGAAATGAGGTCGATCCTGAACCGCCTAGGTCCTACAGGAAGGAATGTTAAGAGAGGTTAATGTGCATCGGGCCGCCCGGAAAACCATCATAAATGGATTAGGCGAGCAACAAGAAGAATCGCACTACAAGTTGTGAACTGAAAATGTTCCCAGGCACGCTACTAACCCTATATTGAAAATCAAATCGAACAGATGCAGAGACAGATAGATCTTCTGCATAGAGCAAAGCCCGATAAGGAGGACAGGCCAACCTGGAGAACCAGTGCCCTCTCTAAGGAAATCTTGAATTCACTTCCGGAGGGAAACGTCCATTACCCCACTTATTCGTACTACCATGGGACGACTTGCCCATATGACTGTCTCATAATATTTCAGAGCAGAATCATTCTGGAGACAAGAAACAAGTCTGCATGGTGCATTGCTTTCGTCGGCACCATGCAAGATATGGCGGCGACATGGATCCGCAGCCTTCCCTCCGGATCAATACACTCTTGGAAGGATCTAGAGAATAAATTCACTACTGAGTTTAAGTCAGCTCGCCGCCTCTAGAAAATAAGCGACGATATCAACTAGGTCCTTCAGGGAGAAAATGAATGGACGATTCATTACGAGTGGTTCATAAAGGTCTACGAGCAGACACTGATTATGGATAAAGAGATCACCACTAGCTTTTAGACGGGTCTGGTCAAGGGTGGCCTTAAAACTAAATTTACCCTGTAGTTTGTAAGATCTGCTTGATTGAGCCCGGAAGTATAAGATATCTGAGCTAGTCCCTTCATCGTTAGGCAAAGGAAAGGCTAAGGCCAATCACAATCCACCCAGAGGGGATCGGAATAGAGGTCAAAATCAAGATCGTGACCTCAAAAAGCTTATGAAATTCAGGGAGGAGGATTACTGTTGGTCCCGAAAAAGGTTTTGGTTAAGTTTAGAGGGGGGTGAATAAAATTAATACTTAAAACTTTTTCAGAGTTTAAACAGATCAACTGATATATAGTCTGCTGACTATGGAGTCTGTTGAGTCTGGTGTAGCGGAATAATACTTAAGCCATTTTACTTGTTGAAACCTTGACGATACTAAGTATTAGATACTCAATAGTGCAGTGTGTGAATTCAGTAGCTTGTTCAGTAGATAGATGTTGTTATGCTTGCAATAAATGTAAATAAAGAAAGATAATGTAGTAAATAAAGTAGAGCAAGATATATAGAGGTTCTAGGTGGTGTAATCCTGTCAGTCTTGTCTTCTCTTGTGATGTTGGAGGAAAGTCACTATAGTCTTTTTTAGGTAACGTTACAAAAATCCCTAAGATGATTGTCTTTCACCAATAGCAATGGCTTCACAGTCTGAATAGTAAGAAACAAGTACGATTGCTGCTCCTAAGTACTCCACAGGTCCTTGAGGGGTAGTATTGTCTCTTCACTAGCTCAACCACAAACAACAAAAGTTCTTGACACTTAGCAATGCTTTTCTGTCTTCAGAAACCTTTGATAAACAAAGTGTTGGGAAAATCAACGCGGGAACGCAGCAGAAATTAAAATTTTGATTTCCCCTTACCGAGATCGAATTTGTTCAAGAAACAAACATAAAAGAGGTAGACAATGAATATACGTTGCAGATCTAAATCAAAGCTTTGTCGTCTACAAAGGAGTAGTGGTGCACGGAGCCGCCCAAGCTTTCAGCCTCTACCGTTGATCCACACGACCAACCCGCCGAAATTCCACCTTGGATTGCTATCTGAAAAAGTCAGCTGCTAAGCCGCCTTTTTCTTTCTCCCAAAACTCTCTCTCTCAAGAAGCTCTCATTTATCTCACTAAAATATTGCAAGAATATTGTGTTGTGAAAGAGTAGGCATAACTCCCCATTTATAGGGATATGGTGTGCCCCTTGTGATCCCAATTTTCTTGGGATTAGCTTCTTGCTTGGAGTAGGGATTAAGAAAACCAATTCCCAATAAAATAAGGATTAAGCAACGTAAATACTTTTAATTGATTTATCCCATTAATATCTAATATCATATATTAAATATTTTTCTAGACATATATTCTCAATATCTAATATTGAATATATCCTTATTATATTGTCATATATATATATATATATATATATATATATATATATATATATATATATATATATATATATATATATATATATATATATATATATATATCAATTACACATGTGTATATATCACATATATATACTAGACACACACACTACAACAAAATAGGCCTTTGGCGACACTTTCTTTGCGGCAGTTTGAGAGGTGTCATAAATTTACCGGCGTATGTTATTAAGTGCCATGAAATCACGACATTTTTACGACATATCAATTTATGCCGTTAATTGCCGACAATTAGCCGGCAATCATTGTTTATGTCATGAATGTGTGACATATTTTGTGGCGGTTTAATGTTATGTCATATAGAATACGTCACTCTTTCGACACTTCGTAAATATGTCGAAAACATGGTGACAACTTCCCGACATTTTAACACAATGCCACCAAATACACGACAGTTTTTAAATTGCCACAAGTTATTTTTTTTTTTTTGGGTTTACTTTTTTTTTGGCAATGAAATATAAAGCATTTTCATGACATTATATCAAAATTCGCTGTAGAAATAAAAATGATCAAGAACTTCAAGCAAAAGTGTTTCCGGCACACAGGGATAACCCCCGAAGATGCACCAAAAGCATCATCATGTGGCTATTAATGTTTTTATGGATAAAAGCTAACATCATCGGAGGGACGAGAACATGTTTCGGGGGATAAAGAGAAGCACCGACTGGTGCCCATATACCTTCTGAACTTCAAATGCTCAATTCGTTGTTCACACCGACATAATTAGGTTGTCTTAGAAACAATCTTTCTCTCTCTCTCTCTATATATCAATGTATGTGTGTAGAATTATTTATAAAATAAATTAATTAGTTTTTTAAGTGTGAAAAAATTTTATTAGTCAAGGGGCTAGAGGAGGCTCGTGCCCCCCCTAGATTTTCCAAGGAATTTTTAAATTATCCTTCCTAATCGTTAATATGCTAAAACCCATATCATATATAATATATATCCCTATTGTTATAATGTTGTATCAATAATGTTGTTATAATATATATCCCTATTGTTATAATGTTGGCTCCGTTGGTGTATCAATAAAACTTTTTTCCATGGTTCTTGAGTTCGATTACTGTGCTTGCAATTTTTCGTTTTCTTATTTACATCTTTTATGCCTCTCGTTTCTTTTTTTTAGCAGATACATGTCTCCTTTAATATTTCTTATTTAAAAGTAAATGTTGATCTTTTAAGTTATAATACTTATCTTCTTTTGTTTTTTTATTTTTTATTTTCAGATATTCATACTACCTATTCTTCGATTTTTTAACTATAGATTTTTTTACTTCAAAAAAAAAGATTTTTTTATAATTTTGAGGGGTTTAAACTATGGATTACAACGCCCCTTTGGTTTACAATTCTTAACTTTTTAAGATAATTGATATGACAATGAAAAAAATATAATTTATATACTACTTACTTATGGTGGTTGACTTGCATTCATTTTGTATAAATTATACGGTGCTTCCATATTAATTATTTTTTTAAGATCCTTATTAGTTATTGTTTTGTTGTTATTCTTATCTTATTATTCCCTACAGTTTTTTTAACTCAACTTTTTTTTTTTAAATTCTTTTTGAAGACGAAGCATACACTCTTAGTAGTACATTATATGCTTATGACCGTTTGTTAATATCATTAAGTAATTATTCTAAAAATTAAATGATATTTAAATTAAGTCGTGTTTGATAATATATTCGATAACCTAATACCGTTTTTATTTTAGGGAACCTAATACCATTTTGATGTTAATTGAAGTTCAATTCAATTACATAGAATGAGTTGATACTTTTTAAAGTCCGATTTGATTAGTCATTTATAAAAAAAAATATTTTTCAAGTGTTAAAAAAATATTAGTTGACCAATGAACTGAAACAAGATTTGAACCGTATCAAATCATGATCGAACCGTCGGTTCATAAATGAACCGGTGGGTCACCAACCAAATTCGTCAATCGGTTTTTTAGTTTTTAAATACTATTGATATTATATCATTGAAATATAGACATGACATTATAGTAAATCATTGATCCCCTCGTCAATTTTTGACCCCATTTAACCCCCTATAATTCATGCATACTATAATTCGATGACCAAGTACCAGGTTGATGTTAATTGAAGTTCAATTCCATTATAAACACCAATTTGATAAAATTTTTAGTTGGAATTGATTAATTATTTATAAAGTTGATTATATTTGAAGTGTGTGAAAAAAATAGAATATTAATTGACCAATAACTTGAACCGTGACCGAACCGTCGGTTCATGAATCGGCTATTCATAAACCAATGGGTCAGTGACCAAAACTGTCAAACTTGCGGTTAAGTCGATTTTTGAGTATAGTTGACGTTTATATCATTAAAATAAATGACATTACAATAAATCCATTACCCCTTCTCACATTTTAGCACCCTATAATCCATACTTACTATAATTCGATGACAAAATACCATCTTGATGTTAATCTAAGCTCAATTGGATTACAAGCACCAACTGAATATCATTTTAAATTTGATTCTTTCAATTATTTATAAAATAAACTATTTTTTTAAGTGTGTGAAAAGGGATTTTAGTTAATCAATGACCTGAAACGTGATTTGAACTGCTTCAGACCATGGCCGAACCGTATGATCATACACTAGCTATTCATAAACCAGTGGGTAACCAACCAAAACCGTCAATCTGGCTGTTCAGTCGATTTTGAAGTATAATTGATGTTTATATCATTTAAATACAAATATAAAATTACACTAAATCCCTTAAACACCCCACCACCATTTATCCTTTTTAACCCATTATAATCCATACTTACTATAATTCGCTGATCAAATACCAACTTGAAGTTAATTGAAGTTCAATTCGATTACAAACCCCAAATTAATATTAATTTAAGTTTAATTCCATTAATAATTTATATTAAATTATTTTAAAGTGTGCCAAAAAATATTAGTGACCAATGACCTTAAATGTGATCTAACCCATATCGAATTATGTCTGAATTGTCGGTTCATGATCCACTATTCATGAACCAGTGGGTCACCAACCAAAACATTCAATCAGGCGGTTCAGACAATTTTTGAGTATAATTGATATTTATATCATTGTAATACACATGGGTATGTCAAGAATTTGCCGATGACTATTTCCAAATGGATTTTACACCAAATAAAATAAGGAGTCTTCATTAGTGCCGGTTTGAGTTTTTTTTCGACCTGTTGCAATCCCAGCCCCTAGCCCGGAGATGAAAGCAGCAAGGATTTTACTACTATTTAAGGTAGGTGGTCTCCTTCCATTGTCTGAGCGAAGACATTACAATAATACATCTACCCCATTATCAATTTTTAATCCCTTTTAACCCCTTATAATTTATACTTGCTGTATTCATAACCAAAGACCAACTTTATGGTAATTGAAGTTCAATTCCATTATAACACCAAATTGATATTATATTAAGTTCGATTTGATTAATTATTGATAAGAGAAACAATTTTTTATGTATGTGAAAAAAAGAATATTAGTTGACCAATGACCTAAACCATGACCTGAACTACATGGAACCGTGGTCGAACTACCGGTTCATCAACCATCTATTCATTAGCCAATTCACTCAATTATTGAACCATGGGCCGAAAGTCTGAATAGTGGTCAGATGGACATGAGTGATTGTTTTGACATATGATATGGTGTGTGTATATATATATCCCACACATAAAACAAGTTATGATCGTTATAGCCAATAGATGTGTAATAATTTTATAATGGACAACAACATTAATGTTATCAAATATATAACAATGATAATTTTTAAAGTATAAGTGTTATATAAGGACAAAAATATATATATATATATATATATATATATATATATATATATATATATATATATATATATATATATATATATATATATATATATATATATATATATATATATATATATAAAAATATATATATATATATATATTATTTCTTTTTTTTTAAAGGTGACAACCATATTTTTTAAGCACAAGTTATTTTGACAACATAAAATTGTTAAGTTATACAAAATTATAAAATATATAATAAAAACACATGTTCTATTCTTAAATACCTTATGTGAAATATGTTGGATAAATAAAACAAAAAAATGCCTAAATATAATTTACAGTAATTTTTTTGGTTTGAAATACAGTATTAAAAAAATTCCATTTCTTTCATAATGAAAAACGTGGGAAGCTGCTTATAGTGGGAACGTTTTTTATCGCGCCAAAAATTTGAGATTTACGAAAGCTAATTTATGAAAACTTACAACACAATTAAGTTCCATTACCAATTAAACTTCTTACAAAATTTCAAATCCTGTTTATCAAAACAGAAAATTTCAAATCCTTAAAGATAAGCATTTTACTACTACCAATTTTTCACCGAGTACTATTTTATTTCCGCAAACGATTTTTACCAAAACTCCATTGTTCTTCCCCTCAAAAAAAAAAAAAAAATAAAAAAAAAAATCCATGATGCTCCTGAAAAAAATTCCACATAATAAGAAGATTACCAAGCGAGTTCTTTATGGGCGTTGCTTCTGAAACGATAGCTAAGATTGCAAAGGTAACAGCTCACATCAAAGGTGAATTGCATTTTACCTCCATCAAGGTAAGTTTTTTTTTTTCGTCTAGATTGATTTCACCATAGATTCACTGTAGGAGGTGGAATTGCATAAATTATTTGTCGGTGTAAAGTTGAATCTACAAATTTATTTTGAAGAATTATTGTCTTTTCTCAAACATCTAGTATAGAATGTGAGGTTTATATTTTATTTTGGAATGATAAAAGGTGGAAGCTTTTACGCCTTTTTCAGCCTCATCCATAATATATATATATATATATATATATATATATTCAATTATTTTTTTTGGGATTTTGTTGTTCGATTTCAATTTTTTGGCTTATTTCGATAGTGTTCGTACATTCAAGTTTATGATTTATGGCTGTGGTATCGTTGAAATGTGTTCCTTGTGGTATGAATGTTCTTGATTTCTAATGACCATGAGTTGCAATGTTCTAAGCACTTGTTTCGATTAATGAATGTTGAAGTTTTATTTGACAAATGTTGTTCAGATGAAATGGTTCCCAACGAGGTGAGCATTGAGTTGATTTTATGTTCACTTTTTTGCGCTTCATGTTGATCACTTAATTGTTAGATATTTTTTGTGGTTAGAAAATGGTTAGCATAGCTCGGTGTGTTTAAAGGTATTCAAATGCTGAATTATTTTTTCATGCACTATATTACTGCTATTGCTAAATTAATCAATGTTACGAGACAAACATTTTTCCTTTGCCATCATGTCAAAATTTTGTAGACTATCACTATCATGATTTTTTTTGTTATTTTTTCCTTCACTGTGTATAGACGACACCGCTTGAAAATATGGAGTCTCATCTAAGAGATGACAGTTAGAAAGTAAAATATGTGATGATCAAACCTCCCAACGAAAAAAACATTTGTCATTTCTTGTTTCTTCCGAGGAGAATCATGTTTTTTTTTTCTTTACAGATTTTGACACAGTGTATTGTGATACCTTATGTTTCCTAATTATCTTGTATTTTAATTAAAAGGTGTATGAATGTACAAGCTCACATCTAATACTCTACACAATCATAATGTAGGTACCTTACCTCTCCGGCCCCCTCTCTCTCTCTCTCTCTCTCTCTATATATATATATATATATATATATATATATATATATATATATATATGTGTGTGTGTGTGTGTGTGTGTTAGTGTGTGTGTGTTATATATATATTACATATGGACAACAAATCAACATCTACTATTCCAATTTACATTATGATATTTTTCTTGTTTTTGTTATTTCTTGTATTGATGCTTGAAGGGTTGGCCAAAATATACGTAACTTTGATCAAATGTTAAACTCACTTGAAGGTTTTTTTCCTCATTATTTACAAAATTTCTTGTTGGTCTTTTGCTGATAATTTATAAAAGTAAAATAAAAAAATTATCCATTCAAGAAAAAACTTGCATACATATAGTTTTTGTCTTGTCCTGAACAGTTGTTTGTTTTCCTTTCCATGAATGCAGGATTGATCAGCGAAGAAGAAAAACGAACATGTGAGTTGTAAATGAAAGGTAAAATATGCACGCACATCATATATATCACTATAGTTTTCTAAAAAATTATACAACTTTTCATACCATTCAATTTACCTTATGCAGGACATATTCATGTTACTGGGATTGGAAGTTATTGAGATTGGATGCTTGTTCTTTTTCAGGAGGAAGATAGTTGTGTCTTTGTGTATTGAACTTATTAAATAAGAGCATTAGAACATCATTTTCGTTTTTCTTTAGAAGTACAACTTATTATTGGATTGAATGTTTGAATAATTGTTCTTTGGTGTTTAGCTTTCACTTCCTTCGACTTCAACCTTCAGTATTTTGAAAAATTTCATTTCGGTCTATGTCTTTGTTCGTATGTTGATTACTACAATAAGATATGAATGCCATTTAAGAATATTAGTATTCAATAGTATATTTGATCAAGTGTGACATAAATATGGTCAACAATTCAGTTAGTTCAAAATAGTGCATAATAAATGATGTTAATATTTTTCCGACAAAAATATTGACTGACTTTTCTTACACATCTCTTGAACTAAGTGAATCGTTGACCGTATTTATGTCACATTTTATCAAATATATCTGGCAAAAATATCAAGTGTCACAAAATTGCTTTAAAAACAAATTTCACATTTTCAATATGTGTCATACAATATATTAAAATCTACGTCAAATAAAATAAATGCCGTTATAGTGACACAAACACGTGTCCCACTAAATGAAAGTGACGGCAAATTCGACACATCAACACGAGACAATCCAAATAATCATCCTTAAATTGCCATAAAAATATGTCCGTCACATTAATCAAGTGCCGGGAAAAATGTCATAAAAAATAACCGACACATTAGGAAAACGTCAGCAAAGTGCCACAAATAAAACATGCATCACTTTTTATTATGTGCCATATAATTGCCGCAAAAACTTCCCGGCGGAACAACAAACTGCCGCCAAACATTGCCGACACCAGTATTGACGACACTTAAATAACCGCCGTTTTATGTGCCGGGAATGCATTTTACGGCGTTTATTTACTATTTTACGACATTTATATTGTGCCACAAAAAGCCAAAAATGTTGTAGTGACACACACATATATGTATATATCACATATATATACTAGACACACACACACACATATATGTGTATATATATATATATATATATATATATATATATATATATTAATATCCAATATTATTAAATAATATAATACTATGATTAATTTTCAAAATCCATGTATATTATATATACATATATCCCGCGCCCCATATGTATCAAAATACATATATTTAATTATTCAATATAATTAATATCTTGTATTATATTTATTCATAATAAATAAATGGGTATTTGTTTATAAGGACTAGTTTGAGTACAAAAATAGGCACTTAGATCACACTTAAATCTTAATTGGTTATAAGGACATAAAAATAGTAACTAGACAAAATTACCCCTAATTAATTAAAAAAAACATGCGCTGATTTTTTTTCTGGACGCTAAAGAGACACCGCGATGCATCGGTGGTGGTCAATGCATCGCAGTGTCCCTGCATTGCATTGTTAGTGCATCGCGGTGTCTCTGTGTTGGTCCCAGAGAAGGGTGAAACTATAGTCAGAGGGGGGGGGGTGAATGACTATAGTGGAGTTTCAAAAACTTTTCTTGTATTTAAAAGCTTTTGGGCAGCGGATAAGTCCCTTCTTAAAATGTTTTTTCAAAGTAGATTATGCAATCACAGATACATAGTACGCAATGAAATAAAGTGCTGAACAGTAAATTGCTGAAAGTAAAATGACACAAAGGTTTATAGTGGTTCAGGGTGGTGTAATCCCTTAATCCACTCTTCTCCTGTGATGATTGGAGGAATTCACTATTGTTTTTACAGATACAATAGTACGATTGTCCCTGGCTACACAAGCTTCACAATCTCCAAGACTATCACTCCATGGCTTCGAAAGCTTCAGTGACTCAATCTCTATCACTACTCCTTGAGAACAAATCTTTCAGCATCTATCACAAAGGGTGCAACTTCTTCTCAGATTCCTCTGATTCAATTGCCTAAGTTGATGTGAATTAAATTCACAGATTTGTTGATCAATCTCAGAGCTTGATTTTGAATTGAAATTCTGATTGCTAAGTTGATCTCTAGATGTTTCCTTTAAGTACAGATAGATAAATTTTTACTTTGACAGAGTTTCTACTTGTATCTTAATAGTCACAATCGTGGTTTTTCTTTTCTGTCAATGCCTTCTATTTATAGCCTTGATAATCTTTGATTTGAATTTCCATCCATTACCTATTTAATGTGGGGAATAATCCTTTATTTAATTCTTGATTTCCCCTTAATTATATTCCCCTTGATTTCAGTGATCGATTTTTCTTCAAATGTTTATCATAAAATCCGTCCTTGATTGATCCTCAATTGATTGTGCATATAACACATGATCTTCATCATTTGAAATCTGAATGAGTAAAGTTTACTTAGCCGTTCCATGAATAGTTAAGTGGTTCTTCTGACTTGGCTGTTTGGTTCTTCCTTCACTATTCGGCCTTTACTTTGCTGATTCACTGCATTGTTATAATCTTTGCTTCTTTCAAGTACTCTTTGTACTTCACTGATCCTTGATTTGGGTGAGATCAGTGTACACCGTATTTTACAATGTATTCCATCATTTGATTTGTAACTTAGACTTATCCAAGGTCATCACAGACTTCTTTGGTTATAAGTCAGACCATAATGACTTCATGCTTCTCTGCTGGTACTTGGCTGGCTTCACTCTGCCGAATTCCTGTTTTCACTTTGCCATCCTACCAACTAGTATATTACTTGTCTGACTCAACTTATACAATATGTCAAATTCTAAGTAAAGACTTATACAGAGAATTCTAACTTATTTCAGGCTTGCTATAACAGCTAGTATGGACATCATCAAAACATAATAAAATGTTCCTAACAATTTCCCCCTTTATGATGATGCCAAAACCCTCAAAAGCCTGAACATAAGTGTACAAAATTTTCCTAATAAAAAATGGAATAAAACTCAACAATTTTATTCATCCATTTAAGGGCAATAAGATATTGCATCTTTTTATTAAAATCAAAGGCATAAAGAAGTTATTTAAATGAGTTTAGCAGAAGGGCTACTTCTTGTTTTCTTCAAACCTGATGCCCTTGCCCTTATCGGTTGGGCTCTCTTTCTTTCCACATGAGATTTTTGGTTTTGAGCTTCCTTCCCCCCTTTTTGGCGTACCAAATCTTTCCTCCAGGGACTTGTTAATTGCCTCATAGTCTGGGAGATGACCAAACCTTTTCTCCGTATTTCTCCATGACCTCATCCCGAATTGTGTTTGGCCTCAATCTTAGAATAGAGCCAACGAGAAGTGTTGGCTCCGAAGGTGACATTAATGATGGTGTTGAGTTGCGAGAACTCAAATCAAATTGCCGCAGTACTCCATAACCTCATCCAGATGGTGGATTTTATGGGTATAATCATTCAAAGTATCCACCAATGGTTTGAGATTTCAATCAATCTTGTCACCAAGAAACTCAAGGTTGGTCTGGACATGATATGGAATTAGATGTTGGACCAAATACTACGAAGTGATCCTTACTAACACATCAAACCTACCCTAGGTTGCAAAGTAAATTGCCGTATTTCTCCATGACCTCATCAAATTGCCTCCGAACCTTAATGTGATTAATGATGGTGAGGGCCTTAATTTTGTGATTCAAAAGAGGTTCTTGCACCAAGAAACTAGGTTTCCGGACTTAAGGCAAGTTTAAATTGCCGTGTTTCTCCATGGCTTTGCCTCGCTTTTGTATTGCCTTTCTATGTCCTCGCTTTTGTATTGCCTTTCTGAGGGGTTGAATGTCCTGGTTGAAGAGTCTCTCTAGATCAACTTCTTCTGGTGCTGTTGCTTCATCCTCATTGTCTTCATCTACCTCATTCTCTTCATCGTCCTCATTCTCTTCCTCTTCCTCTTTCTTTTTCTTTTCTTATTCTTCTTTGTCTTCTACCTCTTCTTCAGCAGATTTAAGATCAGAGGGAGGTTGCTGGGGTATGCTTGACAAAACTTTCCTATCTGCTAGAGACATAAATTTCTCGGCTGTTGTTCCCCCTTGATAAATGCTGGGCGTGTTGACATCAGCAGAGTGAATTTTATCAGCTGGATCACTCAGCTGTATGTCAAATTTACTGAGGCTCTGGAGAAGCACCTCTTGAAGAGGTAGGTCATCATAAGAAAGATCCATCTTTTCTTGACCATCTTGAACATGACCTCCTTATTGTGGCACTTCTTTGCCGTGTTCTGCCTCATTTTAGAAGTGTCTTCTTCATCTTCAACCTCTTCATCTTCAGATGTAGTAAGACGATATCCTTATTCACCTTTTTATAGATATGTCACTTCTTCTTGTTTCTCTTCCTCAGTCGTTGTATCGTCACTGATAACCACAGTGTTATCTTGATTGCTAGCACTGATCATAGGAGTGTCCTCTTGTGCCTTTTGAGATCTGGTCCTTCTCCCTACCCCTGATCTACTACTTTCGGGTGCTTTCTATTTTCGTCCGGTAATGGGGTTGGGTTTTAGGGATGCCATTATATAGGTAAACATTACCTTGGACTTGTGTGGAGGCTGTAGATTGATGGGTTTCACCTTCAATTTGTCAAATAGGTGTTGAAGAGGGAACCCATAAGATTTCCTCTCCCAGAAGTCACTTTTCTTTTCCAAACCCTTGTGATATGATCCAGATTATGCCCAATTCAAGAGGAAGATCCAGAAAAGAGCTGAGCTGATTAATATTAGATAGTGTCTTTATTTTATTTATTTTAAGTAAAGCCCAAAACTATTTCTCTTATGTTTTTAAGAAAAGCCCAAAACTCCAACTATTTTATATTTATTTTTGGGACAAGCCCAAAAGCCCATCTTCTTTAAGCTTAGGCGTGTGGTGATGAACTTTGGCTGTAACGCCCCGTTCCCGGACACCGAGTCCTTATCCGGAAAAGGAACGTTCGGCACGTATAAAATAAAAGTAAATTCATTCCATACGTAAGCCTTTACTACGTCGTATCAAAAACAAGCAAACGGAAGCAAAAGACTCGGGTATAAAATCCCAAACAATCAAGAATAGAAATGAAATCTAAAGATGGAAATGTAACTTATTACATTCAAGGGAAAGTACGAAATCCAAACGAAACGTACGATAATCTCAAAAGAAACGTAACGATACTACAAGTCTCGAAAGACCAAAAGTCTAAATAGTCTAATAAATGAATAGCTAAATAAATAATGTAAAGTCTTCAATGATGCGTCTTCAAACGTCATCATCGAACTCCTCCTCGTAAACAATATCAACCTGTTCGTCTTCTCACCCCCAAACACATAGAAAACAAGCATTTGAGGTAACTACAACGTACTTAATAAGAAAGAGAAGCTATGACAACAATTATAATTTATAAAGTAAAGAAAATTAAAAGTTTAGTTGTTTAAGTTTGACCGACTCAATCTATGGTTCATCTCATGTCCATCAACATGAATTGACTAAACGTTTCTACTTAACTTATCTATGTTACAACCGCACTCAAGGGCACTACGCCTGATGTATATCCACCAGGAGATATCGATTGCAACATATTAGTGGATCACACCAATATCCACGGAGGCTAGACTAGGTAGGCTCCGATAGTACGCACACCTCAGCGGAGTCCCTCCGTACTTAGGGTTTTGTTGACCTACGGAGTTCTTCCACCTTCGAGGTAGCACACACATCGCGATATAGGCGGTGCCTATCCAAGAGAGACATGTTGTTTAATCTTTTACTAGTCAAGTACGTGTTTTATTAGGATAATTAACTAACCACCTATGTGTTTTCAATTAATCTCCCTCACCTTAACTACTCTCTTCCTAGACCCCTAGACATAGACGAGGCCTAGCAATTACACAGACATTGATGTATACTAATTCATCAAAGCACAAGCCTATCATGCTCTTCCGACGGATCCGAACTTCAACTCCCTTTAAGAGTACATTCGGTGTTTTAACTGAACGAATCAGAAGTTCAATTCAGGCTTGTTTAATTTATACCATGTTATCATCTCATAAGTAAGGGTTTAAAACAATTATAATATAATTATAAAACCCAAAACCAAACTAAAATGATAAAACCGTAAAAACAAGTAAAACAGGCCAGACGCCCGTCAGAACCCTATGGACGCCCGTCCGTAGTCGGACGCCCGTCCACTAAACCCCAAACGCCCGTCTGCCAAAAACAGCTACATCCTGAATAAAAAATCTAACCTTACACGCCCGTCTACCTATTGCAAACGCCCGTCTGGGCTATTAGGGTCTCGGACGCCCGTCTGCCTAAGTCAGACGCCCGTCCGCCTGGGTTTTTCCCAAAACGCTAAATCTTCTAAATGCGATTTCAAATCTATTTCTGACCTAATTGGCATCGAATTAAACTCGGAAAAACGTAGAAAACATATCTAAACATCCCAAGGACACTTATGATCCTTAATCAACGAAAAACACTTCTTTTACTAACATCTGCACATCTTAAAACATGATCTACGCTTCACGAATCATAACTGAGATCATAGGAAGAGTTTCTTACCTAATTGCTACTCCAAAACAGACCCAAACAGCCTCAGAAAATCTGTTGCAACTCCCAAACTCTGACGACCAAACGATGCCCTTCTCACAACGATTCCAAATCTTCCGTCTGATCTTAAAACGGTTAAGCTTTGCCTCAGAAATCGCGAAAACTATCCAAGCCCTATTTTTTCTCCTCAAAATTGCGCAGAGAGAGGGAGATATAAAAACTGAATTTCTGATTTTGATTAGGTTATGGGATTATTGTGTGTAAATTTCCCTTAAATACAATTCCCAAATAAATCCCCTTTTTACATAAACACCCTTAATTACCAAAATTCAGAATAATCCTTTTAATTATATACATATAACTCAAAAATTATATATATATAAAATCCATAAAATACTTAACTCCAATAAAAGAAAAGAAATAATAATATTTCATTTTCGAAAAATGACACGTCTGCCCTTTTCCGAAAATCGGAATATTACATTCCTCCCCCCTTTAATGGAGTTTCGTCCTCGAAACTAGAACATACCTGGTATATCCACGAACTCTTGGAATTCACTGATCATATCATCTTCAACTTCCCAAGTTGCCTCCTCGGGTGAATGATTACTCCACTGAACCAAAACCAAAGGAATCATCCGTTTCTTTATCATCTTTTCCTTCCGGTCCAAAATCATGATCGGTTTCTCATCTTAAGCAAGATTGTCTTGTAGGATTTCCGGATCAACCGTAGTTTCAACATCATTCCTCGTCAGACACTTCTTCAACATTGAAACGTGAAACACACTATGGACCCTTGACATCGATTCCTGTAACTTAAGCTTGTAAGCCAACGGTCCAATCCTTTCCAGAATTTCAAATGGTCCAACATACCTTGGACTTAGCTTTCCCTTTTGTCCAAAGCGTTTCACTCCCTTCATCGGTGAAGCTCGTAGATACACTCTATCACCGACTTCAAACTCAAGCGGTCTTCTCCTAACATCAGCCCAACTTTTCTGCCTGTCTTGAGCTGCCTTCAGATTCTTCTTAACCAACTGAACTCTTTCCTTAGCTTGTTCAACCATTTTGGCCCTGTAATATGTCTTTCCCCGACTTCATCCCAAAACAGCGGCGTTCTACATCTTTTTCCATACAATGCTTCAAACGGTGGCATGCCTATGCTTGCATGATAACTGTTGTTGTAGGCAAACTCTGCTACCGGTAGGTAATCATCCCATGATCCACCTACTTCCAAAACACAAGCTCTTAGGATGTCCTCGAGTGTTTGGATGGTCCTCTCAGATTGTCCATCTGTCTGAGGATGAAAGGCCGTACTCAAATCTAACTTGGTTCCAAAATATTCTTGTAAACTCTTCCAAAACCGACTGACGAATCGACTATCTCGATCCGAGACTATGGAGATAGGAACTCCGTGTAACTTCACTATATTGTCCAAGTATAGTGTCGTCATCTTCTTCAAAGGCATATCAACCTTATACGGTAAGAAATGGGCGGATTTGGTCAATCTATCCACAATTACCCAAATCACATCATGTCCTCCTTTTGTCCTTGGTAAACCGGTGATGAAATCCATCGTAATCTTATCCCATTTCCATTCAGGGATATCCAAGGGCTTAAGCATTCCTCCTGGTCTTCTATGTTCTGCCTTAACTTTCTGACAAATGTCACACTCTGCTACGAACTTGGCTATCTCTACCTTCATCGAAGCCCACCAAAACTTTTCCTTCAAGTCTCGATACATCTTGGTAGCACCTGGATGAGCTGCAAAAGCAATCCTATGCGCCTCTTCCATAACCCTTTGTCTTAGGTTGCCAACATTAGGCACACATAAACGATCCTGGTACCAAAGGTTGCCATTCTTATCCAAGACGTAACCCACTGTAGGCTTCTCTCTAGCAACTCGCTTCAAATCAACCAAAGATGGGTCTTCATCTTGCTTCTCCCGAATGTCATCCATCAACTCTGACCTTGCTAACAACGGCGCCACAAACTATCGTTCCTCAATCTAATCAAACCTGCTGATTTCCAGTCCATCTAACCTTTCTACCACATCTTCGACGCTTGAAACTGCAAACACTGGTTTCCTACTTAAAGCATTTGCCACTACATTGGCTTTGCCTGGATGGTACTGAATATCCAAATCATAGTCCTTCACGAACTCTAGCCATCTCCGTTGCCTCATGTTTAGATTCTCTTGTGTGAAGAAATACTTTAAACTCTTATGATCGGTGAAGATCCTGGCCTTAACTCCATACAAGTAGTGCCTCCAAGTCTTTAATTCAAACACTACTGCTGCCAATTCTAGATCATGTGTCGGGTAGTTCTTCTCATGCACCTTCAACTGCCTAGATGCATAAGCAATCACTTTCCCCCTTGCATCAACACACAACCTAAACCCTGTCCCGAAGCATTTGTGTAGACATCGTAATTATCAAAAATCTCCGGAACTGCCAACACTGGGGCCATAGTCAACCTATCCTTCAAGGTATGAAAAGCTGCATCACACTCGCTGGTCCATTCGAACTTCACATTCTTCTGTGTAAGCTTAGTGAGTGGGGTAGCTATCTTTGAAAAGTCTTGCACGAACTTCTTATAGTAGCCAGCCAAACCAAGAAAGCTCCTTACTTCCGAAACTGTAGTAGGTTTAGGCAATTCTCAACTGCTTCTACCTTTGCTGGATCAACTTGGATGCCATCTCCAGAAATGACATGTCCTAAGAAACTGACTTGTTTCAACCAAAAGTCACACTTAGAGAACTTAGCAAACAATTGGTTCTTCTTCAAGGTATCTAACACTATCCTTAAGTGTTCTTCATGTTCTTTCTCATCCTTAGAGTACACTAGGATGTCGTCTATGAACACTATCACAAACTTATCCAAGTATGGCATGAAGACTCACTGCATCAAATCCATAAATGCGGATGGAGCATTAGTGAGTCCAAAGGGCATAACCAAGAACTCATAATGTCCATACCTCGTACTAAAAGCCATCTTCGGTATATCTGCCACCTTGATCTTCAACTGATGATATCCGGACCTAAGATCAATCTTAGAGAACACTTTCTTGCCTTGCAACTGATTGAACAGATCATCTATCCTCGGCAAGGGATACTTATTCTTGATGGTAAGATTATTCAATGCTCTATAATCGATGCACATCCTCATGCTACCATCTTTCTTCTTCACAAATAAAACAGGGGCTCCCCAAGGTGAAGTACTGGGCTGAATTATATTCCTCTCAAGCATATCCTTAAGTTGAGCCTTCAACTCCTTTAATTCAGCCGGTGCCATCCTATAGGGTGCCTTAGCAACTGGTGCCGCTCCGGGTACCAACTTGATCTCAAACTCGATTTCCCTATCCGGCATATTTCCCGGTAACTCTTCCGGAAATACCTCAGGGTACTCTCTCACTACCGGAGTTTCTTCTAGTTTAGGCTTCACTTGTTCCCCATCCACTGCGTACAACAAGTAGCCTTCACAACCTTTCTGACAAGCTCTAATTGCCTTGACCGCTGAAATTATCGGATGTCGCTTCTTACTCGGCTTGTACACATTCCCTTGATAAGTCTTGTCTGATCTCCCGGGTACTTTGAAGGTCACTTTCTTCTCTCTACAATCCAAGTGGACAAAATTCTCGGATAGCCAATCTATCCCAAGAATCACATCAAAGTCTGAAAAGTCTAAAACCGTGAAGTCGCTCTTGCAACGATACGATCCAACTCGAACGTCCACTTGAGGTATAATCCTAGTTACCTTTGTTACCTTCCCTAACGGTGTAGTTATCTCCAAAGTGTTTCTTAAAGGTTCCGAGGGTAAACTCAACTTCTTAGCTACCTTGGTCGACACAAAAGTGTTAGACGCTCCCGTATCGAACAAAGCTCTGACCACTAGATTATCTAACATTATCGCACCTAGGATGTATGTTCTTTCATTTAAATAAAGTTACAACATGAATAAACGTGCCATAAAAATATCTTAATGAAATAAATTGACAACGAGGTACCTGAGATAACGTCGTCTTCTGGTTCTGCATCTCTTGCATCAGCTGCAAAAACTCGAACCGGTCGGCTTGGCCCGCTCCTACCGTTTCCTCGGCTCGTACTCCCTTTATTCCCCTTATTGGGACATTCCCTAGAAAAGTGCCCCGGTTCTCCGCAAAAGTAGCAACCGCCCGAACTAGCTCTGCACTCTCCTGAATGATTCCTATTGCACTTGGAACACAGAGGTGCACTATTTGGGGCCTTAGCTGCCGTGGAAGCTGTTGTCTTTTTGACGTTCTGTTGCGGCGCTCCCCGATAATTGCCTTGACTCGTCCCAAAGTTCCGCTTGTTTCCAATGACAACTGTGGCCTTCTTCCTGAAGGTCTCAACCTCCAAGGCCTTATTCAGTAACTCTGCCATAATCCTCGCTGTAAATCCCAACATACCTGACTGTATCTCTTGTGCTAGTCCTTCATTGTACAGTGCCATCTTCCTTTCTTCCACTTTCATGAGCTCGGGATAGAACCTTCCTAACTCATTAAACTTGTTGGTATACTGAGATACCGTCAGATGAATACCCTACTTCAGTTTCAAAAACTAGCTTGCCTTATCTGCCTGTACTGTTGCTGGAAAGTACTCATTATAGAACATAGCTTTGAAAGCTTCCCAGTCGGTGACTTTGCCATTGCTACTCTGTATGGCATCTATCCACGCTTCTGATGCGCCCAGAAGAAAACTAACTGCCAGCTGTGCCATCTCGGTCTCAGGCACATGAATGTTCCTGCATGCCTTCTCGAAGCTCCTTATCCATTCCTCGGCCATTGAATGTTCAACGTTTCCTTAGAAGTTCTCAACCCGATTCCTTCTCAATATTGTATACCAATCCACAGCCGGTGCTTGCTCAAATGTTGGTCTCATGGGTGGGTAAACCGGAGGATAACCGAAAGGTACTTGCTGCTGGTACTACTGTTGCCGAGGGTAGGCTGGATTCGCTTGAGGTTCAGGCTGAAAAGGGTAGTATCCTTGGTGGTAAATCTGTTGTTGCTGAGGAGTTGGCTGAGGTTGCTGGAGACCAAAAGGTGGGTAACCAAAACCATGCTGATGGTCGAAACACGGTGAAAGTGGTACGGTAGGTCGAGGGGTATGACCTGCAGGAGGTGGGTAGAAAGTCTGCTGTTGTTGATGAAACACCAATGGTGATGGGTGGCTCATTGTTGGAGGGTAAACGCTAATTGGTGGAGGGTAAAAACTGACCGGTGGAGGATAAAAGGTTTGCTGGTGTGGAGGGTAGCTTACCGGTGGCGGTACAAATCTTGTTGAAACATCACTCACCAAGGAAAACTGAACTGAACTCCCTACGTGCCATCGTGGAGGTTGCTCCTGATGTGGTCTCGGTGACAAAACCTGCTGAGACCTGGGTGTGGGTGTCGCGGTACGAGGTGGTGGTGATAAGCTCCGCTGGGGTGGTGGAATCTGCCTCACAACACCGCCTCCTACGACCGGTGTTGGACTTTCCCGTCGAACTCTAGAAGTCTCTGCACCCGCTCCAGGTCTCGTGAACACCATCCTGATGATCAAAGAAAACCAGAATGTTACTAAAAGGTCTAGGGAAAACTTATCTTAATGAAAGGAAGCCTAAAAGACACTTCTCTCTGATACCAACTGTAACGCGCCGTTCCCGGACACCGAGTCCTTATCCGGAAAAGGAACGTTCGGCACGTATAAAATAAAAGTAAATTCATTCCATACGTAAGCCTCTACTACGTCGTATCAAAAAAAAGCAAACGGAAGCAAAAGACTCGGGTATAAAATCCCAAACTATCAAGAATAGAAATGAAGTCTAAAGATGGAAATGTAACTTATTACATTCAAGGGAAAGTACGAAATCCAAACGAAACGTACGATAATCTCAAAAGAAACGTAACGATACTACAAGTCTCGAAAGACCAAAAGTCTAAACAGTCTAATAAATGAATAGCTAAATAAATAATGTAAAGTCTTCAATGAGGGGTCTTCAAACGTCATCATCGAACTCCTCCTCGTAAACAATATCAACCTGTTCGTCTTCTCACCCCCAAACACATAGAAAACATGCATTTGAGGTAAGTACAACGTACTTAATAAGAAAGAGAAGCTATGACAACAATTATAATTTATAAAGTAAAGATAATTAAAAGTTTAGTTGTTTAAGTTTGACCGACTCAATCTAGGGTTCATCTCATGTCCATCAACATGAATTGACTAAACGTTTCTACTTAACTTATCTATATTACAACCGCACTCAAGGGCACTACGCCTGATGTACATCCACCAGGAGATATCGATTGCAACATATTAGTGGATCACACCAATATCCACGGAGGCTAGACTAGGTAGGCTCCGATAGTACGCACACCTCAGCGGAGTCCCTCCGTACTTAGGGTTTTGTTGACCTACGGAGTTCTTCCACCTTCAGAGGTAGCACACACATCACGATATTGACTGGTGCCTATCCAAGAGAGACATGTTGTTTAATCTTTTACTAGTCAAGTACGTGTTTTATTAGGATGATTAACTAACCACCTATGCGTTTTCAATTAATCTCCCTCACCTTGACTACTCTCTTCCTAGACCCCTAGACATAGATGAGGCCGAGCAATTACACAGACATTGATGAATACTAATTCATCAAAGCACAAGCCTATCATGCTCTTCCGACGGATCCGAACTTCAACTCCCTTTAAGAGTACATTCGGTGTTTTAACTGAACGAATCAGAAGTTCAATTCAGGCTTGTTTAATTTATACCATGTTATCATCTCATAAATAAGGGTTTAAAATAATTATAATATAATTATAAAACCCAAAACCAAACTAAAATGATAAAACCGTAAAAACAAGTAAAACAGGCCAGACGCCCGTCGGAACCCTATGGACGCCCGTCCACTAAACCCCAAACGCCCGTCTGCCAAAAACAGCTACATCCTGAATCAAAAATCTAACCTCAGACGCCCGTCTGCCTATTGCAAACGCCCGTCTGGGCTACTAGGGTCTCGGACGCCCGTCTGCATAAGTCAGACGCCTGTCCGCCTGGGTTTTTCCCAAAATGCTAAATCTTCTAAATGTGATTTCAAATCTATTTCTGACCTAATTGGCATCGAATTAAACTCAAAAAAATGTAGAAAACATATCTAAACATCCCAAGGACACTTATGATCCTTAATCAACGAAAAACACTTCTTTTACTCACATCTGCACATCTTAAAACATGATCTACACTTCACGAATCATAACTGAGATCATAGGAAGAGTTTCTTACCTAATTGCTGCTCCAAAACAGACCCAAAAAGCCTCAGAAAATCTGCTGCAACTCCCAAACTCTGACGACCAAACGATGCCCTTCTCACAACGTTTCCAAATCTTCCGTCTGATCTGAAAACGGTTAAGCTTTGCCTCAGAAATCGCGAAAACTATCCAAGCCCTATTTTTTCTCCTCAAAATTGCGCAGAGAGAGGGAGATATAAAAACTGAATTTCTGATTTTGATTAGGTTATGGGATTATTGTGTGTAAATTTCCCTTAAATACAATTCCCAAATAAATCCCCTTTTTCCATAAACACCCTTAATTACCAAAATTCAGAATAATCCTTTTAATTATATACATATAACTCGAAAATTATATATATAAAATCCATAATACTTAACTCCAATAAAAGAAAAGAAATAATAATATTTAGTTTTCGAAAAATGACACGTCTGCCTTTTCCCGAAAATCGGAATATTACATTGGCTCCCACATCGAATTATGCATTGTAGTATTCAAGATTTGTAGCCTATATAAGGCATTCTTTTGTACTTGAAACATAAGACATATTTGAGTGATTATATACATATTCTAATTTTTAGTGATTGAATTTTAGTTTTGATTGCCTTGTGATTGGGTGATTGTCGTGATTATCCTCAGACGGGATCTTCACAAACCTCGGGTGCGACGCTCGAGTTCCCTACAATATTCTGAGATAGAGAATTGTATCTTCTTCTCATTCCTTTTCCTTTATTAATTTTCGTGCTTGATCCATTGTTGATGTGCTTTAATCTAGATCCACATACCGAATCATATCAATTGGTATCAGAACGCATAGGCGATTAAAGCATCATCTTTTTGCGTTGTGAAGGTAAATTTTCGTTCTCTCAATCTGTCTGATGCTGCAAGAAAATGGGCGTGCCCACGTGGCGCCTCTTTGGTGGCTCAACACTTGACTCAGAGAGATAAACTACTTTTGACTCCCTAGATCCAAGCCTGGGGGCTCATCCACCCACTTTGCCACCGCCGGTTCCCGTACGACCGACCTCCGTAGGGTCGGACTGCCTCATTCCGGCAGGCCAAGGAGTCGTGCATCGGACTCTTGTCGACCAGTTGTAATCTCCACCGATCTCCTAGACCGGTCCAGATCTAGGCCTGCATAATTTTGTGGTAGGAGTTTGGCTGCTTCTCCCGATCCCTAGGAGTCGACTCTGTCCTGTCTCAGGCACTGCTCATCCCAAACCTTATTTCTCACGTGCACAATAACCAGATAACTATCGCATTATCCTTCCCAATAAAGGCTCAAATCTTTATCAGTTAATGCTAATGTTTGAATACCATAATTATCTCCTATAATCATGGAGATCCATTAATCATAATCTTCTTCCTTAAGGAGCACGTCAATCAGTGTCATTCATCAGCACGCCACTTTAAACCCTAGGGCCTACGCCCTTCTATATAAACTGTCCCTAAGGAACTACGGAGACTTGATTCCAATTTTACAATTGGATACGTAGGCAGCTTGATCATCATCAAGTGCAGTCTAAATCACCCACAAACTATCCCCCTCATTATCTTCGTATTCTGGAGTTTTCTCTAGGTTATCACTAAGAGCAAGAACCCTAAATTTGAAGGAGACGATTTTTGGATCGTCAATTGGCGCTAGAAGGAGGGCCTTTGTTGATTGATAAACCCATGAAAAGCTTCAGGATAAACATGGTGACCACACGACAACAGGCTGCTACTGGTAATGGAGCTAACAACGCAGCAGATTCCGGCACTAGTAACCAGGATCAGCCGCAGCAAGAAAATGTCTCTCTCAATGCAACCCATCAGGCACTAATTGATCAACTTATGGCTTTGGATGGATCCGTGAAAACTGCAGTTCTCAACGATGTTTTGGCCGATGAGGATGAAGAAGATGGAGACTGGGAAGGCTTGGATGAGGAAGGACCCATCCTCGAAGGCTTAACTCAAACGGAGACTCGTCGGGAGAAAATTCCCAAAGCCCAGAGCCAGAAGAAGATGATGACCCCAACGACGCGTCGCAGGAGCAGACACCTCCCCCGCAGCGCAAAAACAACAGGAAGGGAAACCGGTCGGCATCCTCAAACCCGCAAAGGCAATTCGTCGTCCCCCAGGCCATGGAAGCAGCGCGCGCCGAACTAGAGGCGATAGCCGGAAGGAGATCGACGTTCCTAGCACTCGAGTCACCTTTCTCCGAACAGATCGATAATTTTCCATGTCCAGCAAGGTTCAAGATCCCCAAATTGGAGCCCTATGACGGAACCAAGGACCCCCAGGATCACCTGTTTCAGTACCTCACGCACATGAATCTCGACTGTGCCCCCAAAGAAATGAAGTGCAAAGCATTCCCTGCACTGCTCACTGGACGAGCCCGGGAGTGGTTCAAGAAGATACCCCCAAGGACGATCTACAGCTTCGATACATTGGGAAAGATGTTCCTCAACGCATTCATTACCGCTAAGCCGTTCCAGAAAAACGCTACCCACCTATTCGCCATCAAACAGAAGAAAGATGAGACTGCGCTACAATACCTCAAGCGCTTTAGCGAGGAATCACTGCAAGTTCGGGACGCTGACGATCAGGTCCGAATCGCGTCCTTCGTGGCAGGGTTGCGCGAAGGTAGGTTATACGCTAAGCTAAGTAGCAGGCTTCCCACCTCCATGGAAGAATGTCTGGAGGTGGCCTTTAAGCATTGTCAAGGCGAAGAAGCTAATCGCGTAAAGCGAGAAGTGGAGAAATCCGACCCAAAGAAGGACAAGTCAGTGGACTCATCTGGCAGCAAGAGGAAGTCATACGGAGATCGTGCAAGTGGTTCGGCCACGGATCGGCCGGAAAAGAGGAATGCCCTACAGCCAAGGGATTTCCCTGTGTTGAACCGACCTCGGGAACAAGTATTAGCAATCATGGAAAGGAAGGGTTTAGCAAGGACTCCTGCGCCGCTTCGAAGCCCCTTGGAAAGGAGAGACCAGAGCAAATTTTGCACCTACCATCAAGACACTGGGCATGATCTGGATAACTGCAGGGACTTCCAGCGTGACGTGGACGCGGCGATTGCAGAAGGAAAGCTGGATGATGTCATAGATCGACCCCGATACGGAGAGCGCCGAGGCCAGCGAGATTACCAACAGAGAAACTATGGTCGTGACCGCAGCCGACAAGGTGAACCCCAGAGGAAGAGAGTGCCATCTCCCGACAAAGGTCAGTCAGTTGACAATCACCCCATCAACACTATCAACACAATTGTGGGAGGCCCTGGGCACGGTTTTGAGAGTAACAATCCAAGCGTCCGAGAGGGAAATGGGCAGACAGCTAGAGGAGGCCGAATCCCCTTCCATGAAATAGGCTACGAGCCGAAAGATCCTCTCCCCTTGATCCCTAACAATGAAGGGTTGGTCATTGAAGCTGTGGTTAACAAGAATCTGGTCAAGAGAGTTTGTGTAGACACAGGTAGTGCAGTCAACGTTCTTTACTTTGCAGCCTTTCAAGCAATGGGTCTCAAGGAATCCGACCTCACACCGGTCTCAGCTCCCCTGTTCGGATTTGCCGGTCCTCCGATTCATCCACTGGGAATGGTTCGACTCGTAACAACATTCGGGAAGGATTCAGCAGGAAGGACTCTCATGGTGAACTATGTCGTGGTCAAGTCTTCATCAGCATACAACATCATCTTGGAAAGGCCCGCTCTGATCGATCTGTGAGCCATAATCTCCCCAGCGCACATCAGCTTGAAGTTCCCGACCGGTAGAGGGTCGGTCGAAATCAATAGAGACTTGGAGGTCGCTCGAAGCTGCTATGCGGCGACCATTAAGCGCAAAGGAATCACCTTTGCCTAATGCGGTCGACATGTCTTTATCAGTTATTGTTTCATACACAAACTATTTTTACTTTCTGCCTTTCAATTCCTGCTCGTACCTTTTTATCATTTGCTGCGATTTGTTCTATTTACGTTCATTTTTTCAATGTTGAAAATGCATTTCTAGATTATCTATGTCTTTGTTTGATCCCTGTATGGCAACTTTTTGATGTTCATTCTACGCACTTTGTGAACCGCACAAACGCTTATACTGCGCAGTAAGACTTTACGCGAGAAGTCAGTCCGATCTGGCCCAGCTCGTCTCCAAACGAGAAGTCAACATTAGCCTGGCCCCGCTCGTCTTTAAAAAAAAAATCACCCGTGAAAGTCGGTCTAACCTGACCCGAACCGCCGTGTTTTTTAACGAGAAGTCAGCACTAGCCTGGCCCTGCTCGTCCTCAAAAACTTCGTATAAACACCTGATTCATAAGCTCAATTTAACATAGTCCGGACTACTTTAGGTTAATTGGGGACAATTTTACCCTGGTCTTTCAAACCCACACTTTGTATTGCTTATTTATTTTCTTTTAGTTTAGGCGATCGATCTAGATCGGCTCTTCGAGCTCTAGATCGGCTCGCCCTTATATATTTTCTTTTAGTATAGGCGATCGATCTAGATCGGCTCTTTGAGCTCTAGATCGGCTCGCCCTTTATTTTCTTTTAGTATAGGCGATCGATCTAGATCGGCTCTTTGAGCTCTAGATCGGCTTGTCCTTTATTTTCTTTTAGTTTAGGCATTCGATCTAGATCGGCTCGCCCTTATTTATTTTCTTTTAGTATAGGCGATCAATCTAGATCGGCTCGCCCTTTATTTTCTTTTAGTTTAGGCGATCGATCTAGATCGGCTCTTCAAGCTCTAGATCGGCTCGCCCTTATATATTTTCTTTTAGTATAGGCGATCGATCTAGATCGGCTTTTTGAGCTCTAGATCGGCTCGCCCTTTATTTTCTTTTAGTATGGGCGATCGATCTAGATCGGCTCTTTGAACTCTAGATCGGCTCGCCCTTTATTTTCTTTTAGTTTAGGTGATCGATCTAGATCGGCTCTTCGAGCTCTAGATCGGCTCGTCCTTATTTATTTTCTTTTAGTATAGGCGATCAATCTAGATCGGCTCTTTGAGCTCTAGATCGGCTCGCCCTTTATTTTCTTTTAGTTTAGGCGATCGATCTTGATCGGCTCTTGAAGCTCTAGATCGGCTCGCCCTTTATTTTCTTTTAGTTTAGGCGATCGATCTAGATCGGCTCTTCGAGCTCTAGATCGGCTCTCCCTTATTTATTTTCTTTTAGTTTAGGCGATCGATCTAGATCGGCTCTTTGAGCTCTAGATCGGCTCGCCCTTGTTTACTTTCTTTTGGTTTAGGCGATCGATCTAGATCGGTTATCCGATCCCTAGATCGACTCACCCCTATATACTTTCTTTAGTTAAGCCATCGATCTAGATCGGTTTTCCGAGCTTTATACCACCTCGCGTTTGTGTTCTTACTTTTGGCAAAGGTGTGGCCGATCTAAATCGGCACCTCGAACTTTATACCCCGTTGCCCGTATGACCATACCCTTGGACGATCATCCCAGGTTTGCTCTCCGGGCCCTATACCCTATCACTTCAATAGCATCCTTAATCCAATGCGAGGCTGAACTAAAACTCTCCGTTATAATAATATCAAAATATGCCATTCACCATACACTAGTGAATATCATATTGGGGGCAACACATATACCCGTAACGAACAACCCAATAACTCAAAAATTATTCATAGAAATAAAACTAAAACCAAAACAAATTCTTCATAAACTGAATAGTACATAAGTTTCAAAAAAAAAAAAAACAACAACAACACAACATCAAAGTAAATCAAGAGTCATGAGCAGGACTCTTTTGAGACTCAGGAGGGGCCGATCCAGACGCTGCAGTCGGTTGGCGGACATACTTATCTACTATGTGTACACCTGCTCGGAAGTCTTTGGCAGGTTCGGTGTAAACCACATCCATACCCTGTTTATAGTAAGCCCTCTTAGGAAGGGCATCCAGAGCAAGTGCAGGAAACTGGGCCCTTGCCTCATCCACCCCTAAGGTGTACCCATGGTTAAGAATGGGAACCAGCAACACCTTAAGAGCCTGGCGAAATCACCCGAAGCCTTATATTCCTACACGGCTTCGGCGCACCGAGCCGCCACATTGGCCTCTAGATCGGCCACTCTTGCCGTAAGGTCCCCGACCTCCTGTTCTCTTCCCTTCTTTTCCTCGACCAGCTCTTTTTCCTGAGCCTGGAGCTGGGATTGCAGGGCTTTTATCTCTGCATCCATAGGACGGATAGTCGCCCTAAGCTCATCCCTAGCCTTTCTGAGCTCAGCAATCTTGTCCGATTGGGCAGCCAGGTCGGCTGAGGCCTTGCCCAACCTCTTAAAAACTTTCTGGCCGATCGTGCCACCCTAAAACAAACATAGGACGTCAGAACCAACGATACTTAAATCACTAGAAAGAAAGGAGTAATCAACACTTACCAGCTCCACTGTTTTGCAGCCAAGGATCGCCAGCTCCTCATCAGACATATTGCTGACCCTCTCCTGTTCGAAGGACCGCTCCTGACCTTCATCAGGGGCCTTCGATTTGCTCTTCTTCGAAGACCGACCCTCCTGAGCGGTCGGCCTTTGGTGAGTCTGTTTCTTGGGGACCAACCCCCTCTCCGTGTTCTCTCCAGAGGTGTCCACCCCGGTCGTCTCAGAAGGAGGGATCGAAGCAGTTGCATCCGCACCTTCTGCCGTTAGATCCTCTACTAGTACTTCTCGAACACCGGGGGTCGGCACAGTCTGGCGGCCCGCAACTTCTCTCTCGGCTCCGGCCATCAGATCGGCAAAGTCAGCCACTGCATACACGAATGGAAAATTTAGCCAAACAAGAAACACAAATATGATAACAAATATAAAATACGACACAAGTAAATCCTACAAATCTTCCATTCGGCCTTGGAAAACTGCACGTATGGCTCAAGGCCCGCATCCCCTAACCGAGCTGCCCCGATCAGATTGTCGTACCGATTTTGCCACTCGATGGAGTACCCCGACCGGTGAATCTTCTCCACCCATGACTCTGGCATATCTAGGCGTTCATCTGCCTCCAGATCCGCCGTATTCCACACGCTCAGTTCGTCGTGACCATCATTTATCACAAAGAAAAACCTCTCCTTCCACCTTTTATAAGAATCCCTATCCTTCCACCAGGTCGGATGCTAAATTTATAAGAATCCCGACCTGGAGGAAGGATAGGGATGCTAAAGGACTTCCCCTGCCTTCTAGCAAAGTAATACCGGTAGGGATGGTCTCTTTGCCCTACACTACAAGAAAATTGAGTTTTAATGACGGGAAATATCCTCATTAAATGCCCAATTCCTGTCATTAAAGACTTTTAATGACGGGAAATATCCTCTTACTGCTGCCTCCCTAGATAAAGGTAAATAATGACGGGAAGACGTTTCCCGTCATTAATTATGTAGCACATTCAATGACGGTACTATCCCGTTATTAAACAACGTAGTTAATAACGACTTGTCCCCTCATTATAGGGTCATTTTCCACTCATTGTATCATTATTTAATAACGACATATCCCCTCATTGTAGGCTTAAATACCTCTCATTAAATAGTGATTTAATGACGGCATATCACCTTAATATAAAGACATTTTCCCCTCATTAAATAGTGATTTAACGACGACATATCCCATCATTATAAAGATTTTTCCCATCATTAAATCATGATTTAATGACGACGTATATGCTCATTATAGGGTCATTTTCATTTCGTTAAAGCATGATTTAATGACGACATATCCCCTCATTATAAGGGCATTTTTCCATCATTAAATGATAATTTAATGACAACATACACCCTAATTATACCGGTTTAATACTGAAAACTACCAATCAAGCAACTAAGAAAACAAAGGCCAGCAAGACCACCCCTCATGCAAAACACAAGCAAAGCGAACAGGGCAAGGCCTCACCATCAAACAAGAAAGCAAAAAAAACAAATAATAAGGCCGGCAAGGCCACCCATCAAGAAAGATGCAAGCAAAACTAGGCCAACAAGGCACGTCAATCCCAAAAGCTACACGAAAACAAAACAAGCAAGGCCGGCTGGGCAAGGACACTTGGATTTGTAACCAACAAATTACAACAAAATATCATATAGATGCGTACATGATTTCCTATTATAACATTACAAAAATACTTACTTGCTATATATGTAGTACACTTGGTTCTTAATCCAAAATATTATGCTCCGACAATTACAACAGAATAGCTTTTTAACCTTGTTGTAGCCAAAACATGCCCGATTCCTCACGTACAAACACAATAACTCCTTCAAGCCCCATATGACTCCTTCAAGAAATCAACATTAATTCTAGTTAGATTTAAGGAAAAAAAACATTACAAATGCCTTAAAGCCCCAGAACATAGTTTGATTTCCATTGCACTAAAAGAAGAGAAGAAATATGTTTAAAAAAATTATTGATTGCCATTGCACTAAAAAAGTAACGTTGTTAGAACTTCATCATTCATACTATCATAAATGATGACTACAAAAAGAATATTGAATTGCATACGGGAATAAAGCTCAAGGAAAGAACATTAGCAGCTAGAAACTGAACAGCAAAATTATGAGGAGAAGATTCAGCACTAACATGACTGTTCAATCTGTAAATCATTCATTACAAATAGTATATAGGCATCTGTTATAATGAAAGGGAATAACCAATGAAAGAAAGCCATAAGACTAAAGCCAATCACACATCATCAACAAATAAACAGATGGGGCAGTTTACCAGTAATCGGAACCATTGTTTCCCTTCCTGATAAATCAGTAACATGCTGCAAGGAAAGAAAGCCAAATTCCATGCTTTAGCCAATCAAACTACACATCAACTCCCAAAATGTTGACAGAACCAAAAAACAGAAAAATAAAAATAAAAAAAATAAAAAATCAAAATCAAAATCAAACACTCACGATGAATGTGTCATTGAAGGATGCAAAAATAGAGACCCCGAGGAACCATCAAAATGCTTTTCGCTTTCGTTTTCTCTTTCTTTTGATTGTTGTCACGTCAATTACCGCCGGCTCTAAATCTGATCTTCTCCAAACATTTTGACCATCTACATTGGCTGAATTTGAGTGACCGCAATCATAGTTGAAAGATTCAGAATGTTGGTATGCTTCACTTAAATCATTTGTATTCTCGCTTTCATCCTCTATTGAATGCCCCATATCATAGAGATCCCGAGGTTGCGTCTTAACAACAACATGCCAACCTTTATTAACATTGTCAGTAGCATAAAACACTTGTGAAGCTTGACTAGCTAGAATAAATGGCTCATTTGTTTTCAAAAGACGGTTGCAATTAATGCTAGTAAAACCATATTCATCTGTTTTGGCTCCTTTCTCATTATCATGCACATCGAACCACTTGCATCGAAATAAAACCAATCGTTTTCTATCAAGGTACTGTAGTTCGAGAATCTCTGTCAACACACCGTAGTAATCAACAAAATTTGTCTCATTACCCATATCACCAAGCACACATACCCCTGAATTTTGTGTCCTGCATTTAATGTCACAAGATTCAATCCGAAACCTATATCCATTGACAACATAACCTTTGAAGAACGTAGCATAATGAGACGGACCCCGAGACAATGATAGTAATGCATCAGATTTACTGTGTTGGTCTTGCATTCTCATTTTTTCAACCTACAACAAATTTAACGTAAATATCTACAACAAGTAATCTTGATAAACATAAACACTAAGCAACATATGTAATGAATTGACTCACTTTTTTTTTAAACCAAGCGATAAAATTTCTATTCCACTCATCATTTGACACTTGCGGTGCATCAATTTCTTGGATCTGAGAATACTCCCTGTCACAAAATATTAATGAAAACTTCATGAAGTTGCAAAAAGTAACCAAAAAACATATGGATGCAAAAAAAGGACCATGTGAAGGTATTTAAGCTTACTTGAGAAAAGGTTGTACTTCGTCACAGTTCTTCAAGATAAATATATGAGCTTTCTCCCGCTCATCCTCACTAATATTACGAGGCATGCCAGCTCCTAACTCTTGTCCACATTGTGCAAATATGGATAGTTCTCCTTCAAATTTATCAAAATCATCACAATTCTGATCAAGTGTATTGAATTTTGTCTTGATTCCTTTCATGTACCTTGAACAAAGTGTCATACACTCTTTTGCAATATACCCCTCTGCAATTGAGCCTTCCGGACGAGCCATATTGCGAATTAGTCTTTTTAAATTGTATAACATACGCTCAATAGGGTACATCCACCGATACTGGACGGGCCCACCAATTTTAGCCTCATTAGCCAAATGAACAGACAAATGCACCATGACATCAAAAAAAGAAGGCACGAATACTTGTTCCAACTTGCACAAGGTAATCGGAATTTGGGACTCAATTCTTTCGAGCTCATCTACCCTCAAAGATTTAGCCCCCAAGCTGGTAAAAAACAAAGAGAGCTCGATAAGTGGTTCACATACTTTTTTAGGAAGAAGGCCACGGATTGCAAGAGGGAGTAGATGTTGTAACATGACATGACAATCATGGCTTTTCAATCCTGAGAATTTATGATCTTTCATGTTAACACTTTGAGAAATATTTGATGAAAACCCATCCGAGACTCTTAATTGCTTAAAAAATAAGCAAAATAAGTGTTTCTCCTTCTTAGATAACGTGTATAATGCAGCATGCAACTCAAATTTATCCCCCTTACGGATAGGATGCAATTCCGATCTGATGTTCATAAGTTCCAAATCAAGACGAGCTTGAACATTGTCCTTGGTCTTTCCATTTATATTCATGATTGTTCCATTTATATTTTCAAAAATGTTCTTTTCAATATGCATCACATCTAAATTATACGGTAACAAATGCAAACTCCAATATGGGAGTTTATTGAAAATACTATTCTTATTCCAATTATCTCCTCTTTTCTCATGAGAAATTTTCACCTTTCTTTTAGAATCCTTAGTCAAGATCATTCCTTCAAGGTCATTCACTTGATCCAGTAGCTCAGCACCTGAAAGTAAGCGTGGTGGTGGTCTTACCTCCTTGGTTCCATCAAACAAACTTTTGTTTTTCCTCCAACTGTGATCCATAGGAAGATAACGCCGATGACCCATGTAACATTGTTTATGACCATTGACTAATCTCATAAACAAGTGTCTTTGTTGCAACGAGGACATGCCATCTTACCCTTGGTACTCCAACCAGAAAGGTTCCCGTATGCAGGAAAATCATTAATTGTCCATAATAAAGCTGCACGTAGCTTAAAATTTTCACGAGTTGAGGCATCAAATGTTTCAACTCCATCTTCCCACTGTTAGGTGTGATGCCCGAAAGACAATTTTGTAATTGCTTTATTTAATAAATGAAATGATATTGTTATTCATATTTATTATTCTCATATTCACCGATGTGACAATAGTATTTACACTACAGAAAACCCTAAGTATATCGTTTATGTAATCACTTAACTCAGTGCATGGTATATACACGGGAGGATTGAGTTAGTGAAGATGTACTTAAAATACAATTAGCCCGTAGTGAAGTTAATCGAGAGTATCGGGTCTCTCCTTTAACGTGCTATTAATGCGCCCAGAACACAATAGGTGTGATAGTCTTATCCGGACTTTCGGTTAAGAGAACCTAGTGGGGCATTTATATATGATAGATATATCATATAGGGCTGGACCGATTTGATTAGAGTTCACGATATAATTCCGTAATCGAGAAGTCTTATCGAATCAATGGATGATCATATTTATGGATATATCTTAATCCTGAGGTGATCACGGTCAATTTGCTTGAATCAGTATGAAGTTTGACTTGACGGTTAAGGATTACACTGAGTCTGTGGTCTGAATTACCCCATCTTGGCATTGTACTGGATTGAGTGAGTAGTCTGTGTTATCACAGATACGGAATCCATTCCTTCCATTTATGGAAGTAGATAGACGCTTCCCTTATTTGTTAATCCTAGAAACCGATCGATCCATGGAGTTCATATTACACTGATTAGCTACCAGTGAGTTGTATGAATTAATTGATCACTAGGGGATTAATGGTAAATAAGGATAAGAGGTTCTAAAAAGGGTTAACGGTAACTTCCCGATTTAGAATGAACAGTCTATGGAGGATTATCCATATGTAATGATTATATCAATGGACGCTTATTATTATTCTCGTGAGGAGATAAATGTAATCTCATAATCGGAGGAGTGCAGTCACGGGATTATGGTGGCATATTCATGTGATTGATTTATCAAATATAATTATTCTGTTCGTAAGATAATTATTTATTTGATTTATCGGAGCCGCTGATTATTAGTCCATGGTCCCCGACGTGCCTCCTAATATAGCATAGCTATTCTCGGACGTCGAATCCTAATAATATTAATTTAGTTCTTGTTGGACTTTATTAAAACGATATGTGAATTAATTGTTTAGTTGGACTAAATAATTAAATACACGAAAAAGACATTTTTCGTGGACTAGGCCCGAATTGGTGTGTTGACTTTTTTGACCCAATTGGTCAAAACTAATGGAAAGATGCGCATGACTTGATTAGAAAAAAAAGGTGCGCATGCATGGTTATTTAATTAATTCAAGGAATTAGTTTTCTTGGATAATTATTTAATGTGTGATTTATCTTTTATTTGTTAAATGATAAATCATGGAATATCGGATAATATATTTATTTATCCTAATTTGTTTGGGATAAATATTTTATTTATCTTTTATTTGGAAAAGGATTAATGTAATAATTATCTCTTAATTATTTAATCCTTGGAGGTTAAGTTTTACTCTCCTATATAAAGAGAGTTCTCCCAAGCCTTAAACAACACAATAATTTCGACCGACACCTCTTAGAGAGGAGAAGGTGAAAATTTTCGGCCAAGGGGAATATGGGGAAAATCTTGGAGATTTTTCCGGGTAGCATATCGGAAGGATTCGAGACGAGGATTTCCTTCCACCGGGAGTTGCTTGGATCACACGTACGGAAGATCGTGGTGCTCTTCACATCTTCGTTCTTTCTATTGCGGTTCTCCAACTTGGATTTTGAGATCCAAGAGGTATGTTCTACAACCCCCTTGTAGATATAGATCTAGTTATTTTATTACGTGTATTTTATAGATCTAGATCCTTAAATCGCTTCCGTTGCGGATGGTATTACTAACAGTGGTATCGGAGACAGGTTGATCTATATTTATACGTATAAAATATTAGATCTAGGAGTGGTAAAACATGTAGATTTTTTGTCCCAATTTTTTTTTAAAGGGGGCCGAAAATTTTGATTTATTTTTTATGTTATGAATGTCTTGGTTGAAGAGATGGATTGTGGTTGGTACTGTTTACCCGTAGATCTATTTTGTAGCTCCTTTGATTAGCATCAATTGAGCATAGGACGTGTAATTTATTTTATGTCATGCGAAAAATTGTAAAAGATAGTATCTTTTGTTTTTATTTTTTGGTTCCGGGTTCGAGACGACGAAGATAATGGAGTTGAAGATCATCAATAAGGTAAAACGGGAGGAGGCCGATTGTTGTTTTTATTTTCAATGTCACGGCAAATTTTTTTATTTTTTTTGATGTAGCGGCAGCCTGTTTTGTATTTGACCATTAGGTCAAAGAAAAAAAAAAAAAAAAAAAAAAAAAAAAAAACGTTGCGGCAACAATGGTTTTGATATAGTTGCATATATATATATATTTTTCCTTTGCATGCGGCTAGGGCTGATTGTATAAAAAATAATAATAATAATTCTGGCCGTGAAAAAAAAAAAAGTTTGTATTATTGACTTTGGCCGAGGGCCTGTTATAAAAATAAAAATAAAAAATAAAAAAATAAAAGTTTTTTGTTAAAACAATTTGATAATATAGATATATTTTATCATATATTGGTATATTACGGCCTCCTCCCTCGTTGTTCGTGGTTCGTATCGAGATCGAAGCTTTGAAGATCCGGAAGTTTTCAAGATCAATATCGAAGATCGAGATTTGAAGACTTAGGTTAAATTTTACTTTTCCTTAGAAAATAGGTTAGTCGGGGGTACCAACGATCCATCTCGGTGTTTAAATTTTCCGCAATTTATTTTTTATGTGTTTGATCATAAAATAGATATAAAATCGGAATTGCCATGACATGCATCATATCATAAATCCACTCCTTGCATACATGTAGAATTTTAATTTTGGTAATTAAAATAGGCATGTATACAAACTCGTGTAATTAGTTGAAATTTAATTAATATGTGGTAATTAATTAATTTAGTAACTAATTAAAGATCCGAGGACGGGTTATGAAATCGTTAAGCCTTTCGGTGTGTGTTCTCGGTGAACCGCCTTAAAGCCCAAACGAGATCACGTTCTCAATTCGTAGTGTCTACGAGATTGAATGATGGTAAAAGAACAATAAATCTTGGATAAAAACGGTTCGCTTATAGGTTGGGTGGTCAACTGAGCTAGGCTCGACCTTAACCCTCCTAGTGTGATGTATGCACGGGGGTCCGGCAAGACTAAGCTACACCGGAGAGCGGAGGGGTGATTCCTTCTTATCTCAATGGGGCTGTCTTGACCCGACTTCGTCCGACTGTCACATATGTTCCAACGAATAGGACGGGTAGGCTTGCCTACGTTACCGACACCATTCGGAATCCTTGATTTGATGTGCTTTTATGTTAACATCAAAAAGACGTGGTTAGTTAACCCACCACCACTTCCAAAATATTGAGTGGGAGCGGGGAGGCGACGGCCCAACCCCACGGCCTCTACTATAGATACAAGTAAGTGAGAGAAGGGTGACGCCTCGCGGCGCTTTGATTTCGTCCCCCTACGGATGGTGTTCACCCCTATCAACATTCATGGCTTGGTCTCCGAAAGGATAGGATTTCTGGGTACTCGTCGGGTCACTGACCTATCCTACGACGGCACACTCGGGGCGTACCTAAGAGATCCGATATAGTAGGTCACACTCATCATGGGTATTCTTGATAATATCTAGGCTAAAAAAGGAAGGTAGTCAATGAATAAAGGGATGTTCGATTCTCGAGGGATGTTCGATTCTCACAAGTTATTCATTGATGAGATTGTCTCGATTTAACCGTCATCTCTTTGACCTACCCTACGGCGGCACTGAGATGCGAGGTTAAAACCTTGGAATGGTAGAGTAGACTTATTTTTAGTTTACAATTCCTAAAATAAAATAATATAGTAGTGTTAAATTTGAATTAATATATGTCATTTTATTTACAGCATTATATCCCTTACTAAATTGCTTAAAAATGAATTGACTAGTATTGACTTCGTTAAAAAGTGGAAAGTAACTAGGACGTTGAACTAGTTAATCGATAATGCAATTAATTTTCGGAAGAGATATTTTCTCTGAAGCCTTTTAAAAATCAGAGTGACATATAGGTATGTCACTAGTGTCATTCGTGTCAAACGGAAGACAAACTTAGTTTGATCAAAGGTGATTTCGGACTTTGAAATTCTTCTAGTGAATTTTGAGTGTGTAGTGATTACATGAGTAATTTTCTAATTGAAAAATCGGAAATTCATGAAGTGTTGCTAGTTGGACGATATTTGGAATCGATGAACTAGTGGGAGCTTTATGATTTGTTGTTTTTCTAGAACATTAGAAAAGTGTAACTGACTACACACGTAACCGTTCTAATTGAAAAACCGGAAAGTCATGAAATGTCGCTAGTTGGACGATATTTGGAATCGATGAACTAGTGGGAGTTCTATGATTTGTCGTTTTTCTGGAAACATTGGAACTATGTACGAAAGATTTTCTAATCGAAAAAATCGGAAAATCATAAAAATAAAGCATTGCTCGTTAGACGGTATTTGGAACCGATAAACTAGTGGGAGCTTTAATGTTATGATTTGTTGTTTTTTTCGGTATATTAGAAAATCCGAGAAGTCCCGACGAGTAACACTCGAAATAGACATCCCACGGTTCAAGAGTAGTGTCTACTCAAACGAACCGCCGGTTCAAGACTCGTTTCCATTCACGGAAAGTCAAGAATGGGAGAATATGTCTAAAAGTGTTTGTCACCTAAACCGAGAAAATTTTAAGGTGAACCGAAAATTAATTAAGCGAAAATCATAGGATAAGGACGGTGACTTTGGATCACCAACCTATGAATCCTTGGCGATTTTCTCGAGCTAAGTTCTTTGGAAGAACAAGGTAGCAAGTGCATTTAACGATTAAAAGAGTAAACAACGGGCGTTAATTTTAGCTAGAATAGTGGGAGTGATATAAGGAAATGAATCTCGGATTCAATCCTTGGATATCGTGGAAAAAATTATTTTTCGTTTAAGATTCGTTGGAACGGAAGGATTTACCTTATATTCGATAATTTGTTTGTCGTATAGAAAGTGAATATACCATTTGTAGTACGAATCCAAGACTCGGACTTTTGTTTGATAAAGTCAAAACCACTTAGAACTCGCTGAAATATGTATATAAAACACATCTTAAGAACTCGTTAAAAGCAATTGGTTTCTATATTTAGATAAACGCTTCTTCATATTCCATAGTTAGTGCATAGTCCCTAAAAGACAAGACCGAAGACCGGTTCGGGGTGATTCCTTTCTCCCGGTCCGGTTATATTGTCTCAAAGGTTCAATGACTAAGTTTCCTTTCAATCGGGAAAGGATAATGGATATAAAGAAGTAACATAGCTTGTTCATGACGACCTTCGGGGTCTGATGAAAGATACGAGCTAGTAGGAGCTTCCGAGTAGTGACTTCTTGTCTGATAACTATTCAAACACTCCGGTAAGTTTATCCAAAATATTTTTGAGCTTTCTCTGTTTTCAACAGAGACAGAGTATTCTATACTCGGAATAGGCCATTCATAGTCCTCGAGATTGATGCTCAGCCTGCCTCATTGTGACATGTTCTCACTAAGTGAGAAACCGTTAAATTGCCTTACATAGTTTTAGATGTGCTACAATACACTGCTTAACTCAATAAAGATATTGGAAGCGAAATAACGGTTTACATTGAAATGTAAGACCGAGAAGTCTACCTAGAATATGCTTTGGAATTTACGGATAAGGTGTGGATTCGGTTCACCCCACTTCCGTAAATATAAGCATTTAGCACACGGTGCTTGAAGGTAAGACTGGTAATTTCGCACATCCGTTCGGTCAATGACCATTCGTGATATATCTTTATAAGCTAATGAGTATAAAGGTTAGATATAGGATTCTTGAAATCGGGAAGGGACAGTTATACTGTTGCATCCTTTCTGATAGAGTCCATGAACAGTAAAACCTTGAACCTTGAAGTACGTTTACTCAAGGTAGTTACTAACTGATTAAAATCAGACCACATCCAACATCGGTTGTTGGTGATAACACTAAATACTACTAAACTAGATCAGAATTTCGATCCACCCAGTAAGTATTGGGAGTATGGTTTATCCATTACCCATTACGGATTCTGCAGACTTTGTAGTCTGAGGATCGATTGATGACCTATGGCTCTTTTGTGAGCAGTATAGGATTCTGATAATAGAGGTTAGTTTAATAGCCATAACCCTGTGAATGGAGTTCGGTACTCCAATTCTGTTCATGCTCTTGTAGAACCACCTGAGCGTCTCAAGCCCAGTGGGAGTAATTGGATCTACACGGAAAAGAGTAGAATGAGTTCGGTATTGCATGATTTCGTTCAAAAGCATAAAATAGGGGTGATTCCCTGAGACTTTCTTGCCAAACAAACGGAGTCTGGATTCATTCGGAACAAAAGGGTATTGCCTTATGAACTTATGACAGGATGACTGTCAAGGCTTATGTCCTTTTGTGGATAAAAAGCAAACCTCTCGGTCATTGGAAGTCATATATTACTACAATATGTGGATTTGACCAGAATATTGATAAGTCTTTTGTAGACTGGATATCAATTTTAGTACAGTAGTGAATATATACATACATTAGTGTTTATGAAGGATAACACTGCACCAGTTGGAATCAACATGGGTGTGTTATCTGAAGTCAGAATCTGACAATACCACAATTCTCTGCAACAGAGATTTAGACAACATTCTTAAGAGTTTGACTCGGTCGAATTCATTAGAATCGATCCATCGGTTTCCCATCCATCTTATTGGTTAAGATGATGCATCCGTGTATGCAACATTCAACGAGGAAGTTCTACCCTATGCCTCGGGAATGACTCTCTAAATCTTCGGATCAAGAGAAATGGGATAGATTCTCTTTCTAGTAAGAGATGGTCAGGTTATTGAACGTCAACTTTGATCGAATCTTAGATTCGGCGGTTAACAAAGCAAGTTTAGTATGTCCTTTAGTATCTTGAGAGAACGAGGAATAATATGCGTGATACACTGATTTTGACTTTAAGTCAGATTGAGGATGATCGTTAAGTCGATCTCGGGCTCAGTGTTTACTCAGTACCAAATGATTTGATGGACCGGTAACGTTTCGATTCTACGGATCGTCTCGAGCCGACAACCTGACTAATCATTAAGACCCATGACATTTAGATGTAGGTGCTCCCCGAGTCACTGACCTATCCTACGACGGCATACTCGGAGTGTACTTTGGAATCTGAAATGGTTATGATATGCTTAATGGGTACTAGAATACGGGATGGGTCTCCATTGCTTTAGAGCAAGTGGGAGATGTAGTTTGTTGTATTTTAAATAATAGGGTGTGCTCTAAAACAATTAATCACATGCTTTCGTGCAAGTGGGAGATTGTTAGGTGTGATGCCCGAAAGACAATTTTGTAATTGTTTTATTTAATAAATGAAATGATATTGTTATTCATATTTATTATTCTCATATTCACCGATGTGACAATAGTATTTACACTACAGAAAACCCTAAGTATATCGTTTATGTAATCACTTAACTCAGTGCATGGTATATACACGGGAGGATTGAGTTAGTGAAGATGTACTTAAAATACAATTAGCCCGTAGTGAAGTTAATCGAGAGTATCGGGTCTCTCCTTTAACGTGCTATTAATGCGCCCAGAACACAATAGGTGTGATAGTCTTATCCGGACTTTCGGTTAAGAGAACCTAGTGGGGCATTTATATATGATAGATATATCATATGGGTGGACCGATTTGATTAGAGTTCACGATATAATTCCGTAATCGAGAAGTCTTATCGAATCAATGGATGATCATATTTATGGATATATCTTAATCCCGAGGTGATCACGAGTCAACCGCTTGAATCGGTATGAAGTTTGACTTGACGGTTAAGGATTACACCGAGTCCGTGGTCCGAATTACCCCATCTTGGCATTGTACTTGGATTGAGTGAGTAGTCCGTGTTATCACGATACGGAATCCATTCCTTCCATTTATGGAAGTAGATAGACAGCTTCCCTTATTTGTTAATCCTAGAAACCGATCGATCCATGGAGTTCATATTACACCGATTAGCTACCGGTGAGTTGTATGAATTAATTGATCACTAGGGGATTAATGGTAAATAAGGATAAGAGGTTCTAAAAAGGGTTAACGGTAACTTCCCGATTTAGAATGAACGATCTATGGAGGATTATCCATATGTAATGATTATATCAATGGACGCTTATTATTATTCTCGTGAGGAGATAAATGTAATCTCATAATCGGAGGAGTGCAAATCACGGGATTATGGTGGCATATTCCCGTGATTGATTTATCAAATATAATTATTCTCGTTCGTAAGATAATTATTTATTTGATTTATCGGAGCCGCTGATTATTAGTCCATGGTCCCCGACGTGCCTCCTAATATAGCATAGCTATTCTCGGACGTCGAATCCTAATAATATTAATTTAGTTCTTGTTGGACTTTATTAAAACGATATGTGAATTAATTGTTTAGTTGGACTAAATAATTAAATACACGGAAAAGACATTTTTCGTGGACTCGGCCCGAATTGGTGTGTTGACTTTTTTGACCCAATTGGTCAAAACTAATGGAAAGATGCGCATGACTTGATTAGAAAAAAAAAGGTGCGCATGCATGGTTATTTAATTAATTCAAGGAATTAGTTTTCTTGGATAATTATTTAATGTGTGATTTATCTTTTATTTGTTAAATGATAAATCATGGAATATCGGATAATATATTTATTTATCCTAATTTGTTTGGGATAAATATTATATTTATCTTTTATTTGGAAAAGGATTAATGTAATAATTATCTCTTAATTATTTAATCCTTGGAGGTTAAGTTTTACTCTCCTATATAAAGAGAGTTCTCCCAAGCCTTAAACAACACAATAATTTCGACCGACACCTCTTAGAGAGAGGAGAAGGTGAAAATTTTCGGCCAAGGGGAATATGGGGAAAATCTTGGAGATTTTTCCGGGTAGCATATCGGAAGGATTCGAGACGAGGATTTCCTTCCACCGGGAGTTGCTTGGATCACACGTACGGAAGATCGTGGTGCTCTTCACATCTTCTTTTCTATTGCGGTTCTCCAACTTGGATTTTGAGATCCAAGAGGTATGTTCTACAACCCCCTTGTAGATATAGATCTACTTATTTTATTACGTGTATTTTATAGATCTAGATCCTTAAATCGCTTTCGTTGCGGATGGTATTACTAACACCCACAACTCAATTAGCTCTTCGATCAAAGGTTGAAGATAGACATCAATAGCATCTCCCGGACCCTCTGGCCCTGGAATAAGCATTGAAAGAATAAAATTATCCTCTTTCATGCACATCCATGGCGGCAAATTATATGGAATGAGTATTACTGGCCAAATGTTGTATGACGTTTTTGAGTGGGTAAATGGTTGGAAACCATCACTAGCCAAGCCAAGTCGTACATTTCGAGGTTCAATAGCAAAATCCTTATATCGATCATCAAGTGACTTCCATGCCATAGAATCAGCAGGATGTCTTAACACGCCATCATCCACTCTTTTATCCTGGTGCCATCTCATTAACGGAGCAGTCATCTTAGACATGAATAACCGTTGAAGCCTTGGCTTTAAAGGAAAGTAACGCAAGGTCTTCACAGCTAACTTCTTACCATTGGCTCGGACTTTAGTTTCCCCAGTATGACTGTCTGCTTTCCATCTAGATGCACCACATATTTTGCAAATGTCAAAATCAATGTCTTCTTTCCAATACAACATACAATCATTCACACATGCATCAATTTTTTTATAAGATAACCCAAGACCCTTGACAATCTTTTTGGCTTCATAATAAGATTCTGGCAATACTGAACCGGTTGGAAGTATCTTTTTCAAAAATTTCATCAACATATCAAATGATTCGCTACTTCATTTCCCATAGGTTGACAACTGAATCTAATTTTGAAGTCTCACAACCTGGATAAGTTGGTTTCTTGGAGTCATCTAACAAGCTGTAAAAAGCTTTTGCTTCATCATTTGGCTCCTCTTCTGGCTTACTTTGACTTGAGGAACCAATTTCTGACCCACTTATATCAAAATCGTCCATCATGCCAGGGTATAAATCCCTTAAGATTTCACCAATATCATCATAGTCAATTGGTTTTGATTCTTTGTTGTTAGATAAAGATTCACCGGACATTTCACCATGATGATGCCAAGTTGTATAATTTTGCATCATTCCATACACCAATAGATGATTTTCAACCCTTAATTAGATCCATAACCTGTGTTGTTGCATTTAACACATGGACAACGAATATGCTCGACCTCACCTGTCTTCCTGAAGGCATAATCCAAAAATTCTTGAATACCAATCTTGTATTTATCATTGAAGCGATCATTGAAAAGACCAATCCATTCCTTATTAGGTGTCATTTTCCTACTCAAATAACAACTAATCTACCCGGTAAAAGTATTAATCTGAAGTATAAAAGACAATCAATTAATATATGTCAACAAATTACCAGACAGCCAATAAAATCAAATGAAACCCAAACAATGACATGCACTGCTTTCTGAGGTAAACAATGGTGAACCAACTATTTTACCTTGTACAAGCTTTAGTATGGCTATTGTAATGAACATGCTCTGGGCCTTCTCCAACACATTTCCATCAAATATTATGACTAGGCGACCTAATCCATTCCATGAAATGATTATCGTTGCCTACTAAAATGAGAACAAAATTGCAGAAGGGTGGGTAAAAAGAATGTAAATACTAGATTCAAAGGCAAACACTACATGAATATGAAAGCGGTTGGCAGTGTCATTTTAAACTAACTATTAGAATCTCAAACAAAATCACATGTATATAATATATAACTTTATTCTCTCAACACATCTTAATGAAGATTACATAACATAGACAATGATTGAAAACAACATATCAGTTAAAAAAACTAACATGTGCTCATCGTTGCAGAACTGTTTGGAAAAATCAAATTACAAAAGAAAATGAACTTATGAGAAACGGTATGACCGGAGGCGTTAGAAAGAAAGAAAAATATAATAGATTATCCGAAAAGCCAATATATATCTTATCCACACACACACAAAAAACACATCAATACTCCCCGTTTCATGAAGAGGGTAACAATATTCAAGAAAAATACGAGTAATAAAAGAGAAGAAACAGGGAGATCTGGAACATTGACAACAATCATACAAGAACTATAAATTGTGGCAAAAAGTCGGTGTGTTTGCAACAAGCTCTTTTCTCTAACATTTTTTATACATGTACTTAACAAAAGTACAATGTGTTTGTTTCCTCTCACTGTATAGACATTGAATAACTAATTGATGGTTCCGCTTTTTCCTTAGATGATTATAACAGTAAATTCTTTCATATCTTATCTATAATTTGATCTCCAAGTTTCCCATTTGGGCATGAAGGAATCTGATTGGGGCACAGAACAAAATGTCAAGATTGTGGCCATGGATACTGAATTTAAAGGATGTACAAAGAGTTCGAATATCTATCCAAACCATGGACAAATGGAAAGGTTAATACAACCTCGTATTTCAACCCATCACGCTTTTTCTAGGCATGAAAACCAACAAATCTCTCCAACACCATCGGCAAGAACTGACATGAGCCCAAAAACATTAATGGTCATTTTGAGGTTAACACACAAGGGATAGCTCAAACCAGCCCTCAATACAGCTCTGCCATATCAAAAAAAAGTTGCACATATTGACCACATTCAACACATATAAGGTGTAGTCTCTCGTATTCATTACAAGAATGTCCCCAAAAAATTCCAAATTTCGCAAAAAGGGGTTTAATGCAAAGAATTAAAATATTACATTCATACCTCACACAAACCATCTAATCTAACAGAAAATTTAACTTACATGAAATGAATGGTTGTTAGGTTAGATTAGAGAATAACCCACCTTGATTTGTGGCTGCAACTCAAACACTCTGTTTCCAATCGAATTTGATTATCTCTTCGCAATTGAGCCCTAAAATTTAAATAAAAAACAAACATCATCAATTACATATAAAGAGGAGTACCGTATGTGATAGAAAATGAGCTTGAATCAAAATCCCAGGCTGAAATTGAAAAGAGGAGTACTGTCCAGAGCAAGGTACAATCTGTTTGAATCGGCGCTTTTTTTTCTTTTTATTTTATCGGAGAGAGATTTTACGGTAAGTGTTTGGATGTCTAAGAGTTTAGAGGGTATTATGCAAAGGTCTCAATTAATCTAAAAAAGAGATAAGATATATGTGGTGAAAATAATTAGTGGTTTTTTTAGGTGAAAAAAATGATATTCTCGTAAAAAAAAATTGGGATTGGGACAAAATTTGGTGGGATATTACCCGCCTAAAATTTGGCAAATTTTTAGGGCCATTATGTATAAAGAAAATAAACTTCGGATTAATCAGATCAGTTGGTTCCGGATACCGGGGGTTTTAAGTCAAAAAATTTTTTAAATAATTTCATACACTTTTTTATGAAGAGCATAAAATGAAAAAAAAAATTTATCGTAACACGGTTATGCTAAGTATTATGTATTTTAACCACATATTTTCTCTCTTTGACCGTATTATAAAAAATCATTTCAAAATTTTTTTTTTGTATAATGACGGGAATTTTTTAATTGGACCACTAATGATGGGAAATATGATCACTAATGACGGGAATGAATGTTTGGTCATCAATAACTACCCGGTGATAGAAATACCTAAATTTATTTACTGTAAACCTAATGTTTAGCAATCTACACCAAATTGCAAACCCAATGACCGCCCTAATGCCATTGGGGGCTATCTGGGATATCCCTAGCCCGTAGTGCCGGAGTACTGCCAAAAGGGCAGGGCAGAAAGGCAGTCGCAACCCCACCTCGAAATATTCCCGGTGGACGGAGCAAAAACCCTCCGGGGGGTCCAGAGCCGATTGGTGATCCCCTGACGGCAGTTAGGGGGAAAACCGGGCCTCATCAACCCCAAATATCTCACAAATTTCCTCCACGTCCTTCTGCCTCAGAATTGACCCCACATCTCTGCTATCAGCTATGGCCATGATGGAGAATCGACTCTAGGATTTTTCGAAAGAACAAGATTTCGCTTAAAGAAATCAAAGTATAAAATTAGAAAAAGAGGGAAGAATGCTTACTTGCAGTGTTAAGATTGGAGAGTAGAAGATGATGAATGGCAACCGGCAGCTAATTCCCTGGTTTAATACTCAACGTGGTACGAAACGATTGATATGACGGGTTTATAACCCCCCTTACCTTGAAAAACGGCCTCGGTTAGTGTTAGTGGGCAGCGACGCCTCGTTTCCCGGAATGATTGCAACTGTGTCATAACTAGCTTTGCCACCTGGCAATTCCTAAGTTAATCTAGAAATCCATGGGCTGAAAACGACAGTGCCGAGCCGCCATTGTAGATCCGAGCCGACCAACTAGGGGTCGGCTGGATCTTGGGGGCTTATGATGCTGCCCGAAAATGGGCGTGCCCACGTGGCGCCTCTTTGGTGGCTCAACACTTGACTCAGAGAGATAAGCTACTTTTGACTCCCTAGATCCGAGCCCAGGGGGCTCATCCACCCACTTTGCCACCACCGGTTCCCGTACGACCGACTTCCGTGGGGTCGGACTGCCTCATTCTGGCAGGCCAAGGAGTTGTGCATCGGACTCTGGTCGACCAGCTGTAATCTCCACCGATCTCCTAGACCGGTCCAGATCTAGGCCTGCATAATTTTGTGGTAGGAGTTTGGCTGCTTCTCCCGATCCCTAGGAGTCGACTCGTCTGTCTGTCTCGAGTAATCGCTCATCCCAAACCTTATTTCTCACGTGCACAATAACAAGATAACTATCGCATTATCCTTCCCAATAAAGGCTCGAATCTTTATCAGCTAATGCTAATGTTTGAATACCATAATTATCTCCTATAATCATGGAGATCCATTAATCATAATCTTCTTCCTTAGGAGCACGTCAATCAGTGTCATTCATCAGCACGCCACTTTAAACCCTAGGGCCTACGCCCTTCTATATAAACTGTCCCTAAGGAACTACGGAGACTTGATTCCAATTTTACAATTGGATACGTAGGCAGCTTGATCATCATCAATTGCAGTCTAAATCACCCCCAAACTATCCCCCTCATTATCTTCGTATTCTGGAGTTTTATCTAGGTTATCACTAAGAGCAAGAACCCTAAATTTGAAGGAGACGATTTTTGGATCGTCACTGTCCAACCCGATTTCCGTATTTTGTTCAATTCTTTTCCTATTCAAAACAGATCGGAAATTTATCAATTTTTACCAGTAGATAGATCTTACTTTTATCTATCTTTTGTCCCTTTACGACTTTCCCAAATTCGAAGTTTATCGTGGTCAAATCTGCCCCACAATATCCTGTGCTTTTTTTTGAACAGTTTGTAAACGAATTCGATTTTCTAGAGTTGTAACGGTCGGAATTACCTGATTTTTTTATGAGCTTATAGGAAATTGCCTGTTCTACAACTTTCATTCTTTGCATTTTTCCAAATTACCGATCAATTCTTCCCAATGGTCACCGTAACGTGCTAGTCCGTTTCTGTCCGAAAATCTGTTTGTGTACTCATCTGTTTACGAATTTATTTTGAGGATGCTATCCATATTAAATTTTTGTGAACCTCAAAAGCCTTAAATAAAATTTCATGATCTACAAGTTTCGTTCTTTGTGTTTTTCCAAATTCTTTACCGTTTGGTCGTGAAAATTGGCGTCCTTTCGTGTTTTCGTTCTAGAAATTATAAGTCCTGGTCCAACAAACCCTAAACTTGTTTGTTTACTTTCCTTGCAACCCTAGCTGTGTGTTTGTTAATTTATGTCAATTTGAACCCGTACCAAGATGGAGTGGGGTCGTGGGGGTGTGATACGCTACGATGGTTATGGGTTCTATTTTGAATATGATCCAAAGTTGTATTATCCGGCTTGTGTCAAGAAGGCCGACGCTGAATTTTTTAAAGAACAAAATGACTATCAAGCAGAGCAAAGAAGAATAAAGGTAGCTAAGGAAAAAAGAGAGTTAGAACGTGTAGAACGGTGAAAGAAACTTGAGGCAAAATGGAAGGCTGAAGATGAGCTTTTCCTTATAAAGTATGGTATAACTCGTGAAGAAGCTATAAATGGCAAAAAGCTGAAATTCAATCATGTTGACTGTGTTGTTCCAAACCCTCCTATTGATGTGGTGCACATTGATAATGTTCAATTTGAGGCCAAAACCGTGGCTGTCCAGCTTGTTGATGTTGTAGATGATCGTGGAGAGGATAAACACGTTGACGTACATGTTCAGAGTGAGATTTTTATACCGCATGCCGAGTATATTACCGAGGGTTCACATGATCAGAAGGCTGTGTTCATTACGCCAATAGAGGCACACGTTGCTGCACCCTTTGTTTTTGAACAAATTCCAGAGGTTGTTCAGCCAAAGATTTCTATTAATATTATTGTTGATGTGCTTTAATCTAGATCCATAAACCGAATTGAATACAAATGTTCAGACAGATCGATTTCCTTCAGAATCTGGTCTTTCAGTCCATTGAATACAAATGTTGACCAGTTAAAGCGGATTCCTTGATAGATAATCGCCATTAACTTGATCCGTAACTCGGTCAAGTTTTCCATCGATCCTTTTCTTCCTTCAATGTTTTTGGTGATAACTGGTGCAAACTCAGAAAATGGAAGTTTGAGTGCTGATCTGGGTAGGTTGTAGGTTTTGTTGTTCTTTTTGGGATTCTTGGCTATCTCAGCCCAGAAGTGTAGGATGTAATATCACCGGATGGATCAAGATGCACCCGATTACGCAGTGGAATAAATACCAGATCTAGATCTAAACGAACAAAATACATGAATAATAAATCTAACCTACGTGGGGGTTTAGATACCAACCTTTCTATGGTGCAAAACGCCAAGATCAAAGGTCAATCCAATCCAAGCTAGATGAGGGCCTAGTTGAGAAGCCAAAATCTTCCAACGTGTGTCTCCAAGCACCACCAGGTGGATGGTGTTTCAAGCCGCCGGACCTCCTCGATATGCTACCTTAGAAAACACGAAGTTTTCTAAAACTCAAAACCCTAGTATTATAGCTGAAAATTCTAGGCTACAATACTCCCAATAATGCGTGTGATATGATATATTTGAGGCTTGGGAGTACTCTCTTTATATATGAGAGAAATCCTAGTCTCCAAGACATTATTTAATTAAAACAAAATCAATCAAAATAATCATTTTCCTTAAAAAGATAAATCTAGAATATTCCTAAATTAATAAGGATATATAAAAGATTCTTTTCCTTAAATTATTTAACTAATAAATAATTTAATAACATGTCTTATTATTTATCAAGAATACTAATTTCCCAACAAATAAATAAAAAAAAATGCGGCCACCCTAAAACAAATTTAGGTCACACGCATTTTACATTATTTTGGGCCGAGTCCACGAAAAATTTCTTTTCATGTATTTAAGTATCTAGTCCAACTAAACAATTAATCCACATATCAATTAAATAGTACAATCCAACTATTTAATTATAATTGAGGTGAAACGACGAGAAAACGTATATACTATATTAGGAGCCACGTCGGGGACCATGGACCCATATTCGGTAGCTACAATAAATTGAATAAAATTATTCGTCTGACCGAACAATAATATTCAATATATTAATTCCGGGATTACACCACCATAAACCCGAAACTGAACTCTGCCGAATATAGATATAAACTTACACTCGACTATGAGTTATAAGGTGTCCACTGATATAATCATTACATACGGATAAATCCTTCATAGACTGTTCATTTCTATTCGGGATATCTCTGTAGACCCTTCTCGAAACATCTTATCCTTATTTACCATTAACCCCCTGGTGATCAATTAGTTCATAACTAATATACTATGAACTGGGCCCATCGATCAGTTTCTAGAGTTTAACAAATAAGGGAACTGTCTGTCTACTTCCCGAGGGAAGGAATGGATTCCATATCTGTGATAGCATAGACTACTCACTCATATATAAATGCCCCATTAGGTACTCTATTACCGACAGTCCGGATAAGACTGTGACACCTAAAGTGTTCTTGGCGCATTATTAGCAAATTAATCTTAAGACCCGTACTCAGATTAATAAATGCTACGGACTAAGTTAATTTCAAGTACATCTCACTAACTCAATCCTCTTGTGTATATCCATACACTGAGTTATGTGATTACATAAACGAGGTACTTAGGATTTTCATTAGTGTCTTAATTATAAGCATACATGCATATAATAAGATGAATTATTAATTCTGTCATAAAAACAATTAGATAATTGTCTTTCGGGCACTACACATAACAATCTCCCACTTGCATGAAATTCAAGTGGATTAATTGTTTTAGAGCACACCCTTTATATCTATATCTACAACATTCTCCCACTTGCTCAAAACAAGTGAGACATATCCCCAAGATTCATACCCTCCAAGCACATCTTAGTAATTCATCCTTCCAAGCACGACCGGAGTGTGCCGCCGTAGGGTAGGTCAGTGACCCAACGCGTACTTAGAATCCGAATACCATGTGACATGGTACACAGATCAGGTAGGTTGGCGGCTTGAGTCAATCTTTGGGATCAAAACGTTGCCTTTCCATCTAATCCGGTGGTACGATTTCAAAATGCTTATGACCTCTAGTGATTGCAAAATCCTTATGAGCTACCTCTCCAATGTTTTCACAATGAAGTGGTATTGGCTTACTAGATAATACTTTATCACATGAGTAAACACTGAGACCGAGATCGATTCAACGATCATCCTCAATATGACCTAAAGCCAAAATCAGTGTTATCACTTATATTCTAGTTTGCACCTGAATATACTAGCATATTATTCCTCCTTCTCCCGAAGAGACTTGAGGATTCACTAAAACATCCCATTTAGTATTCATCCGCAGGTTTTGGCAAGCATTCCTGAGAGATAGGGTAGACTACATCGTTGAATGTTGCATTCCTCTATGCAAGAACATCTTAACCATTGAGATGGATGAATGGGATTGCCAATTGCTTATTTTCGAGAAATCGAGTGAGTCGAATTCTTAGCCTCTGACTTCAGATAACACATCCATGTTGTTTCCAACAGTTTCAGTGTTATCATTCACAAACACTAATCTACATACTACTTTAATAATATTGATGCCCAGTCTATGAAAGACTTATCAACATGCCTGGTCAAGTCCACATATTAAAAAAATATATGACTTTGAAATGACCTAGAGGTTTGCTTTAATCCCCAAAGGATATAAGCTATGGCAGGCATCCTGCCAAAGGTTCTTTCTGAATAAATTAAGATACCGTTAGTCTCGCAAAAAGGTCTTAGGGAATCACCCCAATTTTTTGCTTTGTAATGAATCTATCATTTGTTCTTAGCTAAAACCCTTCTGTTCTGAATGAGTTCAGATTCCGTTGTTCGGCAAGGAAGTCTTAGGGAATCACCCCTATTTCCCGGAATCTGACGAAATCAAGCAAGACTGAGTGGTAAGAGAGATCACGGTCAGGTTAACTCTCTACCTTTTAGGGAATCACCCCTAAATTACTCAGCTTTGCGTTGAAAGTTAAACTTTCCTATTTATTCGACTCTTCTCCGTGTAGTTCCAATTACTCCCACTGGGCCTGAGATACTCAGGTGGCTCTACAAGAGTTTCAACAGAACTGGAGTATCAAACTCCATTCAAAGGGTTATGGCTTTTAAACCAACCTCTATGATCCGGATCCTATACAGCCCACAAAGGACTATAGGTCATCAATCTACCCTATAGACCATAAGGCCCCGCAATGGGTAATGGACAAACTATACTCCCATTGCGTTCGGGGTGGATTGATATACTGATCTAGTTTAGTAGTTTTCTTTAATTAGTGTTATCACCAACTACCGGTGTTGGATATGGACTGAACAAATCAGTTAGTAACATCTTGAGTACAAATACTTCAAGATCCAAAGCTGTGTTTTATAGACTCTATCGGACCGAGTTTGACAGTATAACCGTCATTCTCTGATTTTTCGAGTTTTATAATCAACCTTTACTCAATGTATTTAAGATATTTCACGCTCTGAATGTGTACACAAAATTTCCAGTCCTACCTTCAAGCACTAAGTGCTAAATGTCTATATTTGCGGAAGTGGGGTGAACCGAATTCACTCTGTATCCACAAATGTGTAGGCATCTTCTAGATAGACTTCTCGGTTTCACATGATAATGTAAGCCGTTATTTTTGCAACTAATATCTTAAATGAGTTAAGTAGTGTATCGTAGCACATCAATAACTATATAAGGCAAATTTATGGTGTATCCCTTAGTGAAAACATTCCACTGGAAGGTAGCCCGAGCATCAGTCCCGAAGACTATGCGGAAGCCTATACTTGAGTATGGAATACCCTATCTCTGGTGAAATCAGAGTTTCCTCCTAATATTTTGGATAAACATATTGGAGTTTCGAGTAGTTGTCAGACTAGATGTCACTACTTGAAAAAGCTCCTACTAGCTTGTATCTTGCATATGACCCCGAAGGTCGATATGAACAAGCTATGTAACTTCTTTAAATCTATTACCCTTTCCGGATTGAAAGGAAACTTAGGCATTGTTCCTTTGAGACAGGGTTCATTTGACTGGGAGATAGGAATCCCCCTAATCCAGTCTGCAGATCTTGTCGTTAGGGAATATGCACTAATTAATAGTATATAAAGAAGTGTTTATCTAAATACGGAAACCATTTACGTTTATATTGTTTAAGATGTGTTACATATACCTATTCAGCATTTCCTAGTGGTTCTGACTTTATCAAACAAAAGTTCAAGTCTTTGGTTCGTGCTACGAATGTTATATTCATCGTCAATAAGACATACAAATTATCCTATTGAAAATGAATACGTTCCTTCCAACGAATCCAAAAACAGAAAATGAATTTTCTGTGATACTCAAGAATTGAATCCGAGATTCATTTCCTTAAACCACTCCCACTAGTCTATCTGAAATAACTTCCCGTTGTCTATTTTATTTATCGTTTAATGCAAAGCTACCTAGTTCTTCCAAAGAACTTAGCTTTTGAGAAATTTGCTAAGGATGCATTGGTCAGTGATCCGAAATCACTTTCCTTATCCTCTAATTTCCAATTTATTAATCTTCTGGTTTAGCCTTAAAACAACTTAGTTTAGATGACTAACACGTATAAATATTCTTTCCCATTCTCAACTTTCCTTAAATGGAAACATTCTTGATCTAGCAGTTCGTTTGAGTAGACACTACTCTTGAACTGTGGGATGTCTAATGATAGTGTTACGAGCTTGGACTATTAGATTTTTCTCATCGACAAATCATAAGAGCAAAGCTCCCACTAGTTTATCGGTTCCAAATTCCGTCTAACTAGCGACACTTTGTATTTATGATTTTTCAAATATTAGAACATCACCTAGAACTAAGCTCCCACTAGTTTATCAGTTCCAAATACTGTCTTACTAGCAATGCTGTGTTCATGATGTTTCAAAGATTATAAAATCTCCAGAACTAAGCTCCCACTAGTTTATCAGTTCCAAATACTGTCTAACTAGTAACGCTTTATTCTCGTTTTTTCAATGAATGGAAAAACTCTTGTGCAGTCTATTACACATTTCTAATGATTCAGAAAAAAACAATCATGAGACTAAGGCTCCCACTAGTTCATCGGTTCCAAATACCGTCTAACCAGCAAACGCCTTATGTATGATTTTCCAATTTTTCAATTAGAAATTTTTTCCGTGTAAATACACCATTTAAAATTCACTAAATGAATTTATTTGATAGTCCTATATCATATTTTGTAAACTAAGTATGGTCGTCTCTCGTTCAACACGAGTGACATCCGTGACATTTTATACTATGTCACTTAAGTTTTTAAAGGCTCAAGGGAAAAATCTCTTCTGAAAAATTAACTGCATTCTTTACTTGTTACTTCCACATTTTTAATGAAGTCCAATTACTAACAGTTTAGTAGCCTAGAGATTAAAGTTGTAAAATAAACATGACAGAAAGTTAAATTCAAAAATGAACTTTCACTACTTGATTTTTATTTTAGGAATAATAAACTTGTTAAAAGTCTATCCAACCATTCTAAGGATTTAACCTCACATAGAACTGTCCGAGAGGGTCGATATCAGCACTATGACGGTTAAACTGAGACAATCTCTCTCAATGATTAAGCTTCGAGAATCGAACATCTCACGGGAATCAGACATCCCGGACCTTAGTCATTAATTACCTTCCTTTTTCTAGCCTAGATATTTCGAAAATATCCATAAAGAGTGTGACCTACTATATTAGATCTCAGAGTACGCCCCGAGTATGCCTACGAGGGGCAGGTCAGTGACCCGGCGAGTATCCGATATCTTATCCTTTCGGAGACCAAGCCTTGAATTTTGATAGCGGTGAACACCATCCGAGGGGGGCTGAAATCAACGCGGCACGAGGTGTCACCATTCTCTCATGTGCTTGCATCTATAGTATAGGCCGTGGGGTTGGCTGTCACCTTCCCCGCTCCCACTCAATAATTTGAAAAAGTGGTGGGTTTACTAATTACGGTTTCGGTCTTGACAATAAGAAACAATAAATCAAAGTACTCCGAACAGGGTCGGTTATGTAGGCAAGCCTACGCCGTCTTATTCGTTGGAACATATGTGACAGTTCAGGCTAATCCGGCAAGAGAAGCCCCGTTTAGCCCGAAGGCTTATCGGCTATGCTAAGTCTTGTCGAACTACTGTAACGTACATCACACGTGGAGGGGAGTCGATTGTGCCGAAGCTCGGTTGAACTCGCCCAACCAAGGTTAGACCATTCCGAACCCATGTACTAAGATTTTCCGATTTCTAAATTGTCAACCAAAGCGTAATCTCGTTTCTGTTTAAGGTGGTTTCACCGAGAAGCTATCACTGAAAACTCAACGATTTATCTAAGTGGGATTCACCGAGAATCCATCACTAAAATCGTAATGATTGACAAAACCCGGTTCCTTGGTTTTTATAATTAGTTGCTTATTTATTAACTACCACATATTAATTAAATAAGCCTTTAAACTAATTATACGAGTTATACACGCCTAATTAATTCGAAATTAAAGAGCTACGTGTATGCATTGGAGTGGAATCATGAAGATGCATGTCATGGCAATTTCCGGTTATATCACACAATTTTCGATCATACACGAAAAAATAACAGAAAAATAAACACCGAGATGGACCGTTGGTACCCCTGACTAACCTATTTTCTAAGGAAAAGTAAAAACTTAAAATAATCTTCGAGTCTTGAACTTCGAATCTTGAGCTCGAACCGCCGGATCACGATCCACGAACACCCGAGAGGAGAAAGGCTTTTTAAATTAAATAAATCTAATTTATTATAATTAAAACCTTTTTCATAAATTTTTTTTTCTTCTTATTTTCGGCTATTTATTAATTATTTTCCAGAAAATTAATTTTTTTTTGTTTTCTGCCAAAACGGAAGATTTCATAAAAAAATCTGATTTAAAAAAAAAAAAATAAAATATATATATATATATATATATATATATATATATATATATATATATATATATACAGCCGCCGAAAAAGTTAAACACTAGCCGAGGGTTATAAAGAAAAACAGACTTATAGCGACGCTTTTCGCGTCGCAGAAAGTCCTATAGTGCAGATTTTAATTAAAAAACAGGTTTTTAACCTTTTCTCCTTGTTCATACCTTGGGTTTCGCTTGATCTTCATCTTTTCACCAAGATCTTTATATTTCGAGCCCGGAACATCATAAAATTACAATAAAGCTTGCATCTTTTTACATAAAATTCGATTGACATTTAAATTAAATACAAATCCTATGTTCAATTGTTACTAAACAAGAGAGCTACAAAATAGATCTACGTGTAAAAAATACCAACCACAATCCATCACTTCAACCACAACATTCACAAGCATACAACATGATATATTACGAATTCATAAAAAAAGCGAACTAAAAAACATCTAAAACATGCTTTTCCACTCCTAGATCTATAATTCACATACTTTGATCGTTAGATCAAAGGCTCTGCTACCAATTGTAGGATGTAATATCACCGGATGGATCAAGATCCACCTGATTACGCAGCGGAATAAATACCAGATCTAGATCTAAACGAACAAAATACATGAATAATAAATCTAACCTACGTGGGGGTTTAGATACCAACCTTTTTATGGTGCAAAACGCCAAGATCAAAGGTCAATCCAATCCAAGCTAGATGAGAGCCTAGTTGAGAAACCTAAGTCTTCCAACGTGTGTCTCCAAGCACCACCAGGTGGATGGTGTTTCAAGCCGCCGGACCTCTTCGATATGCTACCTTAGAAAACCCGAAGTTTTCTAAAACTCAAAACCCTAGTATTATAGCCAAAAATTCTAGGCTACAATACTCCCAATAATGCGTGTGATATGATATATTTGAGGCTTGCGAGTACTCTCTTTATATAGGAGAGAAATCCTAGTCTTCAAGGCATTATTTAATTAATACAAAATCAATCACAATAATCATTTTCCATAAAAAGATAAATCTAGAATATTCCTAAATTAATATGGATATATAAAATATTTTCTTTTCCTTAAATTATTTAACAAATAAATAATTTAATCACATGTCTTATTATTTATCAAGAAAACTAATTTCCTAACAAATAAATAAAAAAAAATACGGCCACCCTAAAACAAATTTAGGTCACACGCATTTTACATTATTTTGGGCCGAGTCCACGAAAAATTTCTTTTCATGTATTTAATTATCTAGTCCAACTAAACAATTAATCCACATATCAATTAAATATTCCAATCCAAATATTAGGAGCCACGTCGGGGACCATGGACCCATATTCGTAGCTACAATAAATTGAATAAAATTATTCGTCTAACCGAACAATAATATTCAATCTATTAATTCCGGGATTACACCACCATAAACCCGAAACGGAACTCTGCCGAATATAGATATAAACTTACACTCAACTATGAGTTATAAGGTGTCCACTGATATAATCATTACATATGGATAAATCCTCCATACACTGTTCATTTCGATTCGGGATATCTCCGTAGACCCTTCTCGAAACATCTTATCCTTATTTACCATTAACCCCCTAGTGATCAATTAGTTCATAACTAATATAATATTAACTGGGCCCATCGATCAGTTTCTAGGGTTAACAAATAAGGGAACTGTCTGTCTACTTCCCGAGGGAAGGAATGGATTCCATATCTGTGATAGCACAGACTACTCACTCATCTTAGAATAGAGTCAACGAGAAGTGTTGGACCATATACTATAAAGTGATCCTTACTAACACATCAAACCCTACCCTAGTCTAAGCAGTTGTCTGTGATCACCTCAGGATTAAGATTAATCCATATATGATCATCTTGTGATTCGATAAGACTTCTCGATCACGGAATTATATCGAGAACTCAAATCAAATCGGTCCAGCCCGATATGATTATCACCATATATAAATGCCCCAATAGGTACCCTATTACCGACAGTCCGGATAAGACTATCGAGCCTAAAGTGTTCTGGGTCCATTATTAGCAAATTAATCTTGAGACCCGTACTTAGATTAATAAACGCTACGGACTAAGTTAATTTCAAGTACATCTCACTAACTCAATCCTCTTGTGTATAACCATACACTGAGTTTTGTGATTACATAAATGAGGTACTTAAGGGTTTCAGTAGTGTCTTAATTATAAGCATACATGCATATAATAAGATGAATTATTAATTCTGTCATAAAAACAATTAGATAATTGTCTTTCGGGCACTACACCTAACAAGAAGTTGTTGATGTCAATCTGCACAAACTTCACATTAGCGGGACCGATCATGGGTAGATGTAAGAATCTGTTGAGAAGACCAGGTGTGATGACCACTTCTTTCCCAAAGATTGAACTCTTTTTGCAATCGTGATCACTCTTCTTTGTGTTGGGCACAAACTTTGCATTTTTCAAAAATGCAATCAGGTTCTCATAGCATAATCCACTCATTGGGGGGTTTAGAAAGGTCATTAACCCCAGATTTGTACAGCCATCAACCAATCATTGGGCTTGTACATCATTATCACAGAAGGAGAGATAATGTTCAGGCCTAAAAAACGATCCAGTGATGATCGATTTTTAAAAATATCGTTCAGTGAGAGATATTGAAGAGGATGAGGCCATTGTTTAATGGGATTTGTGATTTTGAAAAGAAGGCTTCGATTTTTCAGAGAGAAAACAAAGTAGGGTTTAAGATTTGTGAGATATTGTAAAGATTTCTGAAAAACATCTAAGTGTGGTTTATATAAGATGATATTTGGTAGTGTGATCGTGGTTGAATATGGAAGGATTTTGTGACGTAATTGTGTGATTTTGTGTATGTAAATCACGGTATTTGAGTTTAGTGGGAGAGAGAATTGAGGGAGGTAATGATAAATCCCGGATATCGAGGCGTTTGTAATTCGAAAATAATATAGTTACCTCCATGATTATGAATTGATCTCCACGTGTATAATTTTCAACAATATAATCCTCCATAACTTCTTGATTTTCCACGTGTATAAAACTGATTTAGTTCACACTTTAGTTTGATGTTTCGCTTCAATATACATTTCGGTGGAGAGCCTTGGCTGGTCACTAAGCCGGTGTAGTGACTTATTCACTGAGCTGCTGTATTTAACTGTTCCCAACAATCAGTGTGGTTGACTTCGCTGAGTACCAGTGCCTTACCTGCCAAATGAGCTCACTCATAATGGCAAAGGTTCACACAGCTGGTGAAGTTACTTAGCTGATTACTCCAGCTAGCTGCTCCTTAGTACTTAATCAATTTCTATCATTCCTAACTCAGTTCTCAACTTGCTGAATCTTTCATGACTGAGTGGTTTTGTGAAGATGTCAGCCAATTGATCTTCAGTGGGTATGTATCTTAGTATTACATCTCCTTTTTCAACACGATCTTTGATGAAGTGATGTCTTACATCAATGTGCTTTGTTCTTGAGTGTAATACTGGATTTTCAGTAATAGATATTGTACTTGTGTTGTCACACATAATTGGAATTGTCTTCTCCTCCATTCTATAGTCCCTTAGCTACTGTCTGATCCATAGTACTTGTGCACAACAACTGCCTGCTGCTATATATTCTGCCTCGGCTATTGATGTGGATATAGAGTTTTGGTTTTTACTGAACCATGATACTAATCTGCTGCTTAGAATTTGACAAGTTCCAGAGGTGCTTATTCTATCTATTTTGCATCCAGCATAGTCAGAGTTTGAATATGATATTATCTTGAATCCTCAAACTTTTGGATACCAAATTCCAACATTGATGGTGTTCTTCAGGTATTTGATTATTCTCTTGGCTGCTAGAAGGTGTGATTCTTTTGGTTGAGCTTGAAATCTTCCACATACTCCTACTGCAAAATCTATGTCAGGTCTACTTGCAGTTAGATACAGTACGGATCCAATGATTCCTCTATAAAGCTTCTGATCAACATATTTTCCACCTTCATCCTTTCCAAGAACAACTCTTGCACACATTGGTGTATCTGATGTGTCACTTGTGTCCATACCATACTTGTGTATCGAATCTCTTGTATACTTGGCTTGATTTATAAAGATGCCATCTTTCATTTGTTTTATTTGTAGACCAAGAAAGTAATTTAATTCTCGCATCATGCTAATCTGAAATTTTCTTTTCATTAATTTTGCAAATTTCTCACACAGCTTCTCATCTTCTGATCCAAAGATGATGTCATCAACATAAATTTGGACTACCAGAGTGCTTGTTCCTTCCTCTAATTTGAAGAGTGTCTTGTCAATTGTTCCTTTGTTGAATCCATTGTTGATCATGAATTGTGATAGTGTTTCATACCAGGCTCTGGGTGCCTGTTTGAGTCCATAAAGTTCCTTTTTGACTTTGTACACTTTATCTTCTTTTCCTTTGAGTTGAAAACCAGGAGGTTGTTCCACATATACTTCTGCTTCTAAAAGTCCATTCAGAAATGCACTATTGACATCCATTTGGTAAACTTTGAAGTCTTTATGGGCTGCAAAGGCTAGAAAGAGTCTGATTGCTTCCAATTTTGCTACCGGGGAAAAGATTTCATCATAATCTATTCATTCTGCTTGAGAGTAGCCTTTAACAACTAGCCTTGCTTTGTTTCTGACAATGGTTCCTTGTTCATCCATTTTGTTTCTGAATACCCATTTTGTTCCAATGATGTTTGCTATGTCTGGTCTGTCAACAAGTTCCCAGACCTCATTTCTTTCAAATTCATTAAGTTCTTCTTGCATAGCTATCAATCAGCATCTTGTATTGCATCATCTATTGCTTTGGGTTCTACTTGTGATAGAAAGCATGTTGGCATATTCTCTAGTTGTCTTCTGGTTCTGACTCCCATGTGAATGTGTCAAATGACTTGATCTTCAGGATGATCTCTTAGCCAGTTGAGGTCAGGTTGAAGTTGTTCTTGACTTGGTGCTTCTACAACTTCAGTTTGTGCATCAGCTTCATGTTCTTGTGCTGGTGCTTCTTCTGTTGTATTGACTAGTGGCTCATCTTGATTTCCAAAATTGTGATTCAGAATGGTAGATGGTACTGTTGTATTCATATAAACTTGCCTTTGTGCTGGTTCTTCTTCTTGTTCTTGAAGGCTTTCACCATTTGTGTTTGGTTCATCAAAGACTACATGAATTGATTGTTCAATCACCAAGGTTCTTTTGTTGAGTACTCTGAATGCTTTGTTGGTGTCTGAGTATCCCATAAAGATTGCTTCATCAGCTTTTTCATCGAAAGTATGTAACTGATTCCTATTCAAAACAAAGCCTTTAGATCCAAACATATGCAAATGTGAGATGTTAGGTTTTCTTCCATTCCATATTTCATATGGAGTTTTTCCATGATGTTTGTTGATGATTGATTTGTTTTGTGTATAGCATGAGGTGTTTGCTGCTTCAGCTCAAAATCTCTTTGGTAGGCATGCTTCTGCAATCATTGTTCTTACTGCTTCTTTTAGTGTCCTGTTTTTTCTTTCTGCTACACCATTCTGTTGTGGAGTCCCTGCTGCTGATTGTTGATGTAGTACTCCGTTTTTTTCATAGTAGGTTCTGATCATTTCATTAGAACTCTGTGCCTCTATCTGATCTGATTTTTGTGATCTTTAGTTCCTTCTCATTTTGAGTTCTTCTTAGCAGATCTTGCAACTTTTTAAGTGTCTCTCTTTTCTTGTTCATGAATATGGTACAAGGTGAATTTGGAAAAGTCATCAACCACTACTAAAGTGTATTTCGTACAACTTACACTTACTGGTGTGACTGGTCCAAACAGATCAATATGTAACAGATGTAGAATTCTTGTTGTTTATTGATGGGGCTTTGACTTGAAGGAGCTTTTGATTTGTTTTCCTTTTTGGCATGCATCACAGATACTTTCTTTCTTGAATGTGATCTCTGGCAAGCCTTCAACTTGTTAGATGTAGTGCCCGAAAGACAATTTGTGTAATTGTTTTTAATAATGGATGACAGAATTTATCTCACCTTATTACTTTCTTTGTGCTTGTAAAGTAATACACTGCTGCAAACCCTAAGTATATCAGTATGTAACCGCTTAACTCAGTGTATGGATTACACGTGAGGATTGAGTTAGTGGTGATATACTTAAAATGTTAGTCCGTGGTGAACTTAATCAGAGTTTAGGGTCTCTTGATTAAAACACCAATAATGCGCCCAGAATACCTTAAGGTGTGATAGTCTTATCCGGACTGTCGGTAGAGGGTACCTACGTGGGCGTTTATATATGATGGCATTCATATAGGACTGGACCGATTTAATCTGTATTTCTCGGTATAATTCCGTAATCGAGGAATCTTATTAAATAATTAAATCATCATATATGGATCAACCTTAATCCTGAGGTGATCACAGGGTGCTTCTTGTCTCGGGGTAGTGTTTGATGTGTTAGTTACGGTTCACTTAAATATGTGTTCCAAGCCACTTCTCATTGGCACTGTCTCCTGATGAGTGAGTAGTTCTGATTTTCACAGACATGGAATCCATTCTTTCCTGCGGGAAGTAGAGAGACATTCTCCTTATTTGTTAGCCCTAATAAAGTGATCGATCGGCCGAGTTCATATTTAGACTAATTAGCTACTAGTCAGATATGTGAACTAATTGATCACTAGGGGTTAATGGTAAATAAGGATAAGATATTCTGAGTCGGGTTCACGCAGACTTCCCACTCAGAATGGACAGTCTATGGAGGGTTAATCCGTATGTAGTGATTATATCAATGGACGCTTATTCACTCTACATGGGTTGAGTATAAGTATATATCTATAATCGTTAGAGTCCAGTTTCGGGTTTATGGTGGCGTAATCCCGGAATTAATAATTAATGTACTTATTCTGTTCGATGAATAATTAATTATTGGAGCTACTGGTTATAGGTCCATGGTCCCCGATGTGGCTTCTATAATTCGGACTAATAATCTTGTTATTTGGGCCTCAGTGATAATTAATTGGCTGGGCTAATTAATTGATATGCATGGATATTATTTAGTTGGGCTAAATAATATAATACACATAAAAGACATTTTATGTGGGCTTAGTAACCCTACAAGGTGGCGCCAATGATGTTATTTAATTAGAGAGAAATTAGTTTTCTTGGATAATTATTTGACATGTGACTTATCTTTTATTTGTTAAACGATAATTCATGGAATATTAGATAATAATATGATTTATCCTAATTTGTTTGGGATAATCATTTTATTTTTATCTTTTATTTGTAATAAAGGATTAATGTAATTATTAAATCCTTGGAGGACAAGGATTACTCTCCTATATAAAGAGAGTTCTCCCAAACCTTAGGAGATTGGCAAATTTCGACTTGACCACCAAAAAGAGAGAAAAAAATAGTTTTCTTGTCTTGGGTTTTAGAAGAAGAAAAACTCTATTTTTCTTGGTGTTGCATATCAAGGAGGTTCGTGTATCAAGAAGGGTGTCCACCAATCGCCGTTTGGAGAACACATCGGAAGATCAAGGCGTCTCTTCCCGATATTGGTAACATGATCTTAACCCCCTTGTAGTAGTTTAAATCCTTTATTTATGTATTGTGATATATAAATCGTGATCCATCCGCTGCGGATAGATCTAATTCGTTTAGATCTGGACTCCTACATCCTTCATGTGGTATCAGAGCAAGGTTCCACAATTTATATAGTCATAATCATAATTAAACGATTTAAAGGAGTGGAATTGCATGTAGATAAATTTTATTTATTGTTTTATGCATTTATATGATTAATTGCTTTGGTAAAAGAGATGGATTGGGGGTTGGCACTGTTTACCCGTTGGATCTATTGTAAACTCATATAAACGATGAAAATTCGTTCATATGAGTATAGGAAATTATGTAATTTATTTTTATTGCAATTTTAATTTCCAGAAAATAGATCTGTTTAGTAGCTGTCTACTTATTTCATTTTTCCCGTAGATCGAGCCGTTGAAATGACGATCCCTCCGGTCAGAATCAAGATTGGAAGATGATGAACAATTCCACAAAATTTTGCATCGCTCGGAGTCCGTTTTGATATCCGTTCGTTGCTGCAAGGAAGCTGCTGTAACAGAAGAACGCAGGATTCACAGAAACCCTACCTGTGACTTCCTCGAATTTCTGGGAGAGTTTGGACCATTGAAACGCAACTCCAACCGGTCAGATCGATAAATATGGAGTTTTTGACGTGGCATAAAAATTTAAGGTCGATCGGGATTCATCTCGATTCCCGATCGGCCTCGAGAAGTCTTTGATGCGCTGCTGTAAAAGTCAGATTCAGCAGCAAGTTGGGAGGCTCACTGGAGAAAATTGACAAGTCAAAGCTCCGATCCAACCGTCCATATTGAAGCCTGAGGAATGAAGAACAGATCTGGAAAATTTCGTCGCTATCCGAGTTCGTTTGGTTTGCCGATCGTCGAAGATTGTTAACAGCTGCAGATTTAGTTAGAAAGTAGTAAACCCTTGTTAGGGTTTCGTTATTTATTTTCTAATAGGTTAGATACGGGGGTGCCAACGGTCCATCATGGTGTTTATTTTCCGCACTAGTATACATGTTTAGATTGTATGTGTAGAACCGGAAAATTGCCATGACATGCATCATATCATGAATTCCACTCCATACGCATACATGTAGAAATTAATTCGAGGAATTAGTTAGGCATGTATAAAACACGAAATTAGTTTTAATTAATTGTTTGATATTAATTAGAAACTAATTAAGGTAAAAACCGAGGAACACGGGTTTTTTCAATCGTCGAGGTTGGGTGATGGATTCTCGGTGAATCCCACTCTGCGAAAGCATATAGAGTAAAATCCCGAAACCTCGTGGTTAAGGTGTTGGATTCTCGGTGAATTCCACCTTACCTAGACGAGATTACGTTTTTGTTCCGTAGTGTCTACGTGAAAGTTTGATGTTTAAGGATTGGATAATCACGGGCAAACATGGTTCGAAAGTGGTTTAACCACGGTTGGGTGGTCAACAGAAGCTACGGCTTGATCGACTTCACCCTCCACGTGTGGTGTTTGCACGGGGGTCCGGCAAGGCTGAGCCATCCGAAGAGCCACTACGGCTCAACGGAGCTCCCCTAGTCTTGACCCGTCCAACGGCCACATATGTTCCAACGAATAGGTCGGGTGGGCTAGCCGACATAACCGATACCATTCGGGCCTATGATTTATTGTTCCTTAATGTAACATCAAGTCCAAAAACGTGATCAATAAACCCACTACTTTTTCAAAATATTGAGAGGGAGCAGGAGAGGCGACAGCCGACCCCACGAACTCTACTGTTGACACAAGCAACGTGAGAGAATGGTGACGCCTCGTGCCGGCTTTGATTTCGGCCCCCTAAGGAAGGCCTTCACCGCTATCAAAATTCAAGGCTTGGTCTCCGAAAGGATAGGATTTTGGGTACTCGTCGGGTCACTGACCGACCCTAAGGCGGCACACTCGGGGTCTACCTAAAAATATGAGACAGTAGGTCACACTCATAAAGGGTATTTTTGGTAGTACCTTGGTTGAAAAAGGAAAGGTGATTGACGATCACAAATGAGATGTTCGATTCTCAATCTGATCTTCAATATTAATCGAAACCTCTTTGACCTACCCTAAGGCGGCACTGAGGCATTAGATTAAATCCTTGGAACGGTAGGATAGACTATAAGTACTTAGTTTATGTTCTTAAAATTTATTAGTAGTGTATGATTTGGATTTATTTTCTGTCAATTTTATTTACAACTGTTATACATATCTCTCTCGGGTGCTAGACTGCTAGTGTAAAATTGACTAGTAATGACTTCGTTAAAAAGTGGTACGTAACTAGAACGTTGTACTTATTAATCTTACATGTGATTAATTTTTCGGAAGAGATATTTCTCTTGAGCCTTCAAGACTTAAGTGACGTAAATAAGTATGTCACTGCTGTCACTCGTGTTGAACGAGAGACAACCATAGTTAGTTTGAAAGATGATTGGGACGATAAAATTCTTCTAGTGAATTTTAATTTTGTAGTATCTACACGAGAAATTTTCTAATAGAAAAATTGGAGAATCATCAATTAAAGTGTCGACAGTTAGACGGTATTTAGTCCCACTGGGTAACGCTTTCATTAGACATCCCACAGTTCACGAGTAGTGTCTACTCAAACGAACTTCTAGTTCAAGACTATTTTCTTTTAAGGAAAGTTAAGAATGGGAAAGAATGTCTATAAGTGTTAATCATCTTAACTAAAGTTTTGAGGCTAAACCGAAACATTACGTAAAGAAAGTATAGGATAAGGAAAGTGATTTCGGATCACTAACCAATGAATCCTTAGCAACTTTCTTAACCGACTAACTCGACTCGGGAGCTAAGTTCTTTGGAAGAACAAGGAAACCGTGCATTAACAATTATAGAGTAGACAACGGGCAGTTGTTTCAGCTAGAATAGTGGGAGTGATATAAGGAAATGAATTTCGGATTCTATCCTTGAATATCACAGAAAAATTTATTTTTCTGTTTACAGATTCATTGAAACAAATGGATTCACTTTCATCTGACATACTACAGTTGCCTTAAACAAAGTGAAGATGACATTTGTAGTATGAATCTGAGACTCGGACTTTTGTTTGATAAAGACAGAACCACTAAGAAAAGCTGAATAGGTATGTGTAACACATCTAAAACTATTAAAGGTAAAAGGTTTCCGTATTAAGATAAACGACCTCTCAATATCTATTAATTAGTGCATATATCCTAGAGATAAGACCTGACGACTGGCTAAGGGTGATTCATATCTCCCAGTCTCGAAACACTGTCTTAAAGGAACAATGACTAAGTTTCCTTTCAACCGGGAGAGGGTAATAGATTTGAAGAGGTAACATAGCTTGTTCACAGTGACCTTCGGGGTCTAGTGAGAGATACAAGCTAGTGGGAGATTTTGAATAGTGACATTTTTGTCTGATAACAACTCAAAATGCTAGTTAGTTTATCGAAAGAATACGAGTAGGAGTCTCTGATTTTAGCAGAGAATAGAGTATTCCATGCTCAGAAATAGGCTATCGCATAGTCTTTGGACTGATGATCGGCCTGCCTTCAAGTGGAGTGATTTTCACTGAGGAAGAAACCGTAGCCTCGCCTTGCATAGTTATTTATGTGCTACAATCCACTGCTTAACTCGATTAAGATATTGTTGCAAAATAACGGTTAACATTATTATGTAAACCGACAAGTCTACCTAGAAGATGCGTGGGAATTTATGGAAAGGAATGAATTCGGTTTACTCCACTTCCGTAAATATAAGCATTTAGCACTTAATGCTTGAATGTAGGACTGGAGATTTTGCGCATACATTCAGATTGTGACTGTTCGTGAAATATCTTAATGTGACGAGTGAAGGTTGGTTATAAGATTCTTGAGATCAGAAAGTGACGGTTGAACTATCACAAGCCTTATGATAGAATCTATAAGTGACTGCCTTAAACCTTGGAGTACGGTTACCCAAAGGTAGTTGCTATCTGATTTAATCAGACCACGTCCAACATCGGTTGTTGGTGACTACACTGATAAATACTACTAGATCAGAATGTTAATCCACCTAAAACGCAGTGGGAGTATGGTTTAACCGTTGACCCATTGTGGTTTTGTGGACTTTACCGATTGTTGGGGTGATTGATAACCTATGGCTCTTTGTGGGCTGTATAGGATTCTGATCATAGAGGTCGGTTTGAAAGCCTTAACCATGTGAATGGAGTTTTGGTACTCCAGTTCTGTTCAACCTCTTATAGAACCACCTGAGTGTCTCAGGCCCATTGGGAGTAATTGGATCTACGCCGAAAAGAGTCGAATGAATAGGAAAGTTTAACTTTCAGCACAAAGCTGAGTGGTATAGGTGTGATTCCCTAAAAAGTAGAGAGTTAACCAGACCTTGAACTCTCTCACCACTCCGCCTTGCTGGATTCCGTTAGAAAGCAGAAAATAGGGGTGATTCCCTAAGACTTTCTTGCCGAAAAACGGAGTCTGGATTCATTCGGAACAGAAGGGTCTTGGTTAGAACAAATGGTAGGTTGAATGCCGGGAATTATGTCATTTGTAGATGTAAGAGAACCTCTCGGTCATTAAAAGTCTCATGTTTTAAAATATGTGGACTTGACCAGAATATTGATAAGTCTTTTGTAGACTGGGTATCAATATTGGTAAATAGTAGTATTAGTGTTCGCGAAAGGTAACACTGAAACAGTTGGAAACAACATGGGTGTGCTATCTGAAGTCGGAAACTGACATGCCAAGATTCTCTGGATGAGAGAATTGGACTATATTCTAAAATTTTGATTCAATCAAATTCACAAGAATGAGTCATTGGCTATCCCATCCGTCTTATTGGCTAAGATGATCTTACATATACGGATGCAACATTCAACGAGAGTAGTCCTACCCTACCTCTCAGGAATGATTCTCTAAATCTTCGGATAAAGAGAAAATAGGATATAGTCTCTCTTGGATAACGGCAAGTCAAGTTATCACAAGTCAATAGTAGTCGAATCTTGGATTCGAGCATTGAATAGCGGTTTTAGTACGTCCTCAAGTATCTTTGAAGAACGAGGAATAATGTGCTTGCATATTCGGGTGCAAACTTGAATATGGTTGACTACACTGATTCTGACTTATAGTTAGATTAAGGATGATCGTTGGGACAATCTCGGGCTCAGTGTTTACACATTGTGATAGAGCTATATTCTGGAGAAATCCAGCACTGCCAATTCGACTTTAATTAATCGGATACGTAGCAGCTTTCGGGGCAGCTGAAGTGGCGATATACCTTATGAATTTCCTTCCCGATCTGGGAGTAATTCCATGTCTAGTGAGCCGATATCACTTCATTGTGAAAACAATGAAGAGATAGCTTAGAAGGATCTTCTCAGTCACTAGAGGTCAAAAGCATATCGAGAGAGAGTACAACCTCATTAGATGGACCGGCGACGTTTCGATCCTAAAGATCGTCTCGAGCCGACAACCTAACTGATCAGTGTACCAAGTCGAGTGCTTGGAGGGTACGGCATTGAGGGATATATCTCATCTGCTTTTAGGGCAAGTGGGAGAGTGTTGTGAATAAGATGAGAAAGGGTGTGCTCTAAAAACAATCGTAGCTTGTCATTTCGTGCAAGTGGGAGATTGTTAGATGTAGTGCCCGAAAGACAATTTGTGTAATTGTTTTTAATAATGGATGACAGAATTTATCTCACCTTATTACTTGCTTTGTGCTTGTAAAGTAATACACCGCCGCAAACCCTAAGTATATCGGTATGTAACCGCTTAACTCGGTGTATGGATTACACGTGAGGATTGAGTTAGTGGTGATATACTTAAAGCGTTAGTCCGTGGTGAACTTAATCAGAGTTTAGGGTCTCTTGATTAAAACACGAATAATGCGCCCAGAACACCTTAGGATGTGATAGTCTTATCCGGACTGTCGGTAGAGGGTACCTACGTGGGCGTTTATATATGATGGCATTCATATAGGACTGGACCGATTTAATATGTATTTCTCGGTATAATTCCATAATCGTGGAATCTTATTAAATCATTAGATCATCATATATGGATCAACCTTAATCCTGAGGTGATCACAGGGTGCTTCTTGTCTCGGGGTAGTGTTTGATGTGTTAGTTACGGTTCACTTAAATATGTGTTCCAAGCCACTTCTCATTGGCACTGTCTCCTGATGAGTGAGTAGTTGATGTGATTCCGGTTGGAACCAGATCTGATGTTTTGCCCAGGAAGTAACTAAGGGGAACAATGACGAGCCAATGATCCTAGACCTAGTAATCCAACTAAATCGTAGGCAGAGAACGCCCAACAAATGCTCATAATGCTGGTAAATCCTCAAAGGGTTGAACTTTCTACGAAAAGAAAATTCTCACTCGCAAGTGATATTCAAGCCTTACGACTTGGTTGAGTAAAACTCAATAATTTGATTTCTCATAAAATAATTGTGTAAAGAATGAAAAGCTAGTGTTTGCCTTATATAGGCTTACAATTAAAAGAACTAGAAGTAAGAAAGCAATGTGGGATAAAATCCCACTAGAAAAACCTAGAAAATATGCGCCCCATATGTGGGCTTCCATAGCCTACCTAGGTCCAAGGACCTTTATTAAATAATAATCAAACCAAAAGCTGAATAATCAAAATAGAATAAGTCTGATACTTAATCAATATCGAATATAATCTTCTTGGCGTCCAACAGCACTAAGGAGTGTCACTATTGGCGCCTCAGTCTTCTCCACGGCCTATCCGAACTCCGAATAAGTCTCTATCACCAGGTTGTTCATAGCTTCTCTTAATCGCTTCCTTTGGAGCCTTGTTATTGTCCCATCTCAAACTACCAGATGATCCACGGGCTGCATAGGTGCCAATGGGTCGGGAATGTCATCATGGATCACATCATTCCTTCCCGGGTGCGAAGGATCTGTCCTCAGATCATAAGGGTTGTCAAAAGGCATCAAATCAGAGACGTTGATGGTGCCAGAGACGCCTCACTCAGGTGGAATAGCAACCTTATAGGCATTGTCGTTGACGCGCTCGAGCACTTCAAAAGGACCATCACCACGAGGATGTAACTTAGATTTCCGGTGCTTGGGAAACCTATCTTTGCGAAAGTGCAGCCACACCCAATCCCCGGGTGCAAAGATAACTTCCTTGCGGCCCTTGTTCGCTTGCCTCACATATCGAGCCGTTGCATTCTCCACATGCCGCCGAGCATCTGCGTGCAACTCCTTGACCAAGTCCGCTTTTTGCTCACCATCCAAGCTAGCCTGCATACCTGCAGGCAAAGGAGCCAAGGAAAAAGGTGTTTCTGGGTTGAACCCATAGACGACCTCAAAGGGGGTAAAACGAGTAGCAGAATGTTTACAACGATTATAAGCAAATTCAACATATGGCAAACAATTTTCCCAATTTCTCAAATTTTTTTGGACCACTACACGAAGTAATTGACCCAAAACTCGATTTACCACCTCTGTTTGACCATTTGTTTGGGGATGATAAGCAGTAGAAAACAACAATTGAGTACCCAAACGTTGCCAAAGAACTCTCCAAAAATGACTTATAAATTTCACATCACGATCACTCACAATAGTACGTGGTATCCCATGCAAACGAACAATTTCCTTAAAGAACAAATCAGCAATATTAGATGCATCATTTGTTTTATTACATGCAATGAAGTGAGCCATCTTAGAAAAACAATCCACCACAACAAATACAACATCCTTACCACTCGCCGAACGAGGCAAGCCCAACACGAAGTCCATAGATAAATTAGTCCAAGGGGACGTGGGAATAGGGAGTGGTGTGTACAAACCGTGGGGGGCGGACTTAGACTTAGCCGATTTGCACACAAGACAAGCATCACATATACGTGTAACATCAATTCTCATTTTAGGCCAAAAGAAATGTGACTTAAGCATGTCTAAGGTTTTAGTAACACCGAAATGACCCATAAGGCCGCCACCACGTGCCTCCCTAACCAGAAATTCATGCAAGGAGCATTGGGGAATGCAAATAACATTTTTACGAAACAAAAAGCCCTCATTCCTATAAAAATGGCCATCGGCTACATGCTCAGTTTTTGCAAATATTTCACAAAAATCAGGATCTAAAGCATACAAATCCTTAATAAATTCAAAACCAAGAAATTTAGTTTGCATGGTAGTAATCAACGTATATCTACGAGATAATGCATCAGCTACCACATTATCCTGGCCCTTTTTGTATTTAATCACATAAGGAAAATATTCAATGAATTCCATCCAACGAACATGTCTCTTACTCAACTTACCCTGACCTTTAAGATACTTAAGGGACTCGTGATCAGTGTGAATAACAAATTCCCTAGGTCGAAGATAATGTTGCCAAGTTTGAAGACATCTAACCAAAGCATACAACTCCTTATCATAAGTGGCATAATTCAAATGAGCACCTTTCAATTTCTCACTAAAGTATGCAATTGGTCTAGACTCTTGAATCAAAACACCACCAATACCCACACCCGATGCATCACATTCAAGTTCAGAAGGTTTATCAAAATCAGGCAAAGCAAGAATGGGGGCAGAAATTAAACGAGCTTTAAGAGATTCGAAAGCTTCCCTTTGCTTCGGACCCCACTGCCAAGGAACATTCTTCTTCACCAACTCATTTAGGGGTGCGGCCAAGGTGCTGAAATCCTTGACAAATCGCCTATAAAACCCCGTAAGGCCATGAAAACTACGAACCTCTGCACAATTGATCGGCTCAGGCCATTCTTCCACCGCTTTGATCTTCTCTCTATCGACCTCAACACCCTATGAACTCACAAAAAAGCCAAGAAACACAACTCTATCCAAGCAAAACGAACACTTCTTAAGGTTAGCATACAATTTTACCTCCCTAAGAGTTTCCAAAATAGCCCGTAAGTGGCTCATATGTTGTTCCATATCTTGGCTGTAAATCAGGATGTCATCAAAATAAACGACCACAAACTTACCAATAAACTCTCTAAGCACCTCATTCATTAACCTCAAGAAAGTACTAGGTGCATTAGTTAAACCAAAAGGCATGACAAGCCACTCATATAAACCAAATTTAGTTTTAAATGCAGTTTTCCACTCGTCATCCTCACGAATCCTCACTTGATGATAGCCACTTTTCAAATCAATTTTAGTAAAAAATTTAGCACCACACAATTCATCCAACATATCATCTAAACGAGGAATGGGATAGCGATACCTGACAGTGATTTGATTGATTGCACGACAGTCGGTGCACATCCTCCATTCACCTCCTTTTTTGGGGACTATGATTACCGGAACCGCGCAAGGACTCATAGATTCTTGGATTTTTCCTTTCTCCAACAGCTCCGTCACTTGCCTTTGGATTTCTTTAGTTTCCTCCGGATTAGCACGATAGGCTGGTCGGTTAGGCAACACTGCTCCGGGAATAAAGTCTATGTGATGCTCCACGCCACGTAATGGTGGCAATCCGCTTGGTTCCTCTTCGGGAAAGACATCAGTAAATTCCTGCAAAAGAGACACAACAACACTAGGAAGGGAATCCGTGAGTTCTGAAATGGTTAGAAAACATGGGGAAGGGGTGGGGGGGATACGGCCTCTTTGTAAATAAAGAGGAGAGGAGCGTGTCCAGCCTCAATGGCATTGCAAACTTCATTAGTCCTCGCATAGAAACTACCTCTCACTTTGGCCTCCTTTTTCTTTTCAACTTGAGAAGCTCCCTCACTACTAATGGCGCCCTCCCTTGCGTTTAACTTTTCGACTTTATTTTTCCCCTCGTATGGTATAAGAGCTCCCTCCCTCACTTTGTATTTTCAACTTTTCTTTTACCCTCCTCTCGAATCACACTACCCTCTTGGTTTTTCTCTCCCGTCGCTTTCACTTTACTTTTCAACTGTATAACTCCCTCATTTTTTTCTTTTTGCTCACGGTTTGCAGCAATGCGGAGTTGATCCTTGTGTGCTTCCTCGGGGGACAAAGCTACGAATGTAAAATTCTTCCCCTCAAACTTTAAGCTGTATCTGTTTAAGTAACCATCATATATGACACGTCGATCAAACTTCCATGGACGTCCCAATAATAGAGGACTCACGTGCATAGGGACAACATCACATAAAACATCATCTTCAAGCTTGCCAAGGCTAAAAGAAATAAGTGCTTGACGGTGTACTCGAACATCTCCCGCATCATTAAGCCACTGCAAATTATATGGGCGGGGATGTGGGGTAGTAGGAATGGATAATCGCGACACTAAGTCTGCACTCACCACGTTTGCACAACTACCCGGGTCTATGATCATCGAGCAAAGTTTGCCACCTATCAAACACCGCGTGTGGAATATATTTTCCCTCTGGTCATTATTCTCCATCTTCACCACACTACTCAAAGCTCTTTTCAGAATGTACACCTCGCCACCCAGCGCATGCACCAATTCTTCTCCTTCTTCCTCTTCCCATTCGGCCTCTTCCTCCTCCTCGGAAGCCGACACATACTCATTCGCAACCGACTCACCAACCAACAAAATTCATCGTTTAGAAGGGCATTCGGACTGAATATGCCCCATTCCACGACACTTGTGGCATTGAATTTCATGGGTAGGTTTTGGTGGCAATGGTGCAACTTTTTCCTTATCATCTACCCTCGGCTTGTAAGTCGCTTTGGGTAAAATAGTGGGCTGTTTTTGTGCATTTGGTGCATAAGTAGGGGCTGTTTGAGGGTATTTAGAGTTGTCTCCTCTATATGGGAAAGAACGCAAAGTAGACGTGTTACCTCCCGAAAACTTAGCTTGGGTTGCTCGTTGTCGCTTCAGTTGACTTTCAATGGTCAAAGCCGCATGTAACATTTCTTCCAACGTTGCACAACCCTTGACTTCAACCGGATTTGCAATATCCAAACGTAGCCCCGTTAAGAAACGTTGCATAGTAACCTCCTCTCGTTCGTCGAGGTCTGAATTTGCAAGTAATGTAACCACGTCGTGATAGTAAGCATCGACGGAGCGATCGCCTTGTGTAATAGTTTGTAAGCGGCGATATAAATCACGAAAGTATGAAGCAGGGACAAACCGTTTCCGCATCTCGACTTTCAAATCTTCCCATGTACTAACCTGCCGAAGGTGCTGAAGCCTCCGTGAATTAGTCATCGTGTCAACCAAACCATTGCATATCCGGTAAATTCAAGCTTAGCAAGGCTGCATTTCTTCGCCTCAGAGTAGTTATTGCAAGCAAATATTTGTTCGAGTTTGTTCTCCCACTCAATATACGCATCAGGATCACTTGCACCATTGAACGATGGCAATTTCATCTTAACCTGTCGCATGTTATTATCAACCGCATCATCCTCTACGGCTGCATAGTCAGCGTCCGCATGAGCCACGTATTACTTATGAGCACGAAGCACATAATAAGATGAGAATAAATCTGTCATTTATTAATTATAAAGACAATTACTTAAATTGTCTTTTGGGCGCTCCTTCCAACAATCTCCGACTTGCCCGTATAGACAAGAAACAATTGTTTTTCGGGGCGATCAATTAGTTCATAACCAATACGAACTCGGCCGATCGATCGCCGGGATCAACAATGGGTGGGATTGTCTTTCTACTTCCCGACAGAAGGAAAGGATTCCATATCCGTGAGACACATACTCCTACTCATTCCGCATTAAGGCTAACGGAAATTACTTTGGCCGCACCTCTTACGACCTTAACGAACATGCTGATATCAAACCCTATCTTGAAACAAGTGTGTGTCCGCATTCACTTCATGATTGAAGGTTATTCCATATATGATCATCTTGTGATTCAATAAGATTTCTCAATCACGGAATTATACGAGAAATGCATTGAATCGGTCCGGGCCCTAGCGAGTACATCATATAAAAATGCCCCACTTTGATAACCAATATCGAAGGTCCGGATAAGACGGTCACACCTTAAACTCGTTCGGGTGCATTAATGGTGGTTTAATCAATAAAGCCTCACTTTGATTAAGTTATATCGCTACATACTCGACTTTAGACAAGAAACAATCTCTACATCCAACAATCTCCCACTTGCCCATAAAGACAAGCAACAATTGTTTTTTAGAGCACCATACCCTTATTCTTTCTATCCACAACATTCTCCCACTTGATCTAAAGTAGATGAGACATATCTCCCAATTTCATAACCGCCAAACACTTATCAGTGACATTAGATGCCACGCGTCTTGCTAAACTGATAAGCTAGGTTTTCGGCTCAAGGCGATCTTTTAGGACCGAAACGTCGCCTCCCTGCACGGTCTGTCTGATCAGGTGGTACTCTCTCTCATTATGCTTCTGACCTCTTGTGACTGTGAAGATCTTCTCAATATGCTTCTGACCTCTTGTGACTATGAAGATCATTTGCATGAGCTACCTCTTAACAGTTTTCACAGTAAAAGGGTATCGGCTCATCGAGACCTGGGATCACTTACCAATCCAACAAAAAACTTCTCAAGCCATACTACCTCTTTAGCTGCTCTGAAAGCTGCTATGTATTCAACTAACAGAGTCAAATGGCAGTGCTGGATTGCTCCAGACTATAGCTCCATCACCATGAGAAAACACTGAGCCCGGGATCAAATAACGATCATCCTTAATATGACTGTAATTTAGAATCAATGTAGTCAACAATACACAGGTAAGCACCTAAATATAGACGCATATTACTCCTCGTTCTCCGAAGGTACTTGAGGATGCACTATACTGCTATCCATTACTCGAATCCAAGATTCGACTCTAATTGACTTTTAATAATCTGACATTCTATATGCACCAGTGAATTTATCCTATTTTTTCTTTATCCTAAGACTAAAAGAATTATTCCGTGATGGGTTGGGTAGGAAACCTCTGGGTTAATGTGGATGTGATCCATCCCGAGGACTTTGGCCTATCATAATGCGAATATGAAGACCATTATTAGTGTTGTTGGGCCTGGTTATAGCTTTGTTCCGTGGTTTGGCTTCATATTGGGCGAAAAGCCCAAGTTCTGGACGCCAAGAAGAGGATGGAAAAAATTGGTAGTGTGGGACCTATTTTACTTTGATTATTCAGCTTTTGTTTAATTATTATCTAATAAAGGTCATTTGGGCCTATGTAGACTAGGTAAGCCCATTTCTCTTCATATGGGGCCCATTTTCTAGCTGGGAAATTCTCCCACATTGCTTTTTCATTTCTAGTTCTTTTGGTTGTAAGCCTATATAAGGCAAACACTAGCTTTTCATTTGAGACACCATTGATCTATGAAAAATCAAATTATTGAGTTTCACTCAATCAAGTCGTGAGACTTGAACTTCACTTGCGAGTGAGAATTTCCTTCATCATAGAAAGTTCAACCCTTCGAGAATTTACCAGCACTGTGAGCAATTGTTGGGCATTCTCTTCCTACGATTTAGTTGGATTACTAGGTCCAGGATCCTTAGCTCATCATTGTTCCCCTTAATTACTTCCTGGGCGAAACATCGGATTTGATTCCAACCGGAATCACATCAGTTGGTATCAAAGCTCAGCAACTTCGGTGAGCAAATATCCCTTTTTATTTTTTATTTTTTTTTTTTTTTCTTATTCCGTATCATTCCAAAAAAAAAAAATTTTGTTGTTCTTGTTTTTGTTTTTATTTCAGTCGTCCACCCCCCCCCCCCCCCCCCCCCCAAGAACACAAGAAATATTCATCCATCAACCCGGAAATTCCCTTGTATCTTCAAACCTTCATCCAAAACCCTAATTTTTTTTCCAGACCAGTTTTTGTATCAGGCCGTTACCTAACCAAAAAAACCTCTAAAAATAATGAAATTTTTACCACATCTCAATCTACAATTGTCATCTTTACACCCAATCCAAATTCGACGCGTATCTGGCCTAACAAAACCGATTAATCCAAACAATCTATCTAGAAAAACTGCAGTAGTAAATCATCGTTTGAATTCGTGTTCAGTAGGTTAAACTACTCGAAATTACCTGAAAATTGGAGAACTTATAGGAAATTATCATATCTACAACTTTTAACTTTTGAGTGTTTCCAAATTCTCTGTAGTTCGGTCGTATTTGGCACCGTAAGACACTGCTATCAATCTGAATTTTTTTGACAGATTGCACCCCTTTCCAAAAAACGATTTTTTGAGCGACATATATAACCCAAAAAAATCTGAAAATTTGACATATTTTAGATAACTCTCTACTCTGAAACTTTTGTCTTTTGACTTTTCCCAGATTCGCAATAGTTTTCAGACCACATACCTTTCAACCTATTCTCAGTCTGAAAACCTAGTGTCCTTCTAGAGAGTCAGTTTTGATTGCTGTTTACTTTTCCTTGCTTTTCTGGTTCATTTGACAAGGGTCCTTTATACGACTTAGAAAGAGGGGAGTGTAAACACGAGGGATAGTAAGGCAACATGGTTGGACGTGGATTAGATGTTGAGGAGGTAAATAAACTTTTTGATGCAAGATTAAGGGTGCAGGGTGAAGCTCATAACGCTGAATTGAAACGAGAGTTAGAAGAAGTGGAACAGGAGGTATCTGTTGAATTGAATGAGGTAGTCACACCTTTACGTGAGGATATACATAAGATTCATGAGCCACTTACTACTTTTTTGGCTGAGGCAAACCGAGGTGATAAATGGAGGACGGCCGATGAGGTTAGGAAGCAAGAGATGCAGGATGCTCGTCATCGTATGGCTAAGACGAGACCTTTACATGGCTGTGATTTTGTTTTTTGCAGTGACTGTAAAGAAGATGGTCATGACATCCATGATTGCCCTAAATTCTGGCAGGCAATGCATAGACTCGATGAGGAATTTCGTTTGAAACGTGAGAGAAGAAGGGAAAAAGAATTGATTGAAGAGACAACCGAAGAGGTTGTGGGTACTCGTGAGGAGGAGTTGAATAAGAAGGAAGGTGAGAGTGCGGTGGAGGTTCATGAGCCCTAATTTTTGGATGATAAAGTTGAGAGTGTGCCCGAAGTAGTTAACGATGATGCGGTAATTGTTGTGGACGAGATAGTGAACATGGATCAGACAGTTGTTGCTGGTTATATTGCGTGTGATGTTGAGTGTGAGGAGTTGCATGATCCTTGTGATGAGTTGGAAAGCGCTGCAAGTGGTCTTCAAGATGTTCATGCGAAAGTGGAATTGTCTAAAGCGTCTACCGTGGAGAAAGAATAAGATTTTATGTTACTAAACTTTAGTTCCAGCTTTGTTGAATCTTCTTTCCAGGTACATGATGATCATCCACATGAGGTGCACACCGGGTAGTTGGTTACATCCAATGCAGCCCCAATAGTGCCTTTGGATTTTATTGATCCAATTCCAATTAGTGGAAGACCGGAGCATTCTTTCATTGACCCATTTGTTGCACATGTTGATGTCTACCCGCGTAAGAGTTGCAATGACTATGTTGATGTTGGTCCCTTAGAAAGGCTAACACAAGTTTAGAGGGGGGGGGGTGACTAAACTTGTCACCAAAAACTTTCCCAAAACTGAAAGTACCCCAGGAACTGAGTTTTTACCAAACTCAAACCGAACTAACAAACTGATGCTTAGTTCAGTTTTGTTCCTATCCTTTAATCTTGTAAGGAGTTAGCTAATTCAGTTTTGCTGATGCTAGAACTGGACTAAATTGCAGCGGATAAGATCAAGCCTTTCGTGTAATATATGTGTCAATAAAGATCTAAACCTCCTATGTATCAGTTTTGTGTTGACTCAGTGTCTAATGTTTGCTAAGTAAGTGATAACATGATAATACAATAATTAAAACAATCATAGCACAAATATAAATGCGTAAATTAAAACGACACAGATTTTGTTTATGGAAGTTCCGGGAGGTGTAATCCCGTACGTCTCCCCTTCTCCCGTGGTGTAGGAGGTATCACTAGAATCTTGAGATAACCGTTACAAAATCCTCACCCAATGCCAGTCCTTCACGACACCCTAGTTTCACTGTCTACACATAATGAAGAAAGGTAAGATTGCTCCCTTCATTCTGCACACTGATCCTTCGGAGGTGGAATGACTCCTTCACCAGCTCACCACTAACACGAACACAGTCCGCAGACTGCACCAACAGCTGTGGCAACCAAGTTGCAACCGTATGAGGAAATGTGGAGTTGCTCTCCTCAAACTATGCACAACAAACCCTTTTTCACAAAGGTTAGGTTTAGAATTAATCAAGAGATTAATTCAGTGAGCTGTCTGATTCTTCTGGATATGGCGTTGTAGCTCCAAGATGCCTTCTTCCACCTTAATGGGTTACTGGATCTTTCTTTTTAATCTTCAAGGCACTTCCGTTGGCTTCCCTGTTTCTAGATATGAAATCTGATTTCCGGATCTGGATCTTTAGATATATGCTTTTTAGAGCTTTCTTTTATGATCCTTGTTTTTCACTCACTTCCTTCTGAGTATTTATAGGGATGATGTAACGGTCAAATAGATCTTATAGACGTTATGTTTGTCATTTAGCCAACGTTCATGTGTATGACCTTTTGTCGTTTTGTCATTTCAAATTTAACAAGGCCTTAACTCAGTTTTCTACTCTTCTTCAAAACTGAGTACCTCGTATACTTGACATCTGACTTCAATTGACTAAGTCAGAGTACACCATTCAGTTTCTTCTTTTCCTGGTAACTGATAATCTTTGTCCTTAAGATTATTCAGCTTTACATGATCTAAGTTCAGTTTCAGGTCACCACAGACTTGCATGAATCCTGACTTATAGTCATGTCTTAGTTAGCTTCTAACTGAGTATGCCACCTCAGTTCTTCAGTCTTCGATAACTGAGTTTGTGTCCCTCAGTTCTTCGGTCTTCTTTCAGTTATTTCATAGCAGAGTCTGATCCCTCAGTTTTCCATGTGTATACTCAGTTTGCTTGCTGCGACTCAGCTGTTCGCCTAGTTCCTATCAATTACAATGCTTGTTGGAAACAACCTATACAAAGTTCAGACTCTAGATAGAACTTATACATTTTTCTCTCGACTATTTCTTGCTTCTTCTTTCATTATGCACTATAACAGTTAGTTATGACTTCATCATCATTGGTTGTAAGTGATCTCACTAAGTACGTGACAAATCATCATCAAAACACAGATATTATTTCCAACAATTTCCCCCTTTTTGATGATGTATCATAACCCTCCCTAAAAGCAATAATAATAGAATAATGCAAGAAATCATAACAAGTTAAAATAACAAACTAAAAACAGCTGAGTTTATTACAAGGCAAACTGAATAACTGGATTGATTACAATTTTTCTTTTTCCAAAGACAACATCTTTTCACCAAGGAAAATGCTTCTTTTAGTTTCTAGAAGTCTTCTTGCCTTTCCTTCTTCTCTTGATTCATTATCTCTAGGCTTGATGTCCAGGTATTCATTGATCAACTGATTTGCTTCTTCATTGTCTTGGTTCTTGAGTGTTATCAAAATCTCTTTAATCTCTTAATCCATTATTTTCTCTTCTTCTTTTGAAATAAGACTAAGTTCCTTTTCTTTAGTCTTTTCCCCCTCAGTTTTTGTCTCTTTATCCTCATATGTCTTTAAAGTTTCTTTCAATTTGACATAAATTGCGATCTTCTTTCTGATGTTCAACACAGCTTAAACGAGGTTTCTTCATCTTCCTCAGTTCTTGTTTCTGTAAAGGTTTCTTCTGCAATTAGCTCCTCGATCAGATTATCAACTGTTTCTCCATTTTGTTGAATAGTCAGTAGACCATCATCTACTTGTCTGTCTTGTTCTTCAACCAACAGCTTGGCAAAGATTTCTTTAGCTTTGTCAACTCTTTCAGTTTCATCAGCTTCAGCATCAGTTTTATCAGCATCACCTTCAGCTTTATCTTCCCCCTTGTTTGAAGATAAGCAAAAGCTTTCTTCAAATAGTTTGTCCAAGGTGATGATGTTGGAGTATTTGTTCAGACCTGAGTAATGTGCTGCTGAGATAAATTTTTGTAAGTTGTGGAGTTTCTGCTGTAGAGTCTGCATCAGGCTTTCAATGATCATTTTTAATCCTTCCAATTTCTCCTCAGTCTCAGTTTCTTGGCGCTGAGATCTTTCCGTTGCATCAAGGGAAACGTCCTTTAATATCGATTTGCTTGCCGACGCATTTTGAGCATGAGATGAAGAACTGACTTCATGATAATGACTTAATAGTTCTTTCTCATACTCGGCCGCGCAAAATTCAGCATCTTCTAGGACTTCTCTCTGTTTCTCAGTGTATTTTTCCTGCATCTCAGTTGAAGGATCACTTTCTTCAGTTTCATCTTCAATCATAATAGTGCTTTCTGTTTCAGTTTTCCTTGCCAGATATTTGTTCCACATCCTCTTTGTCTTCTTAAAGTTCATTCATCCAAAATTACAGTTTCACTGGAGCTAGAGTTTGAAGTTTCTCTCCTATCTTCTTCAACGATTTTCCTCTTCCTCGCTCCAGTGGACACTAATTTTTGTTTTAGTTCTGTTTCTGTGGATTTTGTGATGGAGAAGTAGTTTAGTATACTTTGAACCAAATACGTAAATCCCTTTTTCAATAAGAATTTTCTCCAACAGCCTTCCTTCCATGGGCTTTGGCTTTTTTGACTGAGATTTGTTTGATCAATTGCTTGAGAACAAATTTGTTCCAATCCAGTTTTTCCTTAAACCAAATAGCATAGATCAGTTTCATCTTTTCTGTTGAAAGTGTGTAGAGATTCCAAGTGTGACCAATAACATTTTTGGTCAGAAGAATTGTCAAGAATGCGAATTCTTGTTTCTGTTGATAAATGGATCCAATGAAATTCTTCTAATTTTTGTTGAGTGCTGGGACATTCCAATGTTTGCCTTTTTCTTCATTTCCAAAAGTGAGAGATGAAGATCCTCCAAATATGTCCAAACCAAATATTAAGGAAAGAAGATGTTCATCAACAATGATTATGGCGTTTATATAGAAATCTTTTATGTCGTCTGGTACATAGTATTGACCTTCGTATCAATCAAATTTTCAAGTCCTCGAATCTTTTTGATTTTGTCTGCAATTTGAGTTGATAGGATGGAGTTTGAAAATTTTTGTCTGAAATCGTCCAGACTTATGGTGATTCCTTCATCAATGTTGTATCGCTCCATGAATTTCTAAATTAAGAGTTCTTTGGGGAGCTTTGAACGTTTTGAAATTGATTGAGCAAGATTTTGTCAAGATTGAGTTTCTGAGTCTTTCAATCATTTACAAATAAGTGTCGTGTCGCAATAAATTTGATTTGTATGCATGTACATCTACTTTTTCTCCTTGATTGACACGTGGCTTCCGGTGATTTGTCTTGTCAGCTCAAGCGTCAGATGGTAGCTGGAAAGTTTTCTGCCTTTTGACCAATTCGCCATTCATAAGCTTTTATGTGGAAGTCAGTTTTCTCCAGTTTCGGTAACAAAAGAACTGACTTAGCTTGCAAACAGTTTTAAGTTTTCTTCGGTACCCATATCTTCTTGGGTCCGGCTGGATTAGTTATTGAAGTACATACTTCAGTTTCTTTGATGAGAAAATTAACCTTTCTCATCTCTTTTCTAGATAGACCATTACGCTCAACTTTAGTCGATTTCACAAGGATTCTTTTAGATTTATCATCTTTATTTCCTTTGTGCAATCCACTAGATCTTCCAGTATCTTAGTGTCTAGAGTTTACAATCTTTGAAATCTCAAGACTGGGTAAGGGTGAGGAATCATCTTGCTTTATTCAAATTTACTAGATATTAATCTTTCAGCTAGATTTGACACTTTAGTTTCAAGAAACTCATTCCACTCTTTTGCTTTGTCAAGTTCTATATCTTTTAGTTTCAATTCCAGTGTGAGTTTTTCCACTATCTTGACAAGCTCAGAGTTTCTTGACTGAGTTCAGCAGATAATAACTGAGCTGAAGAATGTACCTTTCCTTGATTGTTTGTTACAGCTTCACAGTTTGAATGTGCATTTTCTTGTTGCTCTAATGCAACTTTTATATCATCAGTTACTCGCAACAACTTCCTTTCCTCTTTTTCTGAGAAATTTCTTAGTGATGGAACTTCTCTGGATTTGTCAACATATACATTGAGATTGCTATCCATATCATCATTGAGTTGTGGTTCTGGATTTGTATGTGAATTTGTAGTGCTGAACCTTTCAAAAATTTGATCGTGAAAATCAGATATATTTTGCAAACAGTTATTCAGGGGGTGGGTAAGCCAACTTTTTATTCTAGATGTATCCACTAAAATCTAATTGAGTGCTTTCACAAATGATATAGTGAAGGGATTTTCAACAATTGATTTGTAAGATATCTTTGGATCACTTCCAAACGGAAGAACGGCTCCGATACCAATTGTTGGTCCCTTGGAAAGGCTAACACAAGTTTAGAGGGGAGGGGGGTGAATAAACTTGTCACCAAAAACATTCCCAAAACTGAAAGTACCCCAGGAACTGAGTTTTTACCAAACTCAAACCGAACTAACAAACTGATGCTCAGTTCAGTTTTGTTCCTATCCTTTAATCTTGTAAGGAGTTAGCTAATTCAGTTTTGCTGATGCTAGAACTGAACTAAATTGCAGCGGATAAGATCAAGCCTTTCGTGTAATAGATGTGTCAATAAAGATCTAAACCTCTTATGTATCAGTTTTGTGTTGACTTAGTGTCTAATGTTTGCTGAGTAAGTGATAACATGATAATGCAATAATTAAAGCAATCATTGCACAAATATAAATGCGTAAAGTAAAACGACACAGAGTTTGTTTGTGGAAGTTCCGGGTGGTGTAATCCCGTACGTCTCCCCTTCTCCTGTGGTGTATGAGGTATCACTAGAATATTGAGATAACCGTTACAAAATCTAGCCCAATGACAGTCCTTCACGACACCCTAGTTTCATTGTCTACACATAATGAATAAAGGTAAGATTGCTCCCTTCATTCTACACACTGATCCTTCGGAGGTGGAATGACTCCTTCACCAGCTCACCACTAACACGAACACAGTCCACAGACTGCACCAACAGCTGTGGCAACCAAGTTGCACCGTATGAGGAAAGGTGGAGTTGCTCTCCTAAACTATGCACAGCCAACCTTTTTTCACAATGGTTAGGTTTTGAATTAATCAAGAGATTAATTCAGCGAGCTGTCTCATTCTTCTGGATATGGTGTTGTAGCTCCAAGATGCCTTCTTCCCCGTTAATGGGATACTGGATATTTCTTTTTAATCTTCAAGGCACTTCCGTTGGCTTCCCTGTTTTTAGATATGAAATCTGATTTCCTAGATCTGGATCTTTAGATATATGATTTTTAGAGCTTTCTTTTCTGATCCTTGTTTTTCACTCACTTCCTTCTGAGTATTTATAGGGATGATGTAACGGTCAAATAGATCTTATAGCCGTTATGTTTGTCATTTAGCCAACGTTCATGTGTACGACCTTTTGTCATTTTGTCATTTCAAATTTAACAAGGTCTTAACTCAGTTTTCTACTCTTTTTCAAAACTAAGTACCTCGTATACTTGACATCTGACTTCAATTGACTAAGTCAGAGTACACCATTCAGTTTCTTCTTTTCTGGTAACTGATAATCTTTGTCCTTAAGATTATTCAGCTTTACATGATCTATATTTCAGTTTCAGGTCACCACAGACTTGCCTGAATCCTGACTTATAGTCATGACTTAGTTAGCTTCTAACTGAGTTTGCCACCTCAGTTCTTCAGTCTTCGATAAATGAGTCTGTGTCCCTCAGTTCTTTGGTCTTCTTTCAGTTTTCTCATAGCTGAGTCTGATCCCTCAGTTTTCCATGTGTATACTCAGTTTGCTTGCTGTGACTCAGCTGTTCGCCTAGTTCCCATCTATTACAATGCTTGTCTGAAACAACGTATACAAAGTTCAGACTCTAGATAGAACTTATACATTTTTCTCTAGACTATTTCTTGCTTCTTCTTTCATTATGTACTATAACAGTTAGTTATGACTTCATCATCGTTGGTTGTAAGTGAACTCACTAAGTACGTAACAAATCATCATCAAAACACAGATATTATTTCCAACAGTTGCTGCCACTCCGAGCTTCACCGACATCTATATCAAGCCGCGAGACTTTTCGTATGTTCCGTTGGTGAAGCATGGATCACGATCTCAACGTACAATTCATTTGGAGTTGTGTATTTGTATATTTTTTGATCCCGGTATATCATTGCTGATTTTTGCGGGTTGTTCAAGATTGGTGTGTGTTGCAGCTCAATTGTACGACATCCTTTTCATTCGAGGATGAATCCTTTCCAACCGGGAGGGAATGATGTGATCCATCTTGAGGACTTTGGCCTATCATAATTTGAATATGAAGACCATTATTAGTGCTTTTGGGCCTGGTTAGAGCTTTGTTGCGTGGTTTGACATCATATTGGGCCAAAAGCCCAAGTTCTGGACGCCAAGAAGAAAATAGACGAAATTGGAAGTGTTGGACTTATTTTACTTTGATTATTCAGCTTTTGTTTAATTATTATATAATAAAGGTCATTTGGGCCTAAGTATACTAGGTAATCCCATTTCTCTTCACATGGGGCGCATTTTCTAGGTGAGAAATTCTCCAATATAGCTTTTTCCTTTCTAGTTCTTTTGGTTGTAAGCCTATATAAGGCAAACACTAGTTTTTCATTTGAGACACCATTGATATATGAAAAATCAAATTATTCAGTTTTACTCAACCAAGTCGTGAGACTTGAACTTCACTTGCAAGTGAGAATTTTCTTCGTCGTAGAAAGTTCAACCCTACGAGAATTTACCAGCACTGTGAGAAATTGTTGGGCATTCTCTTCCTACAATTTAGTTGGATTACTAGATCTAGGATCATTAGCTCATCATTGTTCCCCTTAGTTACTTCTTGGGCGAAACATCGGATTTGATTCATCCGGAATCACATCAAATGTTGCATACGAAAATGCACTATATCATCTTAACCAATAAGATGCATGGGACATTGCCAACAACTTGTTCTCATGAATTCAACCGAATCAATATTCGAAGAATATAGACCACTTCTCTAATTTAGAGAAGCTTTGGTTGGTCAGCTCCTGACTTCAGATAACACACCCATGTTGTTCACAACTCTTGCAGTGTTATCATGATTTAACACTAACGTCTACTATTTACCAATATTGATTCTCTGGTCTACAAAAGACTCATCAATATTCTAGTCAAGCCCACATATTTCAAAACATGTGACTTTTAATGACTTATAGGTTTGCTTTAATCCACCAATGGATATAAGAATATGCAGTCAATCTGCCATCGGCTTTAAGCAAAAAATCTTTTGGTTCTGAATGAATTCAAGCTCCATTGTACGGCAAGAAAGTTTCAGGGCATCACCCCTATTAATCTTTCTACTTTCCAGTGAGTCAAGCAGGGCTGAATGGTGAGAAAGTTTCAGGGCATCACCCTTATTAAACTATCTACTTCTCATGGAATTACCCATAGACCACTCGGATTTTCTTAGAAAGATAAACTCTCTCATTCATTTGACTCTTTTTCACGTAGATCTAATTACTCCTATTAGGCCTGAGAAACTCAGGTGGTTCTACTTGAGTATGAACATAACTGGAGTACAAAAACTCCATTTGTAGGTTTGTGGCTTTAAACCAACCTCCATTTATCAGAATCCTGTACAGTCCTTCCGAAAGACCATAGGTTATCAATTGCCCACGGCAGACTGTAAATTCTACAAAATCACAGCGAGTCAATGGATAAACCATACTCCCGCGGCATTTGGGTGGATTGACATTCTGATCTGGTTCACTAGTTTTCATCAGCATTATCCCCAACAACCAATGATGGATGTGGTCTGATTTAATCAGATAGTAACTCCTTGAGTAACTGTACTTCATGGTCTAAGGTTGTTATTTAAACATTCTTTTAGAAAGGATGTAACAGTGTAACCGTCACCATCCGATCTTAAGAATATTATAACCAACATTTGCTCATTGCATCAAGATATTTCACGATCAGTCACCATCTGAACGTGTATGCAAAATCTCATGTCCAACCTTCAAGCATAAATGCTAAATGCCTTTATTTTCGGAAGTGGAGTGAATTTACTTCACTTCTTATCCATAAATTCATAAGCATCTTCTAGGTAGACTTCTCGGTATTACATAATAATTTATATCGTTATTTTGCAGTCAATATCTTAATTGAGTTAAGAAGTATAATGTAGCATATCAATAACTATACAAGACAATACATGGTTTATCTTTTCAATGAAATCGTTTCACTCGGAGGTAGGCCAGACATCATTTCCAAATACTATTGTATAGCCTATATCTGAGCAAAGAATACTCGTTTCTCTGGTAATATCAGAGAGTCCTCCAAATATTTAGATAAACTAATCAGCGTTTCGAGTAGTCATTAGACAAAATGTCTATTTCAAAAGCTCCTATTAGCTCATATCTTCATAAGACCCGGAAGGTCAATATGAACAAGCTATGATACTTCTATAGCTCTATTACCCTTTCCTAATTGAAAGGTTACTTAGTCATTTTTCCTTTGAAATAGTGTTCTTAGACTGGGAGATATGAATCACCCTTAGCTAGTCTTCAGATCTTTTCTTTAGGATATATGCACTAATTAATAGATGTTGAAGAATCGTTTATATAAATACGGAAACAATTTGCCTTAATAGTTTATGATGTGTTACATATACATTTTCAGCATTACTTAGTGGTTCTGACTTTATCAGACAAAAGTCCGAGTCCCAGATTCGTACTACAAATGTCATAGTCACTTTCTTTAAGGAAACTATATTATCGATTTGAAAGTGAATCCATTTGTTCCAACGAATCTGAAAACAGAAATCGAATTTCTACGATATTCAAGGATTAAAATCTGAAATTTCTTTCCTTATATCACTCTCACTATCTCAGCTGAAATAACTGCCCGTTGTTTACCCTTTAATAATTAATGCCTAGCTACCTTGTTCTTACAAAAGAACTTAGCTTCCAGGTCATAATCCCGGTTAAGAAAATATTTAAGGATTCATAGGTTAGCGATCCGTAATCATTTTCCTTATCATTTATTTTCTTTTATTAATATTTCAGTTTAGCCTTTAACTTATTTAGTTTAGATGAGTTACACATGTAGACATTTACCTTCCCATTCTTGGCTTTCTTTAAAAGGAAATGGCCGTGAACTAGCAGGTCATTTGAGTAGGCACTACTCGTGAACTGTGGGATATCTAGTTTGATTGACGCCAAACCATTCTCGTCTTCTTTTGAACTAATTTTAATTTGTCTCTCATTCGACACGAGTGACAGAAGTTACATACTTATCAATGCCACTTAAGTTTGAAGGCTTAAGAGGGAAATCCTCCACCAAAAAATTAATTGCATTCTTGATTTATGAGTTCAACGTTCTTGTTACTTTTCCACTTTTACGAAGTCGTTACTAGTGAATTTATCGTATTTAGCAGTTTAGATACCTTGAGATGGTATGTAGTTCCAAAAATAAATTATGATAGAAATATAAATCAATTCATACACCAAAACAAATAAAAATTTTAGGAAATTATAAACGTGATGTCATGCATGCAGTTTATCCTACAATTGCAAGGATGTAACCTCAAATCATACCGCTGCCGCAGGGTCGGTATCAGCACAATAACGATTAGATTGAGATAATCTCTCTTAACAATTAAACAATTAAGAATCAGACATCTCTATTTAATTGTTAATTACCTTCCTTTTCCAGCCAAGATATTTCCAAAAAAATCCTTGTGAGTGTGTCCGACTATTTTAGATCAAAGTACGCCCCGAGTATGCCACCGTAGGGCTGGTCAGTGACTCGATGTATGCCCAAAATCCAATCCTTTCGAAGACCAAGCCTTGAATTTTGATAGGGGTGAAGGCCATCCGCAGAGGGCCGTAATCAAAGCAGCTCGAGGCGTCACCCTTCTCTCACGTGTTTGTGTCAACAATAGAGGCCGTGGGGTCGGTTGTCACCTTCCCCGCTCCCACTCGTTATTTTGAAAATTAGTTAGTCTCATTAGGATTTTAGAAATTTATAATAATCCAAAAAACAATAAATCATGAATATTTTAAATTAAACCCCCCACTAGTTCATCGGTTCCAAATACCGTCTAACTAGTTTCACTATATTCACGATTTTCCGATTTTATGGATTTATTAAAATTCCTTGTGTAGACACTACACAATTAAAATTCACCAAGAACTTTATAATCCTAATACATTAGGACTTTATGAATTTTCTAATAATTCAAAAAATAATAAATCACAAAATTTAAAGCTCCCACTAGTTTATCGGTTTCAAATACCGTCTAAATAGTGACAATATATTCATGATTTTCCAATTTATCAATTATTTAGAAATATTTCGTGTAAACACTACAGACTTATAATTCCCATAGAATTTTATTGTCCAAATTTTGTCATGATAAAAATTTAGGATCTCAGAATTTTTCCAATAATCGAAAATAATAAATCATGAAAAGCACTCACCAACTTATCGGTTACAAATACCGTCTAGTTGGTGTCCAATTTTTCATGATTTTCCAATTTTTTATTATAAATATTCTAATTTATGTAGACACTACATAACCCAAACCACGAAGGATTCATAATCTCAAATTAAGTTTATCATGTGAATTTTATATCCCGATAAAATTCTGTTTTCTTTAATTAATATAATTATTTATTAATCTAAATTAATTATTGTGTTCATACATGTCTAATTAGTGGCAATATTAATTTTCTACATGTATGCATATTCTAGGAGTGGAATTTATGAATATGATGCATGACATGGTTATATCACATAATAATCGTAAGAGAAAATAAATGCGAAAAATAAACCAGTGAGATGGACCGTTGGTACCCTCGTATCTAATTTACAAATTTAAAATTAGATAAATTAATAAACCTATGTTTAAAGGATTTACTAATCTCAAATTTGATCTGCCGCCGCCTTGTTTATCATTAAACCGATCCGTTTCCTGAACATATGATCACCTGGCTGAGTTGGTTAGCACGTCTTCTTCTTTCCACGGCAGCTTGGGTTTGAATCCCACATGCTGCATTTATTTTTCCTTTATTCACCAAAACCGCATCTTTTTGGAAAAATTACATGAAAAAACGCGGCTAGGGGCTTGAACATGGGTCTTCAGCATGTTGGTGTTGCGTCTCTACCAAAGGACGCCACATCACCTTGTTGATGTTCTTCGAAATTTATTTAAATAGTAAAGGGCCACAGAGCGGGTTTACAATAGATCTAACGGTAAAAATGAATCAACCCCAATCCATCTCATCAACCAAATCATTCAATTATGCATAAATATTATAAACGTATAAAAGATACAATTTTTTACTCAATTCCACTCCTTATTAATTAATTATGCAATCAAGATCGCAAAATCTCTTTAACCTGGCTCTGCTACCACATGCTGGATATACAGAAACATGAATCCGGATCCGATTCATAACTGGATCGTCAGATTTGATTCACAACACCGATCGAGACACTCGATCATGCACAGTGGAAGCAACGAATTAAAATTCAATTTTCAATTTTACCAAGATATGTTTCGTATAATAAATTAATCTACAAGAAGGTTAGTAGATTTACCCCAACCGTAGAGAAGCCGTGATCTTCCGAGTTGTATCTCCAACCTACGACTGGTGGACGTCGATCCTCGTAGTAGAACCTCCTTGAATATGCTCCAAGAAATACCCTAGGTTTTTCTCCTCCTAATGGCTAGAACAAGAAACTAATTTTTCTCTTCTTTTTTATAAAGTGTGGCGCAATTTCAGATTGTCATTGTGTTGGGAGGAACTCTTTTAATATGGAAAATAACTAGTCAAGAGAGAGTAATCATTTTCACAATACAATTACCTATTTCAATAATGAAAAGATATTTGCAATAAAATAAGAGATAATCTCCATAAATGAGATAATGATTAAAAATAGATCTCTTATTCTTCCATTAATTATCTAACAAATAAATAATTAATTAATTACACATGTGACATAATCTAGGAAAATTTCTTTTCCTAATATTATCATAAATTGTGGCACCACTTTAGCCATTATTTTTTTATAAAAAATGTCTTTTCTATTTTACATATTATTCACCAAATAAATAATATTCGCATATTCAGTAAATAGACCAACTATTTAATTTATTCTCGAGGTTCCACAAAACGAGAAAACACTCGCGTGTTAGGAGCCAACCCGGGGACCATGGACCTATAACCAATAGCTACAATAAATTGAATAAAATATTAATCGAACAGAACATTTCTACTCAACTTATCAATTCCGGAATTACGCCACCATAAATTCGTAAATGAACTCTATTGATTATAGATATAACTTATTCTCAGAAAGTCGAGTCAATAAGTGTCCTTTGATATAATCATTACATATAGACTAACCCTCCATAGACTATCCTTAACGAAGCGGGATTATTTCCGTAAACCTTCTTCATTACATCTTATCCTTATTTACTGTTAACCCACTAGTGATCAATTAGTTCATAACCAATACGAACTCGGCCGATCGATCAGTTTCTAGGATCAACAAATAAAGTGAATGTCTTTCTACTTCCCGCAGGAAGGAATGGATTCCAGATCTGTGAGACACACACTCCTCACTCATTCCAGAATAGTGCCAACATGAAAGTTGTTGGTCCATTGAAAAGGCTTTGGTTAAGTTTATAGGGGGGTGAATAAACTTAACACTTAAAACTTTTGGATTTAACAAACTCAGCAACTTCAGCAGCCTGCTGACTGTTGAGTTTACTGAATTTGTGCAGCGGAAATATATCGAAAATTAAGCCTTATTACTTGTTGTTAAATATGATACCAAGTATTAGATACTCAGTAGTGTATGTGTGTAATTTAGTTGCTAGATTCAGTAGGTTGATGTGCTAGATAAACTAAATGCAGAATATAAATGCAGAAAGTAAGTAGGCAGATTTTATAGTGGTTCCAGGTGGTGTAATCCTGTTAGTCCACTCTTCTCCTGTGATGTTGGAGGTAATTCACTAGAGATTCTTAAGGTAGCTGTTACAAAAATCCCTAAGATGCTTGTCCTTCACCAATAACTATGGCTTCACAAACTGAACACTTGGAACAGGTAGGATTGCTGCTCCAAAGTCTTCCACTGGTCCTTGAAGGGTAGGATTGCCTCTTCACTAGTTCCACCACAAACAACAGTCCTTGACACCCAAAAGATGCTTCACTATCTTCAGTAGATTCCTGGTAAAAGAAATTTTGAATCAAGTAAGTGATTCAGCTTTCATCAACTTGATCAGGATGATATGATCAGCAGCTTGATGTCTTCAAGTGTGTAAACTTGATGTAGCTTGAATGCAGATTACACTTGAAGAGTTGTACTGGATCAGTAGCTTTATGCTCAGCAAGGTCAGCAGGGTGTTTGATCAATTTAATTCTGATAGCTCAAGATAGATCCTTAATTTTCATCAACAATCATCACTTGTATCTGAATTAGGAGTCCTCTATTTATCGGTTGGAATCCTTGTGACTTATGTTTGAAATTCAAACATAGCCGTTTCAGATTTGTCCCATTTGACTTGCTCTGTCACTGTTCATAGTACTGACATTGTCAGATTCCTTTTTGACAGTATACAGTCTATCCACCCTTTGACTTGTATCCCTTGGATAAAGGTATGAATCATCCCAACGTACCTTTAATCTTAACCATTGATTTGTTTAAAAAAAAAGAGGTTGTTAGCTGTCCCTTTCTTTGTAATCTCCCAATGTAACCTTGAATAATTCGAAAGGTATGTATCAGCAGGTTCCTGTGGTCATGAGTCTGTTGAAATACATATCAGTCAGCTGATCCATGTTTTGCTGTGTCTATAAGACAATGCAGCTGACTTCTTTTATCTAACTTTTATTTGTGAAGTTAGATTACACCATTTAATCATAACCAAGTTCCAATCACCATTCGCCTTGTGGAACTTAGACCTTGTACACAAGGTATATGTAATCAGTTTAGGTCATCATAGACTTCCCTAAATTCTGATTCCATATCCTTGACTTTAAATACTAAGTTTGATCCCTTAGCCTTCAATAACTGAGTTTGAGCCCTCAGCCTTTAGTCTTCAGCAGGTTCCTGACTAGTCTACTGACCTTGGTACCCTACTGATATAGACAAGTCTGCTGATGTTAGTCAGCTGACCTTTTACAGTGCTTGCTTGATCAAACCTATACAAGATCAAACTCTAATAAACCTATGCATTTGATCTAGTCATCTTTTTGCCTTTGCTCTATAACAACTAGTCTGGCACTCATCACTAAAACTCAAAAATAAATCCAACGATTTCCCCCTTTTTTGGTGAAGATGCCAATACCCTCCTTACAGCAAAGCAAAAAGATTAAAAACAAGAACAGAACAAACTTAGTCATCTCTCATTATAATCATTTGTTGAAAAGTATTACAGTCTGGAATCAGCAGATAAAGTATGCTGATATAATGTCTTCTTTCTCTTTCTTCCCTTGCTTTCTCTACTTGCTCTTGATAAACTCTTATCTCTCTGATCATTTCTCTCATCCAATCATTTTCAATAAGAGAGAAATCAACGTGAGGATTCACTTCTTTCCACCATTTCCATGCTTCAGGCATAGTGAGATTGATCTGATGTACTCTGAAGCCTAAACGCATGTAAACTTCCCTAAATTCATTCAGTGATTCCTTTGAATTGGTGGTTGGAAGACTTCTTCACCTGTGCCACCTCTTCCACCCCTTCCACCTCTATTTGCAGCTCTCAAGGCTTTAACCCTTGCTTCCCAAAATTTGAGTCCTAGAATAGAGTTTAGTCCCTCATGGAAACAAACCTATACAAGATCAAACTCTAATAAACCTATGCATTTGATCTAGACATCTTTTTGCCTTTGCTCTATAACAGCTAGTCTGGCACTCATCACTAAAACTCAAAAATAAGTCCAATAATTTCCACCTTTTTGGTGATGATGCCAATACCCTCCTTACAGCAAAGCAAAAAGATTAAAAACAAGAACATAACAAACTTAGTCATCTCTCATTATAATCATTTGTTCAAAAGTATTACAGTCTGGAATCAGCAAAAGTATAAAGCAGATAAAGTATGCTGATCTAGTGTCTTATTTCTCTTTCTTCCCTTGCTTTCTCTACTTGCTCTTGATAAACTCTTATCTCTCTGATCATTTCTCTCATCCAATCATTTTCAATAAGAGAGAAATCAATGTGAGGATTCACTTCTTTCCACCATTTTCATGCTTCAGGAAGAGTGAGATTGATCTGATTTACTCTGAAGCCTAAACGCATGTAAACTTCCTTAAATTCATTCAGTGATTCCTTTGCATTGGTGGTTGGAAGACTTCTTCACCTCTGCCACCTCTTCCACCCCTTCCACCTCTATTTGCAGCTCTCAAGGCTTTAACCCTTGCTTCCCAAAATTTGAGTCCTAGAAAAGAGTTTAGTCCCTCATGGAAACCCTTGTCATGGTAAGGTCTTCTCTTGCTGTTGTAGACCTTCTTGTATTCTCTGAGCAGATCATCAGTGAGTGGAAGTCTGCCTGTAGTCTCTCTAAAAGCATTGGTGTCATCTTCCCATCTTTTCTTTGCAAAAATTCTAGCAGACTCTTTTGCTACATTTGTTTGGCTCTCTTCCACTTTATTGACATCATCAACAACACGGGACAGCAGGCCATGAACACTTTCTAGTGTGGTGACTAGAGTACTCAGTTGTCCTTCTATAATTTCAGTTCTTGTATCAACTGCAGTAATCCGTGCTTGCATAGTTTGCTCCAGTAGATTGATCCTCTCATTAAACTTAGGATCCAATCCAGCAGGGTTAAATGTTCCAGCAGGCTCAGGCACAACAGGCTTGGGTGCCTCAGCAAGTCTATCAAGTTTCTGGTGGATGGCTTCAAGTTAATCTTTCAGAAACTTTTCCTTCATTGTATTTCCTTGTCTGATCCCCTTTACATCCAGAGCAAGGTCAGCAAGAGCATACTATGTGGAAGTAATATTGGAAGCAACAGTTTCTATAGTTCTTCCTCTATTCTTCACTAAATTCATCAAGTCTTCAAATCTTTGCTCTTGCCTATCAAGTTGAGTTCTTAAACTTGTTATGTCATTTCTGACAGTCCTCAACTCATCCAAAACCTCTGCTGGTACTCCACCAGCCATACCTCCAGCAGCTCCATCAGCAGGCTATTCTACATTGTACTGTTGCCTCTGTCTGCTGATAACCAAGGCATAGCTCATATCCCTTCCAGCAGGGTTAGGTCCTTGGAATTCCTCCAGAATAGGATCAAGAGCAGGTTCTTCAAAAACTGGTACAAATGTCTGTTGAGGTTCATCATCAATAGGTTCTTCCTTAGGCACTTGAAATTCCTCATCACTGTAGTCATAGTCCAGCAGCTGTTCATCTTCATCAACAACAACAGTCTGCTGACTATCCTTACCCTTAGTGACCTTTCCTCCAGCAGGCTCTACTACAGAAGCATGTTCTCCAACAACAGCAGGGGTTTCCTCCAAACCCATTTCTGGTTCCAACCTGTGTCCAGGTGCTGTTTGGACCTCATCAACCTGTACCTCATGTTCCAACCATTGTCTAGGTGTTGTCTGTTCCTCAGCAACCTGTACCTCCTCAACTAGCAATGGAGATCCTTCAAATCCCATCACCATATCCAGTCTCTGTGCTATCACTGTTTGCTCCTTAGTGATCAGCACCCTCTGTACAAGAATAGCAGGGAATTCAGCCATATTTTCTCTTTGAAATTCCCTAATATCAGCAATCCTTCGTACCAAATTGGTAGTTTTGGATAGAGTGTCCTGAGTATCAATGCAGTCTTGATATTGAGATGAATCCTCAGAAGTGATATCAGGTTCACTTGATCAGTAACCCTCTCATCATCCAAATCTACAGTCTGCTGATCATCAGTATGCTCAGCAGGTTCTTCAACAAATAAAGTGTCTATCTCACCAACCATCCTGTTTGCACCAATGTGTATTCCCTCATTGATTTGTGCCTCCAGATCATCCATGGTGAGATTTTTCACATCCTCATCAATTTGTTCAGTCTGCTGGCCCTCAGCAGACCTACCCGTATCAGTGGACTGTTGCATACTTTGTTCATTTAATAAAGCAGTCCCACTGCCTCCTCCTGGACCAGAGGGGAAGTCATCACCAGAATCAGATGATGAATCATCACTGTCTGATTCATCTCGAGGATCTCTGAACTTGATACCCTCTTCCTTCTTTTGTTGATCAAAGAGATCCATCAATCTAGCTTCCAGCAAAGAGGTATCTACCAGATCCAATAAATTTTCCACTCCCAACTTCTCAAAAGCCCATTCCTCAAAATCTGTCATAGGTTCTGCAGCTGGCTTTTGTCTCTTATAGAACCCAAATTTCCATTGAAAGTAGTTTGCAACTAGTAGGAGTTTAGGATCAACATATCCTTCCTTTTACTTCATCTCCTTCCGTTCAAATGGCATGGTTGGCTTTCTGGGAGCAGTTTGAGTAGCTTGCTGACCTCCAAAGGTCTCAACAAGCAAGTTAAAAGTTTCCTCAACAGATGCTTCTAGGTCAGTAGGTTGCTCAGATTGTACATTAGTGCCTACTACCTCCATCTGTTCCACACTGGGTTCCCCCTGACTTCTATGCTCATCAGCAGGGTTAGCAGCAGACTGCTCTTCCCCCTGAACTATTGCAGAACTTGCAGGGTCTTGAACCAACTTTTCAACTTCCACAGTATGTGTATTCTCAGTAGATTGTTGTGGCTCTTCAACAAGTTGCTCAACAACAACTTGTGCAGCTTCAGTAGGCTCAGCAGCCTTTACAGGGGAGGACTCAACAACTTCTACAGCAGGCTCAGATTCAGCAGTCTGCTGTGATTCTCCAGTACGTTGCTCAACAACAACCTCTACTATTTCAGTAGGCTTAATAATTGTTAAGGGCTCAGCCTCAATAGCCTCTCCTTCCTCTTCTTCCCTCTGAGCCTCCAGAGTCCTCAATTTTTTTCCTTTGCCATGTTTCTTTTTCTTGGCAATCTCTTTCATTCTTTTGGAAAGTTGCTCTGTTTCAGCTTCAGCAGCTTTCCTCTTTCTATTGGCTTCCTTCTGTTGCTCCTTCAAAACTTTAGCAACAGACTTCTTCTTAGCAACTACAGCAGTGTCAGTAACCTCAATTTCAGCTGGAACCTCAGCAGACTCAGTAGTCTCTGCTGTTTGCTTTCTAGTCTTCCTAGGCTTTAACATTTCTGTTATCTTTCTTGTGTCGCAGCCTTTCTCTTCTCAGCAACCTTCTTAGGTGCAGCAGGCTTTACAACTTGCTTAACCTGCTCACCACCAGCATCATCATCTCCACCATCATTATCACTTTGTGTGGCCTCATCATCCACATCTTCATCATCATCCAAACCAGGGATAGGGGTAGCAACTTCTGGCTTGAATCTGGATTTGTTAATCTTTTCAGATGAAATATCAGGTATCTGAAAATGATTCAACAAGGTCTGAATCAGTAGACCTAAGGGCTTGACCTTGGACTTCCTTATACCATCTCTATCTTCAATAAACACCTTCTTCATGTAGTATATAAATAATCTAGCCCAATCAAACTTCATGCTCCTGCAAATGATGATTAGCAAATCTATCTTAGGTCCAGATAGTGTATCTAGACTCCCAACGAATCCCAAAATGGTCTTGGTAATCAATTTGTTCAGCAGGTTATACTCATAACCAATGTGCTTCACATTAATGCCTAGATTTGATGCTATTTTCTCATTTGTCTTTATGGCATCCAAAAACTGCATCCTTGGTAGATTCATTGCCTCTGGATTGGTGGGTGCATTATTTCCAGGCCCAAAGTGAAATACTTCTCTCTAGTAAATCAGAAGATATTTCAATCTCTCTTCCATTAACAGTTGTAGTAAAGGCTCTCTTCCCTCATGTATAACAATATTCTTCCAGAATTCCAACACATTGATGTATGAAATTCTCTCCAGTCTTCTGTTAACAACATTTTCCAACCCAACAATCCGTCTGATTCTTCGTCCTATGTTAATGGCTAGTTCAGTAGAGTGACAGTCATTAACATATCCTCTAACACTCTGGCTGGTTCTAATATGAACATCATCCTTGTTTGCCATTATAAGTGAATTAGATGAAGAAGAAAGCTTTCAAATCTGCGTTCACACAAGAAATTTGTAGAGAAAATCAATCTGAATTTTTTAAAGTAACTTCTATGTATAGGTCTGTATATATAACAGAGAGTAGTGGTTGAAACTGTCAGATCGTGTACTGTAGCATTAACCATGATTAATTTTGAATAAATTAGATCTTGACACGTGGCCCATTACTTATCCATAAAGAGTTGTAACCATTCGATCGTGTAACCGTAGTTATAAAGATAAGATAAATATCCTGCTATTTTGCTTTTTGACTTGAGTAAAGTTTGACTGTAACGTATTCTTCAGCAACCTTGTCATCAGTAGACTTGGCCCAGCAGTCTGCTGATAAAGATGTCTCAGCAGCCTGCTGATAGAGTTACTCTGCTAATATTTAATTCTTCTTGTTTTGTGCAACTGATAATACAAGATGAAGTTTAATACCAATGACTGATCTGTCATGTGAGCTCACCCAACATGACAAAGACCAATCCCCTTGGCAACTTCATTTGTTCAATTGTCCAAACATAAGTACATGGAATTGTTGATACCAATGACTAATCTGCTAAGTGAGCTCACCCAACATAGCAAAGAGTAATCCCCTTGGTCAATTCCAGTACATTGCTGATCAAAGATATATCAGTCAACTTTTATGATTCCAAGTTCAGTCCTTAACTTAGCAAATCTTTCACTATCCAATGGTTTAGTGAAAATATCAGCAAGTTGATCTTGAGTATGGATGTAAAGAACCACCACATCTTTCTTTTAAACATGATCTCTTATAAAATGATGTCTGACATCAATATGCTTGGTTCTTAAGTGCAAAACAGGATTTTCTGTGATTGCAATTGCACTTGTGTTGTCACACATTATATGAATTTCTCTTTCTTCAATTCCATAATCCCTTAATTGTTGTCTTAACCAAAGAATTTGTGCACAACAACTTCCAGCAGCAATATATTCAGCTTTAGCAGTGGAAGTTGATATAGAATTATGTTTCTTGCTAAACAAGAAAACCAGTCTATTTCCCATTAACTGACCGGTTCCTGTGGTGCTTTTTCTATCAATCTTGCAACCTGCATAATCAGAATCTGAGTAGGATATAACTTTGAAACTTCCATCTTTTGAATACCATATCCCTACTCCCAAAGTCTCTTTTAGATACTTGAGAACTCTTTTTACTGCAGCTAAATGACTTTCCTTAGGTTTTGATTGAAATCTTCCACAAACACCTACATCAAAGGATATATCAGGTCTGCTGGCAGTAAGGTACATCAGACTTCCTATCATCCTTCTGTATAAGGTCTAATCAACATCTTTGCCATCTTTGTCTTCATCCAATCTTATGTTTGTACTCATAGGAGTTGATACCTTGGTGTTGTTTTCCATACCAAACATCTTCAGTAGCTCCTTGGTATACTTGGTTTGATAAATGAAGATTCCATCTTTCATTTGTTTGACTTGTAAACCCAAAAGGTAGTTCATTTCTCCCATCATACTCATTTGGAATTTACTTTTCATCAGATTTGCAAACTTTTCACATAGAAATTCATTTTCAGAACCAAATATTATGTCATCCACATAAATTTGTACCAGCAATGTGTTGTTTCCTTCATTGATTCTGAAAAGAGTCTTGTCAATGGTACCTTTTGTAAAACCATTGTCCACCAAGAATTGAGATAGAGTCTCATACCATGCTCTTGGTGCTTGTTTCAAACCATAAACTGCTTTGTTGAGTCTATACACTTTATCTTCTTGATCTTTAACTTCAAATCCAGGAGGTTGCTGAACATAGACCTCCTCTTCCAGAATGCCATTCAAAAATGCACTTTTGACATCCATCTGATATACCTTGAAGTTTTTATAAGCAAAGATATGCCAAGAATAATCGATAGCTTCCAATCTTGCAACAGGGGCATATGTTTCATCAAAGTCTATTCCTTCAGCTTGAGAATAGCCTTTTGCTACTAGTCTGGCCTTATTCCTCACAATGGTACCAGATTCATCTAATTTGTTTCTGTATACCCATTTTGTTTCAATTACATTTGCATGATTAGGCCTTTCCACTAGTGTCCAAACTTGATTTCTTTCAAATTCATTCAATTCTTCTTGCATAGCAATTATCCAATATGGATCTGATATTGCTTCTTCATTAACTTTAGGTTCCATTTGAGATAGAAAGCAAGTAAACATTGCTTCTAACTGTCTTCTAGTCCTCACACCTTGATGTATGTTGCCAATAACTTGTTCAGCAGGGAGATCCCTTAACCATTGTGGATTCTGGTTAGATTGATTTTCAGGAATATCATATTCAGTAGGGTCTGCTGTTTCTTCAACAGGGGGTTCAGCAGATCCTTGAACTGCTTTAGTTGTTGCATCAGTAGTGTTACCAGCAGGGTGTTCATTAGGGGCAGAGTCAGAAACCGTTAAGTCATTAAACCTTTCCAAAACTACAACACAGTCTGGATCAGTGACTTGTAGATTCTCAGCAAGCTCAGAAGCTTCATCTTCCATTCCAGTGAACTTTGGTTCATCAAATACAACATGTATTGTTTCTTCATGTTTCAGTGTCCTTTTATTCAGTACCCTGAATGCCTTGCTGACTGAAGAATATCCCAAGAAAATTCCTTCATCTGATTTTGGTTGGAATGTCTTCAATTGCTCCTTATGATTCAAGATAAAACATTTGCTTCCAAATGGATGGAAATAGGATATATTAGGTTTCCTTCCATTCCAAATCTCATAAGGTGTCTTCAGTAGCTTCTTGTTCACTGAGGTTCTATTTTGTGTATAGCATGCTGTATTAACTGCTTCAGCCCAATATCTTTCAGGCAACAATGCTTCATAAATCATAGTTCTTCCTACTTCTTTTAGAATTCTATTCCTTCTCTTAGCAACCCCATTTAGCTGAGGTGTACCAGCAGCTGCAAGTTGATGTAGTACAACATTCTGTTCACAGTATTCTCTTATAACTTTATTGAGAAATTAAGTACCCTTATCTGATATGATTTTCACTACTGTCACACTTTTCTCATTTTGCAGTCTCTTCAAAAGTTCAGGCATCTTTTGAAGTGTTTCACTTTTCTTGTTCATGAAAATACCCAAGTGTATCTTGAATAATCATCCACAACTACCAAAGTGTACTTCTTTCCTGTTACACTTGTTGGTGTTACTGGTCCAAACAGATCCATATGCATCAGCTCCAAAACTTTTTTAGTTGATTGCTTAGTTTTTGACTTGAAGCTTGATTTTGTTTGTTTACCTTGCTGACAAGCATCACATATTGCATCCTTTTTGAATGTGATCTCAGGTAAACCAATTACCAGTTTCTTTTTCACCAACTGATTGATATCATCAAAATTTAGATTATTCAACTTCTTAGGCCATAACCAATTAAGTTTTGACTTGGTATGCACAATCAGACGTGTTTCTGGAACAGTAGTAGACCAATCCACAACATACATGTTTTGTTGTCTTCTTCCAGCCAACACAACTTGATCACATCTTTCACTAATGACAATACATGTGTTTTTGTCAAAAGTGACCTTGTATCCCATGTCACAAAAGCGTCCAAAGGCTCGTAGGTTGTAGTCCAGTCCTTCCACATATGCAACATTCCTGATTGTTAATCCATTTCTCACAAGTGTGCCATATCCTCTTGTGTATCCTGGTGTATTCTTGTTGCCAAAATTCACTCTTGGACCATCCTTTGCCACATAGCTTGATAGACAGTACTTATTCTTTATCATATGTCTGGAACATCCACTGTCAAAGTACCAGACACCCAACAAAACAAAGTTAATGCATTTTAGGTACCCAAATGGGTCCATAGTGGTCAGTGGCAAGCATGACCCGTGGCAAATTTCCATAAGGTCTTCTTTGAAAGGTATCATACTTTGGTTCATACATGTATTCTACACATCCATAAGGTCTAACAGTTGGTTGTGTAGGATTCACATATGCTTTCTGGCCTTTAGGAATATAATGTTGTTTAAAGTGATTTCTATTGTTGAAAGCACTAGGATAACTATAGGTTTGCTGTCTGTTAGAAACAGCTACGTAATATGGAGTCTGCTGAGGTCCCTGCTGAGGTCTTGTATAAGTCCTCTGCTGAGTCCTCTGCTGATTCCATTGCTTAGGTTTTACCCTAGCAGTATGGTTATATCTGTTGTTTCTTGCAGTAGGTGCAGGAATATTCCAATCCTTATCAGTAGGAAACAATCTACCTTTCCCCCTGAGATAAGTATCCCTTGAATGATTAACATTTTTGGGTTTAGGATTCTTATCCTTGGAATATTTCTGACTTTTACCTTTTTGTGGTCCAGCCGGTCTGCTATCAGCAGGTCTAGAAGGTACATCAGTCCTATTTTTGGATTTATTCCTTTTGTTAGGTGCTGTTGACCTTTTTGACTTCTGATTTTTCTTTCTTGAAGCTTTCTCAGTAGGTTTCACTGACTCAGCAACCTTTTTTGGAGTTGGATCTTATGCAGGCACAAACTTAGGACCAATTCTGGCACTAAGTTCAGTAACCTTACTGGATCCACTCTTATTAGATTGTTGAGTACCAAATCCAAGCACTGTTCTATCACCATAAGGCTTTCCAGATTTGAATGCAGTGGATGAACAAGATTGTTCAGCAGATTCAGCAGCTACTGAATGTACAGTAGGCTTATGCTGATTCTGTCCAACCTATTTTTCCTTTCCTTTGAGAACTCTTAATTCAGCATTTAATCTTTCAACTTCTGATTGAAGAGCTTCTTTTTCAGGCTTCACAATCTCATAACCAGATTGTATTATCCTCAGTTGATTAAGGATGCCATCCAAAGTTTCTTCATTGTCAGAATTTTTAGGATTTGAACCACAAGTTGAATCACAATCACTTCCAGCAGGAGTGTTTATAGATACAGAATTGTATACCTCATTTGTTTCATCTATATTAGCCATTAAAGCATAATCTTCCATCTCAGCAACAAGTGCAGTATCATCAGATTCATTTCCCTTTTCTGATTCTACTTCATATCCTGATTCATCTTCCGCAACCATAGCTTTCTTGCTAGATCTTCTTTGTTGGCTCTTCCTCTTCAGTAGGTCTGGAAAATCAGGTCTAAAATGTCCAGGCTTCTTGCAATTAAAGCAAAGATAATCAGGTTCCTTTTTTTGTTTTAATTCAGGACAGTTAGGTTTGAAGTGTCCTGGTTTCTTGCAATGATAGCACAAGTAATCATTATCTTCTTTTTTTCACTGAATTTCTTTGTGAAATTCCTTGGAGAACCCTTTCCTGTTTTCTTCATTCTGATTTTCTTGCTCAGTAGGGCAATCTGCTCTTGCATCTCATCCAGAAGATCATCTTGGGCTCTTGATGTCTCTACTTGATGTGAAGCAGCCAATGCAGTGGTCTTTGGCTCTTCTTTTTCAGTCTCAGGCACAAGCTTTTTGCTAAATTCATAGGCCTTAAGATCTGAAAACAGTTTGAAGGTGTCTTCTTCATGCAAACTCCTCATTTCTTCTATAGCAGTCACCTTCATCTCCCAAACTTCTTTTGCAGGTAATGCTTCCAAAATTTTTGAGTTCATTTCTTCTTGTGAGTACTTCACACTCAGTAGGGTGAGTTCATCCATGGTTGCATTGAATATTGATTCCATTTGTTCAATGGTTTCATTTGGTTTCATTTTGAACTCCTGGAACTTCTTCTTTGCCACACAAATCTTGTTCTTTTTGATTGCATCGGTGCCTTCACAGATTAATTGCAACTTATCCCAAAGTTCCTTTGTAGTCTTGCAATCTTTCACCTTCATATACATATTGCTATCCAAAGTTCTGTATATGATATCAATAGCAATATTATTGAGATTTGCTCTTTTTCTATCTTCAGCAGTCCATTCCCTTTTTGGTTATGGAATGTACCGTGTCTCGTCTCCCACTGTTACTGACTTGGTAATCTCCAGTGGTCCATCTATCAGCACATCCATCATTTCATCATGTGTTGCAGCTAGATAAGCCTGCATACGACGTTTATACTCATCAAAATGATCTAAAGAACACATCAACATTGTTCTAGCATACTGATTGTTATCCCGATGCAAAACTTTGAAAATCAGAAACTTGAAAAAGTTTTCAAAGTATTTTCACAAGCACAACATGTAGGATTACTTAAGAACAGAAGCACTGCTCTGATAGCAATTGTTGGTCCCTTGAAAAGGCTTTGGTTAAGTTTAGAGGGGGGTGAATAAACTTTACACTTAAAACTTTTGGAGTTAACAAACTCAGCAACTTCAAAGCAGCCTGCTGAATGGTCAGTAGTCTACTGATACTCAGTAGTCTGCTGACTGTTGAGTTTACTGAATTTGTGCAGCTGAAATATATCAAAAATTAAGCCTTATTACTTGTTGTTAAATATGATACCAAGTATTAGATACTCAGTAGTGTATGTGTGTGATTCAGTTGCTAGATTCAGTAGGTTGATGTGCTAGATAAACTAAATGTAGAATATAAATGCAGAAAGTAAGTAGGTAGATTTTATAGTGGTTCCAGGTGGTGTAATCCTGTTAGTCCACTCTTCTCTTGTGATGTTGGAGGTAATTTACTAGAGATTCTTGAGGTAGCTGTTACAAAAATCCCTAAGATGCTTGTCCTTCACCAATAACTATGGCTTCACAAACTGAACCCTTGTAATAGGTAGGATTGCTGCTCCAAAGTCTTCCACTGATCCTTGAAGGGTAGGATTGCCTCTTCACCAGCTCCACCACAAACAACAGTCCTTGACACCCAAAAGATGCTTCACTGTCTTCAGTAGATTCCTTGTAAAAGAAATTTTGAATCAAGTAAGTGATTCGCTTTCAGTAGCTTGATCAGGATGATATGATCAGCAGCTTGATGTCTTCAAGGTGTAAACTTGATGTAGCTTGAATGTAGATTACACTTGAAGAGTTGTACTGGATCAGTAGCTTTATGCTCAGTAGGGTCAGCAGGGTGTTTGATCGATTTATTTCTGATAGCTCAAGATAGATCCTTAATTTTCATCAACAATCATCACTTGTATATGAATTAGGAGTCCTCTATTTATAGGTAGGAATCCTTGTGACTTATGTTTGAAATTCAAACATAGCCATTTCAGATTTGTCCCATTTGAATTGCTTTCTGTCACTGTTCATAGTACTGACATTGTCAGATTCCTTTTTGACAGTATACAGTCTGTCCACCCTTTGACTTGTATCCATTGGATAAAGGTCTGAATCATCCCAACGTCCCTTTAATCTTAACCATTGATTTGTTTGATAAAATCAGAGGTTGTTAGCTGTCCCTTTCTTTTTAATCTCCCAATGTAACCTTGAATAATTCGAAATGTATGTATCAGCAGGTTCCTGTGGTCATGAGTCTGCTGAAATACATATCAGTCAGCTGATCCATGTTTTGTTGTGTCTATAAGACAATGCAACTGACTTCTTTTATCTAACTTTTATTTGTGAAGTTAGATTACACCATTTAATCATAACCAAGTTCCAATCACCATTTACCTTGTGGAACTTAGACCTTGTACACAAGGTATATGTAATCAGTTTAGGTCATCACAGACTTCCCTAAATTCTGATTCCATATCCTTGACTTTAAATACTAAGTTTGATCCCTTAGCCTTCAATAACTGAGTTTGAGCCCTCAGCATTCAGTCTTCAGCAGGTTCCTGACTAGTCTACTGACCTAGGTACCCTACTGATATAGACAAGTCTGCTGATGTAAGTCAGCTGACCTTTTACAGTGCTTGCTTGATCAAACCTATACAAGATCAAACTCTAATAAACCTATGAATTTGATCTAGACATCTTTTTGCCTTTGCTCTATAACTGCTAGTCTGGCACTCATCACTAAAACTCAAAAATAAGTCCAACAAAAGTGATTCGGGGCGCGCCTTATAGCGACCCTTAACGAACACATCAAACCCTATCTTGAAACAAGCAGGTGTCTGCAATCACTTCAGGATTAAGGTTAATCCATATATGTTCATCTTGTGATTCAATAAGATTTCTCAATCATAGAATTATATGAGAAATGCAGATTAAATCGGTCCAGTCCTATATGTGTACATCATATATAAATACCCCACTTAGATAACCAATATCGACGGTCCGGATAAGACGGTCACACCTTAAAGTGTTCTGGGCGCATTAATGGTGGTTTAATCAATAGACCTCATAGTTTGATTAAGTTCACCATGGAATAATATTTTGAGCGTATCACCATAAACTTAATCCTCAGGCATGACACACACAAAGTTATGTCGCTATATGTTATACGACTTGGTGTTTTCAGTAGTGTATTGCTTATGAGCACGAAGCACGTAATAAGATAGGAATAAATCTGTCATTTATTAATTATAAAAACAATAACAAAAATTGTCTTTTGGGCACTACTTCCAACAATCTCCCACTTTCCCGTATAGACAAGCAAGAATTGTCTTTAGGGCACTACATCCAACAATCTCCCACTTGCCCGTAAAGACAAGTAGCAATTGTTTTTTAGAGCAACACACCCTTATTCTTTCTATCCACAACATTCTCCCACTTGCTCTAAAGCATATGAGACATATCTCCTATTTTCATACCCGTCAAGCGCTTATCAGTGACATTAAATGCCATGCGTCTTGGTAAATAGATCAGCTAGGTTGTCGGCTCAAGGTGATCTTTTAGGACAGAAACGTCGCCTCTATGCACGGTCTGTCTGATCAGGTGGTACTCTCTCTCAATATGATTCTGACCTCTTGTGACTGTGAAGATCTTCTCAATATGATTCTGAGCTATTGTGACTGTGAAGATTTTCTCAATATGCTTCTGACCTCTTGTGACTATGAAGATCATTTGCATGAGCTACCTCTTAACTGTTTTTCACAGTAAAATGTTATCGGCTCATCGAGACCTAGAATCACTCCCGATCCAACAAAGAACTTCTTAAGCCACACTGCCTCTTTAGCTACTCCGAAAGCTGCTATGTACTCGACTAACAGAGTCAAATATGCAGTGCTGGATTGCTCTAGACTATAGCTCCATCATTATGAGAAACAATGAGCCCGAGATCAATTAATGATCAACCTTAATATGACTGTAATTCAGAATCAGTGTAGTCAACAATACTCAGGTATGCACCTGAATATAGACGCATATTACACCTCGTTCTCCGAATATACTTGAGGATGCACTATACTGCTATCCATTGCTCGAATCCAAGATTCGACTCTAATTGACTGTTAATAATCTGACATTCTATATCCACCAGAGAATTTATCCCATTTTCACTTTATCCAAAGACTAAGAGAATTATTCCGTGAGGGGTTGGGTAGGAAACCTCTCGTTGAATGTTGCATACGAAAATGCATTATATCATCTTAACCAACAAGATGCATGGGACTTTGCCAACAACTTGTTCTCATTAATTCAACCCAATCAAATTCTAAGAATATAGTCCACTTCTCTAATTTAGAGAAGCTTTGGCTGGTCAGTTCCTGACTTCAGATAACACACCCATGTTGTTCACAATTCTTGCAGTGTTACCATGACTTAACACTAACGTCTACTCTTTACCAATATTGATTCTTTGGTCTACAAAAGACTCATCAATATTCTGGTCAAGCCCACATATTTCAAAACATGTGACTTTTAATGACCTAGAGGTTTGATTTAATCAACCAATGGATATAAGCATAGGCAATCAATCTGCCATCGGCTTTAAGCAAAAAATCCTTCGGTTCTGAATGAATTCAAGCTCCGTTGTATGGCAAGAAAGTTTCAGGGCATCACCCCTATTAATCTTTCTTCTTTCCACTGAGTCAAGCAAGGCTGAATGGTGAGAAAGTTTCAGGGCATCACCCCTATTAAACCATCTACTTCTCAGGGAATTACCCCTTGACCACTTGGCTTTGCTTAGAAAGATAAACTTTCTCATTCTTTCGACTCTTTTTCATGTAGATCCAATTACCCCTATTGGGCCTGAGACACTCAAGTGCTTCTACTTGAGTATGAACAGAACTGGAGTACAAAAACTTCATTTGCATGTTTGTGGCTTTAAACCAAACTCCATTTATCAGAATCCTATAGGTTATCAATCACCCCCGGCAGACTGTAAAGTCTGCATAATCACAGTGAGTCAATGGATAAACCATACTCTCACTGCATTTGGGTGGATTGACATTCTGATCTGGTTCAGTAGTATTCATCAGCGTTATCCCCAACAACCAATGTTGGATGTGGTCTGATTTAATCGGATAGTAACTCCTTGAGTAATTGTACTTCAAGGTCTAAGGTTGTTATTTAAACATTCTTTTAGAAAGGATGTAACAGTGTAATCGTCACCATCCGATCTTAAGAATCTTATAAACAATGTATACCGTTATTTTTCCGTCAATATCTTAATTGAGTTAAGAAGTGTAATGTAGCATATCAATAACTATACAATACAATACATGGTTTATCTTTTCAGTGAAATCGTTCACTCGGAGGTAGGCCGGGCATCAGTTCCAAATACTATTGTATACCGTATATATGGGCATGGATACTCGTTTCTCTGGTAATATCAGAGATTCCACCAAATATTTAGATAAACTAATCGGCGTTTCGAGTAGTCATTAGACAAAATGTCTATTAGACAAAAGCTCCTACTAGCTCGTATCTTCATAAGACCCCAAAGGTCAATAGGAACAAGCAATGATACTTCTATAGCTCTATTACCCTTTCCTGATTGAAAGGTTACTTAGTCATTTTTCCTTTGAGATAGTGTTCTTAGACTGGGTGCTATGAATCACCCTTAGCCAGTCTTCAGATCTTATCTTTAGGATATATGCACTAATGAATAGATGTTGAAGAATCGTTTATCTAAATACAGAAACAATATGTCTTAATAGTGTATGATGTGTTACGTATACCTTTTCAGCATTACTTAGTGGTTCTAACTTTATCAGAGAAAAGTCCGAGTCCCATATTCGTGCTACAAATGCCATATTCACTTTCTTTAAATCAACTATATTATCGATTTGAATGTGAATCCATTTGTTCCAATGAATCTGAAAACAAAAATTGAATTTCTACGATATTCAAGGATTAAAATCCGAAATTTCGTTCCTTATATCACTCCCACTATCTCAGCTGAAATAACTGCCCATTGTTTACTCTTTAATCATTAATGCCTAGCTACGTGGTTCTCACAAAAGAACTTCACTTTCCGGGTCATAATCCTGGTTAAGAAAGTATTTAAGGATTCATAGGTTAGTGATCCGAAATCACTTTCCTTATCGTTTGTTTTCTTTTATTAATATTTCGGTTTAGCCTTTAACTTATTTAGTTTAGATGACTTACACTTGTAGACATTTACCTTCCCATTCATGGCTTTATTTAAAAGGAAATGGCCGTGAACTAGCAATTCATTTGAGTAGGCACTACTCGTGAACTATGGGATGTCTAGTTAGATTGATGCCAAATCATTCCCGTCATCTTTTGAACTAATTTGAATTTGTCTCTCATTCGACACGAGTGACAGTAGTGACATACTTATCAATGTCACTTAAGTTTGAAGGCTTAAGAGGGAAATCCTCCACCAAAAAATTAATTGCATTTTTGATTCATGAGTTCAACGTTCTTGTTACTTTATCCACTTTTACGAAGTCGTTACTAGTGAATTTATCGTATTAGCAGTTTAGATACCTTGAGATGATATGTAGTTGCAAAAATAAATTGTGACAGAAATATAAATCAAATCATACACCACAGCAAATAAGTATTTAAGAATTATAAACGTGGTGTCATGCATGCAGTTTATCCTACCATTCCAAGGATTTAACCTCACATCATACTGCCGCCGCAGGGTGGGTATCAGCACAATGACGATTAATTTGAGACAATCTCTCTCAACAATTAAAAAATTAAGAATCAGAAATCTCTATTTAATTGTTGATTACCTTCTTTTTTCAGCCAAGATATTTCCAAAAATATCCTTGTGAGTGTGACCTACTATTTGAGATCTCAAAGTACGCCCCGAGTGCCGCCGCAGGGTCGGTCAGTGACTCAACGAGTACCCAAAATCCTATCCTTTCAGAGACCAAGCCTTGAATTTTCATAGGGGTGAAGGCCATCCGCAGGGGGTCGTAATCAAATCGGCTTGAGGCGTCACCCTTCTCTCATGTGCTTGTGTCAACATTAGAAGCCGTGGGGTCGGTTGTCACCTTCCCCGGTCCCACTCGTTATTTTGAAAATTAGGCTGTCACATTAGGATTTTAGAATTTTCTAATAATCCAAAAAAATAGATCATGAATATTGCAAATTAATCCTCCCACTAGTTCATCGGTTCCAAATACCGTCTAACTAATGTCACTATATTCACGATTTTACAATTTTATGGATTTATTAAAATTCCTTGGGTAGACACTACAAAATTAAAATTCACAAGAACTTTATAATCCTAATACATTAGGACTTTATGAATTTTCAAATAATTTGAAAAACAATAAATCACAAAATTTAATGCTCCCACTAGTTTATCGGTTCTAAATACCGTCTAACTAGTGACACTATATTCATGATTTTCCAATTGATCAATTATTTAGAAATATTTCGTGTAGACAATACACAATTAAAATCCCATAGAATTTTATAGTCCTAATTTTTTCATGATTAAAATTTAGGATCTCGGAATTTTTTCCATAATCGAAAACAATAAATCATGAAAAGCATTCACCAACTTATCGGTTCCAAATATCGTCTAGTTGGTGTCCAATTTTTCCTGATTTTCCAATTTTTGATTATCAAAATTCTAATTTAAGTAGACACTACATAACCCAAACCCCGAAGGATTCATAATCCCAAATTAAGTTTATCATGTGAATTTTATATCCCGATAAAATTCCGTTTCCCTTAATTAATATAAATAATTATTAGTCTAAATTAATTATCGTGTTCATACATATCTAATAAATGCTAATATTAATTTTCTACATGTATGCATATGCTAGGAGTGGTATTTATGAATATGATGCATGGAATGGTTATATCACATAAATAACCACAAGAGAATCTCTAATTAGATCTGAAAATTTGAAAATGAGTACCCATGTATCCGTTGGTACCCATGTATCTAATTTGAAAATTTAACATTAAATAATTAAAAAAACCCTATGTTTAGAGGATTTACTAATCTCTAATTAGATCTGCTGTAACGCCCCCAGACCCCGGGCCTGGTAGTGCTAAATGAGTCATAAATGTCCGGTCAACTGCTTAGACCGCCGTCCTCGCTTGGTCTAAAAGGGCTAACCCGAGTTGACAAGACCTTTATGTCTCACACTTATATGGGGGTGAACATTCTACTACTTTTCCAATGTGGGACATTACATTCTCCCCCCTTATAAGGGACTGGCGTCCTCACCAGGACGGCCAAGACTGTCCCCGGATCATCCCTACCAGAGGTAACTAGAGGCCATCCTTACACCATCTTCTTATACGGTGCAGCGCATAGTTCTGTCTGATAGTCGGCTCTGAATACCATTCTGTAACGCCCCCAGACCCCGGGCCTGGTAGCGCTAAATGAGTCATAAATGTCCGGTCAACTGCTTAGACCGCCGTCCTCGCTTGGTCTAAAAGGGCTAACCTGAGTTGACAAGACCTTTATGTCCCACACTTATATGGGGGTGAGCATTCTACTACTTTTCCAATGTGGGACATTACAAAAAGGACATTGAAATATCTGAAAGACACATATGGAGTTGGAATATGGTACTCAAAAGAAGGAGAATTCAAGTTAATATCTTATTCAGACTCAGATTATGCAGGATGCAAAGTGGACAGAAAAAGCACATCAGGCACATGTCAGTTACTAGGAAATAGACTTGTGTCATGGTTCAGTAAAAAGCAAAACTCAATCTCAACTTCTACAGCTGAAGCTGAATATATAGCAGCTGGGAGTTGTTGTGCTCAAGTTTTATGGATTAGACAACAATTGAGAGATTATGGGATAGAAGAAGGGATGATACCCATAATGTGTGACAACACAAGTGCAATTGCAATCACTGATAATCCAGTTTTACATTCAAGGACAAAGCACATTGATGTGCGTCACCACTTCATCAGAGATCATGCAGAGAAAAAGGACATTACAGTTCTATATGTACTACTGAAGATCAGTTGGCAGATATCTTTACAAAACCATTGGACAAAGACAGATTTGCCAAGGCGAGAACCGAATTGGGGATAATCAAAGTCGGTTGAAATCGGTTAAGCCAGAAATTCGTCAAAGGGATTAATCTTTGTTATGCTGGGTGCGCTCACTTAACAGATTAGTCATTGACATCAACAATTTCAAAACCGATCAACTAAAACTGACAAACTCTACTGAAACTGAATACTTTGATGAAACTGACCTCAGTCTCAGTTTATATTCCAATCAACTCAAGTCAAAGGATTGACAAGATAAAAGCGACAGCGGTTATATCGCATTTAATGGCGGCAATTTACTTTTGTCAGAATATGATGCGTGTACACCCCATTACTGTCAAAATAGTACCTCGGTTACCCAAACCATCATGGAATTTGAAAAGTTGTACTCACCAACCGTCAGTACGCTACCCCTATATATTCATTCCCCATTCAAACTTCATAAAAATTCACAAATCAGATTCAGATTTTTTTCAAAACAAAATTTACCTCAAATTTTCCTCTCTGTGTTCACACTCAAAAATGACCACTTCCACAAAAACACAAAATGAAAGACTCATAACAGAGCTAGATGAGTTTACATTCGATATGTATGAAACCTTGTGTCAAAACACTCTGTTAGCAAGTCACATCTGTACAAAGATTGAAAAACAACCCGGATTAAGAAATGTTCTGGAGGTTACATTCAGAGAAAAACGCGACGTGGAGGGAATTTTGCAGTTTTGGCAAAATATGCGGTTGGTAAGAGATTCTCTAATAACAACAGTTCGTGGAGACCGCATTGCTATCAATGAAAGAGTTATGAGGTCACTTTTTGGTTTTGCAAATTCATCAGTAACATCAACAGATTTGTCAACACTACCACTAGACAGGACTACATTCCTAAAGAAGCTAACTTTCTCTACGGTACCAATCGAAGTTGGCATTAATGTTGATCAAATCAAGCCTGAATTTGGACATCTCAGCAGATGGCTAAGTAAGCATGTCATCGGAAAATCCAGAGGAATCAGCATACTATCTGAAGAAAATATTTATCTGATGAACATTATCTGGGATGAAATTGAATTTAACTGGGCATGCTATATAGTCAATCAAATAAAGAAGCATCACTTAGCCGAGTTAGAAAGTGCACAAAGGGCGCAAGCTGAAAGTCAGCCAACTATTGGAAGTTTCCGACTGAAGAAAACACTCAGTGGAATCATTTAGTTTTATCTGGAAAGACTCAAGGAAGGGAAGCAAGCACGACAAGATGTAGCTAACAAAGAAATAGAAGCAAAGACAGGAACAACTTCCCAACCTGATGCAGGTCAGAAAACTGTGTCTCAGCAGGAAGCTGAACACAGAGGAATTAAACGGAAAGCAGACTCAGCACAAGATAGATCAGTTGCAAGATGTTTGTATCCAGAAACCTCAAGCCAGACAGCACCAACTGAGGGGGAACAACAACAACAACTGACAACCGAAACTACAAGGAAAAACATTGTTGCTGATAACACTTCTTAGTTACAGCAGCAATCAGCTCAGCAATCAGTTCAGCAATCAGCACCAATTTTCGAAGCTGATAAGATTGTCAGGCTTATGAAAATGAAGCTTAAGCCAGAAGATTCTCGATATGCTAGTCTACAGACTGAAGAGAAATTACTCTTGGAGAAATTGGAAGTCGGAGATCTATATGCTCTGTTTCCTATATCAGCGTTTCTTGAGAATTGCTTTACAAGATTTACTGAACTAGCTCAAAGGAGAAAATCAGCCCCATCACCTGTACCCAAAGACAGTTCAAAGAAAAAGGATGATGATGGTGATGATCATACAAGAAAAGAAGCTGACAAGACTACAGTTTCACAATCTGAGATTCAACCTCAACCTCTAGCTATACAAACTGCGAGTCAGGAAAAAGAGATGCCAGTTGGAAAACAGACAACTGACATTCAGCAAGCAGCTGATGCAACTGATAATTGACAACTGATGATTATTGAAGATATCACTCAGTCCAAGGATCAACCTGAAACCACTTATGATCCTTCTAACAAGGATGCACAAAATGGCCTTCTATCAAGTATTTCTGGATATCTCGATTATAGAACCAGAACTAATGTCTCAGTTCATGCAAGACTAGAGATGATCCATAAATCCAGTTCAAGTTCTGCTTCAGAAATTCTATTACTCAAACAGAAACTAGAAGACTCAACCGCAGTAGATCGGGAAACTCATGCTCAAGCTTATTGGCACATGAATCAGCATATGTACGGGTTAGAAACTTAGCTTAAGGAATTTATTGCTTCGCAGCAACGCATATCAGCCGACCAGCAGGCAACCCATACCTTGGTAGATCAGCTTTATGATGCCAAAAAGGGGGAAGCTGAAGAAGAAAAGATGAAGTTAACTAAAGAGATAAAGCGACTTGAAGAAGAATTACAAAGATACAAATCAGATCCTAAGTTCTTAAGAAAAGAACTAACAGATGAGCAGCTCATTGAGAAATACAGTCAACCAGGAGAACGAAGAGCTACTTTTACAGAAGATCTGTGGATGTAGTTTGTCAAAGATCACAATCCGATCAAAGCCAAGTACAAGGACAGAACATTTGAAGAATCCTTAAACTACTTTCTGTCTGATATATTCTCAAAGCAGAAAATGGCACAATACAAGAAGAATCAGAGGATTGATGAAAAACTGAAGATTAAAGACAAGACTGAACAAATGAAGGTTGATGTAGTAGAATTTGAAAAATACTACTTGAAAAAATCAGGCCTACCGATGTTATTCCTATGGAGAAGATGGAAAGAAGGAAGTCAAGTTGACTACAACAAGACATTCTCAAAGGAAGACTCCAAGCTAGAAGAAGACTATCGTTTGTATGACAAGAAAATGAAGTATATTTCAGTTAAGAAAAAGCTTAGTCTTTAAATCTCAGTTATTTGAACAAACTGTAATTATTCCAGTTTTTGCTCATTCTAATGAAATCCAGTTTCCAGTTTTACATTGTTTTGATCTTTAAGCTTTTCTTTTAGGGAGAGTTTTGGCATCATCAAAAAGGGGGAAATTGTTGGAAATAAAATTTATGTTTTGATGATAATTCATCACACTTATTCTAAGTATTATTTTAACCCCATTGATGAAGTGCTGAAGCCAGCTGTTATAGTGAAAAGCTAAAAGATTTCTAGAACTGAATGTTTAGGTTTACTAGAGCCTGATATTTGTATAAGTTAAATCAGAGAAGCACTGTAATAGTTAATGTGTCGTAAAACTGAAAACTGGAAATCATTTAGAAAACTGGAAATCATCAAGATAAACAAACTGACTCGAATACACATCGACCGAAACCGAAGAAGGTAAGTTCACCGAGGGACACCAGACTCAGTTGGCTTATCTAGAACTGAGGGTTCAAACTCGGTAGATGAAGAACTGAGGGACACAGACTCAGTTATTGAAAATCGAAAAACTGAGGGTTCAAACTCAGTTATGAAGATTATACGTCGAGACTGTAAAGTTAGACTTCAGGCAAGATTGTGGTGACCTGAACTGACTTTATGGATCTTGTATGAAGACCTAAGACTCATAAGGACAATGAATTCTTAGATGACAATGAAGTCATGGTGTACTCTGATTAAGTCAATTATAATCAGATGATGAACTGGAGTACTGATATTTGAAGAAGGGTAAAATCTCAGTTAATGCTCCTAGTTAGTCAAGAAACTGACAAATGATAAACTCAGCATGAAACTGATAAGGATACTCAGTTTCATACGTCAGTCATCCAACAAACTGATAGTACAGTCGAACGTTATAAAGGAAGTGATTCTATTGGATGAAACACTGACAGAACAGAACGGTCAGAAATTATATCCGTTACAATGACATGGTGATACAATTCGAATTCAAAGACACTATAAATAGAGGAATTTGCACCAAGAAGAAAACAATGAACACCCGAATTAAGAATTAATTAGCAAGTGCATTAGTCATTCGAATTGCTATCATCTCTGTGCTCTAAACAAGATCTTATCTAGTATTTCTTCAAGTGTTCAAGCTACAAAGAATTCATCAAGAATCAGACACTTTGAAGAACCACAAACAAGAATCAATTCATTGATTCTCAACCCAACTTTGATTCTACATCAAAGGTCTAGACTGTGAAGCAAACCAGGAAGGTTTCGCCAAGGACAGTTGTTGCAAGCAGTCGGGTAGACCGTGTTTGTGGTGGTAGCTGGTGATGAGGCAATTCTACCCTCTAAGGACCAGTGGTTCAAGCAATTGAAGAGCAGCAATTCTACCTGTTATGTATTTGTTTAGATAGTGACGCTAGGGATTAGCCAAGGACTATTGTTTAGGACTTTTTGTAACAGCTTACCTCAATAAGTTCTAGTGGAATTTTCCTCCGCACCACAGGGGAAGAGAGGAGTGATAGGATTACACCACCTGGAACCTCTATAATTCTTGCTTATTTACTTTACGCATTTATTTATTTATACAACATTTACTTTCAGTATTTTGATAAGTGATTGTTATACATCTCACAGTTCACAAACTGATATTCATCAGAATTTAGTTTATCACACTTAGCTTTCATAAAAGAATAACAAGATCAAGAAAAAGGCTAGAACTATATCCGTTGCCGGTTGACTCAGTTCTTGCTTAAGTCAGTTTGACTTAATCTCAGCTCTGTCAGCTTAACTCCACACAAGTTTTAACTGAACCTTAATCTGTTTAGAAAAGTTTTAGGTGACAAGTTTATTCACCCCCCCTCTAAACTTGTGTTAGCCTTTCCAAGGGACCAACAAAAATACTTATACAAAAAACTTATGTGATAAAATTCTTATAAAAGAATTAACACAAGGAATGTTCCTTTTGAAAATTAATCAACCCATGTCTCGGATTTTATCTAAGCAAAATAACAAGTAATAAATTATAAATCCGGTATACCCCAAGTGCAGGGATCGTAGTATAGAGGTTAATGCCGGAGTCGAATCACAGGGAATCGAGGTTGTTTATCTAGTTTATTAATCTTTCTAAAGGTTGTCACGAAAAACACAAAACAAAACGAAAACGAAGAAACAATAAACTGGACAGAGGGTTGTCAATCCAAAGCCAGGAAATATGATTACGAACCTAAAATAACTAATTCTATTCTATAAACTAAAACGAAAATAAAATTCTAAGCTAGCAACGAAGAACAAGGCACAATGATTCTTTCAATTAAGTTAACGAGGAACAAGCAATGATCCACCTATCTCGCAACTCTCAATTTCTACCCTAGATCGTTTAGTGAAGATTTAATAAAGATGTGGTTCACCTATCAGAGGTATGAATTCCTACTCTCGTAGGTAACTCGCCTATTAATCTTTCATCTCTCGATCTTAAAGATTAACGCTTCCATAACAAGGTGTAAGATTTCTCAATCTAGCAACCTAGAAATTTAACCTAGCAACTCTCGTTATTTTTAGGTTAAAAATCTAATCTTTACTACGGTGATCTAGGTCTAACAACGATTCTCATCAAACGTTAAACAACAATAAGCAACAATCCATCGATATAATTGCATAAAAACAAACTAAACATAATAAATATGCAACTTTAATAAAACTCACAAAACAATCCAAAAGAGTAGAAAACAAGTTGTTGCAACGATCGGTTTCACAGAACTCGTTCAAATCGGCCTCAGCCTCTGACCATCCTCATACCGAAAAAAATAAAAAAAATATAATATGGCTCGGTCGACCGAGCAGGGGCACTCGGTCGACCGAGTGAACCTCTCTTTTTTTTTTTGATTTTTTATGTCGTCTCTGTTCCCAGATGATTTCTCGTGTCTTGCTTCCAATGACTGCCCCCCTTTTTATGCTTGTTCTGCCGACCTAGGATAATTATTAACCTTTTTTTCTTTCCTTTTAAAAATAAAACCCTAAACCCTAATAAAAAATATAATCCCTATTTCGCCCTTCTGTTTAATCTCCAAATAAATGTTGCTTCTTTTAATTCCTTCAGCTCTTTGACTCATTCCACGACATGCGTTCGTTGTACCTACAATAATAAAAACGTGCCAAGTGTAACATCACATATATAAATAGATAATTGCTAATAAAATCACGTAAATAACCCGACTTTGCACTTTAATAATTTCCACATTCATTTGCTTAATAATTCTATTAAACACTTAATTCTCTATAAAAATTAATAAAATACAGAGGAATTCGTTACGAAATAATGTAATATAAATCATAAAAATCAAATATAAGGGAAATTATCATAAAATATATCAATATAAATCGTATAAATTCACCCTTAACAACCCATAACTTAGATCCATAAAATACTCAACATCTGACTATGCTAGATGTAAGATAGATAGAAAAAACACCTCTGGAACATGTCAAATGCTAGGCAGCAGACTAGTATCATGGTTTAGTAAGAAGTAAAAGTCCATATCTACATCAACAGTTGAAGCATAATATATAGCAGTAGGTAGTTGCTGTGCACAAGTACTTTGGATCAGACAACAACTAAGGGATTATGGAGTGGAGGAGAAGACAATTCCAATTATGTGTGACAACACAAGTGCAATCTCTATTAGAGAAAATCCAGTGTTGCATTCAAGAACAAAACATATTGTTGTGAGACATCACTTTATCAGAGATTATGTTGAAAAATGAGATGTTATTCTAAGATACATACCCACTGAAGATCAATTGGCTGACATCTTCACAAAACCACTCAGTCATGAAAGATTCAGCATGTTGAGAACTGAGTTGGGAATGATAGAAATTGACTAAGTACAAAAGAGCAGCTAACTGGAATAATCAGCTAAGTAACTTCACCAGCTCACTGAACCTTTGCCGTTATGAGTAGCTCATTTGGCTGGTAAGGCACTGGTACTCAGCGAAGTCAACTTCACTGATTGTTAGGAACATTTATATACAGCAGCTCAGTGAAGCCGTCACTACACCGGTTTAGTGACCAGCCAAGTCACTCCACCAAAAATATAAATTGGAGTAAACATCAAACCAAAGTGTGAACTAAATCAGTTTCATACACATGGAAGTTTTGAAAGATTATACCGTGGAAGATTACACACGTGGAGATCATTTTTCAATCGAGGAGGTAACTATATTATTTTTTGAAAATAACGCCTTGATACCCGGGATCTATCATTACTTACCTCAATCCACTCCCCCACTATACTCAAATATCACGATTTATATATATAACATCATGCCATTACGTCACAAAATCCTTCCATATTCAACCACGTTCACACTACTCAAATCATCCTATATAAACCACACTTGGAGACTTTTCAGAATTCTTTACGATCTTCTGTAAATCATAAACCCTATTTTCAAAGCTCTTCTAAATATCAGTCACATCCAACATTGGCTTCATCCTCCTTAATATCTCCTACAGAACTATATTTTGAAAAATCAATCATCACTGGATCGTTTTTCCGGCCTGAACATTATCTCTCTTTCTGTGATAATGATGTACAAGGCCAATGATTGGTTGATGACTGTATGAATCTGGGGTTAATGACATTTCTAAACCCCCAAAAGAATGCAAAATGCTATAAGAACCTGATTGCATTCTGGAAAAATGCAAAGTTTGTGCCCAGCATAAAGAAGAGTGACCCAAAATTGCATAAAAAGTACAATCTTTGGGAAAGAAGTGGTCATCACACCTGGTCTTCTCAACAGATTCCTACATCTACCCAGAATTGGTCTGGCTAATGGGAAGTTTGTACAGATTGACATCAACAACTTATGGGTAGAGATAGCTAAGAATCCCAAAAAGAACAGCAAAACATACAACCTACCCAGATCAGCACTCAAACTTCCATTTGCTGAGTTTGCACCCGTTATCACCAAAAACATTGAAGGCAGAAAAGGCTAGATGGAAAACTTGACCAAGTTACGGGTCAAGTTAATGGCGATTATCTATCAAGGTATCCCCTTTGACTGGTCAACATTTGTATTCAACAGGCTGAAAGATCAGATTCAGATGGGAATTGATCTGTCAATTATGGCACCAAGAAAGGGTTTGCGAAAGAAAGGTGATTGTGGGAGAGGAAATCATATGGGTCATATCTTCAACACTTGTTTGATACATTGTAAGTGAAACCCATCAATCTGCAGCCTCCACACAAGTCCAAGGTAATGTTTACCTATTTGAAGGCATCCTTAAAACCCAAACCCTCTGCCAGACGAAAAAGGAAAGCACCCGAAAGCAGTAGATCCGGGATGGGAAGATGAACCAGATCTCAAAAGGCATAAGAGGACACTCCTATGATCAGTGCCAGCTATCGGGATAACCCTGTGGTCATCAGTGACGATACATCGGCTGAGGAAGAGAAACACGAAGAAGTGACATATCTGGAAGAAGGTGAAGAAGGATACCGTCTTACCTCATCTGATGAAGAAGATATTGAAGGTGAAGAAGACGCTACTGAAAGTGAGGCAGACAAACACGAAAAAGAGACAGAGGAAGAAGGCCATCTTGAAGAAGATCAAGAAAAGAAGGAGATTTCTGATGATGACCTAACTCTTCAAGAAGTAATTTTCAAGAGCCTCGGCAATGTTGACAAACAGCCGAGTGAGCCAGCTGATCAAGCTCACTCTGTTGAAATTTCCAACACCCCCCACTATTGATCAAGCGGGAACGTCAGCAGAAGAAACCAAGTCTCCGGCACATGGAACTAGAATCTCAGTTATTATAGGGCCAGGAAAGTGCAAGTACCTCTGAGCAACCTCTCACTGAACCTGAGAACGCTAACAAAGAGAAAAATGAAGAAAGAGAAGATGATGAGGAAAAAGAACGTGAGAAAGAATAGAAGGAAGAAGAAGAGAAAGAAGAAGTGAAGAAAGAAGACACAGCAGATAATGAAGGTGATGTAGAGAAGGAGGAAGATGAAGATGATGAGGATGTTGAAGTGGCACCAGAAGAAATTGATCCAGAAAGACTTTTCAATCTGGATATTCAACCTTTGATTGTGGACATGGAAAAGCAATATCACAGCAGGCAAAACCTAAAAGTTGCTTTAAGGAGTGATGTAACCTTCTTAAATCACAAAATTGAAGCCCTCATCAGTCACATTAAGATTCAAGATGAGGTCATGGAGAAATAGGGCAACTTGCTTTGCAACTTGCAACATCTCATCCCCTACCATGTCCAGACCAATCTTGAGTAAGCTCAAAGCCTGAAAACTCCAGTGGAAAGAAGGCAGGCCCAACTGACAAGGGCAAGGGCATCAAAGGCAAGGGCATCAGGTTTGAAGAAAAGAAGCAGTAGCCCTTATTATACTTAAAAGCCTTTGAATAATTGTGATGCAATATCTTATTGCCCTTTAATCGATGAATAAAATTGTTGAGATTTATTCCATTGTTTATTATGAAAAATTTGGTATACTTATGTTCAGGCTTATGAGGGTTTTGGCATCATCAAAAAGGGGGAAATTGTTAGGAACATTTTATTATGTTTTGATGATGGCCATACTAGCTGTTATAGCAAGCCTGAAATAAGTTAGAATTCTCTGTATAAGACTTTACTTAGAGTCGACATGTTGTATAAGTTGAGTCAGACAAGTATTGTACTAGTTGGTAGGAAAGCAAAGTAAGAACAGATATTCGGCAGAGTGAAGCCAGTCAAGTACCAGCAGAGAAGCAATGAAGACATTATGGTCTGACTTATAACCAAGGAAGTCTGTGATGACCTTGGATAAGTCTATGTTATATTCCAAATGATGAAACTTAATGTTTAAATATGGTGTACACTGATCTCACACAAATCAAGGATCAGTGAAGTACAAAGGTTCTCCTGAACCTAAAAGAATGAAGGAAATAGTGAATCGGCAAAGTGAACTGACTATCGGCTGAGTGAGGACAAAGCAGTGAAGGAAGATCTAAACGGCAAAGTCAGACAGTCACTTAACTCTTAATAGAACGGCCAAGTAAACCTTACTTGATCAGAATTTGAAGTATGAAGAAGATACAGACGATAGAGCATTAAATGCACAATCAATTGAGGATCAATCAAGGACGGGTTTTCTGATAAACGTTTGAAGAAAAATCCGATCACTGAAATCAAGGAGAATATAATTAAGGGGCAATCAAGAATAAAATCAAGGATTATTACCCTCATTAAAATAGCCAACGGATGGAGATTCAAATAAAGGATTATCAATGCTATAAATAAAAGGCATTGAGACAAAAAAAAAGAGAACGATTAAGTTTGATAATTTACAAGCAGAAACTCTGTCAAAGTGAAAAGCCTTCATCTGTGCTAAAAGGAAATATCTACAGATCAACTCAGGAATCAAAACTTCATTTACAAATCAAGCTCTGAGATTGATCAACAATTATGTGGATTTAATTCACATCAACCGAGGCAATTGAATCAGAGGAATCTGAGAAGGAGTTGCAACCTTTGTGATAGGTGCTGAAAGATTTGTTCTCAAGGAGCAGTGATAGAGACTGAGTCACTGAAGCTTTTGAAGCCAGGGAGTGATAGTCTTGAAGATTGTGAAGCTTGTGTAGTCAAGGACAATCGTACTATTGTATCTGTGAAAACAATAATGAATTCCTCCAATCATCATATGAGAAGAGTGGATTAAGGGATTACACCACCCTGAACCACTATAAACCTTTGTGTCTATTTACTTTCAGCAATTTACTTTTCAACACTTTACTTAAGTGCATAATATATATATATGTGGTTGCATAATCTACTTTGAAACAACGTTTTAAGAAGGGACTTATCCGCTGCCTAAAAGCTTTTAAATATAATAAATTTTTTTGAAACTCCACTATAGTCATTCACCCCCCCTCTGACTATAGCTTTACCCTTCTCTGGGACCAACAGTCTGAATGCATAAATTTTATGCTTCTTCATAATCACCCATTTCATTCTTGAATATTCATTAATGAAGGCCAGTGATTCCACCCTTGAAGGCCCCCAACAGTCAAAATGGATATAATCAAGAGTCCTCTTTGTGTTACGTTGTGAATTTCCTTCGGGAAGTTGCTTCTATGTAGCTTCCCAAACAGACAATGATCACAAAATCTTAACTCATTGACCTTATGTCCCTAAAGAAGACAATCTTTAGATATAATTTGCATCCCTCTTTGACATATTTCATGTGCCATAACATAGTCATATCCTTTTGGTGAACCCCGGATGATGCAACAACAGCAGAACCTAGTAAAGTGGAACCATGCAGCAAATATATTATCCCATATTTGACACCCTTCAGAATTACACTTTCCCAGTAGATATTCAAAACTCCACCGTCACCTCCGAATGTGAACCATTTGTTGTTCAATATACTAAGAGATATCAAATCTAGGTCATGTGTGGAACATGCCTCACCTCATTCACTGTAAAAACTCACCATCGTGAGTCTTAACTTGATGAACCAATTCAAACCACTTCACAGACATTATTATTGGCCATAGTATTATATCATCCACTTATCTTCTTATAGGTTGTGAAGCATTCCCTGCATGGACACATATGACAAGAAGCTCTAGAATGAATCCAACCATCATTATGGTGTGCTGATTCACTAGAAACAAAAGCTATATCCCCTTCTGAGTTGGTGCCCTATTTTTCCATTGCAACCGTCCCGGACTTTGCATCTTGTTGCTTCTTGTATGGACATTCATTCTTCTAATGTCCTTGCTCTTCACAATAATTGCAGATATCCTTGAACTTATGACATTTCAAACCACCCTTCTTGAACTTCTTAGTTTCTGAGAATTTCCATGTCTTTTGTTACTGCTACTAGCAATTACTCCAATAGCCTAACTATCTACACCAGTACCAACTGCCTTATGCATTAGCTCCCGAGTATGGAGAGATGACCTAACATCCTTCAATGATATGCGTATCCTACCCAAAAATAAAAGACTGAATAAAATTCTCATATGATGATGGCAGTGATACAAACAAAAATAGAAGTGCATCCTCATCTTCAATATTAACATCAAATTTCTCAGATCAAGCTATATTGTATTTAACATGTCCAGCTGATCTCTAAAAGGTATTCCTTCATGCATCCTTAAACTAAAGAGGCATTCCTTCAACAACAACTTGTTGGTGAGAGATTTTTTCATGTACATGATCTCAAGCTTCAACCATAGACTTGCTGATGTATCCGCATCATCAACTTCTATGATAATATCATTAGACAAGCACAACATAATTGTTGAATATGTTTTCTCCTCCAGACTGGCCATCTCAACGCTTCTGTATCCACCGTCTTTGTCAGCATAGCCTAAAGCCCTTGTTGCTTCCAATGTTCTAAAAGTCGCTAGGCGCTAGTCGGGCAGCCGGGTGGGGAGTTGGGAGTAGTCGGCTATGCGGGGGACTAGTTGGGGACTAGGCAGATGTGGAATTATTTATTTATTTTATTAATAATATTAATAATAATGGACTTGACAAAAACATAAACAAAAAAATACTATTACAACCCGCCAAAAATCATGATACCACCACTCCAGTATACTAAATACTAACATATCATAAGTCTAAAAATTCAAGTTACAAAATGCTGCTGGCCGGTGGTAGATGGTGGTTGCTGCGGGCTGGCCGGTGGTCGGCGGTGTAGCTGCTTGCGATTTGCAAAGGGAGGAGGGTCGAGGGAAAGAACGCAACTTGGAATTGGGAAGAAATGGAAATGATTTTTTTAATTAAATTAGGGCTTCCAAATATAATTAGTAAATACAAAGACCAGATTTTACCGAGTTGGCCGAGTTGCCCGCCTTGACCTGCCTTAAACCCGCCTAGTCCGAGTTTCAGCCCGCCTAGACAAGGCAGACATGTTGATCTGCCACATACTAAAACTACTCCTTCATATGATTTTGTCGATCATTACATTTAGCACATAGATCTTCTTCTTGACGGAGAGTTAATGTTTATCCCAAAAACTAGTATTGACCACAAAATTGGTGCCGATCAAACCCTAACTCGAACGGATTGCAGATACCCTGAAACCTCACTTTGATACCACTTGTTATAAAAGAATTGCATGAACAAGAAATCAGACATAAATATTAAAACACACAGAAACAAGAACACGGGGATTTAACGTGGTTCCTAACATTTTGTCAAGCAGTCCACGGGCATAAAGCGAGGACATATATTATCACCAGAATTTATATATTTTTATTGCACTGAGCTATGTTACAATGGGTGAGTATATATAGTACTAAAACTAAAACTCAAGCAGACTAAACAACAACTTCAGATAAGATTTCGCCAGATGAGGACCAACTCCAGACGAAAAACCCACTTTTGATGAGAACCTCCCAGATTCAGATGAGATCCCCTGATGTCTTTAGATTCAGATGAGAATTAGGACTGAGAACAGACATGGTTACAAGATTCAGAAGTAATCATCAGCTTCAAATGTAAACACCATATTTAGACGTGTAGACCTCAGTTGAACACATTTTAGCTGAGTCTTTAGATACAACTCTCCTCCAACTGAATGAGATTACTAGATTCAGATGCATGAGATCAAGGCACTTTTACATCACCGTTTATAAAGCCAATTGACTCTTTGGGATGTGATATTGCAGATACATATATCATCAATATGGCTGGTAAAAATCAATTGAATGGAGAAATTCAAAAACTCCTTTGCCAACTAGTTAAAATGCACCTGAAGAATGAGCATACATTAATCTTGAACTTTCTCTGGGAGGATGCTGGAATAAAGCCCGGACAAGTCAAGAAGGTAAATCTTCTACAATTTGATTCATTTCTCCGTGAATGTAAATCATGTTGACCGAACCAAGTACATTTTTTGCCTTGTCTTAGTTTAAGTTTTCATATTTTTTTTATTTCTATTTTTATGAGGGGTTATATTTCAGTTATTTTGTTATGGAAAAATTTCAGCGCTAGATTACATCAAGTTTCTGTACTTCTTCTTAGTTTAATCTTTCTCTTTATAATTGTCGTGCAATAACATCCCTTATGTTCAAATGCAATAATGTAGAGAAGGAGTCATTTTCTCCAATAAGAAATTAATGATCCACAATCTCCAGTAATACTTTTTGTGATTAACACCAAAAAATATTTGATATCTCATTTTACACCTTGTAGGAGGTGGAAATTTGAGATCGGGGATGACCAGCTTTGTACTTTGTTGGGCCAGTGCAGAAACAAATGAATAGTTTGGACGATGCTCAGCGCCACCAAGAGCATGAAACTGAAATAAATAGTTTAGCACCACCCGGAGTAGCATTTCCCATCATCCAACCCGCAGTTTAAAATTAAGTGAGTAGATGGGGATGAGCACCTGAAGTAGAATTTGTAAACGAATAGAGTGGACCAGGATTTCCAGAACCTGCATTATATTTGTTGCCTCCACCACCATTGAGCGCTGCTGCGATGGACAAGACGAATTAGCAGCAACAATATTTGCCAGATGCTCTTTCGGCAAAGAAATTTTGGTTTAGAAATCAAACTCATTGAAAATGATTGTTGTATAAAATAAAGAAAATGTACAATGTATCAATTGAAAATAAAGAAACTCTAAAAAATAATTAAGAAGCATAATACTATCTGTCTTCTACAGGCTCTTCAACCGACTCCTAGTTTTCTATGAAATATTCATCTGAAAATGCAGTGAGTGAAAATATAATTATAAAAATGGTAGTATATGGGAAATACACCTACATTTCTCTTTTAATGAAAATATATTTTCAAAGATAATATATAAATTATTTCGGCCAAGCGTACTGATGTTGTTCGAATATTATAATCGGGTAATTGGATAATTCTAATTAGGAAAACAGTATAAGAACAATGAGATTTGTGTATAATTTTGGATTGAACTCTTTTGAGAGAGCTGCCTACGTATCCAATTTAGATAGAAAACTGGAATCAAGTCCCCCTCGTAATTCAGGGTGTTCCTTATATAGTTGTAGATCGTGATTCTCTTCCTTGCGTGATGGGAAGTTATCACCGGTTATCTCTGTGCGTTGCTGATCGTGAGGTCTACCCACGTCTATAAGCGGTTGAGCTGATGCTGATTCGGTCTTCGTTGCACTCAGCCGAGCATTCTGTCCAGAAATACTTATGCGCAGCCGACCGTTCTGTCTAGAGATATACTTCTGCGCAGCGTATGATGGAGTCCTGCTCCTCTGACTATTCTGGTCAGCACTTGCGGTCCTGTCGTGCCAATCCATTATCTTGATTGTCTAACTTTGGGTCTGGCCCAATTATGGGTAACCCGGCCCAAGTGGGCTCACCTATCATCATAAGTCCCCCAAGACTAGGGTGGACTGCTTCACAGCCGCCTTAGTCTGAAACGTTTTAACTTCTGTAATTATTATATCGTAAAACGAGGCCAAGTCACACCTGGCCATTATTATAACTGTGAATTGAACCCTTGCGTCATATCCACTTCTTGTCATATAATCACCCTTCTTGTCAAATAATACTTCTATATCAGACCTTTGGAATCGCAATTCGGCAGTTACAAGTAAGTCTCCATTTCTGTGTTATTCTTCTAGTTCTTTGAATCTGTATTTCGTTCATGAGTCTAAGAGCCAATACAGCCTCTAGTGGTTCTGTAGAAAAGTTGTTTGAATCACCAGAAATTTTTTTGATTGCTTTAGAGAGTGAGGAAGTGAGTTCCTTTAATCCTATTCCTAATTCTGAAACTGCAAATCTGGCCGATCATCCGTCCTCTCAGATTGATTTAGGAAATACTTCCACTTTTGGGGATAACCCTCTTTGTCTTTTGCCTTCTCAACTTCTTCCTCCTGGGATTTTTACTCCCACTTCCATTGTCCATCAATATCCAGAAGACCACTCTGCTTTCTTAAATACTCTAAAAAGGGAGATCAATCGATTTGATAAAACCAAAGCTATAATGGCTTGCCATGGTGTTTCTAGCAAGATGACCAAAACCGAATTATCCAGTTTATTGAAAACTTACAAAATTCACACTGATCCTTTTGAAGTTGTTCTCCCGAAATCCACTGAATATGCTTATAACCCCCTAGCGGGTTTCTGTACATAGTGTACGCTGATCAGCTTCACAGTGGGTTAAGATTCCCTCTTCCCCCTGGGTGTGTAGAGATAATGAAGTATTACAAGTTAGGAGTTGGCCAGATCCATCCAAATAGCGTCAAATTTCTCATAGGTTTTATGATCTGGTGTCGTCTGAACACCACTCCCTTCACCGTAACGTTATTTAGGAATTTCTACCAATGCAAGTTAATGCAAGGTAGAGGGGGGTGGTATCATTTCTGCCGTAGGGCCAATGCTCCAGTTATCCCTGTAACTGGCAAAGATAAAACCAGGAAGAAGTGGCAAGAACACTTCTTCTTCGTGATGCATAATACGGATATCAACCTGGGGCGATGGAATACCTCTTCCATGAAAGACAAGTTGGAAGATTTCATTGATGCTGCTTTGTCCCAGTATCTTGTTAGCAATAAAATTTCCCTTAGCTTAGATTTTATAAGTTCTGCTCTGATAGATGCTGCTCAGCTTCGCACCGCAGGGCCTATTGGCTACGTGGAGTTCTCCAAAAAACAGTATAGAAAATGTACGTTTGTGTTTGACTTTTGTTCTTATTTTTGGATGAATTTAATTGTCTTTCGTCTTTGTAGTGGCCAATGTAGATGATCTGATCAACATCGACATTGATGAGGAGGAGGAAAACGAGCAGCAGATACAAGAGGATTCTGAACAGAGATTATCAGCCGTCCCTGCTCAAGGTGAGACTTCTGCTTAGAAAGTAACAGGAGAGTTTGGTGCTGATTCTGGGGGAGTTGCCCAGAATACTGTTGCTGCGTTGGAACCTTCTGTTCAGATTCTTCCGAGTATCGCAGAGAACACAACTCCAACCGACTCAAGAATTCCCCCTACTAACCCGGATTCTGCTCTGACTGCTGTGCCATTGAGGTCTGTCCCCCAAAAAAGTAAGAAAAGGCATAGACCTGCTTCATCGGGGACTTCTACAAAATAGTGATTAGTACTTTGCCTAATCATAAGTTATATGATAAGAAAGCGGGTGAAGTCTTCACGAAGCAGTATGACGAGTACAAGAGTGGGGAGGACATTGTCCGCAAGTATGCCAAGAACAAATCTGCTCAGCCATCTACTACTTCTGCCCAGCCTTCTGGTACTCCGTCTTCTTGATTTATGCTTTTTTGAAAACTTTGGATTTTGTTGTACTTTTTTACAGCTTCTGATGTAATAACTCTATTTGCTGTTGACAATATTTTGATCGTGTAAACTTTGAATTTGCCTGTAAACTTTGAATTTGCCTCTATTTTGCTTATAGCATCACTTCCTTGTTGCGCTGCAAAGAAGGTAGGATAATTTATAATTAGCTTCTTTATGGAACTGTGCTGGAATACCTATATAGGTCTTTTATATCTTCTGTTCAGAATATCCTTGCACTGCAATTTCAACACATTTTGATTGTGTGCGCTGTACAGAATGCCCTTGCACTGCAAGTTTGGCATTTTAATTTTTAAGTGGGACTTCTACCCAGGATGCTCTTGCGCTGCAAGTTTGGCATTTATCTTTTTAATTGTATGCTCTGCACAGAATTTTCTTGCGCTGCAAGTTTAACACTTATGTGTGCGTTTTATTGGGTCCTCTACCCGGTATGCTCTTGCACTGCAAGTTTGGCATTTTATATTTTTAATGGTGTGCTCTGCACAGCATTCTCTTGCACTGCAAGTTTAACACTTGTGTGTTTTTCAATTGGGTTCTCTGCCCAGAATCACTTTGTGCTGCAAGTTTACTGATAAACAAAATATCTTGTCTTTAATTCCTTGTTTCAACACAAGTTAAAATATTCACATGTATAACCACAAAAATAAAGCTAAAAAGAAAAATAAAAAGGATAATAATTCATTGTAATCAACTTAAGGAAAATATTTCCTTAAATGAACAGCATTCCAACTTCTAGGAATGGTTTTTCCAGAAGCATTAGCTAGTTGATAGGATCCTTTTCCATGTACTTATATAATTTTATAAGGACCTTCCCAATTAGGGTCTAGCTTTCCAGTGGGACCCCGTTTTTTCGGCCTCATTTCGCCTCAGCTGTAAATCGCCTTCTTTAAAATACGTACCTCTAACTTTGGAGTTGTAGTATTGGGCAATCCGGTGCTTGTATTTTGCCATTTGTATCAGGGCTATGTCCCTTTTGTGCTCCAATTCATCCTTGATATGCAGCATGTCCACCTCTTGTGCTTCTGGACAGTATAATTCTGTCCTGGGAGACTTGTGTCCAATCTCTGCTGGTATCACTGCTTCGCATCCGTATGCCAAGAAGTATGGAGTTTCCTATGTAGCTGCATTCGGTGTAGTTCTGTATGCCCATAAAATATTTGGGAGATGATCTACCCAATGAGATCCCTCTTGCTCCAACCTTTTCTTCAATCCCTGCTTTATTTGCCTGTTGGTCTGCTCTACCTGTCCATTGGCCTGAGGATATGCCACTGATGTAAAATGTTGGGAGATTCCTAGGTTTGTGCACCAGTTCTGTACTCCTTGATCTTCAAATTGTGTGCCATTATCAGAGATGAGAACTTTAGGAATTCCATATCTGCATAGAATATTTTTCCATAGGAACTTCTGTATTTGGTTAGCTGTGATGGTAGTTAAAGGTTCAGCTTCCACCCACTTGGTGAAATAATCTACTGCCACCACTAGAAACTTGAAATTTCCCGGTGCTCGGGGTAGTGGACCTACTAAATCTACTCTCCATTCATCAAAAGGCCATGGAGATACGATTGGTATCATCTCATGTGCAGGATTATGTGATAAATTGCTATGCACCTGGCATGTTCTGCAAGTTCTGACCAGATTCTCTGCGTTTTCTTGCATTTCTGGCCAGTAATACCCGTAAAGCCTACATTTCCTGGCCAGAGCTCTTGCTCCCAAATGATTTCCACAAATTCCGAGGTGGATTTCTCTCAATACATAATCTCCATCATCTGGAGTAACACATCTCAACCACGGTGCTGCATAAGATTTTCTGTACAGAACATCATTGAAAAGAGCATACCTGGCTGAGAGTCTTATCAGTTTTCTGGCGCGTACTTTATCTTCGGGAAGTCTTCCATCTCTCAGATACATTACAATTGGATCCATCCAGGTCTCTGCCTGCGTTATTGGTTGTACTTCAATCTCATCACAACTCTTCTGCTTTAACTGCTCAACTAACACCTTTTTGTTGGACAAGAAATTTGATCCTAGCTTTGATAAAGCATCTGCTTTGGTGTTTTGGGCCCGAGTTATCTGCTCAACCTCCACCATTAAGAAATTCTGCAATTTTCTTTGTGCCACTGCAAGGTATTTTTTCATAGGACCTTCATTTGCTTCATATTCTCCCTTGATATGATTTGTTACAAGCTGTGAGTCCGTATAAACTTTCAGGTTTTGCACCTCTAACTTCTGTGCTAGGTTTACTCCAGTTATCAAAGCTTCATATTCTGCCCCATTGATAGTGGCTTGAAATTCAAAATGAAGTGCATATGGGAATTCTTCACCTTTTGGGCTAATGAGTAGTAGTCCTGCTCCTGCTCCTTCTTTGTTGGAAGCTCCATCCACATAAAGCTGCCACTGTTCAGTTTCGTTCTTCACAGCCTTGTTCTGCTCAGCCTTTTGCTCTATAGCCAAGGCTTTTTCTTCTGCCAAGAAATCGGCTAATGCTTGAGCTTTAATTGTTGTTCTTGGTTTGTATTCGATATCATATCCTGCAAATTCAATTACCCACTTTGCCAATCTTCCAGACTTGTCTGGTTTATCCAAGATTTGTTTCAAAGGTTGATTGGTCAACACAATCACTGGATGACTTTGGAAGTATGGTCTTACCTTCCTTGTGGCATGTACTAGGGCTAAGACCAATTTTTCCACCTCCGAATATCTGACCTCAGGTCCTTGTAGAGATTTGCTTACAAAATATACAGGCCTTTGTATCATGCCCGGCTGTTTCACCAACACAGCGCTTACCGCTTCATTGTAAAAAGATAAGTATAGAAATAGTACCTCACCTTCCTAAGGAGGAGTTAAAGTTGGTAAGTGACTGATGTGATTCTTTAACTCCTGGAAAGCCTTGTTAGGAACATTTTATTATGTTTTGATGATGGCCATACTAGCTATTATAGCAAGCCTGAAATAAGTTAGAATTCTCTGTATAAGTCTTTACTTAGAGTCTGACATGTTGTATAAGTTGAGTCAGACAAGTATTGTACTAGTTGGTAGGACGGCAAAGTGAAAACAGACATTCGGCGAGTGAAGCCACCAAGCACCACGAGAGATACGAGAGAAGGGATTATGATCGACTTATAACCAAGGAAGTCCGTGATGACCTTGGATAAGTCTAAGTTATGTTTCAAGTGATTAAACTCAATATTCCAATATGGTGTACACGATCTCACCCAAATCAAGGATCGGTGAAGTATAAAGATTCTCCCGAAACTAAAACAAAGAAGAAAACGAGTGAATCGGCCGAGTACACCGACCGTCGGCAAAGAGAAAACAAAATGGCGAAGAAAGAACTAACGGCTAAGTCGAAGGCTCACTCCACCGTTCTACGGACGGTGAAGAGACACTTACAAGATCGATTTAATATACATTGAAGATTCGACGGATCATGCATTAAATGCACAATCATTAAAGGATCAATCAAGGACGGATTTTTCGCTATACATTTGAAAGAAGACTCCGATCACCGAAATCAAGGAGAATACAATTAAGGGGGAATCAAGAATAAAATCAAGGATTATTCCCTCATTAATATAGCCAACGGACGGAATTTCAAAATCAAGGCTATTCAAGGCTATAAATAGAAGGCATTGACGAGAAAAAGAAGATAACGATTAAGAAAAAAAAAGGAAAGCGAAACTCTGTCAATTAGAAAAGCCTTCTCTCGAACTTACAAGGATACATCTAGTGATCAACTCAAATATCGAACTACAAAGTCATATTCGAATTGAGATTGATCAAGTAAGTGCGTGAATCACATTCACATCAAAGCCGAAGCAAGCGAATAAGAGGCAATCGAGAAGCGAGTTGAAAGCCGTGATATTTGTTGAAGGATTTTGATCTCAAGGAGCAAACAAAAGGAAGACCGAATCACCGAAGCCGTTGCGGTCAAGGAGTGATAGTCTTGTAGATTGTGAAGCTTGGGAAGCCAAGGACAATCATCTTGTTGTATCTCGTGGAAACAATAGTGAATTCCTCCGATCATCACGGGAGAAGAGTGGATTAAGGGATTACACCACCCCGAACCACTATAAGCCTTGTGTCAATTTAATTTACGCAATTTACTTTACGGCACTTAATTAATTTGCCTACATCATAACACATATCCGTGATTGTCTAAACCGATTTGAAAACAACATAGTAAGAAGGGACTTATCCATTTGCTCAAAAACTTTTAAAACACAAGAAAAGTTTTTGAAACTCCACTATAGTCATTCAGCCCCCCCCCCCCCTCGACTATAGTTTCACCCTTCTGCGGGACCAACAATTGGTATCGGAGCGGTGTTCCTAGTATCGAACCCGTTCGGATCTAATTTACGGTAACAAGGAGATCACATATTTTCAAAGTAGTTTTCAAATCGAAGTTTTTCATTTTCGCCATTTTTATCTTCAATTGCTTGATGGATTCCTCAAACTTCTTGTCAAAAGTACTGTTTTCAATGTTAATAATTTTGATGAATATAAAATAAGAATGTTATCTCATCTTGCAAAGCAACTCATGAGGAGATCTTTGGATGTAATCAATGACGGCCCAATCATGATCACTACCGTGGTAGGCACGGAGCGAGATCAAGGAAAGGAGATAGACAAACCCAAGAAAGATTGGACCAAAGATGACGGGAGAAGAGCAAACCTAGACTTTGTAGCAAAAGATATGATCTTAAAGACTACTAGACGACAACATGTTCATGAGAATCAAAGCGCAAAACGACAAAGGAGATGTGGGACAAACTATCATTGATAAATGAAGGATCTCGAAGCGAGTCAAAGAAAACAAATTATACGTTGCAAAACAGAAATTTGAGAACTTTAAAATGAAGACCGGTGAATCCATTGATCAAATGGACATGATTCTCAAGCATCATCGATGAAGCGCAATGACTTGGACACACATATCCATAAAAAGAAGTATGCTTGAAGATCTTGAGAGGACTACCTGAAAGATGGAAGATCATAACATCAGTAATCAGAGGAACAACAAATCTTGCAAGCACTGACACTCTGACACTGATGTCCCAATTGAAAGCTCATGAATTCGAATTGAACGGTGAAGATGGTGGTCCGGCGAGAGACACACAAAATTACCGCATTAGCCGTGCACCCAAAGCAAAGTAACTTTGCCGAATGCATCAGCAAAGAGACACAAGAACTAAAAGAACAGGTAGCTTTATTAGTTAAACGTTTTGACAGGTTTAAAAAGAAGCCATTCAAGGGAAATTCAACATCAAACAAAAAGTCAAGCTCAAACAGAGACATGAAGAAGAAAGATGATGAATACAGATGCTTCAACCGCAATAAGAGAGGTCACTTCAAGGTGATTGTCCGACGAAAATGACAAAGATGATGAAAAGAAGAAATTCAAAGCATCTGAAAAGAGAAAGGGCAAGAAGGCACTTAAGGCAGAATCCAGCAGTGAAAAGCATGAAGAATCATCTGACAATGACTCAGATGATAGTGATGAAGAAGACAGCTCAGAAAATGAAAAGGCATGCCTATGCCTCATGACCAAAGAATTGGATGAAGACAAAAGTGATAGTTCAGACACTGAGGAAACAAGCCTATGTTTAATGGCTAAAGAATCAGATGAAACTGAGGTAACATCTAGTTCCTGTTCTTCATCTAATGCATTCACATCTAACACTGCACAATCCTCTAGTCTTCCATTAGATACAAAGAGACCTAGTCCAAAATCTCATGACTAAATTTGATGAAATTGAAAAGAATCATGAAATTCGGAAAAGGAATGCAAGGATCTAAGAAAAGAGAATAAGAGGTTAAAGAAAGAACTGGATAAAACAAGATTTGAATTAACTAGTAAGGAGACCTACTTAAATGATCAACAAAAAGCGAGATGACCATACATACGTTACCAACGAATCGATTAAGAAGAACTCCTCACCAAGTAAAGGTAATCACTTGCACCACTAAAAGCACCACTTACAAACCCTCAAAAAGGTTTGGATCCGGATCCGGTCTTGGCTATAACGGTCGGGATGAACGTAGGGATAATAGTCAACACAATTCTAAATTGAGGACCACTAATGGACCAAAATTTAGAAAGGGACGAGACCATGTCTCCAACGGATCATCTGTTCCGGTGAAGTCAAAACCCACCGTAGTGAAACAAACGAGACTAAATCCTCATTCCAATCATACAAAAACAACGACCATCCGAAAGGTAAAGGCGAGACTTTTTCCCTCGAGAGGATGATTGGAATATCACACCTCCAAAATACAAGAGGAAACCATTCCACAAAATGCATCATGTGATTAAGAAAAATCAATCTAGCTATGTTCCTAGACACATGAAGCAAGAAAGGTTTCCTATTGCATATTGGAAAGTGAAGAAGGATATGAATGCACCAAAAGGTGGAAAAAAGTATCGAATACCTTCGTAAAAATATTAGAAGCTATTCGCCATGCCTTATACATATGAAGTTGATGACTTCAATTATCCAAAGAGAAGACCTTTTGGATACATACTTGGTATGGGAGGCATGATTTGCTAACAAATATGGACCCAAACGGTGTTGGGTACCCAAACTTAATTAATCTGTTTTGTAGGATGTCCGGTACATAGACACGGTGGATGTTCCGGACACATGACAGAAACAAGAAATGGGTCACCGATTTTAAAGCTTTTGATGGACCCAAAGTCACATTTGGAGGAAAAGAAAACCCTGGCAAGATTATGGGGGAAGGCACAATACTCAAAAACAATCTAAAGATTCAAAATGTGGCATATGTCAAGGGACTTAACTTCAATCGATGAGCATCGGTCAATTCGTGACAAAGGCTACAATGTGCACTTCAACAAAGAAGGATGCAAAGTGATTCACGATCAAACAAACACAAGTGGTTCTTGCGGGTAGAAGACAAGACAACATGTATGTGGTGGGTGGAGAACGACCAAGGCGAGAAACATGTCTACTTGTCAAGAATAAACAATCAACAAGTGGATTTGGCAGAAGATTAAATCACTCGAATTTCAAGACCATCAACAAACTATCAAAAAGCAAGTTAGTTGAAGGCTCGCAGAGATCACATTCAAGAAAGAGAGTCTATGTGATGCTTGTCGAAAGGAAAACAAATAAAAAGCTCATTCAAATCAAAGCCTCATCAATCTACAACAAGAGTTCTACATCTACGCACATGGACTGTTTGGACCGTCACTCCGGTAAGTGTGAGTGGTAAGAAATATACTCTTGGAGTGGTGGATGACTTCTCAAAATACACCTGGACCATCTTCATGAACAAGAAGAAAGAAACACTCAAGAAGCTACCGGACTTGCCGAGAAGACTCCGAATGAAAAAGAGCTAAAAATTATCAAAATCGGATCGGATAGAGGCACCGAATTTCTAAATGAAATTATCGAACCTATTGTGAAGAAAATGTAGTACTACATCAACTATCTCAGACAGAACTCCACAACAAAATGGTGTAGCGAAAGAAGAAACAGAACTCTCAAAGAAGCGATCGG